>CM034153.1:621808589-623011089 GCA_019776745.2 Taxus chinensis | reverse complement strand
TTCATCACTAGCATGATTTTGAGAGGTTTACATTTATTATTTACTTATATTTGTTATCTTATGTTATCTTCATTATTATCTTGTTCAATCTAACATCTTGTCGGTTCAACAATAGTTAGGACTCCATTATAAGCTTGTTCTATAAGTGTTTTTACTTGCAAGTCACCTATTTAGCTCCTTTTCCATCCAACTTGATTTTATGTTGTGTAGGTTTCTGTAACCCAACCCAAGTCTCCATTGATCCATCCCTATGTCAACATAATTCTTATTCCCATATTCTTCCCCAATGTCTCCCAATACTCTATCGTTGTCCTAGCTTCTAGATATACCATCATGCTGTCTAGCTGCTCTAAATATGCTCTATTTATACTCTAGTTGTTGTTTACCTGAGACCTATCTATCAAACATCCCATAAAAACCTTTGTTTTATTTAATTCTCTTGTTTCTTCTACCTCAGATTCTTTTTCTACAGGCCACTTACAACATATACAAGCTTTTGTTGTGTTCAATTTACATCCAAATCTCTGCAAGCATGCATATTTATCTTATTTTCCTGATCCACACACCTAGGTTACTGTCCACTTGTCCATGTGTAGTCTATGTCACCATCGACCCTGTCAGATCATCAACTTATAGCAGCAGGATCAATTAATTTTGCACTCATTCATCCATATCAAACATTTGAGGTACCATAAACCCTCCATTTTCTAAGTTGTTTAGCTTTCTTTAGTAACTAACATCATTAATTTGAAATGAATGAGAAAACTACTAAAACATTCTTGGCACACTTGGTGGGACTAACCCTTTAGGTGATCCCTTTAATTTCTTTCTATTTTTTGTTTCTTTTATCTTCTACTAACACTGCAGGGAAAGGCTTTGCTTTTTTCTTACCCGTGTTGGGTTTGGCTGCTTGGATCACTCTTCATTTAAAGTTTAGATAAAAATTAAAATATTTATCCAGGTATTATGCATTTACCCCTATTTTCTCCTTTTTTCATCATAATTTTCCCTTTCTTATGTGTGTCCTCTTTGAAAGATCACATTTATATTTGGTTTAAAAATAACCTTTCTTGTCTGCATCTTACTTGATCACATAGCTTAAGTAAAGGTTTAACTTGATGCATCTCAAAAATCACACACAACCTAAATTCACACATCTAAATCACACATCTAGACATATTACTACCTAGTGGAATGATTGGGATTTCATCACCAAATAGGAAGCTTCCCAAGACTTCCCTAGCCATAACAATCCGAAACCAGCTCTAGATTGCCTTTTTTGTAGGCACCTTTGTTTTCCATTCCCCTTTTTATTTTCCACACTTTCTTAATAAATTAAAACAAAAAAATTATTTGTGTTTGACTTGTTTGATTTAGTTAGTATAAAATTTGTTTTTCATTTCATGCCCATAGTTACTCATTCCATAGCCAAGAAAATGGAACAAAACCTTTCCTCAAACAGTTCTGTAATCTCATCACAAAAAAAATCTATCATGACTAGTGTCTCATCTGTGCCCTTGGTCACTTCCTCCATGGGTACCCAACCTCTCATCAATGTTTCTCACCAAGGTACTTTTTTTTCAAAATACTACCATAAATGAAACTAATACTTTCTTTGAGAACCATCCCATCCCATCTCAACCAGCCACCCATCCATCTCATTTATCTAAACCTTTTGGACCACTTGTTATCCCCCGTGGTAGTTTACAGTTCCAAGAGATTGATGCTAATCCAATAGATCTTCAAGACTACCTTCTATACCATTTGATGAATCTATACTAAAACATGTGTGGTATCATGACGATCATTACTGTAAATACGATCAAGTCCAAGAAAATGAAATAGAGAGGTGTCAAACCTTTAAAGACCTAGTCCAAATACTCATTAATCAAGATTATATTCAAGTGGACAATCATAATGCACCACCTAACCAAACACTTCACATATTCAGATAACCATTTCCTGACCACACACCAACAACTCAAGCCACCACTTCTTCGACATCCCAAGTGCTCAATGCTCATATCATAAACACTATCCATACCAGTGATCAAGATCTTATCCCATCAACAACTTCACCTTATTCATCAATGATCATGCCTACCTCCTTGAATATTATTCCTACATCTACAAGCCCATTATCACTTATCCCTACAACCCCACCAATCATACCCACATCTACCTCAACATCCATTCATGTATCTATAAATACTAGATCAACCCCATTTGTAAACATATAATTCTTACCCCTTGAAACATTTATGAAACAGCCATTCCCACCTAGTTCCACATCCACCATCAATTCAAAACTTATATCTACTTCATTACCTATCCCATTTATTCCACTCTATCTTTCATCACAGCCACTTCATTCCAGATTCGACTACTTTGTCCACATCTCTTCTACCTTGACCCATTATATCATCCTTAGCATCAGTCCCTATTCCCCCTTCCATTTCCGCACTTTTACCCACACCTACATAAACTCTTGTCACCACATTTGCATTATCTTCCACATCAATTTCATTGTTTCAAAAATTTATGAGAGCACTTCAACTTGCCTTGACTTCAAATGATCCTCCCATCTCATCTACCCAATCAAACGATTATACATCAAACCAATCTTCACCTTCTTTTGACCATTATCATGCAAAAACTGTCTCCCTCCACCTGTAACACCACCCTCCAGGACCCTCTAGTTGAGATTGTGGTCATCCCTCCCAAGGGTGCTTCTTCAAAAACCAAATCTATAGAACCCTTGAGCACATTTCCTTGAATGTCCTCTTTTACGTACTTCATAACAAAATCGACATCCCCCTCCTAAGATCAAACAAAACCAATGCTACATCATCCATCTTAGGACCACATCCATTTCTTCTTAGACCATCCCTCTCTATCAAAGAAACATTTCAATCCTACCAATCAGCTAAATCCAAAACCATCCAATGCTTCTTCTTCTAGAACACCGATCACTATCACTGAAACCAAGGCACCAAAACTCCAAAATACTCTAGGTCCACACTTCAAAAACCAAATCATCTCAATAGCCTTTGCTTCTTCTTCTAAAACCAAGACATCTCATAGAAGATAAGGCACCTTCCTAATAATTTAAGATTGAATTATATGCAGAAGTCCTCTAAAACGTGCTCCAATTTTCCATGCCATCACGCTTTCCACCTATTAAGGCCTTTGATCCAAATAGTAAGAATCCATCATGGTTCGATTCAAACCTCATTTGTGCCTAACATCGTACTCCATGGACATGATACCAAACACTAAAAGGCACTTCAAACCCTTATCCACAATGTCATCGAGGAAAATGACCTTCTTCTTGAGGCAAACCAATCTCCTCCTTCCACATCCATACCATCGACCTACATGGATCCATCCAAATACATAGAGTCCCCCCATTCATCATGGAATTTTGTCGGCCTTCCCACCTCCGAACGATGAATTTTCTTTCTGAGGATGGTCCCCCTTTATTCATCAATGTTATGTCGGATATCCACTCAATCTAGGCCCCACATGATTCCTAAGTCAACATCCCAACTAAAATCCAAGAAAATTTGTCACCATTCCTCATCCTAAGGAGATCTTACATCATCATTGAAACCTAAGGTATTTTGTCTTAGCTGCCCCTTAGCCTATTGAACAAAGTATCGTTAAACAACTTCATTAGACCCCAGTGAAGATGTTGCTTTGATGAGCCCATCCAAAGCTCACCAGACCATAGACAGGTCCTCATTGAATATCTTGAAGTGTATTCTGACATCCAATGATGAGGCTCAACCCTTCGCATCGATTCGTAGGAGCACTCACAGCTTCTACAACCATCCTCATTCGATGATACTAAGATTCTAGACCATCACACCGAAATGAACTTGACCTTTCCATTTTTATCATGGTTAGGATCGATGATACTTTCATTTTCCATGATCCATGACCAAACAATGAGGCAAGCATTAGCATCATCCCATCACATACCTTCAATCAACTAAAGATCCCAAAATCCATAGTCACCCCAAACACCCATAGTCCTTCGTGCCTTTAACAACGCTAATCACTCCTACATTAGGAACAGGTTGTCTTTCCCATCCGTGTTGGCTGAGAATCTCCTCCATGAGGTCTTTTACAACATATAAGGATACATTTTAGTACAATCTTCTCCTTGGATGACCTCTGGATCCGTGATTATGTGGTGTGTCCCCTCTACACTTCATCGATTGTCTTAAATATGGGTATGAGGGGAAGATCTTGAAACTTCTAAGGGATGCTCCTCCTCTTCCAAATGTGCAACATCAGTTATCAACCTAACATGATTTCCTCGTTCCCAAGAATGATCCATCTGACACCATCCACCTACTTCATCCATCCCTTCATCCAAACTTCCAAACGATGACTCCCTGAGATAAAGTGATGGATAAACATCACGTTGGGAGAGTATCACCTTCTTACACTCAACACCTTACCTAATCCTCAACATCTCGGTAGAGCCGATCAAGCTCTAATGTATCAACCCAATATCAAGGATTTCGTTCCTTTTGTTCCACCACATCTTCGAACAAACCTCATCTATGGTGGTTTCAGATACCCCTTCTTATCACATCATTGATCTTCTACATGCCAAACCTTACACTGGTGGTTTTTAATTCCTCAACAAACCATCCTTTTCCCACACATACCTTCATAATTGTGCATGGAAGGGATTTGGCATGGGACATTACAAGCATGGGCCACATGGCCTAATTGATTGATCAGTGTCCGCAAACCTCATGAAAAGTTTGGGTTAGGATATCAAGAGCAATCCTCTAACCCCATCTCACCATTTGAGATGTGCATGGATATGCCTTCTCCATATTCTGCATCCCATGAGTCCATGGATATGTATGACATCGTGTATATTGCCTCAAGATTTTTTTTAGTCTCCACCATCACTTTGGGACTGATCAGTTATCAATCTAGAGAGCCAGATTAAGATCCCTTCCTCTCCGCCATCCAGAAATGATAGAAGAAGAATCTTCTACCATCGACATATTTGGTGTGTTTACAATGACGCCATTCTTTCCCACATGGGGATACAAGATTATTATATTCATAAGACCTTACCATCCAACACATTCAATCTTCTCAACAAATCCACCATCAACATCAATATCAGGACTCCCCAAGAGCCTCGCATCCTCAAAATAGGTCAATCCATTGATCTGAATGAGCTCAAATATTTCTACACATTCCTCTATGATCATAGCTAGGAATTCACAAGATTATATTCAGACATGCCATGTCTTGACCCTTCTATCATCATTCACAATAAAGTCACCATTCCTAACGTAAAACCAATCAAGAAGAAGCTTCATTGCCTACAAATGTTTCGATCCTTTTTACGTACAGTCGGAGACTGAAATAGATAAGGGTGTAGGAGGTTTACCTATTGTTTGGTTGATGGGTGGAATGCGCGTGTGTTGACTTCCAATCTCGATCGATTGTGTGAACTCATTTTTGGCTGGGAAGGACTACCCTAAAATAAGAAAGCAATACCACAACAAAGAGTTAAAAAACATATGTCAGTGGACTACCTAGCGTATGCTAGATCCAGGAAGTGTGATGCTCCCTAGAAGGCCGTCAATCCACTATTGTATAAATTAATATTAAATGACAAAAGCATTTAAATAAACAAAATCTAGTGCTAGCATTCTGATTTTGGTGCCTTAGGTCACTATCAGCGTCGATTCAATTTAATACTAAAACAAAGTAGGTAAAAGGGGTACTTGGGTCAGGTCCTAGGTAGGTTGGATAGTCTGTGCAAGTCACAGACAGGGTCAGGTTGAGAGTTGGGTAGGGTATTGTAGGTTATTTGGGTGAACGAGGTAGATTGCTGGTCTTCTACTATGTTGAGTAGACATAGAGAACAACGATGCTGGTTGAGGGTATGAACGATGCCAGATTAAGGTTGATCAGTATGCAGGTCACTGTAAAAGTGACATAGGGTCTAGGTGGGAGGTGTTTTAGGTCCCACTCTGTCTCAGGTACAGAGTGTTGAGAAGTGGTATGGGTGAGGTTTATGGTGAAGAGGTAGGTCTAGGCTAGAGTGTTGGGATGCTTGTTGGGGTGATTTTGGGTGTATTTTAGGTAGAAGGTGCATGGAGCTGGCAAATAACAGGGTGACCAACGGTAGTCAGGGTTGACTGAACATGGTTAGGGTTAACCGCTGATGATCATTGGTATTGGGTCAAAGTTTGGAAATGGGGATTAGGGTGACCTTCTTTGACTGGCTAGAGGGTTGATAGGGAGTAAAATAGGATGAGAGCAGGATCCTGAGTGTAGGTCGAATGGGCTGAGGTTGGAGGGGTAGGAGAGGAGTCTTACTTCTCAGGGAGTGAAATAGAGAAGCACAAGTAGGGAAAACACAAGTGTAGAGATCTACTTACTTGGGATCCAATGCTTACCTAGAATCTTGATACAACATAGGAGAGTGATCCTCTGATGGAGATGAGTGATAGATGTCGATGAAGGCTGGTAGGTTGGTTAGAGAGCTCTTGTTCTAAGCTTTGTCTAGTTCAGGTTCCTCCAATGGATGTTATCACAAAGGTTTCCTTATGAGTGCTTCCACCATGATGGTATCAGCTAGGAGTTCTAATGGCCTTGTTGTTTTAGTGAGTTACCAACGATAATAGATGACACCAATGTTGAATACCAATCCAGCCAGTAATGCCAATGATAATCAACCAAAATGACCAGGGAATGTCCAATGATCCACCAATTGAAATGATAAACCAACAATGAACCAACCCTTTGGAAAGTGTCTGAGATTGGCTATTTGCAGAGTGACCGGCGCCAGTCCCACCTGACCCGACATCGGTCAGACTGTAACCAAAACTAGCTATGTTAGGGAGATTTGTTTTTTGAAGAGTGGGGAATATGCCTTCCCCACTTGATTTTGAGTGGCAGAGCACATGTGTCCTCCGCCCTTAGAGTGGGTAATAGGACAAAAATGGGTCCTATGATTGGGGTGGCCACTATTAGGGATTTCTAGAAGGGTATGGGTTAGGTATGGGCAAGGTATGGGAAAGGTAGGGAGTGGAATGGTAAGGTGGAGGTGCAAGTGGGGTAGTGGAAGTGTGAGGTGGAGGGGAAAGTGGAGTAGTGGACTGAGTGAGGTGGTTGAGGTGAGGTGGCCAGTCCAATGGCAAGGTGAGGTGGCTTGATGAGTGGGTAAAGGGAGGAATTTGATTAATTGATGTTAATTAAATCCTCAGGTGTGTGAATGAGGGTCATTGTGATGTGTGAATAGGGGTTTTGAGTGACCGAATTTATGGTTAAATCAATCAACCATGTAGTATTATGTGTCTATTAGGTTATTTTGGAAGAAGAGTGATGAAAGGTGATGTGTTTTTGGTGTCTACATTTTGCCCCTTTTTGTTGGGTAGCCTGTAGTGGGAGGTGGCGCAAAAAAAACAAATGGTTAGTTTTTGCCCCATGTGAATGTAGGGTGAGAAGGTGGATGTTGGGTGCCCCAGATAGGGGCTTGAGTGATCCCCCCCTCAAATCGGGCACTGACGATGAAGAATAGAGAGAGTCGGTGGGTGGTCTGATAAAGTGTGGTGATATGTGTGAAGGGGATGATATTAAATGGGTATGGTGCTGGTGAAAGGTAGGGAAGGGTGATTAGGTACGAGAATTTAAACATACACACATGTTGGAAAATGTAATGAGGTACAAGGGTTGTTTAACATAATAAATTTATCGTCAACCAAGGTCGCAAGGGTCATCCAAACACGGGGTATTGAGGTCTGCTATCCAAGGTAAAGGATACGGTCTGGGAAATCAACGAGGTAAGATGCAGGAATGCGTAGGTTGGTTCCGGTACTTCTAAAAGGTCAAAAGGTCAAGGTTTTGTTTGGACAAGGGTCACAGCCATAGGTAAGGTAAGGTCAATAGGTTGAGCAAAATAGGTACTGTCATCACAAGATGCAACAAGTGAGGACGTGAGAAAATCCACATGAATCAACGGGTGAGGTAGGTAGGCATAGCTTAGGGTGGGTGTGGGTAGGGTAGGTGTTTAGGTAAGAATGGGTAGGGTAGAAGGGAGGGAAAGGTACACATTTTGTGAAAGATGGAGACATGGTACCATGGGTGTCGCATTTTTCAAAATCGACATCGTGACTGGCGTCAATCGGGGTTATCCAAACACGATGTTGGTGG
The DNA here is from genome assembly GCA_019776745.2 of Taxus chinensis. Lineage (NCBI taxonomy): Eukaryota > Viridiplantae > Streptophyta > Pinopsida > Cupressales > Taxaceae > Taxus > Taxus chinensis. The sequence continues at coordinate 623,002,887 of CM034153.1, read as the reverse complement.
GGTGTGGTATCCAGGGTAAAGGATATGGTCCACGCACTCAACAAGGTGACCGATGTAGGTTTACATGGGAGACCGGTGGTTCTAGTTAGAGATAACCGGGTACCAGGTTGTGGTTTAGGGGTAAAAAGGGGCCACAAGTTCCCTAGGTAAGGTAAGGTGAGATAGGTAAGGGTAAAAGAAGGTGTTTTGATGAAAAACATAGCATGGGTGGAGTGAGTTCAAATGAGGTCGATGGGTAACCCCATAGTGGGTGAGGTTGGGGTGGGTAGATAGAATATGCGATGTCAAAGGTCAAGTTGGGAGAAAGGTGAGGTGAAAAAGAGTTGTAGGGTACTAGGTGATACGTTGAGGTGTAGTGGTAAATGTGATGTAACCGATGTCAGATGCAGGGGTAGAGATCAACTGACGGTACAGCGAGTAATAGACCATGGTAAGGTAGTTTACATGATTGAATAACGGTTAGGTCAGGGTTGTTATAACACGGAATAATAACATGTCTTGTCAAAATCATGTCCCATGTATACATATACATAGGATGACACTTACAGAGAGGGATAGTAGGCACATAGTTTCCTAGGTGGAATTAGGAAACTTGATTCTACTAAGCAAATACTAATCACGTGAGTTGTTTAGTAATAACCAAAGGTAACTCAACACGACATTTGGGCGATTGAGTTGTTTTATATAACAACTAAGGTAACAAATTACTAATGGTAGAGGATGGAGAGGGATAAGGTGGACCACCGGTGTAATGGCTATTATCATACCACAATGATGAAATACTAATGTCCTGAGGTAAGATTCAATCCCTCTTCAGTGTTTACATGAGTTCAGATTAGGTGATCTCGTTCTTTTCTTGTAGCGTGCAGACCTCTGTGTGCTCATGATCAACTCTGAAAATGTGGGGGGGTAACATCGGGCTTGCACAAAGACTTGAACATGTGCCAACGCACATTTCTTCCACTGATGGTTTTCTGAGGCTGTGGGACCAACAACCTTGACCAAATTGGTTTTGTAGGTGTACCAATAACCTGGGTCACAATTGGTCAAGACAGAGTGGTTACCAAAAGAGGAGGACCTTTGGGCAATTGCGGGTTTTTCCAGGACATTCACCAAAAACCTTGATCACAGTTGGTTTTAGCAGACGTTGGTACCAGAAGAACCGGTATCGGTCACTAATTAGGTTTTACCAACACTAGTTTAGGGGAGACCGGGGTATGGTATACAGATGATCTGGTACAACAGGTAATCATGTAGGGGAAATACTGGCTTTCAAAACTGAACAATAAAACATAATGGGGGAGATGGGTAGGGGGTACAATGAGACCAGGTGTTCCCCCCATCAAAATGTGAAGCATGGGTGGGGTCACTTGGATTCAGGTATGGGTAAATAGTGAACTGGGTGAAATCATGGGGGTGCACACAACAGAACTACAATTCTGAAATGCGAAGGTAAGCTGGGACACACACATTGTCACCACAGACTTCATGCGGCCCCGTCGGTATAGGCGAGGTGATGAGAGGTCACTTGGGGTATGGGTAACCTGTCCTACCTCTGATGCCTCCTGTCCTCCATTGACATGCTACTAGACTCAACTGGATTTAGATATGAAGCTCAGGGTGTTTACACATTGTTTATTATAGTCTTGAGGTGAACGACAATGTGAAACACTTGCGGCATTTTTTTGGACGTCGGGCTTAAGCGGGGTCCGACGCCACCGGCATCCAGTGAGGCAAAAAAAATCTGATGGTCATTTTTTATTTTTGAGACTTTTAGAATTCAGTGACTCTGACTCAATAAACCTATCGTATTTGGATGAGATGACAGTCACCCTAAAAAATGTGTATAGGATCACTGTGGTTACCGATATTTTTCGAACTTTACGATGTACTCGTATAATCCTCGAAGGCATAAGATAATTTAATGCATGAAAATATGACAATGACTCACTAAATTTGACATAGACCTATGATAGTGTACACACTTAATCTTGAATTTATATGTCTTTGATGTACCTAATGGAACATTTAATGTAAAAAATAAGGCTATTAAATATTAATGATGGAGACTGACATAAACAAATAATCACAAATGACAAACTCTTATTATAAAGACTGGGAGATTCCCACGGTCATTGATGGGACTATAACAATGAGACAATTGAAGGTCTTAACAATTACATTTGAATAATGGGCGCTCAATATCCCTGGTGTAAATTTTAACAAGGACACATGTGGGTATATTGAAGTGCATCTTCGTATTTATAATGGTTATGTCATAGATTTATTCATGTCAGTACATGGAGCCTATAAGCACATTGTCGATGTAGCATTGCATTGGTCAAAAAATATGCCCCGATTCAGATGCCAAGGTTAGGAATAGCATACCATAATTAGATGAACACCACTAAATCTATGTACGCATGGAAAAATATACTTGCAGATGGATGACAACTCGCACAGGATCTGCATAGAGAGATTCTAGGTCACTGCATGAGTAAGAATAAGGAGTCGGCGAGTGCATGTAGATATGAGTTCTATTCTCCACAGATTAGAGTTGACACCTGGGACATATAAGAACTCCACAAGCCATTTATGAAGACCTTGTCGTATTGAATAGTATCCTGAAATTGTGAGCCTCAGATTTTATACATACATTATTGGGTGTCTTCGTTAAAAAATCCTCCCTGTCTAGATATAAACCAAATACTTTCTGTAGAATCCGAGCGATGGACATGTATTCTTGCAAGTGATTTTTAGAATGTTTCAATGGTCATTGGCAGATCATAAAATGGTTTGATGATCCCAGTGGATCAAGAAATGTCACAGGATCCTAGCACGTCCCCCTGACTGTAGATCAGAGGACTAAATATTCACTGTCAAAAGTATATTCCTTGCCCTAACTATCTTGTCTAAATGAAGAGATCATTGGAATTTATTTAGATCGGGATAGGATCCAATATATGTGTTTGCATGCTGAACACGATCAAGACCACATGCTCAAATAAGAATGCACAAGCCGTAGTGCCAGAATTTCAAATTATTTGTGCCGGTCACAAATCAAGCAAATACCCCATGGCTTCAAGCTCTATACCAGGTCTGCTCACGTTGATGCAAGTCTGATAAGGATTCTGAACGCATCCATCTACAGGGTTGATAATTTCGTGAACTAACTCGTTGAGCATGTGATGTCCTTCCTTTTGTGAATCACATTCCAAGGTAGATTTGAATACAAGTGAGGTGTAAATACTTTAGTATATGGATCTAATCTGAATCCAATTTATTATTACACTTGTTTTTGTTCTTCACATATCTGACTCATGTTACACCAATGTATAATAGAATTCTAATATAGCACCATAGGTGGATATGAAGATTTAAGAGAAGATTGACAAAATTCGTTATATAATTCCCGAATCCACAGTTTCCTTAAAGGGTTCATTCTCGATAATATTTCCCTACTCTAATACCAAATAAGGATATTTGAGATGCAGTTTTACAGATGTAATCCGACACGTACAATATTAAACACGGAATAATGTAATATTCTTTCAAATCATTCCTGGATACAGGGCTACACCCCTAGGATGCACCCTACAACTATATAGCGCACATAGTTTCACGTATAATCCTTAGGACTATACTATTTTACTGAGTTAGCAAGGACATTACTGGAGGATGGAGGCAACAGAGGAGTTGTTTGATCAACAACCAAACAACGTCAGACACACATTTGTTGAGGCCATGGTACTGTTTTATATAACAAAGTAAATTTACAAATGTACTAACATAATAATAATTACCAAATGATACATTCCTGTTATCTACACAATGTAAATATTAATTCCTAACAATGAGACAGGGTGCCACCCCTACTTTTGATAGTTCAAGGCACTGCGATAGTCGAGGAGTGGTGACATGTTGAGGAGGTGGGCCTGATTACGGTCAGACGCTATCAGCATGCAATATGACAGTTGTGTTTGATGGTTACCCTCATCGATAGATGGGACTTGGCGACAAACATGTTCCACCTACCGATGGGGGAGATGATAGTTACCTTGGAGGACGTGTACATGATCCTGCAGTTATCAATTTTGGGGACGATGGTATATTCGATCTCCTCAGAGGCATCTGAGGATTTGATGCTGACAGTGTTCAATGAGGGACTGTATATTAGGAATTAATAATGTTAACAATAGGGGAGTGAATGTTAGGAATAATTTAATATTGTGAACATTACTATTGTGAAAATAATGAGTTGGTGACAACTCATATAGATATCTTAGAGAGATTCTAGGTTTTTTGAGTGAGAATAGGGATTGGGAGAGATAAGTGAGAGTTTGTTGAAGATTAGAGTTGACTCCTCTTTCATAGGAGAACTCCACTCTATATATGTAACCTTGTCTTATTGAATAATATCCTGAATGTTTTAATTTTATACATCATTATTCGGTGTTTTCATTATATTTGTTATTGTGTAGATATGAACCAAATACATTAGCATTTGAGCCAGGTTTTGTGCAGGTGGGGTATAGGAGATGGGTGCATGTTATTGGAGAGTGGCAATCAGACAGGGATATGCATGATGTAGCATATTACCGGAAGCTATTGGAGGGATTGTCTAGGGTGGACATTATATGGAGACCGTATGTGGGTTATCCCTCATACAGACAGATGGCTAAAGATTTAGATGGCCTTCAGCTACTCAGATGGATAGAGGGGCACCGTGCAGGGGAGCACAATATGATCCCAGTAGACAAGGTTAGACAATAGTTTGGGCTTCCACAGGATATACCCCCACCCTTCCCACAGTACAAGAGAGATGACATGGAGAGGAACTTGCCTCTACCACACCTGACAGTGCCTACATGGTAGGAGGGGTAGGTGATAGACCGGTGGATTGATGATGCTAGAATGATAGATAGATACAGATAGTGGTGGGTAGCTCATTTATGAGTAGTACCACCCAGGCCGGAGCAGCAAGATTTAGCCACTATAATGGTGTAGAGAGATGCCCTACAAGGGAAGGTGGAGACCTTGATTACCCAATTGGGGATGTTACAAGGGGCAGTTATCCAATTCAGAGGTAGAGTTGTCTGAGATGCATTCACAGGTATCCAGTATACTGGCCAAGATGGCCCAGGGGTGGAGATGGAGATGGTAATGATGGTCAGGTGGCCGCTCTACAGGCACAGGTTACCGGGTTGCAAGGATAGTTAGCCCACTACACAGGCACAAAATTACAGGGTTACAAGGCCAGTTAGCCACTACATAGACACATATTGGGGCTCTACAGGCCCAAATATATACACGGGGGCAGAGGCTGATAGCACCAGCACAAGCACTGGGACCAGGTCCCAGTTCACAGGAAGGGGGTGGGACAGGGTCCCACATGATAGGTTATAGGGTCAGCGGTCGATGGGGCCACCACAGACAATACCCGTATCTAGATGGTGGGATGCCCAAGGTGATGCCAGATATTATCAGGATCAGTTTGTTGGTTAGATATTTTGTCACGCCAAAATATGAGGTTCAACCACAGTGCATGGGATTAAATCCCTCCTCAAAGACAGGTGAGGCTACCTGTTTATTATTAATCTAAAACACATCAAAAATAATATGTACAGTATTAACATTAATCTAACCATTGGGGTTGGGATAGAATCCCAAAAAACCATATCCACGATAGGTAAAGATGTTATTTTCCAAAATGGAATGGATCAGAAAATAAAACACAATGGAAAAGGAAATGACGGGAACATATTTTCTTTCGAGTAAACAAATATCATGAAATAATCATACGAGTTATAGATAACAAATGTAATTTAGTGTTTGAAACAATTAAAATGATTGAGAATTCTAAACAAATAATAACTTAAGATCTTGAACATAAGAACAATATCTTAAGAGAGATGAATCTCACAACACAAAGTTTGCAAAAATATCATTGATTTCTATTCCTCAAATGATTAAAAAAAAAACACAGTTTTTCTTCTTCACAATAGTTCCCAATATTTCAAAAATATCAACCCTTTGGAATGCATAAGCATCCCTTATTTATAATAAAAGGTGTTGAGAGAAATTAGGATAAATCCTAGAAAATAGTTTTTTAAAAGAGAGTCCTATTTTGCTTGACTCTCACAGTAGGAGACCAAATCAAAATTTGTTTCCTATGTGACGAAACAAAAATGAAAAAGACATCGATTTCAAGAGTGAAATGACATGTCGCATTGTGCTTATTCTATATCATCATCTTTATCTTCCTCCTACAAAGCCTGCTTATCCCGAAATCCTTGGAATTTTTAGATTATACCCCTGCATCTCATTCTCATTAAGCACAGTGGAATGGTCACTCAGAACTTCACATGTTTCCTAAGTATCACTAGCGTTGCTAGGAAGCTTTTTCAATCTCTTGTTGAGCTTCCTTAGGGTCTCCAAAGAATGTTCAATTCTCACAAACCTATCAATGATTTCCATTCCGAATCCGTATGTGGTTTCATGTTGAATTGATTCTTGGATCTGTTTGTAAAGATCATCAATAGGTAGGATACCTGAGCTTTCACTCAACACTTTAGCACAGATCTTGACTAACTCTTCTTCTAAGTAATTCTAACCATCGACCAATTGATCTCTTGATTCTCTCAATTTGCTGCAAGCTTCATTGAGAATCTTTATTATGAAATATGAGGGCTTTAGTTAGCTAAAAATGTTTATCCCCATGTGGGATGATGCCTTCTTTGACCAAGATGCGGGATGGAATCTGTTTCAGCATTTGGAGAGCTTCGAAAGTCAATTCTAGGTTCCTGATTTTTAATAAAAATTCATCATCCATTTTCTCTCCATCTTTCTTTATATCCTGTAAGGATTGGTATACTTCCACAGTATCTTCGATGACTTCTTTTTCTTTTAGGAGCAGCCTTTGGGTCCATTCATTGATCGTTCTCTCCCCTTTTCATTAATCTTTTCGATCATGGTTACTGATGAGAAATCGAACCCGATAGGAGTAGAAGATGATGGTGTTGAATCAAGAGGATTTGAGAGATTGAGAAACACTTATGTTAGTTGCTATACTTTCTCTTTTAATTCATCTCTGTTTGCCTTAGTATACCTCATCTTCTGGCATAACACATTCATGGCATCTTGTGCATCATGCTGTGCTCCCTCTGTTGTTACTTTCCCTAAGGCCACCCTTGTGATTTGATAATATGTTACCATTATGTCATCCTTATTTTTATCAACTGTGGAGTAGCAATCTCTACAAATTTATGCCCTAATTCATCCACTGAAATCCTTGAGACTTTTTTTGGTTTCTTAGCCGATTTAGTGGGAGTGACCTTGAGGGAACTGAAATCGAAGGCCGGTAATGGGAAAACTACCTTCCTCTTCCTTGGAGTCTGATCTATCAACCATTGAGGTGTATTGGAAGAAGGTGCTTCCATTGTAGGTGTTTTGGTCACATCTTTAGGTGGGGGAGGATTAGCTTGAGGAGTGGTAACCACCATAAGTGTAGCATCCATGGTAGTGGATTCAGGTAACGAAGTCACATTAGGAGGAGGCATGTCCACGGTTAACTGGGGTCCAGTGGGGAGAGGTGAGAGACCAAAGAAGATACTAGCCATGGCTGAGGAACTTGGTGAAGAAATTTGAGGCACAGAAGGTTGAATGGGAGGAGGAAAGGATTCCAGGAATTAGAGCTTGAGAAGTGGGACGGAAGACTTACCTCTGATGAACTGTCTACTAAAGGAGTAATGGAAGGTTGAATAATCTCTTCTTCTGAAGGAGGATTCCCCTATTTAGGTTGTGGAGGTGAATCAAGAACCTCAACTATTTATGGTAGAGTAGCCATTGGTGTAGTTACTTTATCTTCTCCCTTTCTTACAAACTTAACCTTCATTGGCCTTTTGGAAGGGTTATTATCTTTTTCCTTTTTTCCTTTTGAGGGCCCCTCTTCCAAAGCGTCTAACTTTGCAAAACTCCCTTCTTTAAAACTCATTCCCCAAGAAATGAGGCCATGCCTTAGTATGGGAAAGAATTTGAGTAGCTCTTCCCTTGATTGAAGCTTTCTTAGTAATGGACTAATCAATGGGCCGAGAATACATATTGATCTTCGTTCAACCCCATCATACGAGGGGTCAAGGACACTCTCATTGTCTTTAGTGCCTTTTGGGATGTCAGATAAATATAACATTTGGATTTCTTCAATTGTCAACTTGCTATTATCTTTTCTTTAGATGGCAACTTCATCCCGAAGATCAACCCAAATATCTTCTATGTTGGGAACATGTAGATATAAAGTCCTGTATGACTTAAGGACTCCTCATAAATAAAATCCATCTCTGTACTTCATGCGCTTCTTCAATTTGTCTTAAAGCTTGTGCACTACATTATTAGCTTTGACCACCATCGAGAATGTGTATCTTTTAATGGAAATGAGGAAGGATATGGAAGCCTTGTGTTTGCTTTGTTTGAATTTGTGGAAATCCAACAACTATCTTACCAATTCCACTAGGATCATCTTATCACCTGGATATTTGGGCAATCGGAAAGGGTCACCTGGATACATGACCACTCGAAGATATGTGAACTTCTTGAACTAAAAGAAGATGCAACCCCATTTTGATACTTCGGCCCATGCTTCATCAGAGACTCTTCTTTTCCTTAGATCAGGGTTCATCCTATAGATATTTTCATAAAAGGAAGCATCGTTCACTCTTCTAAACTAATCTTTGGAAGCTTTCATTGTCAGCTGATGGAGGTACCAATATATGTGTTCTGTCACCCTATCTCCTTTTGCATCCAATCCTGGATAATTCCTCATGCCAGCTGTTGCATAGGTGACATACGATGACATATAGAATTTTCCCGTAGTCAGGACTATCTTCTTCTGAGAATCAATCTCAACACTTATAAGACTAATCTAATCGATCCCTTGTTCATTTTTCTTGGGAAACCTTGAGAAACCTTGAGACAAACTTGGGAAACCTTGAGACAAACCAGCTTGGCCTTAATCAAGAAATTTATATTCACATGCCCGAAGCAGTCTTCTTGATCTTTGTCCTAGGCTTTCTATGCTGACTTGAGATCTTCGTCAACATATTCCTGAAAGTTGGGTAATCTTAAGAGGTCATCAAAATAACCCCCGTCCAACTTCACTATGACTTCTCCTACTTGATTTTTCACTGAGCGAGAGTCCGAGTCATAATGGGAAGCACAGGCCAAAATGAACTCAGGGCATTGAGTAGACAATTGGAATCCTGCTACAAGAGGGAGGCCACTGATGGTTATTTCCTTCATCCAAGGACTTTGAGAAGAATCCTTGGTTATGTTCCAGAAATTCTCTATGTCAATGTTACCAAGTTCTGTATCTCAGATGTCATAATTACAATCTATATAGGAGGGGGATTCCATCTTTTGATACTTTTATTTCATCTTCCATGACCTATCTGACTTATATTTACATGATCTAGGATCTGACATGAGAAATCCTGAAGAAAGAATGCTTAGACAACTCCTATCTGAGCAATTGGACTTGGAAGCTTGCTAAGCAACCCCATAGACCCACCACACTTATCCAGATTTTAGGACTTGTAAAGCACCTGATCAAACCTGACACATTAAAGAAAGAGTGTAAGAACTTAGGTCTTGTCAGACAGTTCTCATAAACCCAACACACTGGAGAGAAGTATGTTGGAACTTAATATATGTATGACACTCTGCAAAACCCAACACACTACGGGAATCAGAAGATGTTGAGCACCTCACAAGACCTGACACACTTGAAATTAGATGTTGGATGTCTGGCACTTGAAAAATCCCAAAACACTATGGAACTTGGAGATTGTAAAACACCCTGTAAAAACCTGAAAATAAGGGATTGGGATGTTGAGATGTCAAGACATGCAATCTTTCTGCCATTTCAACAGTTAAGATTTTGTATTCTTCTCCTTTTCTTTAAAAACACAAAGATGTATATTCCAAGGTATAGAATAGGAAAACACCCAAAGGGTGAACTTTAATCAATAATTTCTATTGGAATACAACCCAAAAAGAAGAAGAAAAATAGGAAAGGAAGGAGAAAAGATGTAAAGGAACATCACAAAAACATTTTCAACAAAACTCACAAGCAGAGGGGTAGAGAAAATACCTTCAGTAAATTCGAGAAATAATAAAAAATGAATCATGCAATCAAGCACGAAATCAAATTGGGTTTGAAGGTTGAAAGAGCATGCACGAGAAAATCCACGCAACCAAAAGTACAAAAGATAAAAATGACGTGTAAATCTAACTATTTATAAAAAACCCTGCATTTATTACACTTTACATGACACATGTGCCAACTACCCGACCACTCGGAGTTAATGCCATGTCATCATGCTTGGAGTGCCCGAAAACCCAACACAAAGGATTAGCTATCAATTCGGGTTTCAGGTTTTGGGAAGTAGATGACATGAAACATGAGATGTTTGGGTGTTCCAATGTTTTGAAAACTTGACACAAAGGGACATATCGAGTTTTGGGAGTCAATTGATATGTAACATGCTTTTTGCAGGTCATGTTTCGATGCTCATGAGGTCCGAAAACCCAAAATACTAGCTAGTTTTGGGTTTCAGGTTTCAGGAGTTAATTGACATGTAACACATAAAAAACATGTTTTCATGTTGTTAAAACCTGAAAACCCCGAAAATCTCTTCAAAAGGGCATTTTAGGAGATTTTTTGAAAAAACATTTCTATGGTTATCTTAATTTTAGCTGTAAATCACTAAAATGGGATAACAACTGGCTCCAGTTGGGGACTTTCTTGGTGACATCAAAGGAAGAGAACTCATAATCTCTAGTTTTATCCATTGGGCTACGGAGTCTGAAGAAAGAATAAAACCCAAAAACAAACAAAGAAAAAAAAGAAAGAAAACAAAAAGCAAAGACACGACAGAAAGCAAATTATGTACAATGCAAGAGAGCATCTTGCATTACTGATGGAACAACTTCAGATGTTCCACCACTAGAAGGTAAAGGGAGCAATTCTCCATCAAGGTATGATAGAAAAAATCTATTTTCACCATTTAGCTGATGTATTTTGAAAGGTCCTTTCCATAAAGAATAAAACTTTCCATGCATCCCCTTTCTGCTCTCTTCTCTTATCCCAGAGGAGTACTAGATCTCCAACTTGGAGGTCGCATTGTTTTGATTTCTTATCAAATATCCTTTTGAATTTGATCTGATGGTCTGTGATGTGATCTACCACCTTGCTTCATTCTTCTTCTAGCCTAGCTAGGTACATCATCCTTTTCTCGATAGAACTTTGAAAAGTTTCATCCTCAATTGCTTTAGCCAACTGTAAGGCTGGTAATTCCATGGAGCAAGGTATCTCAACATTAATTGCATACAAAACCTAGAATGGAGACATCCCAATAGCTCATTTAGGAGTAATCCAATCAGCCTACAATGCATCATACAATGCCTTGTGCCATGTACTTTCATTCTCATCAACTAATGTTCTGATTATGGTCACCAGGTTTTTGTTGCTCGATTTAGCTTGGCCATTGCCTCAAGGGTAGTAACCGAATGAATGAGCCAATGTGATCCCAAATCCATAACAAAATTCTGTTAACTCATGGTATGAAAAATTGGAGGCATTTTCGACAACAATTTTGTGAGGCATGCCAAATCTGACAATTATATTTTCTTTAAGGAAGTTACAGACAACTTTAGAGGTTGCCTACTTGATGGGTGCAACTTCCACCCACTTGGTGAAATATTTCTTCGTGGTGATCACGTAGTTTTGTCCCACACTAGAGGTGGGATTCAATAATCCAATGAAATCAATTCCCCACTAGCGAAAAGGTTCTTCAATGACCACAAGATTCAAGGGAAGAGCTACTAACTTAGGACGACCAATAAAATGTTGACAAGCTTCACATTTAGACACCCATTTTTCTGAGTCTCGGAAGAGAGTAGGCCAATAGTACTTGGCCTGTAGGATCTTATAAGATGTCACAGAGAAATAGAAATGTCTTCGCATGCCAGATTATGGAATGACTCTAGCAACCTTACCTGTTGTGACTTATCAACACAATGCAGAAATACACCATCAATACCTTTCTTGTACATTCCATTATCCCACAAAATGTATCTTGTGGATCTTAACGTAACTATCCTCTTCTCCTTTTGGCTTAAATGCAGGGGGCATTCACCATAAGTCAGAAAGAAAGCAATATCTATGTACCATTTATCGGTTGTGCTCACAAAAAGCACCATGGACAGTTCCGAAGGGGTATCTTCAGTTTTTTTCACATTCTGTCTCAACATTATTTTCTGCAATCAGTTGACACAGGCCCCTTCCTCATACCAACTTGGTAGGTCTGATGTCCAAGTCATACTCTTGGAATTTAGCTATCCAGTTACCCCGTTGACTACCTAGCTCTTGTTGAGTCAAAATGGATTTAACTGCAGTATCAGGAATGTGAATGAGGGTATGAGAACTCAACACATAATACTTGAAATTTTTCACTTCTCTCACCACCGCATAAGCATGCTTTTCAATTTGTGACATTTTCAATTCGTGTTCTTTCAATGGGCAGCTCATGAAAGTGATGGGAGCTTCAATTCCTTCTTCATTTTCCTACATCAAGATGGTTGATACTGTATGAGTGGAAGCATAGCTGTACATGATGAAATATTTTTTGAAGTCTAGACATACTAGAATGAGGGCATGTGCAATTGAATTTTTTACTTCCTCGAAAGCAAGCTTCCCTTCAGTGCTCCATCAAAATGGATTTTTCCCTTTCATCATTCCAAGGATATCCTTGGTTTTATCAGCAAAATCAGGTACAAATCTTCTTAGGAAATTAACCTTCCTGAAAAAGGAGTGCACCCCATTTTTGCTTGTGGGTAGGGTAAGGATTTGAATGGCCTTCACCCTCTCTAGGTTGATCTTGGTTCCTTCTCTAGTCACAATATGACCCAAAAAATTTCCTTCTGTCACTCCAAACATGGAATTTTTAGGATTTAATGAAATCCCATGACACCTGCACCTTAAGAGTACCTGTTCCAGGTGATCATAATGATCACTTCATTTTTTAGAGAAGACCATCAAGTCATCCAAATACACAGCTATGACCTTGCCCATTAAATCCTTGAAAGCTAAGTCCATAACTCTATGAAATGTGGCCCCGACACTAATCAAATTGCATGGCATCCTTCTGTAAGAAAAGGTTCCCCATGGAGTGGTGAACACTGTTTTATGTTGATCTTCAACACCTATCTCAACCTGGTTATATCTCGAAAATCTGTCAAGCATGGATAACATTTCTACCCCTGTGACCATTTGTAATACCTATTCCATGATGGGAAATGGGTAATTTTCCTTCAATGAAGACTGGTTGAGATTCTGGAAGTCAACACAAATCCATATTTCGTCGTTCTTCTTTCTCACAGGGACAATGTTAGCAACGCAGGTGGAATGGTGGATCAAAAAGATAATCCTTGCATCTAACATTTTCTGAACTTATGCAAGAATAGTCCCTGAGATCTTGGGGTTGTAGTGTCTCTACTTCTACCTATGGGGTTTAACTTCAGGCTTCAAGGGAATGCTATGTTGCACATCCTTTGGCTTGAAAGGCTTTAGATCCATGTATGAACATGTTAGGACGTCCATATATCTCCTCAAGAGTGAAGAGAATCTTTCTTTTTCCTCCGGTGAACAACATTTTTTTATGTTTACCATCCATGGCTGATTAGTGGAACCCAAGTTAACTTGATCTACTTCTGATGAGGAAGCACCTTCAGTCTGCCTTTTACCTTGAATAAATAGGACATGCTTGTCGAACAAACCTTTTAGAGAAACCAATCCCTTGGGAATATTTTTACATTTAAGATAAATTAACTCACCATCAATCTTTTGATATGAACTTGAAACAGATTCGTGGAAAGTTGATTCTAATCCTTCAAAATATAGTTCACTAAAATTGCTGGCTTTTTCAAGGAAAGACAACACCTATTGATCATCATTGAATACTTTCCAATGTGCTAAATTATCTGAAACAATGGGACAGTACACAATCTCAATGGTGTACATGTCTTGTTTGAACTGGGGATGAGGAAGGAAAAGAGATGCTGACATGACCAACGAATCAGCCTTGTCATTATAATCCCTAAAAACTACCTTGATAGAGAAAGCATCGAAGCATTCTATGTTGTCCCATACTTTGTTCCTATAATGCTTTAGGCGATCATTTTTGACTTGATAAACCCCTTTTACTTGATTTACAATGAGCTCTGCGTCTCCTTGAACTTTAAGGTTTTAGATTCCCTTTTGTCTTGCCATTTATAATCCTAATAACAAAGCCTCATATTCAGCTGTGTTATTAGTATTATCGAACTGCAACTTGAAAGCAAAGGGAAAGATCTCAAAATCTAGAGATATAAGAACTATGCTGGCACCTGATCCAGTAGTTAAACAACTCCCATTGAACTTGAGGGCCTAAATACCATTAGGATCCTCTTCCTTAACATTCATAGCTAGTATCTCTGACATCATGAAATAATTCCCTAAGCCAGCATCTTCGAAAAGAATTTGAGCCTTAGGATCATTAGAATTAGTGACTAAATACTTCGCTTGAGGTTCAGGATGGAGAATACGAGGAACTCCATTAACTAGAATTTTTTCCTTGGTCTAGTCCATATTGATCTCCCCTCCGACATCTTTACAAAAACCTCTTCCCAAGAGAATACCGTAAGCAACTAGGATATCAACAACCAAAATGGTCATTTTTACTCTCTTCTCTGGGAAGGCGACAAATGCAAATTGTGTATCTTTGATTTGATCGATCAAAGGAACTTGCTTGGTTTCCATGGAGTAACACCGTCTATATGACTTAGTCAAAGTAAGTCCAAGGGCATGAGCTACTTTTGTAGGCATCACATTATCGGAAGATCCTGAGTCAATCATGTAATTGCTGAGTTTGAACCCGTTTATGAGTAAAGACAAATAAAATGGTTTGATATTTCCTAAAGAAGAAAAAAAATCATATTGGTTGAAGGCAAAGGTTGAGTAGGATTTTACAAAATGCCTTTTGAAGATGAGGGAACAATAACCTTGCTTCTAATGAATTTGGTAATATTTCCAAATTTCTTAGGATTTGACTGAAGATATTTTTCTTCTGACATTTGGATCTTAGTTCTTTTTGCATAGTCAATAATGTCAAAAGTAGTATATGAAGGAATGATGGTAGGCTCAGTTATGGTTATATTGGTTTGAGCTGAGGTACTGGTCTTGGGAGCAGGAGAAGGGGAATAAGAAGAAGTTGTTACCTTTTTAGTTGTCTCCTTTTCAGTTTGTGCTGAGATAAGAGAGCCACTCTTGGCCATGACCACAAGAGCTTCTTTATTCTTCTCCTTAAAGCCTTCAACAAATTTTCTAGGATTATGAGATTGGGATCAAGTAAATACTACAAATGACTAACCATCATGTTCACATCCATCTTCCTTGTATTCCAAATACCCAATGCTGGAGTCACCAGTTGAATCATCATATGACTCATCAGCATATCCCGAAGCTTTAAAAGCTTCATGAGAATCTTGTTCTTTTGGTTCTTCATCTTCTTTGACTATCTCCATTGTAACATTAACAGGGGGATCTTCAATAGCTAGTCTCAGCTGAGCAATAATCAATTGCGGTCTATCTCTTATGGGGGCACCATTAGTATTATTGAAATTCCATCTAGGAATATCTCAATACGAAGCATTACTCACCTATTGAGACATTTGATTTTTCAAAGTGATCAAGTCATTAGCCATCTTCTGAATCATTGGATTAGTATTACTCTAAGAAGAACTCTAATTTTTAGGCTTGGATGATTCTTTTATGATCTTTCCAGCCAGAATAAGATCTTCTTCTATTTTGGTGGTTGTAGCTTGAGTGGTGGTCAAATCGGGGATAACAAATCTTCTTAACAAGAAGCTCACATCTGGAGGTTAAGTTTTGATGAAGAAACACTTCCGATTTTCAAGAGTGGGAAAAGTGAGGTCTAGAATCTTGTGGATCAACTTATTGAATTTAGCTATGAATTCCAGTATGGGTTTGTAATGCTCCTTCTTCATGTGTGTAAGATGTGCTAACAAAGAATGAGAATCTTCAGCTGGTTTGAACCTTGCTTCAAATACAGATCTCATAGTAGCCTAGTTGGTAATACATGCATTCGGGAGATGGTAAAACCATTCCACTACTACGCCATGCAATGTTTTGATGAAGAGTCGAATAGAGACATCTTTGTGAGAAACCCCAAGAACACCACATGCAACAAAGAATGAGGCAATGTGTTTGTCAGGATGTTGTTTTCCATCACCGTTGAACTTAGGGATATTATTCCGTGATCCATGAAGTAGGTCATGCAATGGTGGAGTAAGGGAAAGAGGACCAATAGATGCGCCCCAAGGCACAGGTTGTGCTGCCATTCTCCTAAATGAAGTGTGTACAAGAATATAAATATCTAAAAAGAATAATGCCTGACAAGTTACAAAAACTTCTGGTTCTTGAGGAATCTGATTCCTTCGCATGGGTAAAGAACTTGTTGCCCGGCTAGATGCAACACTGTTGGGTGAAAGCCTAAAATTATGCTGTTGAAGCATATCAAAGAACGGATCAGTTTCACCCTTGGCTAGGCTTAACTGAGTGAAAATCCTCCTATCTAGTTTGAATTGGAAAATGGATCTTCTTGAAAATAAGGCAAATACGGAGTCTCTAGAAACCAAAAGGATAAGCTTAGTCTTATTAATCCGTATTTCCCCAGAGGAGTCACCAAAAACTGTTGGTTGGATATTTTTTCATGCCAAAATATGGGGTTTAACCACAGTGCATGGGATTAAATCCCTCCTCAAAGACAGGTGAGGCTGCCTATTTTTTAATAATCTAAAACATAACAAAAATAATATGTATAGTATTCACATTAATCTAACCATTGGGGTTGGGATAGAATCCCAAAAACCATATCCATGATAGGCAAAGATGTTGTTATTTTCTGAAATGGAATGGATCAGACAAGAATATACAATGGAAAGGAAATGACGGGAACATATTTTATTTCGAGCAAGCACAGATCACAAAATAATCATACGAGTTCTAGATAACAAATGTAATGTAGTGTTTGAAACAATTAAAATGATTGAGAATGCTAAACAAAGAATAGATTAAGATCTTGAACATAAGAACAATATCTTAAGAGAGATGAATCTCACAACACAAATTTTGCAAAAATAGCATCGATTTCTATTCCACAAATGATTAAAAGAAAACACAAATTTTTTCTTCTTCAAAATAGTTCCCAATATTCCCAAAATCTCAACCCTTTGGAATGCATAAACATCCCTTATTTATAATAAAAGGTGTTGAGAGAAAATAGGATAAATCCTAGAAAATAGTTTTTTAAAAGAGAGTCCTATTTTGCTTGACTCTCACGCAAGAGACCAAGTCAAAATTTGCTTCCTATGTGATGAAAATAAAATGAAAAAGACATGTCGATTTCAAGATTGAAATGACATGTCGCATTGTGCTTATTCTATATCATCATCTTTATCATCCTCTTACAAATCATGCTTGTCCCAAAATCCTTGGAATTTTTGGATTATACCCTACATCTCATTCTCATCAGGTGTAGTGGAATGATCACTCAGAACTTCACATGTTTCCTGAGTATTACTAGCATTACCAGGAAGCTTTTTAAATCTCTCATTGAGCTTCCTTAGGGTCTCCAAAGAATGTTCAATTCTCACAAACCTGTTAATGATTTCCATGCTGAATCCATAAGTCGGTTCATGTTAAATTGATTCTTGGATCTGTTTGTAAATATCATCAATAGGTAGGATACCCAAGATTTCACTCAACACTTTAGCACAGATCTTGACTAACTCTTCTTATAAGTCATTCTTACCATCGACCAATTGATCTCTTGATTCTCTCAATTTGCTGCAAGCTTCATTGAGAATCTTTATTCTGAATTTGATGGCTTTAGTTAGCTAAAAATGTTTATCCCCATGTGGAATGATGCCTTCTTCGACCAAGATGTGGGATGGAATTTGTTTCAGTGTTTGGAGAGCTTTGAAAGTCAATTCTAGGTTCCTGATTTCTGTTGAAAACTCATCATCCTTTTTCTCTCCATCTTTCTTTATATCCTTTAAGCATTGGTATACTTCCACAGTATCTTCGAAGACTTCTTTTCCTTGCAGGAGTAGCCTTTGGGTCCATTCATCGACCATTCTCCCCTTTTCATTAATCTTCTCGATCATGGGTACCGATGAGAAATCGAACCTGATAGGAGTAGAAGATGATGGTGTTGACTCAAGAGGCTTTGAGAGCTTGAGAAACACTTTTGTTAGCTGTTGTACTTTCTCTTTTAATTCATCTTTGTTTGCCTTAGTTTCCCTCAGCTTCTGGCATAACACATTCATGTCATCTTGTGCATCTTGTTGTGCTCTCTCTATTGTTACTGTCCCTAAGGCCACCCTTGTGATTTTATAATCTGTTACCATTATGTCATCCTTAGTTTTATCAACTGCAGAGTAGCAATCTCTACAAATTTATGCCCTAAGGCATCCACTAAAATCCTTGAGACTATTTTGGGTTTCTTAGCCGACTTAGTGGGAGTGACCTTGAGGGAACTGAAATCGAAGGCCGGTAATGGGAAAACTACCTTCCTCTTCCTCGGAGTCTAATTTATCAACAATTGAGGTGTATTGGAAGAAGGTGCTTCCATTGTAGGTGTTTTGGTCACATCTTTAGGTGGGGGAGGATTAGCTTGAGGAGTGGTAACCACCATAAGTGTAGCGTCCATGGTAGTGGATTCAGGGAATGAAGGCACAGTAGGAGGAGGCATGTCCACGGTTAACTGGGGTCCAGTGGGGAGAGGTGAGAGACCAAAGAAGATACTAGCCATGGCTAAGGAACTTGGTGAAGAAATATGATGCACAGAAGGTTGAATGGGAGAAGGCAAGGATTCCAGAATTAGAGCTGGAGAAGTGGGAGGAAGATTTACCTCTGATGAACTGTCTACCAAAGGAGTAATGGAAGGCTGAATAATCTCTTCTTCTAAAGGAGGATTCCCCTATTCAAGTTGTGGAGGTGAATCAAGAACCTCAACTATTTGTGGGAGAGTAGCCACTGGTGTAGTTACTTTATCTTCTCCCTTTCTTACAAACTTAACCTTCATTGGCCTTTTGGAAGGGTTATTATCTTTTTCCTTTTTTCCTTTTGAGGGCCCCTCTTCCAAAGTGTCTAACTTTGCAAAACTCCCTTCTTTAAAACTCATTCCCCAAGAAATGAGCCATGCCTTAGTATGGGAAAGAATTTGAGTAGCTCTTCCCTTGATTGAAGCTTTCTTAGTAATGGACTAATCAATGGTCGGGAATACATATTGATCTTCGTTCAACCCATCATACGAGGGGTCAAGGACACTCTCGTTGTCTTTAGTGCCTTTTGGGATGTCAGATAAATCCATCATCTGGATTTCTTCAATTGTCAACCTGCTATTATCTTTTCTTCGGATGGAAAATTCATCCTGAAGATCAACCCAAATATCTTCTATGTTGGGAACATGTAGATATAAAGTCCCATATGACTTAAGGACTCATCAGAAATAAAATCCATCTTTGTGCTTCATGTGCTTCTTCAATTTGTCTTGAAGCTCATGCACTACATTCTTAGCTTTGACCACCAACGAGCATGTTTATCTTTTAATGGAAATGGTGAAGGATATGGCAGCCTTGTGTTTGCTTTGTTGGAATTTTTGGGAATCCAACAACTATCTTACCAATTCCACTAGGATCAGCTTATTACCTGGATATTTGGGCAATCGGAAAGGGTCACCTAGATACATGACCACTCGAAGGTATGTGAACTTCTTGAACTAAAATAAGATACAACCCCATTTTGATACTTCGGCCCATGCTTCATCAGACTCTTATTTTCCTTAGATCAGGGTTCATCCTATAGATATTTTCATAAAAGAAAGCATCGTTCACTCTTCTGAACTGATCTTTGGAAGCTTTCATTGTTAGCTGATGGAGGTACCAATATATGTGTTCTGTCACCCTATCTCCTTTTGCATCCAATCCTGGATAATTCCTCATGCCAGCTGTTGCATAGGTGACATACGATGACATATAGAATTTTCTCGTAGTCAGGACTATCTTCATATGAGAATCAATCTCATCACTTATGAGAATGATCCAATTGATCCATTGTTCATTTTTCTTCATAATAACCATGAGTTGATACATCCATCCTTAGAAGTCCCTTGACTCAGAGATTCCAAATACTGGACTTAGTAAGGTGATGATGTCACTGATTTCAAGGATGAAATCACTCCTGGGGACAAACTTGGGAAATCTTGTGATGGCCAGCTTGGCCTTGATCAAGAACTTTCTATTCACATGCCTAATGTAGTATTCTTGATCTTTGTATCAAGATTTCTATGCTGACTTGAGATCTATGTCAACATATTCCTGAAAGCTGGGTAATTTAAGAGGTCATCAAAATAACCCCCATCCAACTTCACTATGACTTCTCCTTCTTGATTTTTCACTGAGCGAGAGTTCGAGTCATAATGGGAAACACATACCAAAATGAACTCAGGGCATTAAGTAGACATTGGGAACCCTGCTGCAAGAGGGAGGCCACTGTTAGTTATTGCCTTCATCTAGGGACTCTGAGAAGAATCCTTGGTTATGTTCCAGAAATCCTCCATGTCAATGTTACTGAGTTCTGTATCTCGGATGTCATAATTATAATCTATATAGGAGGGGGATTCCATCTTCTGATTCTTGTATTTCATCTTCCCTAACCTGTCTGAATTGTCTTTAGATGATCCATGATCCAATAAGAGAAATCCTAAAGAAAGAACGCTTAGACAACTCCTATCTGAGAAATTGGACTTGGAAGCTTGCTGAGCAACCCCATAGACCCGCCACACTTATCTGGATTTTAGGACTTGTAAATCACCTGATGAAACTTGACACACTAGAAAAAAATGTTTAGGAACTTAAGTCTTGTCAGACACTTTGCAAAACCTAACACACTAGAGAGACTATGTCGGAACCTAGTATATGTCCAACACTCTGCAAAACCTGACACACTGCGGTAGTCAGAAGATGTCGAGCACCTCGTAAGACCTGACACACTTGAAATTGGATGTCGGTTGATGTTGGATGTCTGGCACTTGAAAAATCCTGAAACACTGCAGAACTTGAAGATTGTAAAACACCTTGTAAAACCCAAAAAATAAGGGATCAGGTTGTTGAGATGTCAAGACATGCAATCTTTCCGCTATTTCAATAGTTAGGACTTTGTATTCTTCTCCTTTTCTTTAAAACACAAAGAGGTATATTCCAAGGTATAGAATAGGAAAAAAACCCTAAGGGTGAACTTTTAATCAATAATTTCTATTCGAATATAACCCAAAAAGAAGAAGAAAACCTAAAACCCTAAACCTAGAAGAAAAATAACAAAGGAAGGAGAAGAGATGTAAAGAACATCACAAAAAAAATTTCAACAAAACTCACAAGCAGAGGGCAAAGAAAATACCTTCAGAAAATTCAAAAAATAATCAAAAATGAATCATGCAATTGAGCACGAAATCAAATTGGGTTTGAAGGTTGAGAGAGCATGCACGAGAAAATCCATGCAACGAAAAGTACAAAAGATAAAAATGATGTGTAAATCCAACTATTTATAAAAACCTCTACATTTACTACTCTTCACATGACACGTGTGCCAACTACCTGACCACTCAGAGTTAATGCCATCTCATCATGCTTGGAGTGCTCGAAAACCTGATACAAAGGATTAGCTATCAATTCGGGTTTCGGGTTTCGAGAAATAGATGACATGAAACATGAGATGTTTTGGTGTTCGAAGGTTTTGAAAACTTGACAAAAAGAGACATATCGGGTTTCGGGTTTCAGGAGTCAATCAACATGTAACATGCTTTTTGTAAGTCATGTTCCAATGCTTATGAGTTCTGAAAACCTGAAATATTGGCTAGTTTCAGGTTTCAGGAGTCAATCGACATGTAACACATAAAAAACATGTTTTCATGTTGTTAAAACTTGAAAACCCAAAAATCTCTTCAAAAGGGCATTTTAGGAGATTTTTTCAAAAAAAATTATATGGTTATCTTAATTTTAGCTGTAATCACTAAAATGGGATAACACAGTTGATGGTAGTTGGGATAGATTTCCTATCCTATAGAGAGTATAGGGCACAATAGGCCTCGAGTGAGAGGAATCGATCATGTACCCACAATGTGGAGAGCACAGGGGGCCATCGAGCCTCAAGATAAAATCTAGGCGAGGCCACCAGTTCAAAGAGGCCAGTTTCATTTGACATACTAGCAGGGACCCAACCACCACCCATGATGGGTGGGGAGTGTCATCACCAATTCGAAACTATGATAATTCTTCACCAGGAACTCCTCGTGCTATGATTAGTTACTAATGCACAACCTTTAGTTTGGTGGATGTAATCTGGAAACAAAACAACAACATAACACAAGAATACCATCGACTATGATAAGACGGAATGATGACAAATCTGAAATATCAAAGTAAATTATAATATTAACATGAAACTGTTATAATCTCACCCATGAGGTACTTCAAGTGTTATTGACTTCACTTGCCTTTCACCAAGACTATGGGAGAAACTTTACAATTACACCTCTTAATGGCTTCTTTAACACACCTTTAAACTGATGGCTTCCTTCGCACACTTCCTACAATATTTCTCACTACTTCCTTCTATGCTAAATGAGGGGGGTGGCCTCTCTATTTATAGGACTTTCAGGCTTATCCATCTTATCTCTAAGATAGGATAAGAAATCCACTCTGACAAATCATATTCCATACCTTAACTCTTATCTGTACATGTAAGCTTATCTTTTAAGATAAGATAAACCTTATCATTTTACATGGGTTCCACATTTTTAGACTTTTTACAAATAAAATACACAAAATATTTATGACCTCACTCCTTGTCCTTATTACCAATATAATATTTCTAATTCCTAATCATGTAGACCCTACTTCTCTAATTACCCAAACTTTGACATTTTAACATTACCAGACCACTTACGACAAATATTTACTTTTTATAACATTCCTATTGTACTTTGACTGTTACCGTACTCCACATTATTGGTGGCACCGTACGGATGGTGCCGTTATCTTCTATCAGATGCTACTGCTAATTATACTTAACAACATCCTATTCCTAATACATACATTAATGAAATAGAAATTATGGACGAAAATTTTAGTGTCGACAGGAGCTGTTAGTAGGCCATCAGACAGGAGCTGAAGGGGAGGAGGAGACAAGCAAGATAGACATGGAGGATGTCCGATAGGATGATGCCTGATGTATGTCCCTCCAGATTTTGATGTAGTTGTTTGGATTTTTGATATATATTGGCCTGCGTGCTAAAGAGAGTGAGGATGTACGAGAGTTTTGTATTTTTGATCATATACCAGCCTACTTACTGAAGATGGTGAGGCTGTATATGAGATTTTTTTAGAGATACATTATATGTGATATCAGTGTATATTATAGGGATACACATATTTATATGATGAGATGGATGATTTTTCGATGTACTTGTGTTGATAGGATTTAATTTTTATGCATAGATGGATGAATGATATGTGTGTTAGGCATGGTTGAGTCAGGTCATAGCCTTGATGGAGTTTGGTCATAGGCATGGTTGAGTTAGGTCATAGGCATGATGGAGTCAATTCATAGGCATGGTTGAGTTAGGTCGTAGGCATGGTTGAGTCAGATTGGTGTTAGGAATGATGGAGTCAAGTCATAGGCATGGTTGAGTTGATTGCTCAGGTATTTAGTATGATGGCAAAAATAAATGATGATGTGCATATGTTGTGGTTTAATTTGTGGTATGTATGGTTACATGGATCATGTTGGTATGATTATAGGGAATGTATGATTGTGGTAAATGTGATGAAATGAATTTTATAAACATGTATTAATTTCCACTTATTCGATGATAAATTGGAAACTAACTATAGTAGAATGTGACTGGAACAAGTAACCAATGGCGAAAGGTGAGTGAGTGTGGATGAGAAAAGGTGAAGAAGGTGGTGACGATGGTCAAGCTAACCTCAAAGGGCCCCATGCCCTCAGAGTGCTACCTACATAGCCCCAATGAAAAGGGGGCCTCAAACTGATGTAGTTTTCCCTTAGGCTAGGGAGGAAACAAAAAGGTGTTGAGAAGGGTTGGTCAGGCTGATAGAGGTTGTGTTCATGGGTATATAGGTAAGGGTAAATGGGTATGGGTCAACAGTACAGTTGAGGAGGTATGGGTCCTGGGCACAGGTAGGTGTAGTGAATGGTCATGGGTAGACAAGTAGGGTAACAGGTGTGGGTGAGTGGGTAAGGATCATGGGTATGGGTAGATAGGGAGGGTCGATGGGTACGGGTAGATAGGTAAGGTCAATGGGTATGGGTAGATAGGTAGGGTTAATGGGTATAGGTAGATAGGCAAGATCAATGGGTACATGTAGATAGGTAAGGTGAATGGGTATGGGTAGATAGGTAGGGTCAATGGGTATGGTTAGACAGATAAGGTTAATGGGTATGGGTTGATAGGTGATGTGTGTGGGTGAGATGAAATCTTGGTTTGGTTTGAAGAAGGTCAACAATTTGCAAAGATGGGAACTGGAATAGGGTTAATGATGCGGCCAAATTGGGAAGGACCATTGATGAGACAAACAAAGGGTAGGTGTGTTGAACCTCCAACCCCTAGAAGACCTTGCAGGTTGGACAGTTCCAAAAGTGAAGCAATGTGTAGGATCACGATAGATCATATTCATGACATTGTCCCGTGATGGGCAGAAATAGTAGGATAATGTGGGGAGATGGTGATATGGTGAATGGTTGGAAATGTGAATGGGAATAAAACACCTCATGTACAAGATGGGTGATATCCCAGATAGGCGAGCCCATGGAAAAAATGGTGTGTTATGTTTGTAGAATAGATTGATCGATGTTGGAAGTCTATGTGGGATGATTAAATAATCTCCTTGAGGTCTTTGTGAACCTGATCGATGCGGGAAGCTTCGAAATGGGCCTATTCTTTTTTTGTTACTAGGTAGAGTATGGCTAGCTTGTTATAGCTTTCCTTTGAGGGAGCAGTCTATTTATGGCTACTAAATATGAATGGAAGATGTCCTTTCGAGGGATTCATCTTTAGGTTTGGAAGTTTGACTCAAGGAGGGTGATCCCACTTTTGATTGGTGAATTTATTTTTACCAAATTAAGCCATGGACAAGACTATAAAGGAATATGAACAACGTATATCAAAATGTGAAGGGAAAGGGAAGGTAAAGGTGGATACTTGTGAGGTAGATGAGGAATGGTATATGACCATGGGATTCCATCCTCGAAGGGTCAAAAAGTATCCATGAGAATCATGCCATGAGTAGAGCTGTGGTACTCATATTAAAGACGAGGTTGAAAAAGTGACAGAGATTCACACGATTCTTGTTTACTCATAGGTATGGGAGGTGGTGATAAGAGAAGTGGGCGCTCACAGGATGAGCCGGTAATAGTCAGTGGGTGATAAAGCAGTTGGTTCAATAGTAGAATGGTCGAAGATGCAAGATGTTAAGGGGCTTAGGTTCAGGTTAACCATCGAGTGAAGATAAATGATAAGCACTTGATCCATAGGTATGGGTAACGATATAGGGTCCAAGCCAATTAGGAGAAAATTTACCCCGTAGATGTTTCTCAGCTTTGGTGATGTGTTTATTTTCCTTCAAGATGAGCTCTCTGACTTGGAAGGTTCGGGGGTGGATGCACTTATCATAAGTGCATTTGATACATTTTTGGTATATTTGGAGGTGATCTAAAACATGTAGATGTCATTCGTCTAACAACTCTAGTTGTTCCAAACAATCTTGGTAAAAGTCGTCATTGGTGAGCATGTCTTTGAGTGATATGCAGAGAGATGGGATTTGGAATTTGAGAGGAAAGACTACCTCGGTACCATAGACCAGAGAGAAAGGTTTAGCAGCAGTCGATGTGCGAATACTAGTGTAGTATGCCCATAGCGCAAAAGGAATGTGCGTATGCCAATCCTTTCCAGTATCGTTGACCACTTTCATGAGGATTTTGTTCAAAGTTTTGTTAGTTGATTTGGCTTGGCCATTGGGTTGAGGGTAGTAAGGTGAAGAAAATCTAAGTTAGATACCAAAGGTGTCGCAGAGTTTCTGGAGGTTTTTTTTTGAACTGTTTTTTGTTATTAGTGATAAGGCAATGAGGAGCAATGAAGTGACAGATAATGTGATGGTTGATGAACTCAAAAATCTTCTCAGCTTTTGTAGAGATGAGTGGAATGGATTCTACCCATTTGGTATAGTATTCAGTAGTGGTTATGATCCATTGATGGCGTTGAGAAGAATGAGGTTTGATCTCACTGATGAGATCGAGGCCCCATTGAGAAAAGGGCCAGAGGTCTCGTGTGACCTGTAAGGCATGACTAGGGGTATGATGAAGGTTTGAGTGTTGTTGACATTTCACACATCATTTGAAGTAGTCACAACAATCGTGGTTGAGGGTAGGCTAGTAATAGTCTGAGTCGTAAGAGACGTTTGGCGACAGCTAGGCCGATTGATGTGACCCCCACAAATTCCATCATGTATTTATTTGATGGTATAGGGTATTTCGGATCTAGTGAGGCATCAGAGAAGGATCCCATCAAAGCCCTGTTTATAGAGGAGAACTCCCATGATGATGTAGTGGGAGACCTTTTAGAGGAAGGTGTGTTGGCTGTTGCGGATAAGGTCCAGAGGAATAATGGAAAGGGAGAGGTAGTCAAAGTATTGTTGGTACTAGAGGTCTGATGGGTCGGTGGTAGGAATCTCAATGAGATTAGCAACGTGAGAGAGGTAGGAGGGTGATTGCAATCTTCACACAACAACAAATATTTTTGAATCAATAGGTGATGAGGATATTTATGAGGTGAGACATGCCATGGTATCCATAAACTTATTCATAGAGTGGGGGATGGTTTGTAGGTTATAGTGGGTGAAGGTGGTTAACAAGAGGTCTACGTGGTGTTTGTACCATTGAAATTCCTCATTATGACATTGGTATAGTCCATTGACCTGATTTACTACCAATTGAGAATCACCGAAGATATTAATGGATTTAACATCTAGGGTTCAGGTGGTTTTTAGACCTACTATGAGTGCTTCATATCTAGCAATGTTATTAGTACACTCCAAGTCAAGTTTGAAAGAAAGGGGTATGGGTCCATTGTCATGTGGAATGAGGATGATTCTAGCTCCACCCCTGCGTTGACACTTAGATCTGTCAAAGAATAAGGTCATTTGGTAGTGTAGAGGTTCCTCGGTAGGTCCATCAAGGGAGAGGGTAGTGATGGATTCATCGGGGAATTCAAAGTTACTGTGTTAGTGGTCAGAGAGTGGGGCATCAACTAGTTGATCGGTGATAGCCTGACCCTTGATTGATTTTTGGTGAAGAAATGTGATATCCAGATCAACGAGTAGCCTAAGCCATGGTTTTGGAATGGTTTAGAGTACATGTAATGCAAGGGGTTAGTGTTTGTGATGATGAAGGTAGTGTGGTTAAGCAGGTAGTGGCGAAGTTTGGTGGCCACAAAGACTAAAGCAAGGCACAAATTTTCTACATGTGTATACCTAGTCTCATAATCCACAAGAGTATGGCTTATGTAGTAGACCACCTACTCCCTATGTTGGTCATCTGCGGTGAGTGAGCATGGTGCCCAGGGAATGATCAGTGGCAAAAATGTAGAGGTAGAATGGTTGATCGTCTTTAGGCAGGGGTAAGCATGGGAGTTTGTAATAGGTATGATTTTAAGGCTTCAAAAGCATTGTGATAGTCCCCATTCCAATGGAAGGTGATGTCCTTTTTAAGGAGGTGGTGAAAGGGTTTGCAGTGGTTTGATAATTGAGAAATGAAGTGATGAATAGATTATAGTTTTCCCTATAAGCTACAAAGTTGGCGGAGGTTAGTGGGTGGAGGCATCTCTAGGATGGCCTTGATTTTGGTCGGGTCAACTTCAATGCCTCGCAAGGAAACAATGAATCCCAAGAGTTTACCGGATAGGATGGAGAAGATGCACTTCTTAGGTTGAAGGCGTACGTAATATTGGATGAGACGGTCAAAGATGATTTTGAGGATGGGTAAATGGTTGGTGCGACTTTTGGATTTTCCAAAAAGGTCATCAACATAGTCTTCCAAGATGTGATGCATGATGTCATGGAAGATATAGGTCATGGCTCGTTGGTAGGTGGTTGCTACATTCTTCAGGCCGAAGGGCATGACACGATAGCAGAAGGTCCCCTAAGGGGTAATGAAGGTGGTTTTGTGTTGATCCTCGGGGGTGAGTAATATTTGATTATAGCCTGAGAACCCATCCATGAGAGATATCATCTCATGTCCGGTGGTAAGGTCAACCAATTGGTCGATGCTAGGTAGAGGAAAGTCATCTTTAGGACAAGCTAGGTCGAGGTCTCAAAAGTTGGTGCATATGCAGAGCCCCCCCATTGCTTTGGTAATGGGTACGATGTTGGAAATCCATTATGGGTAGTCAATTGGTAGGATGAAGGAGACAGAGAGGAGGTGCTGGAGATCTTCTTTGACAAGAAGAGAAATGCATGGGTGCATCTTACACAACTTTTGTTTGATAGGTTTAGAATCGAGTAAGGTGACGATATTGTGGACCAGGATGTTGGGTCAATACTGGGCATATCGGCGTATGACCAATGCAAAAACATTGTTATGGTCGTAGAGGAAAGAAGTGTAGGATTCTTGTTCAGTAGGAGTCCAAAGATTGGCCTATCTTTAGGATGCGGGGGTCATCCGATGTGTGGATGTTGATGTCGATAGTGGATTTATTCAGCATGTTTTGGGTTTCAGAAGGTAGTGTGTGGTGGAGATAGGAGTCCTCTGCACCCAAGTAGGTGAGAATGGAGTCATCATTATGACATTGGACAACATGAATAGAAAGGGTGTCATCATCGATCATATCAGGATAGAGGATGGGAAAAGAAGTAGGAGATCTTTCCCTCTCATTGAATGGCAAAGCGGGCCCAAGGAAATGGTGTTTATGGAAAAAAAGGTAGGAGGAATAGACTTTGGGTCTATAGACTCCACGGGTGAAGTGGGTGAACTAGGTGGGGGACTGTGAGGTTGAGGTGCCTCCATAATGAGGTCGACATGGGATTGTTTAATCGCGGGCTCAACAAATCCCACCCCACTATGATCCTTGTGCTTATGAGTAGTGCATGGGATAATGGTGTGATGGCCTTATTCATAAAGACCAAAGCCAAAACCCTTCCAAGCACAACGATGTAGGAAGGTATGGGAAAAATGTGGGTTGGTTAATGAGGGAAGGGTGGTGGTGAATGGTAGGGTTGGGGTTGGTGGTTCAGGTGTGTAGGTGGGAGTGTCAAAACCTCCATAGGTCAGATTGGTGTGAAGGTGTGAGGGTCCATAGATGAGAACCTTTCCAATGTGGGGGTCATAATGGGGATGTTGTTGAAGGTTGCCATATTCTTGTGGGGTATGGAAATGTGTCAACGTTGTAGAGGTGGTACTCCCCCAGTGTCAGGCATTGAAAAACACCCTCTAGTGGGTTAGTATCTGGGATACGAGTGGTGGGAATGGATGTTTCCATGGGAGTTTGAGATGAGGTGGTTGTGGGTTGTGGAGCAGTGGATGGTTCTGTAAGAGCTATGGTGGTAGTGATAAGAGGTGATGTAGGGGTTGAAGAAGAAGTGGTAGAGGTAGTGGCAGTGGAAGTGGGTGTGAGAGGTGGGAGCAGTGATAGGTATGAGGACATCGTTGGGCTGGTATAACATGTTACAGGTTTTGAATGGTGAAGGGTCAGTGGGAATGGTGTAGTTTTCTCCTTCATGTTCAAATTTGAGACACCGGTGAAGGGTGGAGGGGACACATCCCATGGCACAAATCCAAGGTCGGCCAAGCAACATGTTGTATTGGAACTCTCCTTCCAGGATGTAGAAGAGTTTGGGGATGCTACGGGGACCAACACAAATGTGTAGGATCACTGTCCCCAAGGTGGTGGTTATGGCATCGTTGAAAGAATGAAGCATAATTAGATCATTATGCATGCAATTGGTGGGAATGCACATTTGGTTAAATGCATGAGAGGAGATGATATTGATGCTATCTCCACCATTGATCATAATATGTCAGAACACATACATTATTCGAACAGGCAGAGATGAATCAGGTGGGATCATGGTCCTCTGTTTTGGTGAGGTGCAATCTCATTGTCAGAGAAGGTGAGGGCCACCACCTGAGATGGGGTGACAGGTGTCGAGGTGGAAGGTGAAGAAATAAGGGAGGCCATGTGGTGTGGTGTGATAATGGATGCAATTGGTGTGGGGTCATTGGGTGGTACCTCAATGGATTGTAGGACTTCAATTAGGGCCTGGGGATGAGACTCAAAAGTTTGGATTAGGTCATATAAGGACATCTTGAGTGGTGATTGATGGAGTTGTTTGATCATGGCATGATGGGATTTCCCATTAGAAACAGGGAAGGCAGGTCCTCAGATGGTGATTTTTGGTGCAGGCGTGGGTGTGATATGAGGGATAGTGGAAGCAGTAGGTTCATTTTCCCTGGTTTTCCCTTTATCACGTTGAGCCCGAGTGGCTATTCAAACCATATTGATTTCAATTATGGGTGGTGGGTAGGAATGGTACGATATGTGGGGTAATGATGGTTGAGATGGTAATGGTGTAGGCGTGGTGATTATGGGCGTAGGAGGAGCTACATCTGTGTCCAACAGATCATCCTTAGTGAAGAGTTGTAGGAGTGTTTTGAGAGCTTGGCAATCCTCTATGTTATGCCCTAGTACACGATGGTAGGTGCAGATCTGGGAGTCATCAAACCATTTTGGTTTTGGTTTGAGTGGGTCGTAGGGTCGGATGGGTGATAAGGTGATGTGGGAAGAGGCAAGTAGGTTAGCTAGCACAGTCGCATAGGATCCTTCTATTAGGTCACACGGTGAAGTGGGTATGGTTTTGGATGAGGGACTCGGTAGTGACTTAGAGGTGGGTGCCGGGTCATGGTGTGGGGGTGGTCTAGGAAGTTTGGGTACATTTAGGTTTAGGTTGGGGTGTGGGCCGCACCTTGTTAGGTAAGGGTGTAGTGGGTGATTTGGTTTTGGGTTTAGGTGTCACTTTGGGAGGTGGGGTGGTCAGCAATGTAGGATGATGGCATGATGAAGAAGGTCGTGCCAATGATGGGAGAGGACGGGTAATCCAAGGTGAGAGGAGTGGTGTAGTGGAGGTAGGGATGATAGACGGTAGTAGTGTTTGGTGTTGCCTAGTAGGTAAAGGTAACTTTGTAGGGCTGGGTGGTGGTAAGTGGGGTGGTTGCCAACTTTTGGCTATACTGTGTACAGTCAATTTTGTGGTCAGAGTCGACGGGTGTGGGCCCAAGAGGGATGGTAGTGGTGAAGGTGACAAAGAGGTAGTAGGTGGATGCTAGGATCGACATGCTAGGGTGGTTGGTGTTTCGGTTTTGGTAGGGGTGTATTTTTGGGGAAGGGATGAGAAGGGAGTAGTCAAATCAATTTTGATTATTGGATGGGTAAGGCTTGATGTGGGTTGTACCTATAGGATACGAGAGATGGTGGAGATTGATGAGGGGTTGGGAAGTGATGATGTAGATGATGAGGGTATGTGTGTGGACAGAGGCAATGTGGGAGGTGTTGCAGTTTTCTCTGTGGGTGGGATAGGTGTAGATGTTGCCACTACCATAGGGTAAATAGTGGGTGAGTCGGTGGGTAAGGTCTGCATCTGTGTGGAGACGGGGATTTTAAGGTGTTCCCGAAGTAACGAATGATCAACATACTCCAGAGGGTACCTCGAATGGGGTGATGAATAGAGGAAGGGGATGAGGGTGGATTTGGTAGTAATCCTTGTAAACGGAATGGATATCTAGGAAACAGGGGAGCCCTCTACATTGGATTCTGTAGGAAGGAGAGATGAGAAGAAATCATTTAATGTTGTAGGGGCTGGTAGTGGGTCGATTGTTTACAGAATGGGCTCTTCTTTGTGGGGAAGTGTGGGTAAGGTAGATGAAGAAGGATCTTCCTCAAGAATGGTGAGGTGGGGGAAGAGGCAGGTACTTCCGACTCCTTAATGAGTATGGCAGCAGGAGTTGATGGAAATTTGTCATGTATGATAGTAGGAGAATCAATGACATGGTTAGCTATGACATCCGAAGAAGATGTAATCTGTTTGTACTAGATTAACTTTTGTTGGTAATGGGGAAGATGGTGATGATGCTAGTGGGGGTAAAGATGTTTGTTCAAGGAGTTCTTCTGTAGGCATGGCTGCGGGGTATGGTGCAAGCGGTATGGGTAGGACATCAAAGATGGCATGAACCTCCTGGATATTGTCATTGTTGGGTGGGGGATGTATGATTAGGAAATGGTTTTTGGAATATGTGGAGGTTTTGGTTTGTAACGATGGATTAGGAAATGGTTTTTGGAATATGTGTTTTGGTTTGGGTGTCTTGGGGTTGTCTAGAATGAGATCTCCTCTATCTAACATTTCTTGGACAATGGTTTTGAAGGTGATGAAGTTGTTGGTGTTGTGCCCTCAGGTATGATGGTAGTCACAGATTTCATTTTATCTATACCATGAGGGTATCAAGCGAGGTAGGATCAAAACCAGGGTGTGGTTTGATAGTCGATAGAATAATAGCCCCTGCGTTCAGGAGTTTTTCTAGAACAACAGGGTATGGTTCAATAATGGGGGTATATTTCTTTTGTTCATTTTTGAAGAGGAATGTTTGTACTGGACGAGAGGTTAGGTGCAGAGGTTTTGGTAGGTTGGATGGGTGAGATGGGCCAGCCTTCAGGACCACCGCATGGGTGGAGCCTTTGGCTCTAGGAGGGTTAAAAGGAGTAGTTGGTGGTGTTTTGGTAGTGGAAGAGGGTTCTTGTGGTTTAAAAGGAGCACCTTTGTTGCATAATTGAATCCTTTTCTCTTCGATGGCTCGGATTTCGAGCTTTCGGGCCATGGTGAATGCCTCGTCAAATGTACGAAATGTTTAGATTTGTAAGGTGGATGAGATATCACGAGCACAAGCTCGGGTAAATAACTCTATTAGTTCATTGTGGTAAGGGGAATGTGAGTTGATTGATCAGGCCATTCCAGCGAGCAACAAAGTCTATGATTGATTCGTCCTCGTATTGATGTGTGGTATACAAGTTAGTCATGGTGACTTTCTTGGCTACAATGATGGAGAAGTGATCCAAAAAGGCTTGGGCCACTTGGTTGAAAGAGAAGATAGAGTGCTTAGGTAGGGCACTATACCAATCGAGAGCAGGTCCATTGAGGGACATGGGAAATGTTCACAATAACAAAGCATCATCATGAGCGATGAGGTAGTAGCACATGTGTCTAAAAGACCTTAGGTGTTGTTGTGGGTCTTCTTTGCTGTGGAATCAGTTGAATTTTGGCATTTCCCAATGTGGGGGGTATGGACGGATAGGAACAGAGAAATGAATGGGCTCATTGCAAATCTCCTCATAGGTCAGAGATGTGTGCGTGAACCGGAAAGAGATGCCTCTAGTGTGTGCATTTTATCCATCATCATTTTGATCAGGTCGGGGGTCAGTTGTGATGAAGGTTGACTTGCAAGAGGGGAAGGAAGGTAAGAAGAATATGATGTGGAAGGCATCACATTGTGTGAAGGAGCCCCATATGAGAATTGTGGAGGTATGTGTGAAGGAGAAGGATGAGGGAGGGTAATATGTTGAATAGGAGGTAGAGGCCACACGCGTGAGGTTGAAAGTGGGTGTATAGAGGAGGAGTTCGTGGTAACCACCCTGGTAGCAATGGGAGGAAGTGATTGGGGAATAGAAAACACTAAATTCTGGAGGGGGGTATGGTTTTTCCGAGACTGGCAGTGGTTGAGATGGAATAGGTATGTAGGTAGTGGTCAGTGTGGGGCTACTTGGACTAATGGCCATGGATGTGGGCATGGTAGGTGCCACGAAGGGTGAAGATGTCAAAGGTGTGGTAAATGTCATATAGGGGGTGGATACCGTCATGGTAGAGTTCGAGCTGCGACACCACAGGTGGTAAGGTAGACAGTAGATAGAGCCGAGTTAGATGTAGTTAGTACGGAGGTAGGTATGAGAGCAAGGAGGGATGGACACGGGCATACCATAGATAAGTTGGACCGAGGAATCCTGAGTGGAAGCATGGGATAGATAATGTTGTAAAGAAACCAGGTTCTGGTCCAAGAATCATGTGAAGTCCGCGTTGCCCATACTAACAGTGGTGGGGAAACCGGGGTCCATAGGGGAAGACACAGAAGGGGGTGACAGACTAGGTGGAAGAGGTCGAAGGCTAGCGTGGAACACAAGTGCATTGGCTTGGTTACGCATCAACACCATGTGAAAGGGGTGTATACCAGGTAGTACTATACTCTATAGATGATACAAAAAGTAGCAGGGATAAAGAGAATGGTGTATTTGTAGGTAGATGGGGTAAATGTGCTAGTTAAGAACCAACAAAAGATAACCGATGCTGGTTAGGGGTGACCGATGCCAGTTATGATTAACCACTGCCGATTACTGAGAGATAAAGAGGGGCCTATAAAACTGAAGCAACAAAATGATGATGACCAGGTGGGAAGGTTCTTGTGACAGCTTTGTGGCAGGAAACAGTGTACAGAATGTATCAATAACTAAGCCAACAGAGAAACTGAAAGAGGGGTCTCTTAGGAAAGTTAACCCAAAAGAATAGAGACCAATGTCGGTATGGTATGATCAATGTTGGTGAGTAGTAAACCGATGTTGGTTAATATGAAATTCAAACAATAATGAAGAAAAGGTGGTTGTGAGTTAAAATAAGATATAGAATCAAACCCAGAATTCTGAGAACGGTGAAAAATAGGGTCCAAGGACACTCAGGTGCTGGAATACACCAATTGTGATGAGGAGCATGCCAGAAAAAATAAGAAGATGAAGAACATGACCTCTCACCTCAAAATGCAAGCCAAATAGAAACATTAAGAAAAATACGATCCTAAGAGTGATTTTTTCTGTTATGTTTGTTCAACTTATGCTATTAAGGACTGACTCGTGAACTTTAGAATAGAATTTTTGGTGAGCATGGCTTCCTAAAAAGAAGGAGATCTATAAGGAGAGGTACCTCATGTATGTTATGGTGGGGGTAGGCCTTCCTCTAAAGTATGACTCGACAGAAGCAGCGAGTTGGGTGCCCACTGTGCCGTGATCATGTGATCACCTACAACTTCTTCCAGGTGAGATTTTGTTTAAGAATGATGTGTATTTTGAATTTTTTTGTAGTTTGGCAAGACTTGGAGAGAGGGAAAGAGAGAGAGAGTGTTTTTCTATGATTAATTAGTCAAATAAATAGAATGAAATTAAGTTGATTTTAAAACCCAAATAAAAATATTGGATTCGATGACATAAAAAGATGAACAAGAGAAGGAATGTTCTTTCACTAATGCGATACTAATGAAAGGAAAGAAGTGTTTTTTTTAAAGCACTAAAATACAATTGATTTTAGACAATAGAAGAAGAGAATATTCTTGGGAAGAAACTTTAATGTGAGAACCTTTTTACAAAGAAAAAAAACATACAACTTTCACCTAGGAATGAAGAAATGCAAAGAACCCCAGATGGGTCCCACCTTGCTTCAAAAATGTTTTGATCCTTTTTACATACAATCAGAGACTGAAACAAATAAGGGTGTAGGAGGTTTACTTGTTGTTTGGTTGATGGGTGGAATGTGCACGTGTTGAATTTTGATCTCGGTCGATCATGTGAACTCCTTTTTGGATGGGAAGGACTACCGTGAAATAAGAAAACAAGACCACAAGAGAGAGTTAAACATCATATGCAGTGGACTGCCTAGCGTATGCTAGATCCAGGAAGTGTGGTACTCCCTAGAGGGATGTCAATCCACTGTTTTATAAATTAATATTAAATGACAAAATCATGTAAATAAATGGAATCTAGTGCTAGTGTTGTTATTTGGGTGCCTTAGGTTGCTATCAGTGTCGATTCAATTAAATACTAAACTATGTAGGTCAAAGGGTGTTTGGGTCAGGTTTTGGGTAGGTTAGATAGTCTGCAGGTCACAAACAGAGTCTGATTGAGGTTGCGTAGGGTATTGTAGGTGGTTCGGGTAAATGGTAGGTTTCTAGTCTGTACTATGTTGATAGACACAAAGACTGACACCAGTCAGGTATGACTGATGACGGTTAAGATAGGCCGATGCTGGTCACTGTAGAAGTGATAGGGGGTCAGAGAAGAGGTGTTTTAGGTTTTATCAGGTGGGTACAGAGAGTTGAAAGTGGTGTTGGTGGGATGAAGGTAAAGGGTATGTTTAGGATGGGTGTATGGGTGCTTGTGAATGGTTTTGGGTGTGTTTTAGGTAGAAGTTATGGAGCTAACAGATGGCAGGGTGACCGAAGATGGTCAGGACAGACCAATTGCGGTTAGGGTTAATCAGTGATGTTCATTGGTATTGGGTCAGAGTTTGGAAATGGGGATTAGGTTGCCTTCTGTGACTGGCTAGAGGGTTGATAGAGAGTGGAATGGGGTGAGAGCAGGTTCTGGGTGTAGGTGTGGGCTGAATAGGTGAGGTTGGAGTGGTAGGGGGAAATAGAGGAGCACAAGTAGGGAAAACACTAGTGAGAGTTCTACTTACTTGGGTTCCAATGCTTGTAGAAACATGAACATCTGGAGAAGAGAGATGGTGAGTTTTGGTGATGGTGGTTAGTTGGTTGGAGAGCTCTTGTTCAAGCTCAGTCTGGTTCAAGTTCTTTTAATGGATTCTCTCACCAATATCCTTGTGAGTGCCTCCAATGATGATCTCCTCTAGGCCCTCTGATGACCTTGTTTCTTTAGTGAGTTGCTTGTGAAGATGCCAATGCCAGTTCCAATCCACTAGAATGCCAATGATAATAGAAAAAACTATGGAATGTTCAATGATAAACCAAAATGCCAACCCTTTGGAAAGAACTGGGACTGGGTATTTGTAGATGACCGGCACCGGTCCCACCTAACCGACATCGGTCAGACTGTAATTGACACCAGTTACGTCGAGGGGATTTTTTTTTTGAAAAGTGGGGAATATGCCTTTCCCACTTGATTTTGAGTGTCTAAGCACATGCATCCTCTGCCCTTAAAATGGGTAATAGGATAGAAAGGGGTCCTATGAGTGGAGTGACCACTATTAGGGATTTCTAGAAGGGTATGGGATAGGTATGTGCAAGGTATCGACAAGGTAGGGAGTGGAATGGTGAGGTGCCAGGGAAAATGGGGTAGTGGAAGAGTGAGGTGGAGGGGTATGTGGGGTAGTGGAAGAGTGAGGTGGTTGGCTGAGGTGGCCAGTTTAGTGGCATGGTGAGGTAACTTGATGAGTGGGTAAAGGGGGGAATTTAATTAATTGATGTTAATTAAATCCTTGGGTGTGTGAGTTAGGGTCATTGTGATGTATGAAAGGGGTTGTGAGTGACCAATTTAGGGTTAAATCGATCACCCGTGTAGAATGTGGCTAATAGGTTATTTTGGAGGAAGAGGATGAAAGGTGATGTGTTTTTGGTGTCTACAACAACCTCAAGTTTCCCTCCTTGTTAAAGAAGAGTTGTAACATATTTTTTATTCTAATTTCATCATTCCCTTTGACTACCCCCAATGGGTTTCTAATATCATACCCATTGCTAAAGTGTTTGGAAAACTTTGTATATGCATCAAATTTCGAGATCTCAATCTAGCTTTCCCTAAAGATGACTTTCCTCTTCCTAACATTAATCAACTTGTGGATCTCACCATAGGTTATGAGATTTTTTCTCTTATGGATGGGTTTTATTGTTATAATTAGATTATTATCTCCCTATAAGACCAATATAAGACTTACTTCATCACCCTTTGGGGGACCTTTTGCTACTGCATCATGCCCTTCAGCTTGTAAAATGTCGGAGCTACCTATCAGCATGCCATGAATTACATTTTTCATGATCTCATCTACAAAACCATAAAATATTATATTGATGATATTTAGGTAAATCTAAACATTGCCATGATCATATTTCGATTATTAAAGTCCTTTTTGAGCACCTTATCTGTTTCTACCTTTGTCTCAATCCAACCAAGTGTGTGTTTGGAGTATTAACTGGAATGCTCCTTGGATTTATTGTATCTATTAGGGGTATGGAATTTGACCCCACTAAAATAAAATAAATCATCGACATTCCTCCTTCCAATCTTAAACAACTTTGCACTCTTCAAGGACAATTTCAATTGGTCCATCGCTTCATTTTGCAACTTTCAGATTGTTTTCAACCCTTTCATCATATTCTTCATAAAGACATAGAATTCAATTAGGATCATAATTTTCAAAAGTATTTTGATGACCTTAAATAATATCTTTCATCTCCACCAATGATTACACCTCCACACAAGGGGGAGATCTTTTATCTATACATCTTTGCCACTGATCATGCTCTAGTGGCTATGTTATCACATCATGATGAATGAGGTCGTGAGAAATCCATTTATTACATCAATCATACCCTCCATGAATATGAGAATCGCTACATTGAAGATGAAAATATGTGTTGTGCTCTCTTCTTTTTCACCTCTAAGCTTCAACATTATATTCTCAATAAAAAAACTTATGTCATTACCAGTTTTCATCTTCTTGAGACAATGCACTCTAAATCGTATCACACCGATTGTATCACTCGATGGCTCATGCTAATGAATGAGTTTGACCTTGAATTTATTTTTCAAAAATCCATTAAGGGCTAAGCTATTACATAATAGTTAGCTAGAAGCCACTCTTCCTAGTTCACATCTACCTCATGAGAAATTCCCAGATGAGTCCATCAATCACTTTCATCATGAGTATGAAACCCTTAAAATGACTCTCTTCTTCAACATTTCTAAATTTTAGCAAAGGGGAGGCAACAACGTTGTTATCTTTCCTCCTGAGGATGCTCTTATTCCCATCACTAAAAATCTCAATTTTGAGTGCAAAAATAATATGTCGGAGTGCGAAGCCCTTATTTTAGGACTTGGAACCACTCTCTTTCTAGGTGTTTAAATTCTTGACATCTATCGGGATTATAAACTTATCATCAAACAAGTCATGGGTGAGTATCAGTGAAAAAATGACACTCTTAAAAAATATCGAGATATTGTTCATCTCTTCCTCTTCTTACACTATCCAATCTGGTCCTCAATCATCCAATCATTTTGTAGATACAATGACATCCCTTGCAGTTCTCATCCCGTGGACAACATAAGAATCTAAAATTTATGTTTTCATTCACCGTGGTGATCGACCATTTCATGACTTACCTTATGTTAATCTTATTGAGTCCAGTTCGTCAGATCTATTGTACATCCTAATCTTTGATTATTTATCCAAATCCATCACTCCACCTGATCTATCCAAGAATGCTAGGAGGTCTTTCCTTCAGCATGAAAACCAGTATGTGATACTTGACTACATCCTTTATAAGCACATATATGAAAGACTTATTCTTTAATGCCTTAAATCCCATGAATCTTCTTATGCTATCCAAGAAGTCCATGACGGTATTTGAGGTGGAAATTTTATTTCCTTAGTCATTATTAAGTGTGTTATTCATCTTTGCTATTATTGGACTTCCCTCAATCATGACTATTGTGAGTATGTTAAGAAATTTGAAAAGTCTCAACAAAATTCCAATCTTATTTGCATTCCTAGTCAATATTTGTAGCCAGCTCAGGACCTTTATCCTTTATCACAATGGGGTCTTGGTCTCATTGGTCTCATCAATCCTCAGTCTTCATAAGAACATCACTCTATCATCACCACAAATGAATATTTCACTAAGTGGGTAGACTAAATTCCCCTCACTTCAACTAAATCTGGTCCAATTATTAAATTCATCTACTATCACATCATTTATCGCTTTTGCGTCCCTCACAAACTCATCACTAACAATGGAAATTCCTTTACAAAAAAATATCTCAAAATTTTTTGTGACTCATTTAATATCCAAATTAGTTTCTCTTCACTGTATTATCCTCAGGCTAATGGTCAAGCTGAAGCAACTAGTAAAACCTTCTAAAACATTCTTACAAATACCATTGACCAGTCTGGTTGTAATTGGCATCTCCATCTCCTCTTCACTCTCTGGGCTTATTGGGCTAGCATCCAAACTTCCACTGGAGCTACTTCCTTTTCTCTCATGTACAAATCTGAAGCCTCCCTTCCTCTCAAAGGTAAAATTTCATCCCTATGCGTGTCTCTTCGTGACTTCATCTTTGATGAAGATTATCACCAGGAGCATCTAGTATAACTCGAGATGTTAGATGAATGTCGCTTCCTCACTCTTGAACATCATCATGTTTATCAAGAGCACATCAAGTGTGCCTAAAATAAGAACCTCGAAGAGCACAAATTTAATGTCGGTGACCTCTTCCTTAAAAAAATTAGAACATCACTACTCTAGAAAGGAGCCAATGTGGAAAGTTTACCCCCAAATCGATTGGATCATACATTATCACACATACGTATGGGTCAGGATTCTATCGTTTAGCCTCCATTGATGGTAAACTAGAAGTGGACCCTTTTAACGCATTGCACTTGTGACCATTATACTATTAGCACATTACCAGTGAGAACTTCGTCATATCTTTAGATCATCACTCTATCATTAAATTCTTCCACCTATCATTGTAATGATTTGGAACTATGTGGTCTACCATCACTTTCCTTGACATGACCTTAAATACAGGCACCATGGCTCTGCCCATAGCATTTTCCTTATGGATAGGTTATCCATTCTTGGTGAGAACTCCATGATCATTACATCCATCACCCTCTTGTTTACCTATTGAAATCATGCAAAGGGCTCATAGGTGTCTCTTGTACATTCATTGTCCCCTCCAAAGTGGTCTACTTAGCCATTCCCAGCTCTTCCCCTTGTTAAAATCAAAATTTATGGATGCTCTTAAGAAAAATCAAAGCTATCAAAAATAGACTGCTCCCTTAAAGGGCAACTGTTCATATAAAAAAGAATAATTGAAATAAAATAAATAGACCGATCCCTTTAAGGATGGCTATCATGTATATCATTCTTTCCATCTATATCATAAATGTATAAAGTAGAAACTACTCTTGAAAAATGACTGCTATTTTCTATTATTGAATTGAAGGCTTCCCACATTGATGAACCCTCCATTTTATTATCATCCTATGAAATCTTCCCGCATTGATCAAATTTCTTCTAGGAAACTTCCCACATTGATCAATTTTCTCTTTCCCCTTTCCAAATCTGGGGCATAGATTTAGGGAACACCACTCATGGAGAACCCTTTTCCCATGTAAAATTTTTATCACAAACCCCTTTGTCATGTCGATGATAGGTTTATGGGTTCATTTCATTCTTGTTTCTCTCATGGTCTTTGGTATAACTAATTATTGTTGGTTATATACTAACATCATGTTTTTGGTCACATGTTCCTTGCGTTACCTCAATCACCCTCTTGTTTACCCCCAATGTGATTGGAGGAATTTTTTTATCGTGGTTTTATCAATATGATGTAGCCTCATTCTTACCCTTTGGTCATATCCAATATTATCTTATTTCATTTCATATATTGTATCATCTATCATCCGATTATACCTTTTTTTCTCATCAGATCTCATCCAATCCATCTCATCCTAGGGCCACTTTTTTGGCCTTCTTTGAGCTTTATATTATGCATTTTCCTAC
Source organism: Taxus chinensis (assembly GCA_019776745.2). Taxonomy (NCBI): domain Eukaryota; kingdom Viridiplantae; phylum Streptophyta; class Pinopsida; order Cupressales; family Taxaceae; genus Taxus; species Taxus chinensis. The sequence goes on along the minus strand of CM034153.1, from coordinate 622,961,042 downwards.
CTTGAATTTTTGGCCTTCTTCATTATCTTTTAGGGCATCATTTATTCTTATCTCATGTCTACCCTTATGGCCATGTTTATTTCCCCTTGGGGCATTTTATATCATCATTTCTTATTGTTCCTTTTAGGAAATTTTTCATGTCCTCTACTCTGACACCATATTATCACTCATGTTTTATCTTACATACACTTTTGTGGCCATCTTCATGTTCCCTTTAGGAGATCATTACTTATCTTTATTATATTTCACCTCATTAGTCACCATTGTTCCCTTTATTGGGGCACCAATATTTTACTCCTCATCTATTTTTTGTTCCCTTTGCTGGGGAAAGATCATTTACACCCTCATCCTTTACGGACGCATAACATTTTTTCTTGATTCCTCATGTACGAAGGATTTCACATAATTTTCACATTTTGTTGTACATGGTTTGATGTTTTCCTAGGAATCATGGGTCTTCCCGGATCACATTCATTTAATAGGTTTCCTATTCGATTCTCTCCATTTCACAGTGATTTTCACCCACTCATTGGCTTGTAAAACATTACCACTATCTCCATTAAGACCGCCATGTGTCCCCTACCCACTTGATATCAAAGTCGCCACCATATTTTTGATTGTTATTGCGATCCTTTTTTATTGGGTTATCTTTCCTTGCATTATCCTTTTACCCATTTTTCTTCACCCACCCACCTTTCATCATCTACCTTTTTCAAACACATCATTGATTCCTCTTGGCATTATCAATCCCCATTTAAGGGGGAGCTCAACATCAATATTTTTTCAATCCTCATCATTTTTTTTGTCTCTTGTCATTTTCTTCTCATGGATTACTAGCATAAACCACTCAACAAAAATGGGTAAATGTAGACACCTAAAATCGATATCTCTACCCTTGTCTTCCCGCATGCGTATATTTCACCATGGTCATAACTAGAACCCTTTAATTTAATTCATGCGCCCTTAATTTAATTAAACGACCATTTATTATGCCATCATATTTAATCTCTATTAACATTGATTAATTAATATTAATTAATTAATTAATTAACCCTTATCCATTATGCCCTAATGGACTTTCCTTTTAGGATGTTTTTATCCTAAATCTAAATCCCTATGAATTTTCCTAGCTTTTATCCTACCTATATTTATCCTAACTACCCATGACACATCCCTAAGAAACATCTTACCACCTATAAGATTTAAAGTTATTTTCCCATCCTTAAAAACCTTAAATATTGATTAAAACAAAAAATAAGCCTCATTCAGGAAAGTTTCCCCACAATTGGTGGCAACCCATCCCATTTGCAATCGACCCTATAAGGTTGAGTTCAACTCTTTCCAAAAAGAGACACACAAACACACAGATGTGACCAAAAGCTAGATTTATTGCATTATGTAAATCCATCTTCAAACTAGAGTATCTCAACAATTGAGTCAACATTCTTACAGTCATGAGAAATCTTGTTTTCATCACTAGCATGATTTTGAGAGGTTTACGTTGATTATTTGCTATCTTATGCTATATTCCTTATTATCTTGTTGGATCTAACTTCTTGCAGGTTAAAAAATAGTGAAGACTCCGTTGTAATCTCGTTCTATAAGTGTTTCTACTTACAGTTCACTTGTTTAGCTCCTTTTCCATCCATCTTGATTTTATACTGTGCAGATCATTGTCACCTAGTCTAGGTTTCCATTGATCCATCCCTCTGTTAGCATAATTATTTTTCCCATATTCTTCCCAAGTGTATCCCAGTAATTTGTCATTTTCCTAGCTTCCAGCTATATCATCTTACTGTCTAGTTACTCTAAATCAGCTCTATTTGTACTCCGGTCGCCATCGACATTAGACCTATTTATCAACTATGCCAACCAAAACTCTATTTTTTTTCATTATTTTTTTTCATCTACCTCATATTATTTGGATGCATGTCACTTATGACATCTATAGGATTTTTTTGTGTTCAATTTGCATCCAGATCTCTGCAGGTTTGCATATTTATATTATTTTCCAAATCCACACACCCAGGTCATCTTCGACCTATGTTTGTGTAGTCTAGGTCACCGTTGACTCTTCCAGATCATCAACTTGTAGCAACAAGATCAATAAATTTTGTGCCTATTCATCCATATCAAAAATTTGAGGTACCATAAGCCCTCCATTTTCTAAGTTGTTTAGATTTATTTAGTAGCTAACATCATTAATTTGAAACGAGCGATAAAAATACTACACTAGAAAGACCATTGTCAAGATTTACCACAAAACCATAGCTATTCGTAAAGAGTGCACACAAACATATGTGGCTCTTTGAGTCCCACCACCATGCCTTGTGACCAAAGAGAGAGACCAATTATTGTTTTAGCATTTCTCTTTTAAAGAAATCAAACCACATGGAAAAGGCACAATCATGACATGACATTACATGGAGGATTCGACATAGAAAGGATCTTCATCATCAAATCCATGTCATCACATTTTTTAATGGTATCCGCCATGCCCTATTATAAATAAGTAGAACAAATGTTCCTAATGCAAATATTTCGAATTTCTCAGAAGAGGGAAAGAATTTTTCATGGTCTCGATCTTCACATTTGGATTTTTCTCTATGGTGTCCTCATAAGATGAAAATTATTCATAGACCTCTAACCTCTCTTGTAGAGAGGATCCTTCGTGTGATCCTGCAACACAACAAGTTGATCATTTTTCTGATTTTCCATTTTATAATCTATGGATTCATTATTTTAGTTTATATGGATAGTGGATTTTAGCCTTAAACACACCACACCATGCGATGGTATAATTTTTAGAAAATATTAAATGTAATTAGTTTTGATTGTTGTCTCCCTTTTTTCATCATATGCTTGGCCATTCTCATATGCAAGAAACAAAATTGGTTGTCAAAAACACTTGGGATCCTTCAAGTAAAAAAAGAAACAAGTCATGTGATGGTGTCCTTTTTAATCTTTCATTGTATGTATTTTTTACTAGATATACATTGACTTGATAAGTTATCCCACACTAGATCCAAGCCACACATGGCCCTACTTCTTGGATTTGAGATCAAAATGAAAAATAACAACACCATTATAAGTACTGTGTGTAGAATCTACAAGGACACTAATTACTATTATCTTATTTCACCAATTTCTCATAATATTTTAATCATATCTATATCAATTTTTTTGGGTGGTAAATTAGTTTATACACACACACACACATCATTTCTTCCATCTTATCCACTGAAGAGTTGTTTATTCTTGAAGATTCTCATTCCTTTGTGGCTTTCTTACCTTAGCTTGTGAATTAATTACATTTTCCTTGTTTAACAATTTTGGAATGGAAAGGAGAAAAGGAAATCCCTAAGTCATTATTGTGAAGCATATAATCAGATGCCTTTATAGGTAATAAATTATGGTCATGTTACAAGGAGAAAAATGTATTTTATCTTTAAATATGATGTCATGAGAAGATCATGTAGTGCCCTCCCCACGAATGTCCCCAAGGGGAATTCTGTAGTTTATTTTCATATTAAACACTCTAGGTTTATCATTCCCATTCACTATTTAAATCATTCTATATTCCAAGAATTTTTAAACAAGGCCGAGGAAGAGTATGTGTTTGATCACTAGATGATAATTACCATTCCCTGTGACAAGTCACATTATTTACCAATGTTTTTAGAGCTTGTTAAAAAAAAAAATAAAGGCTTAACAAGGGATAAGGATAAGATGTGTAAAATTTTGAGATGAAATCGATTGATCATACATTATAGTCAATTATAGTGCTATAATACATGGTCATTATACTATATATATTTTTTAAAATAAAGTTGAAATTCAATAAAATTCACCTATGGACTATTTTTTGGACATTGTTCTTATTCTTTATAAAATGCCTCAAGATGTAATTGTCTTGAAATTATGATAACTTGCATAAAGTATAGTTTCATTTTACATGTATGTTATATGGATGTCATGGTATATTTTCTTATATCGTGTAATTTAATGTTGGTTGACTAATTTTTTATTTCTTATCTTTGTCAATTTGTTATTATAATGAATTATTTAATGGAACCATATTGCTCACTTAGTTAGAAGTTTGAGATCCCATGTTGACCCCATTTTGTTGTTGAAAAATATCAAGGGTGGCATCTCAAAGGGTGAATATTTTATTTAGCACAAATACCTAGCACACCACCACACAATTATTGTCCAAACCCACATCATTTACAGGTCTTTCAACCAAAGTATCAAAACATAATTCTAACAATGGTTATATATATGGTGAGACATATAATACCTTGAATATATGTGGGAGGTATGTGGGATATACATAAACCAAATCTTGGAGCATAAGATAACAACTATATGTAAGAGGAGGTCTAGTTATATTAGTAAGTGAGAGTTAGGGTAAGTACAACCCATTGTATCACCCTCTACCCTCTTATTGAATTGGAAAATACTGGGAAGATATCACTTTGAAGATAACCTAAAATGGTTTCACAATCAAATAACCATTTTTCACATGTAATTTATCTAAATACCTTCACAAATAATTATCATGGAAGTTATTGTGTGACCTTGGACAAGAAAAGGAAAATATGCCCCTTGTATGAAACCAATAAAACTAGGATTTAGTTTTCCATATTATGAGGAAATGAAAATATTAAAAGAGTGGTCATTCTTTTTTTTCATTTTCTCCTTCAGTTGGAGAAAAACAATATGATTAGAACAAAAACAAGTGATGCATGTAAAATAAGGAAGAAATAAAGTCATGTTGGAGTATGATCCATGTATACCAATTGTATGAACTAACAAATGTAACAATTTGATGATTTTAGGGTAGAGCTAGAGCTTCTCATTAGTATGACATATAATCATATAATGTACCAAAAATAAAATTTTATTTTTCAAAGTGTGGAAACTAAAGTTAAAAAAATTGTAGTATGTACATCTATTAGAAAGATTGATAATTGTCTCTAGTTATCTACATACCCAAGCTTAGTAATTTTTAAATCAAGTTCCTCGTGTCTCCTTGAATTTTCTAAATGTGTTTGAGGATATAGTATTAATTACCTACCTCTACATCATCTGAAATCAAATCCTATCAAAACCTTTCTTTGAGTTCCAATTTAGTTCTTTCTCAAAAGCCCTCATGCCTTACAATTATTATTATTCTTTTACATCCATTAATATAGTCTCATAAGGAGTTTTGATTTGTCATGGTTCTTCTTATCAGTGGCCATTTTTTCTTGTACCCAATATCAATATTTTTTTGTCATACTTATGAAATATTTCTTTCTAAAGTTTTCTCTCTAAGAATAAGAAATATATAAACACTTTCCTAATGCCAAATTCTACAATTTTCCTAATCATGTTTTGGGAAGGTCTCTTTCCTTTTGAATTATGAATTTTGGTAAACTAAAAAGTAGAAATAGATATTTTATCTGTATATGATATAATGTAGACTATTTAATTTCTATAATTTTCAAAGTTTGATAACGGTTATTTACCTCAATATTCTTAGACACTTCAATATACAGTATTGATTGAGAAATTCTCCCTTCTTTGTCCAACATTTTTAGTGTTTTATATATAGTTTTCCTATAGAAATTTCATTACCCTTGAAGTCACTCATAATTCCCTATTTATCATAATCTATACAAGAAAACAAGACAGTAAAAGGAGATAAATGCCAAGGAAAAGTAACAACAATAACAATGTGTGTGTGTGTGGTCCCTTTTCTATGAACATGCAATATAAAAATAATTTATTAATTCTACCTTATAAAAATTTTCCTAATCATATTTTTAGAATCTCTCCTTGCCTCTTGCATTATACTTTTCATAAAAGAAAAAATAGAAATAAATATTTTTTCTATATATGTTATAATGTAGACTATAATGTAGCTATAATGTAGTAATAATTTGTATCATTTTAAATCATAATTCCTTTTTAGAAACAAATTATTGATCACTACTTGTGATAAGAGTAGGTAAATAGATAAAGTGAAGAAATATGAATATAGAAAAAAGAATTTTGAAAACTATTTACCTATATTAGAGAATTTCCATAATTTATATTCTTCCTTTATTACACCAATATTATACCCATGGAGAGCATGTAATGTAGTTTAAATATCTCAATTCATGTCTAACTTAGCATGTTCCCACAAGAGAACACACTCAACAAGATAACCTAATACAAAGTGTCCCAATCAATATTTTATAACCTAGTAAAGTTTAAACCTCACTAACCATATTGGAGATTATTGAATAAAAAAGAGGCCATGAATCAACCTAGAATAAAAAATTACACCTTCACCACCATATAAAAATATAGGATCTCAATCTCTTCAAAATAACTATAAAATTCAATCACTAGAAGTTTAAATCCCCTCCATGATTACATACCTAATATTTGAATTGTTTGCATGACACAAAAATTCCAGAGATATATAGGTCAATTGTATGAAAGAAAATATTCACATATATATGACCAAATAAATTGAATGTTTTTGTTGAAGGTAGGCTAATGTGAAATTAGAAAGAGTGACCCTTTTTACTAGCGGTGTTGAGTGTGAGGTAAACTATTAGGTCTCTAATACTGATGGTCATTTCATATACATATAACCATAAAGATAGTGTAGACACTCATTGTTGTAATTTATATCTTGCAACAACACAAATTATATAACACTTTTACACTATCCCACACTTGTTTAATTTGACCAATAATGTTATCCTTAGAGCTATATTTCACTCATTATTTATTACATTCAAAACCTATTTGTTCACATAATAGTCATATTAATTCATCAAATCAATCGACACCCTCACATATTGTAATTCTAATTTTCAAATCACTTGCACATGCATCTAGGATTGTAGTTCCTAGAAATGGCCATAACAACCATAGGTTATGGGCTAACCTAGCCACTCTCGTCCATTTCCATCTAATGGTAATTTTATTAATTGGAAATTCTTTGGTACAATTCTAATTAACTTCATTCTAATTTTCTAGATCCAGAATGTAGATATAAGTAAGTTATTAATATCTCATTAGGGAGAGGTAATTATATCTTCTTGCCACCTAATATTCAAAAATACTAAGATCCATAATAAGGAAATCTACTCTAATACTCCCTTAAGCTATCAAATACTTTGCATATTATTCATTTAGGGAAGTTCTCTAATATTTACGATCACAAAGAGAACATCTTTTCAAGACAATCTAGGGTAATGGTCAAGTACAATCACATTTTTTTCAAGTTGGTTCTTATTAATATAGTTGCATGCATTCTATATATCACATCCTAGGTGAGAATGACATGCATTTTGATAACTCTTTTTAGTAGCGGTGATATCGATGGTGCACATGGGCTCCCACAAACCAACTAATGTTTATTTTATAAAACTCTCTCACCATGTAGGGTTTTGAAGATTAAATCAGTTGCACAATGAGCATCACACACTATCAAAAATCCAAATTACACACATGAATAGATTAGGAAATAATTCATATACCCAAAAATATTCAGGAGATGAAAGCGGAAAGGGATATGGGCGTATAGAAATGGTGATAAGATGTATACACTTTGGGCCATGTCATAGGGTATGATCTAGGTAGCTTTAAAGGACATACTTACAAAGATAAAGCTCTTTCATATTACTTCTATCCCTTTCTAATAATTGAGTCTGACCAAATCAAAAAACATTATAGAACATCAACTAATTCCTCTTATCCCTCTCAATGTTAATATTGTATATTCATTATATATTTTTTATGAGATGTATTTTCCTGATATTGTTGAAGTTAGTTTTGAGTACTAATTGATTAGGATAATATACCATTGGTTACTACCCCTTATAAATTTAACCGTTTAGTTTAAATAATTTGGTGAACCTGAGTATTTTGTGATGTGCATAATATCTATCTTCTTCTATTATCTTGATTAATTATCCTAAATGCTAATGGCCCTAGATTTTTCATTTCATGCCCAATATGCGTAATGGTCAGTTTGGTTCTCAACATGATATCTTGATATACCACCTCGTACTCTTAAGCATTCCAAATTCATGGCCTCCTTTGTACCTAATAATGAAAAAACTATATTCAATTTTAGTCAAGTTACCCTAGAAGACATAAATACTTTAACAGTGAGCATTCCTATGATGAAGATACTAATGTTGTTCAAGAACAACTTGATGCTCTATCTTATTTTTGTGATAAATTTCTTGATAATCTAAATCATGTGCAACTAGTCCTCAAGGTTATATTAGATTCTTCCTTTATTACTACATCTTCCATTCCAATTTATCTCCCCCCACCTCCAATAGAGAATATAGTCTTAATGTCTCCATTCTTATGTATACTACTCATTATTATTCTCCTCTTATCTCTCATATATAACATAATTATTCTTTTGGCACCCAAGACTTATATTTATTGGTCCACAATCTATAATCCCTATTTCTCCAATTACAATGAGGTGTCACTACATCCTCTTCTTCTATGAATTCCTCACTTCTTATGCACAGTCCTCTCGCACTTGAGGTTCCATATTATCCTCTTCCTGCTTATTTTGTTTCATCTAAAATCCCTCTTTTCATTGGTAAGTGATGTAGATATAATGGGAAACCAATGGAAACAATGAGCTAACCAGGATCAATCACCCAAAACTACTATAGTGTTTTGCCTTTAAGATCTTATCCCTATAGCCTAAAATGGATCAAATCATGCAAAAAAATTTCTTCTTAAACTTAATTGGAATCCACACCCAATATACTTTGTTGACATGTTCAATTTAAGGAAATCACAACCTTTACTTTGATAAAAAAAACAATGACAATATAATATGTGTTTACCTTTACTCAAACTTCCCTTCACTGGCTTCTCTAGGACTTGGCTCCAAATAAGCAACTTTATTATTTTTATCCTTGGTTGGATTAAAATATCAATGAATTCTTAATCAAAATTTCAATGCATTTCTTTGAAAACCTTCAAGATGAATCAAATTGAAGAAAAACACAAATATTCTTTTGCTTCTTCAAAATTGTCCTATTTAGGTTCTTAAGAGCAAAATTGAAGGTGGAAACTGGTTGGGAGCAACACACAAATCCATAAGACAAAATGAAACCTGATTTGGGTACCCATTATCCCCCTTGATATTATTACCAAGTTTTATCCCTTATCTCTCAAGACAACTCCCTCAAACACACCCTACTCTTCTAGGCTAACTTATACCCCTTGTAGCCCTACTTTAAGTTATTTTATTACCTAAATTTTGACTCAATGGACCTAAAGACTATATATTACACTTTGGGGATACCATTTTTCATCTTATTTTAGATTTACAAGTTTCAAAAATGGTTTTAAATCACAAACCTCGTTTATGTTAGATTCTTTCTTCTAATTAGACCTCTAGGACTATAACAAACCTTTTAAATGCCAATGCCATAGATTTATTGAAATTATCATCTCCTTATTATTTTAATCACTTTAAACCTATCCATTTTTAATCTCCATATACAATGTATAATGTACCAAAGAAAGGGACCAAAATAAATATCAAGTTTCTAGCAATCTTTATCCCAAATAGGATTTCCAATAGTCACCATCATTCCTACTGGAAAACTGTCACAAATGCACAACAATTGATAGCTTCTCAACACTCTAAACCTTGGAATTTTTTATATATATATCCTTTCATTGATTTGTAAAAAACTTCACATTTTGGAAAAAAAGAATAAAGGCTTTAATATCAACATTTGAGACAAACCCTAGATAGGGTTTTTGAGAGACCCAAATAAGTTAAAAATCTTATAAAATGCAAATTACTCAATTTTAAAACCATAAATATCTATTATGGGTCTTTCTAGGTCTCCTCCACATGATTATATTACCATTAAGGATTATTTACTCAATATATTTTGAAAATTATGAAAAACCTACTTTTGCAGGCTTGTAGGAGATTGATTTTTAGGCTTTTATGGATCTCTTGGAAAAAATAAAGTATACTATCTCTTTCATATACCCAATATGATTTAGAATCCTCCAAATTATCTTATTACATCTATCTAAACTAGTATATTCACAAGATCATTTTTAAAATCTATCTCAAGTTTCTACACCAAAACCAAAATAGTCAACAATTTCACCTTCAAGCCAAAATAAAGTACCCTTCTCTATTGATATGTGTCATTTTCCATAAAAAAACTTCTTCCCTACCTATTTTCATCTAGAATAATTTATCATATTAAAGCTCCCTTAATGATGCTCCTACGCCATACACCCAAGGTTTGTAAAATAAGCTATGTTCTTTTGTGCTTGATGTCTACAAATTTGCTTCTCCAAGTGAATTTTGAGCTTCTTAATATGTCCTTGATATTTATTCTTCACTCCTACTGAACCGATTTTCTCCATGACCTCATGGATCCCATGTTTTGGGCTTGATTTTTGCATTTTCTTCAATTTATATCTTTTTCTCTTGTGTTCAATATTCATCATATTCTTCTTCAAGTTTCCACCCATTGTACCTATAAACTCAAAAAACATAACAACAAAAACAATTTTTTTTCCTTAAATTAATACATTCTTCACCCTTATACCATATTTTTTCATATTGTTCTTAATTCTCTCCTTTCTTGAAAAGATTACAAACTATCCTTGATCATCTATAGCTTGCTTGATTATTTGTACTTGTGTCCTTATGTCCATCTTTTCATTAATTAGTTCTAACTTATTTATTATGCATTCTTAAACAATTTTTTCATGATTCAGATCACTCTTTTCTAAATTAAACATTTTATAAAAAAAATTATGTTCATGTACCTCCCATAAATCCATGATATCTAATAATTCTTGCAAAATAACATCCACTTCATCTACTTGAAATTAATTTTCATACCTAATTTCTTCATTAATCTACAAATTTGAAGTAATAACATTCAATGTCATCTTGTCTCCTTCTTCCTCCATCATATCTTCCTTATTTGCACATTGTTTTGCTTTGATGTTTTCATCATTCTCCTCATTCATGTGGGATATAAATAGTTTTGAGTCATTTATCCTTTGTTGAACTTCTTTTGGTTTCTTCCTTGTGTTCATATCAAGTTGTCGTAATTTTTTACCTATATTACCTTGTATCAATCTTTTACCACTAAGTTCATGTGGTGTTAAAGAAAATATTGATTTCACATTTGTATCATACCTTACTTCTCCTTGATCTATGATCTCTAGAAACTTTTATAAAAGGGTATTAACTTGGAACTGATCACCATATTTTTGTCCCTTACCATGCTCAAAATGTGAAATGATATCACCACATTTAGCCTTGAATCTCTCACTCTCTTCTTGTTCATTTTCTCTCACAACTATTCCAACTTGTATTAAATTAGTTTCTAAACCTCCTTGTGTAAGTTTATTACAATGTATATTATATTTTTCCTCATTAGGATTTTTTTACAATTGTATCTACACTGAACTCTTTTTGAACCATCATACTCCATAAAATTTACAAAAGGAAATCACATCGGTCAATCTCAAATTGATCATCACACTTTTTTCCTTCATCATGCTCAAAATTTAAGGTGATAAGACATAATTTAGCATTGAATTTATCAATCTTTTCTTGTTTTTAAAAGGATATTTTTGTATCACTATCATTATCAAGATAAATCAATAATACAACATGTAACTTGTTTACTTGTGTGAAGTCTTATTCCTTCTTGTATTGATCTTCATCTTTTCCTTCTAGCTTCAAAATCCTTCCTAGATAATATATGGCCTTTTAGATGAACATTACCCCTCTAACTTGTTTAAATTCACTTACTTGTTTCCACAGTCCAGTAAATTCCATCTATTCCTTATACTTTACCTTAACTTTCCTTCCTTGCATGGTTAGTACATTGTTCATGATTTATTGCTTGAATTCCTTATATAACTTGTCCTTAAATAATCCTTTCAATATCTTCATTGATGCTTCATACTGGTTACCCATCACTTACTTTCTATATTTCTCATTGGTAGGTGTAGAAAATTGATTTCTTAAATTCTTCTTATTAGCACCTTCATAAACATCATACTTTTGATTGGAATACATTACTTTCTCTTGATTATCTTCTCTTATAAAACATGTAACCTTGTTTTCTTGAGATACCTTCATGGAAAAGATATTGCATTACTTAATTTGAACTTGTAATCTAGTTTCAATCTCTTTTGGATCTTCTACATAAAAATTTTCTTCTTAGTTATCATCTTCCTCTTAAAGTGTCATGAATTTCTCTATAATTTCACCTTCTATCTTTGTTTGAATTCTATAACATTCATTTTTTCTTATATTCTCAAAAGAAAACTCCACTTTTTCTTTTCCTCATAGATATTTCTTGTTCTCTTTCAGATTCGTTATCCCCTCTTGAGGCCTCTAGAATGAACTCATTGTTTTCATGTTACTCTTCAATCTCTTGAGTATTTTGTTCCATATATTTTTCATCAATGATCATCTCTATTATAATGATATTATTTTCTTCAACATGTGGATTGAAAAAATCTTCAAGAAATTTCATCTCTTACTCTAGCTTAAAATCATCTAATTCTTTGTCATCCCCATAAAATTTGATTTATTCTTATTTTTGAGTATTCAAAAATAAAATAAAAACCATTTGGCACATGACCTTGTTCAAATAACCCATTAAAAAATGGTCATATTTTTTTTGCATGTGTCTTCTTTATTTATTTTTATTAAAGGAAAATAGTTTTGAAGGGACTATACCTTGTTACAAAAAAGGATCAATAGTCAGATCAACATGAAAAAGTAGCAAAATAGGATATGAATCTAGATATTATAATAAGTCCAATAGTAGTAAAAAGAGAAGCTACTAATAAAAATCAAGACATGGACATAACTGCAACTAAACAGCAAAAAAAACATACTATCTGAAAAAAACAACTTGAACACCTCCAACCTGCCCAGGAGGTATTATTTTTTCGAAGCCTTTTCAATCCTTGATTTGATCGTCTACAAGGAGGTAAAAAGTGCCAGAGTGGTGATATGTGTTAGATCATTAACGTTCAACTATGAGATGACCTTATTTCTCTCCTTATATGTACCCCAAATATCCTCAGGGACTCCACTCAACATTGTGATGCTTTTGACATGTTTTTCAAGAAACTCACTTATAGCTTTGAAGATGGCCATATTGTAATCATTTCTATCCTTAGACCTCCCTAGTCTATTATCTAAGGAGTTCAATTTTTTATAAATTTCTTGAGTCTGATCTATAATAAAACCTGCATCCTCATTCATGTTTATTTTCCCCTTTTTCTTATTTAACTGATGCATCTCTTTCTTAATATTTTCTACCTCATTTTCCAGTGTTTCCATTTTGAGGAGAATATTTTCCCTCTCCTATTGAGAATCATTATCCTGCCCTTCATTACTGATGTGTAAAAGATTGTGGACCATTTCCATATCCTTGTTACTCTGAAGGACATGGCCAGAAAGAGGTGGGGTCACTTTATGGGGTGCAATGTTCTTATCCTTGACATTTCTGATACTAGAAGAGTTAGTCGGGTTGGCAATGGGAGAAATGTGAATGGGAATTGGTAGAGTGTCGAGGGAAATAATAATGGCGTGAAATTTGATGAGACAATTCTTGTGAAGGAGAAAGATGAGCCCCTGGTGGAGGGGGATGGCCCCAGTATGGTTTTGATAGTCAAGACTATAGCATTCCAAAGAATTCAATAGATAGTGTGGGAAACAAACAACAAGATTTCTCCTGAAGTGATTAAGGAAAACCAAGTGTTTGGTGGGGACAATAATGTAGTGAACTTCAAGGGGGATAAACCGCACCATCATTTTGGTAATTTCAGCGAAGGGTTTCAGAATGGAACTTACCTTAATGCCAGTCGTAACAAAGATGATCTCCTCTTGTACTTCAAAAAACTTCTTTTCTTTAGTATTTTTATCAACCCTTTTGCTGAAAAACCGAATACCATCCAAAGCAAGACCAATAAACTTTGTAATTAGCTCCTCACTCATGAACACTCTTTTCCCTCCATATTTAACCTTCTTGTCCTTCCAATGCTGAAATGTGCTGATCATGACCTTGGATTTTTTTGATAAAGCTGGAGACACCCCCCATTTAATGGATAAGAAATATGGTACATGCGAGAGGGGTAATTTTAATTACTACCATCAAATTTTTCATGATCCTCGGAATTGTAGTTGGATGTTTAAAAATTGGTATATGCAAAACAAAAATAGCCTTTTCACGAGTGGTTTTCACCAAGGTAATATTAGAAATAGCAGAGGAAGAAATATGGGGGAGCTCCATGTCAGTTAGAGCCCAACTGCGAGCCTATTTGTGATTCTAACAATAAAGTGTTTAAACGGATGATCCCACTGAATCCAATATTGAATAAATTCCTTTGGCACTGTCCAACAAACATTGAATTTTGAAAAATCATAACTCTAGATCTTTGAAGTGTACTCACAATGTAAAAAAAGATGCTTGATGTCCTCAGCCTCTTTTTTACATAGGAAACAAATATTTGGAATTATAAAGCCTCTCTTGATAAAGTTGTCATTTGTGAGTATTCTTCCTTTGAGAGCAAGCCAAAAGAAGAAATTGATTTTAGGGGTTAGTTATGGCATCTAGCTCCTGCTCCATTTAAAATCACAATGAATGTTTTTAAAATAGGAATTGTATCTAGATTTGATATTGTATTCCCCATTGCATGAATTTTTCCAAACAATTTCATCCTTAACTTCAATTTGATTCAAGGGTATGTTATCCAACTATACTTGAAGTGAGGAGATTATGAGATTTAGCTCATCCCTTTCCACCTTAAGCTGATTCCATATTTTTCTATTACCCTCCATTTCAATGTATTCTTTTACTTTAGTTCCATACTTTTGTTCTAAAATATATTTGATAGAATCAAATTTATCATTTATACTGAAGCTATCCTAGTTATCACTCCAAAATTGAATATCCCTACAATTTCCCACTTTCCATTTAGAACCTTGTTTGGTGAAATATCTTCTTTATTACATTCAGCTAATTAATTCATTTATTCATAAAATTCTCCTTCTTTAGGGTAGCAATATACTACCTCTTCATCACTTAAATATTATTCATTTTCCCATTCATCATCTGCTTCTAAGTTGGACTCTTCATTTGCATTTTATTCTTCCATAGTTTCCACTAACTCTTCTTCAAGAAGATTGATTATCTTCACAAATATTTTCCTCATCTCTACAAGCTCTTCCTTAGGGATCACTTCTCATCCCATATTTTCTTTATTTTCCTCATTTTTTATTATCTCATCCATATATTTCAAAAAATGCATCATCTCTTCCAATTAGTAATTTTTCATACTAATGGCCATCTTATCTTTCTTTGTCCCTCTCTTATCTGATTTCTTTCACCAAACAAGTCTCTTTCACCCTAGAATCTTTCTTTTTGAGATTTCAATGAGCTCTTCCTTTAATCTTGGTCTTTTACTATTTTTGGACTCACCAAGAGTCTCTTTCTTCTTTATCTTATTTCCCTGCAACTTCTGATCTTGCTATTATCTTACCCTCCTCTTTCACTATCTTTTTTCCTCAAACCACCTATCAAATAATTTATAATCACCTTGCAAAATTTATTGTTAGAATAAACAAAACTTATTCTTATAAATACCTTGTCATACTATTATACCAAATGATGCAGAGCTAATGAGAAAATAATTCAAACAATGAGCTAACTAGGATCAATCACCAACAACTAATCTAGTGCTCTTCCTTAAGGGTCTTATCCCAATCACCTAAAATGGCTCAAAAAATGCAAAAACATATATTCTTAACCTTAATTTGCATCCACACCCAATATAATATTTTTTCAAGTTCAATTTACAGAAATAAAAACTTTCACTTTGATAAAAAAAAGAATATATCATATTTTCTTTACCTTTTTTCAAACTGCCCTTTAGTAGCTTCACCATGACTTGGCTCAAAATAAGAAACTTTAGTATTTTTATCCTTGGTTGGCTTACACTATCAATGAATTATTGTTCACAAGTTTAATGCATTCCTTTTACAACCTTAAAGATGAATCAAATTTTAGAAAAATACCAATCTTCTTTCACTTCTTCAAAATTATCCTTTTTAGCTTCTTAACAGCAAAGATGAAGGTGGAAACTGGTTCGGAGAAACTCACAAAGCCTCAAGACAAACCAAACCCTAATTTTGGTACCCCTTAGGCCCCTTGATCTTATTACTAATTTTTATCCCTTATCTCTTAAGACAACTCCCTCAAACACACCTTACTCTTCTAGGATAACTTATACCCTTTGTGGCCCTACTTCAAGTGATTTTCTTGCATAAATTTTAACCCAATGGAATTAAAGACTATCTATGCCATTTTTGGGATACCATTTTTCCTTTTATTTCTAATTACTAGGTTTCAAGACTACTTTTAAACCATAAACCTCATTTTTTTCCGATTCATTCTTCCAATTAGACTTCTTGGACTGTAACAAATCTTATAAATGTCACTGACACAGATTTCTTGCAATTATTATGACATTATCACTTTTATCAATTTAAACATGTCTCTTTGAAATCCCTATATACAATGTATTACATACCAAATATAGGGACTAAACAAAAAATGAAGTTTGTAACAATCTTTATCTCAAATAGGCTTTCCAACTGTCACCATCATTCCTACATGAAAAATATCATAAATGCCCAACAAATGATAGCTTCTTAAAACTCTAAACCTTTTATAGCCCATCTATCTCATCATTTCATAGTCGGGGGTGAGGTATCCCTCCAGTCACCCACCCACCCTTCTTGAGGGGGGTGATGGGGAGGCACCCAAAAAAAAGGGTGTGGATGTAGTCCCCACTGCTTTTGACTATGCCCAAGTCAGGGTGAGAGGACCGGAGAGTGTGGCCAAGAAAATACAAAGGTTGGGGCATAAAGTTGGATTAGTACTATGGAAACACCAAGAGGAGAAAATTGGGGCTAGGTGTAGCCACTAGATGCAACTCTCACTCAAAGGAGCGGTCACGAAGCGCTACAAACACTCAAAGACCTGATACTAACCACGGAGGGCGGGTAAAATTCTAACAAAAAAATATTATGTCCCAAAAAGTGATGATCAAATTAATCACAAAGGACTTTGATTCTGATACTAGAACAACATGTTTATGTCAAATTCATAATGTGTTCTTTAGGCAGGTCATTCTGGTATGATCAAAGTAATCCGGAACCCACCAAATGGGTCATTGTTATGCTACAGAGTTATATGAGTTTTAAATGGGGATGAATGGAACTACTATATAGAGGAAAAGAAAAGAAAGGGGAGAGGAGTGTTGGGCCCCTGGAAAATTGGCTAAGTATGAAGGCGCGTGGGTGCGCGGGATCCCAATTATAAAAGGGCACACAAGGTAAAAATGCACAGGAGGAAGAGTTAAGAAGGCACATGGTTCACGTGGCATGTGAAAGGAGGTTCGAGACTTAGCCAATTTAAGCATCTAAGGTATAACATGTGAAAAGTGTGATCGGTTACACGTAGATAAGATGTCAGCCTGACAACAGGTGGCCCAGGAAAGAGCAAGCCAACGATGGGATATTCTAGAATATCATCATGAGATGGAGTGGAGAGCTCAGGCCTAAAGGAACATGCTCGCTTGGAGGACCACATTTGACACTTGGTGATGGATCTAAGGGTGCGGTAAGGAGAGTTAGTAGCATAGGAAGATAATAAATACAAGTTCTTGTAGCGGGAAAATATATACCAAAAGGAGAGAGACTGAGATAACATACAGATGGGGATATAGAGATAGAGGAAGAGATATACAGAGATAGATAGAGAGAGAGAGAGAGAGAGAGAGATAACATGGGTGAAGCTCTACAAGATTTCTACGAGTGGAACTTTGATATAGAAAGGAATGTACTAGGCTTAGTATTGTAATTTATTTTTCTTTTGGCAAGGTTATATAAGCCTAGTGATGTGCATGACTGCGGTCTTCCCTCTATAGATCTTTGTAATGAAACAATGAATATAATGAGGTTACCTATTCCAAATAGACATGGATATTAGTAGCTTTAATATGTATTTCATTCATAGGAGTTATCTTTCCTTGCATGTTATGAATGAATGATTGTATCTTTCTTTCTGTTATAATATATGTTATGGAGTCTGTTAAAACATCTAGTTTGAAGGAGCTACAAGGATCTCAAGGTCATTCTGAGCCCTATGATTCTTGTATGTCTAGACTTCTTTCCTGAATACTCTTGCACTAATCATAGATAAATGCTTCCCATTAAAAATCACATAAAAGAGAGACTCAGCACCCGCACATGCCTTGGGTGAGTGCTCATCTTCGGCTGGGTGATAGGCCGGCACACATGGGATTCCTTCCTTTTATAGTGGGAGTAAAATTGACTACATATTGGTTCTGTTTCCAAGACCTCTTTTCGAATTTATAGTGGGATATAACATGCATCATGATCTGTGTAAAGAGTAATGATGGATCGGTTAACATTAGAAAAATTTGAATCATGGTTTAAGAGCACGGAGGATGAATTTTCTTAGAGATTCAGCACTGGACCCAAGTTCAATACACGTAGATGGGTAGAAGAGAATCTCTACCATGATCTGTATGAGAATTTTTTCTACTACTTCCCAGTAGAGTTATACGGATGGATTTCAACTTATACATCTAGATCAAGTTGGCATTATGGATCGTGCATATGAAACGAAGAAGACTACCAGATGTTGTAGGATGCAGATCTGATGTGGACCCATGTTGTAGATCATTGGTGGGGAGGAGTACTAGCTAGCTACACTCTAGATTATGCCATTTCTACGTATTCTTTCCTAGAGATTGTTGAGTTTGAGTTTTTACTAGAACCTAAAGGAACATTTCTACGTGTTATTCCTCTAGCTATGAAGATATTGATGGTTACCATGAGTTTAGAGGCACTCCTAATGGATGGCTAAACTGTTTTGAGCGTTGGGTAAGGAAGCTCGGGTGGAGGAAGATGGAAGATGATATGATAGAAAAGGAGAGGGAAGAAAGACAAATCAAGTATGACAAAGCATGTGAAAGGGAGATTACTAGGCATCACAAAGCTGCTAGTGTGATGGATCTATGGAGATAGACATTACGGGAAGGAGTTGAGGTTCATGCGGAAGATGTGGAACCTGAGCAGTCTATGCTACCCCATCTTGGGAAGCACATGAGGGAGACCCCTTTGGCTTCTGGTGAGAGTTTGTCACATGGAGAAAGGAGATTTTTTGGCACATATCTGAACCCACTTAGTGACCGAACCCTGGTGCTTGGTTTTTTTGATCCAAGAGGAATTATTGACCCAATTGAAACCAATGGAAGAGATAGATCAACACCTATGAGGTATAATTTTTCAGTCCATTCTTCTATGGCTGCACATATTCCAGTATTTGGAGGAGTTTTTAGACAAGGGGTAAGTGTACAAGCTTTTGGTCTCGCATCAGGGAGTGGCGCGGGACAAAGTAGCGGTAGTGGGGTGCTATCACAGACCGTCGATGCACATTTTAGTGGGACCATGGGGGCACTTGGCACAACTCCTACATGACCTATTAGACCCAGTGGATCTGGTGGCTCTGGAGGTATAGGACCCGGTGGACCTGGTGGATTAGGTGGTGGAGGAAACACCAGAGGGAACCAAGGCTCTGGTTCAGGACAAGGACCCCAGCCACCACCTTAGGTTTTCTTTGAGATGTCTCTACATTTACCAGATTACAGGGGTATTGAGGATGCTACAGAACATGTTCACAAGTGTGAACTACTATGGTGCGCAACTGGTATCACAACCCTAGAAGGAAAGGCTAGTCAATTTTCAACCATGTTGCAAGGGCGCACGCATAGCTGGTATAGAAATTATGATCCTCATAAAATGGTGGTGGATTACACTACATTTAAGATTGCATTCCTAGCAGAGTTCCACATTCCTGAGTTCGAGCAAAAGAGAATTAGCGCTTTGAAGGAGATACAAAAAGGAATGACAAAGAGTGTGTGGGAGTATGATGTGCGCTTTAAGACTCTCTTGTCTAAATTATCATATGATATACATCCTTCTCAACATGCACAGTGGTTTTTTGGAGGATTGATCACCCCTTTTAGAAGGGCCTTATCTCATAAGACTTTTACATATCTACGCAAAGCATTGGAGGCTGCCTTGCGTGCCGAAGCTATTGGTAGTATTGATACTGGCGTTAGCCTATTTTTGGAGGCTTAGATTACTGCTATGGCTAAGTAGCTGGAAAACCTATCTATGAACTCGGTCCATAGGACTCGCAGTGGTTTGTGGTCCACAGACTGTGAATTAGAGGGGCACGTTAAGGACAATTGCCCCCAGAGGATGGTACATGCTATGACATTAGAATTTAAAATCTATCATGGGGACCATGATGCAAGTAGATGTCCCTTATTATAGCACACGATCAGGAAGAATGTATCTTTTTATTAAAATATTTACACCTCCACAACCCATGATACTAAATACTGTAGGATCATTGATCAGATACATGAGGCCATTGATCATGGGGTGTGCCAAACCAGCATTGCTAGTGGTTCTAGAAATGATGATCGCCATTATGAGGAGCGCGCATATGGAGGTACGCATGGAAGAGGTTTTTGAGGAGGATTTCATGGACGAGGTAACCATGGAGGAGGGAGTGAGTTCCCATGAGGAACATGTTTCAAATATGGATCTAAAGAACATTATAAGCATGAGTGCCTGGACTTGTTGCAGTGCTCATGGTGTCGTAAGAAGCATAAGTATGAGGAGTGCTCAGAATTATTTAAGCATATGAATCAGTAACACCAAAAGGAAAAAGGCACTGCGATGGTTAGCATCAAGAAAGTAGACATATAGTGGATGCCTTGGGTGACATGGGATGAAGGTTTGGATCCTGTCTTAATAACAACAAGGGTAGAAGCTGTGTGCGCAAGGGAAGTACTAAGATCTAAGAACCTAGTTTTAAGAGAAGAGGTCATTCATGGAAAGTATCCAGACCCTGCGCATCAGAAGGAGATATATCAGGACACCATGGATGTTATTCAAAGCTTACAAGGGGAGATCTAGTGTTTAAAGGAGTAGTCGAGGAGGGAGGAACAAGGAAGGAGAATTGAGGCATAGAAAGATGACCTGGATGAGGTCAAGGAGGTGTGTAAAATGCTAAGGTAGGAGAACATCATTCATTTGCTAGGATCCTAGTTGAGATAGAAGGTACCACACGCCAGAGAAGAGAACAAGAGATAGGTCTTACACGTGAACCTTCCCCCTCATAGCCTCAACTATGATAAGGAGATTACATTGAATGCATTTGTGGATGGATGGCTCCTTAGCAACATACTCATTGACACTGGCACGAAGGTTAATGTTTTAACTTTGGATACATGACATCAGATGGGGATGCCTGCATTATAGCCATCTTCAAATGTGTTGTATATGGTAAACAAGACTAAGGCAATGCCCATTGGTGTCTTAAAGGATGTAACCATTACTATTCAGGGAGCCAAGTTTACTGGGGACTTCGAGGTCTTGGTGCTCACTGAGGTGGAAAATTTCCCGACTTTACTTGGGTGCCCTTGGTGTTACAAGAATAATGAAAACCTTTGATTAAACAAAGGGTACATCAGTTTCGAAAACAAAGAGGAGTGGGTCATTATACCCTTGGCTGATGGGAAGTAAACGCCCTACATTGAACTGTTGGGAGAATAAGTTCTAGAAAAAATTTATGTGCACTCAATCAGAGACCTTGAGATGGTACACCCTACTAACGAGGTTATCCAGTTTGAAGATGCTCAGTTAGTGAGTGATACCACCAGTCTGGCATATGACAATTAGGCGCATGGAACTTATGAATTAATGGGATGACAATTGAGAGGATCAGTGACCAAGGTAACAAAGGCATGCATGGTTCAACACCTTGGAGGAAAAGAACTGCCCAAGTACTCTGGAGGAGCCTTCCTTGAGATCTTTCTCCAGGAGAAACAAGCTCAATGGGGGAACGAGAAGGAATGGAGGGAGATGTTGAGTTATGTCTTCCTTGACACAATAGCTCGTTGGTGGGCCACACATTAGGAAACCCTTTTAGAGTGGCGCGAGGTAAGAATTGCTCTCTCTATTAGATTTTCTAGAAGTAATATACCCACCATCATCAGGGAGTACCATGGGAAGGATCCCACCTCTTTCCATATCCAGGAGTGTGAATGGGTCTAGAGAGAAGGTGTGGAAGCCTTGCCACCATCCCTCTAGGTGCATAAGTTGTATTATATACTGCAGGGTTGTGTGCGCACATGGTACATTCATTCAAAGACACACTGCCAGACAAGGAATTGGCAAGAGCTCACGGCTGATCTTATTCAAACCTTTGAGTATCGGAGTATCAAACCATCTGTTGACAAGGCCTTACAAGGTAACAAGTGCCTTACCATGGGGGATAGTGCTAGAACGGAAGATATGCTGTTGGAACTACTAGGTGAACCAAGATTGGAGGCTCACTTTGAAGAGATTGAAGAAACAAAAGAGTTACAATTTGAGCGCGTGTGTTTGGAAAAGGAGAAGGGAAAGTTATTATATGTGATTGATGGAGAGGAATAAGAGAGTTTATATGTTAGCCATTCTATAAGGACATGCAAAGTAGTTGATAGTGTAGATGCTCACATGCATGCTTACCATGAGCCGTTAAAGAAAAAGAAAGTTAACATTAGTTTAGGAGAAGAACCTAAGGAATCTATTATTGGAGATTATTGGAAAGAGAAGAAAGTATCAAAGATCATTGATATGTTATACGAAATCGAGGATTTATTCCCAGATAGGTACCATGACCTAAAATATGTCCACCATTCCTTAGGGGAGATGAGAATAAAACTGAAAGAGGGTGCGCGCCCAGTTAGAAAAAGGCCCTACCAGATGAATCCCAATTTAAGCGTGAAGGTTAAGGAGGAGATAGACAAGATGAAAGCCTCTAGGATCATTAAGGCAGTAGAATAATTGGAATGGATAAGTCTGATGGTGATTAGCATCAAGAAGGATGGGTGGATTATAATTTTTGTAGATTATAGGGAATTGAATGCAGTTTTTGTCATTGATCCATTTCCTACCCCCTTCACTGAAGAAATTTTTGAAGGAGTCACTGGGTGCGAAATCTATTCCTTTATAGATGGATTTTTAGGATACCACCAAGTCCAGATTGTAAAGGAGGACCAAGAGAAGACAAATTTCACCATCAAGTGGGGAAGTTTTACATATACGGTCATGCCCTTTGGGTTGAAGAATGTGCCTGTTGTCTTTTTACGCAAAGTGGTGCAACCATTCCAAGGCTTCATTCATAAGTTTCTCCAGTTTTAATTGGATGATTGGACAGTATATGGTCTAGTTAAGGACCATTGTGACAACTTGAGATTAATGTTTGAAAGGTGTAGGTAGTTGAGGATATCCCTCAACATTAAGAAGTGTGTGTTTGCTACACCCTTTGGGACTTTATTGGAGCATTTCATATGTAAGGAGGGATTACTGGTAGATCCTGCTAAAGTTGTAGTTATTGTGGGTTAAGGGAGCCTACTAGCTAGAGCGCAGTGTGTGGATTCCTTGGGCATATGGGGTATTATAGGAAATTCATTAAGGGGTATGCCAAGATCACCACACCCTTAGAAGAGCTTCTTAGACACAAAAGTACCTTCCATTGGGGAAAGGTGCAATAGAGGGCATTTGATACATTAAAAGATAGGTTTATTACTGCGCCTATTTTATGATTTCCCTCTTGGGACAAGCCCTTCCATGTCCATGTAGATACCTCAGGAACCACCACTGGAGTAGTACTTGCATAACCAGGTGAGGGGATTGTTGATCATCCTCTCTATTTTGCGAGCAGGAAGTTAACACTAGTAGAGCAGAATTATACCACAACTGAGCACGAGTCATTGTCAATGATCTATGCGCTTTTCAAATTTAGACCGTGTCTGCTAGTGACACCATTTATATTATACATTGACCACATGGCATTAAAGTATTTAGTGAACAAGTCCGTTATTCAAGGGCACATATGTCGATGGGTGTTGTTGTTTCAAGAGTTTGAATTCACCGTTGTAGTGAAGCCCAAAAAAAGCAATTGTGGACCTGACCATTTGTCAAGAATTTATTCAAGAGAGGACACGCAAAGTATTAAGGAAGCAATGACAGATACAAAACTTTTTAGATTATGGCATGCACCCTCAGATTTGGAAGAGATTGTTGTATTTTTAAAGGAAGGTATGGCATCGGATGGGATGAAGGCATTAGAAAATAAGTAGTTGGCCATACGCGCCATGCCCTACATGTTGATTAGTGGATACTTATACAAATTGGGACGAGATGAATTTTTGTGTAGATGTGTGTTAGAGCATGAGCACCTGGCCATGATGGAGGAAGCACATGGAGGAAGTGCGCGTGGGCATTACGCAGGTGACATAACCATGCAAAAAAATTAATGGCAAGTTTATGGTGGGAAACCTTGTACAGAGATTGTAGGGATTATTGTAAATTATGTGACCACTGTCAGCACATTGGAAAACTAGGAAGGAGGGATGAAATGCCTTTGCGTCCTATTCCTATTGTAGATACTTTTAAAAAATGGGTGATAGACTTTGTAGGACCTATTGCACCGGCAGCGCATAGGACAGGGTCGCGTTATGTCATCACTTGCATGGATTATCTCACAAGGTCAACAGAAGTAGCCTTAACTAAAGATTACACAGCAACAACAGTGGCAAGGTTCCTATGGGAGAACATTATCACAAGGTATGAATGCCCTTTGAGTTTGACCAGTGATAGGGGTATGCATTTTTTGAATGAAACCATGAGGATCCTACTATCTGAGTTCATGGTGGCTCATCATAAGACTACGCCATATCACCCACAAGCAAATGGAACCATAGAATAATTCAACAAAATACTGAGTCATACCTTGACAAAAATCTGTGATGTTGGAAGACAGGATTGGGATGACAAGGTATTAGCAGTTTTATGGGCTTACAGGACTACATATAAAAGACTAAATAAAGCCACACCTTTTCAATTGGTGTTTGGTGTGGAAGATATTTTTCCGGTTGAGTTTATGTTACCTTCTCTGTGAATAATTCACGTAGGAGGATTAGCCGATGAACAAGTGCTGGAAGAAAGAATTGATGAACTAATGAAACTGGATGAGAGACGATCACTTGTGTGTTGGAGCCAAACAATGGAAAAGGTAAAGCAAAAGGCTTGGCATGATCGCCATATTAGAAAAAAGAAGTTTGAGGCTGGGCATATTGTATTACTATATGATTCTAGATTTATGCACCATCCTGGAAAGTTGGAAGTCCATTGGTTAGGTCCCTACACAATCTCGTACATCCTTGATTCAGGCACGTGCCAGTTACAAGCGCTAGATGTAACAAAGTTTCCTGGACACTTCAATGGTAGTAAGTTGTAGCCCTACTATAAATAAGTCTTCTTGGTGTTTGTAAATAAGACATATTTTCCAGTTAGTTTAGAAATTTTCCTTTATGCATTTTCCTTCCCTTGTGTTTCCCTTTCGCGTTGTTGTTTTGTTTTGCGCCTTGGGTGCTAGTAACCTTATTGTTATTTTTGGAAAATTTATGAGGGCACAGAGGACCGTGCATCATTTAAGTGTGGGGTGGAGAAATGTGAAGTAGAAAAGTGAAGAAGCGCGTGATTAAAAGTACCAAGGAAGGTGTGTTGAAAATCCTTGTTGAGTAGCCCGGTTGAAAGAGAGATAAAGAGAAAAGATAGAATGGTTGGTGCCAGGATAAAGCTACTTATAGATCCCATATACAAAGGAAGTGAAGTTAAAGCAACATGAGGTAGGTGAAAGAAAGAATCTAGATAGAAGAAGTGTCTTTGGCATGTGTTGAGCATGCGTAAGAGTCTCCTGTCAGGTTGGTTTGCACACCAGAAGGTTGGAAGTGTTTTCACGCAGGAAGGGTGCGTGAGTTAAAGAGGGTTTTTGTGTAGGAAGGGCACATGAGTGAAGGCACTGAAGACGGGATTTTTAAAAAAAATTACATTAAATGAACAAAGTACAAAGTAGGTAGAGTAGCATTTAATGACCAGAAAAAGGGAAAAACTATAAATAGAGGGTTGGGGCACTCTCATTTTACTTTCTGAAAATGAAAAGTTGGAGATATAAGCGAGTGCTATCAGCTAGGGTTTTTTAGATTCAATCAAGTGGAAGATTTGCATGATTAAAAAAAAATGAAGACCCAGTTTGAGATTGTAAACCAGAAGGAAGGAATTACACGAGTGTGGAAGGAAGTGAAGAGATGTTGTCTTGTGAAGAACGTATCAAAGCTAGGGTTTAGCAAAATAGGGAACGAGTTTAGAAGAATTGTATCACGGATTTGAGATCAAAGGTTGGGAGAAATAAAGTAGAGTAAAAAGGAGAGGATTGGAATGATAAAATTACCTCGACCATGGCACCCAAGAATGGAAAGGAAAAAGCTAAGGCTAAATAACTAGAAACCGAGGTAGATACAAATGAAGAATGGTATGCAGAAATGTAGTACCCATACGGAGTGATGATGGGGAAGGAATGGGAATCCCATTTGAGAAGCATACCGGTCAATGACTATAATCACTACACCAGCACTATAGAGAAAGAAATGGCATTAGAATTAGTACACCGAACCAACAAACGAACACCTGAAGGTTTTCCTATCTACAATGATGATGTAAAGGTCAAGCTAGCAAAGGCAGGGTTACTGCAACTCTATGAGTTTCCTTATTTTGGCAAGCGAGATCGATTGTACCAGTGGTTGATGTCTCAGATGCACAAGGACTACTTCCACTTTGCTAATCGTAAGATGCGCATGACTCCCCTATTGATTTCCCAGTTTACAGGCCTCATATGCAAGGGAGATAGCCTGGAAGATGACCTTGGTGATAAGGAGGCTATTCAAGAAAATGTCACTAAATATGCATTCAAGAAAGGGGTCGTGGTACTATGACATCTTAGACATCAAGGACCCCATTATGAAGATGGCCACGCACCTGGTAATGAAGTTGAATGGCCAAGAAAGATGGATGCAAGTCAACAAGCCATGGCTACATGTCTGCAGGAGGATTACAGAGGGGACTATTTACAACTTTTTCATGTACATTGTAGATGAGATAGTTAAATGCATGAAGGAAGGGTACATGATCCTCTTTGGAAATGTCCTTATCACTATAGTGTTTGCAAATATTGGAGTGTCAGATGCATTGGATAAGTTAGTGTGGGAGTACCCAGCCGATGACCCTTCACCCGCGAAGAGGTTTGAAAAATATGCATGTGATACAATGACGGATCCCCACAAAGCACAACTAGAAAAGTGGTATACGCACTTGAGAAATGCATTTGGGGTAGAATGGAGGATCCATAAACAACTCTTAGTAGCCAAACAGGGAGAAACTGAGTTCTCGGTGTGCCAGCACTACTGCTTGGGCAGGTTCAAACTTATTGACGAATCATGGAGCCCTTGGTGCAAGCTCCCTTTTAGGAGTGAACCAATTTAAAGAATCAAAGAAGCTAAGGTTGGAGCTAGGAAAGTTGGACCGGGAGCACAGGGATATGAGGAAGAAAATAAACTACCCCAGAGGTAAGTGCACGTACATGGAGAAGTACGTGTCGCACGAAATTCTTATGACTAGGCCAATAACGCTTCCTATCGCTAGAGGATCTGCGACATGCATATACATGTGCATAAGGCCAAAGTTTGAGAATGGTGCATACTTGGTGGATGAGATCTCAATACTTGAGGACCCCTTGGGAAAGAAGCTAACATCTAAGAAGAGAGGTACAGGGGAGGGAGGAACACCAAGTGTGCCAATGGCTCAGACAGTGAGCATGCCTTCTACAAGTGCCAAGCCTAGCACCTATGTTTAGAGAAAGAAGTCTCCAGTAAAGGAGAATACGCTAGAGGTAGAGGAACCTAAACAACCCACCACCATGGAGGAGTCACAAGAGGAAGAAGAGAAGGAAAAATCTCCTGACCAGAGGACACCTCTCAGGAAGAAGCAGAGGGTGGAAGAAGAAGCTGACTCAGAGGTGACCGATAGCTTGGAGAGATATCTGGGAGAAGGAGGGAATGATAGTGAAGGAGGTAGTGATGAGGAGGAAGAGCCAGAGAAAGATAAGGAACCTTTGGAACCTCATGTATTTAGTGTCTATGACTCAGAGGAAGAAAGTGGGGATGAAAATAAAGAGTTCATATTCATGCGGTGAAAAGGTGCACAAGGTGATGAAGGCACTGAAGATACAAAGACGGATGAGAAGGATGCCATGGAGAAGTAGGGAGACATAAGTTTTACCAAGGAGCAGATAGCTGAAATAGTAGAGTGAGAAGCGAAGAAGATGCTTGAGGCCCTTGTAGACCAGGAGTTAGAGCGTAGTGTAGATAGAGTACTTAAGGAAGGGAAGGACGAGAGCGTTAAAAAGGGATATAACAGCCTAGGAGGCCCCACTCTGACTATTAGCTTCCCTAAAGGTGTGCACTCAGGTAGAAGAACTATGGATGCAGAACAAAGGTAGATAATGGGCTATGTGGATGATTCAAATAAGGTGCTATGCACACGGTTCTAGAGAATGATACCCACTGAGAAACTTATAGACATGGGATCATTCGAGAAGGAGGGTGTGTACCCTAGGACCAAGAAGATGCTTTCTTGGGCATTTGAGTCCCACGTTGACGAGCCATACTTTGAAGTCTACCAAAAGGTGGTTATCACATTGCTAGATTCTAAGGGGGACACCCTTTGGTAAATACTCAGGAGCTCTACGACAAGCAAGTGTGGAATGCTTTAAACAAGGTCACGGTTGAAATAGGGGCGAGGTTATTCGGGCGCAATGACAGCATAAGGGATTTAGAGGGAAAATTGGCCAAGAAGGAAGAGGAGTTGGCTAAGGTGGCCAAAAACTTGAAACATGAGGAATTAATCAATGTGCAACTAAAGCGCGAGCTCGAGGAGGAAAAGGAAAAGGTGCAAGAGGTCTATAAAAAGGTAGAATTGATAAAAAGTGACATCATTTTAAAACACCTAGATCTAACACTAATCCCCCAGAGGTATGCATCGACGCTGAAATGCCTAGAAGACTTAACGCACATTCTCACCATGGAGAGATGACCCTTGGCATTGGAATATATGGAGGAAGTGGTCGCACACCTGAAGGAGGAGGACCGGTTAAAGGTGATAACACTTGTTTCTGAGTACAACCAAGAACTCACGGAGATCAAGGTCATTGCCTAGTCTGTAGAAGCTGTATATGACACATGCTTTGATCAAGATAAGGTGGAAAGCTCCTTGGTTACCATGCTTGAAGCAGAGGTAAAAGAGTTCTAAAAAAAACAAGGGGAACAAGGCAGAGAGGGACAAGATTCTGACCAAGGTAGAAAAGAAATCAGAGGTAATTGATGCTTTGAGAAGCTCAATTAAGGCCCAGCTGAAGGAACTATACCCCCAGATTACTAGGAGAATGGATAAGCTCAAGGACCTAGGTAAGGAAATGGAACAAATTTTGGACACTTTGGGTGCCCAGGGAGCTGGCCTAAGCTTTGATGAAGTGAGCACCCTGGTGGGTGACCTGTGCCAGAAGGCGAAGGGAGAGGTCGAAGTATGGAACAAGCTGGAGGTAGATCTACGACGGGACTTCCCCGACCTTTTGAATTAATGTTCCCCCCCATTCTTCATTCTTTCCCCTATTCTTTCATTCCTTATTCATTTTGTAAAATATGTCTACATCTTGGTTCCATTGAACCAGCTTGCACTTTGGTCAAGTAAAATGTTTCTGAGGACAGAGAACAGGCGTAGTGTGGGGTGATTTTGGGACACTATAAAATTGGCTAAGTATGAAGGTGCATGGGTGTGTGGGATCCCAGTTATAAAATGGTACATAAGGCAAAAGCTCATAGGAGGAAGAGTTAAGAAGGCACATGGTTCGTGCAGCGCATGAAAGGAGGTTCAAGGCTTAGCCGATTTAAGCATCCAAGACAGAACACATGAAAAGTGTGATCAATTACACATGGATAAGATTCTAGCCTGACAACAGGTGGCCCAAGAAAGAGCATGCCAGCGATGGGATCTTCTAGAAGATCATCTTGAGATGGAGTGGAGAGCTCAGGCCTAAAGAAACATGCTCGCTTGGAGGACCACATTCGACACTTGGCGACAGATCTGAGGGCACGGAAAGGTGAGTTAGCAGTGTGGTAAGGGGAATATGATAAGTACAAGTTCCCGTAGTGGGAAAATATATACTGAAAGGAGAGAGACTGAGATAACATATAGATGAGGATATAGAGATAGAGGAATAGATATACAGAGAGAGAGAGATAACATGGGTGAAGCTCTACAGGATTGCTACAAGTGGAACTTTGATATAGAAAGGAATGTACTAGGCTTAGTATTGTAATTTATTTTTCTTTTGGCATGGTTATATAAGCCTAGTGATGTGCATGACTGTGGTCTACCCTCTATGGCTCTTTTTAATGAAACAATGAATACAATGAGGTTAACTGTTGTAAATAGACATGGACATTAGTAGCTTTAATATGTATTTTTTTCATAGGATTTCTCTTTCCTTGCATATTATGAATGAATGATTGTATCTTTCTTTTTGTTATAATATATGTTATGGAGTCTATTAAAACATCTAGTTTGAAGGAGATACAAGGATCTTAAGGCCATTCTGAGCCCTATGATTCTTATGTCTAGACTTCTTTCCTGAATACTCTTGCACTAATCATAGATAAATGATTCCCACTAAAACTCACATAAAAGAGAGACTCAGAACCCGCGTGTGCCTTGGGTGAGCACTCAGCTTCTGCTAGGTGATAGGCCAACGTGCATGGGATTCCTTCTGTTTATAGTGGGAGTAAAATTGACTACAAGGAGCCGTGAGGAAAAATAATGGGAAATAAGAGAACCAAAGTTTTAACCATAGTCTACCCATGTCTCAACATGGATGTAAGTGAAGAAAGTTAATGAATCTAGTGAAAAAGAAAATTAGATGCAGGGAAAGCTCTAAGCATATTGATCTTTAAATTCCTTACTACACCAAAGGCAAGATTGTAGTATGCAAAATCATGATCAAATAATCTAGATCAAGGGACCCCAAGAAATTACCAATTATACCCCCAAATTCTACTCAGTTCGTAGGGGGATTTTACAGTTCCAATAAATAGGGTTTTCAGGTACCCCAAGAAAACATTATATGCTTACACCTTTACTAGACAAGATCTAAGCAAGCACAGGATATGTTAAAAGTTTGAGCAAAATCATGACTTACAAATAATTTTAACACAAAATACACTTCATTCTCGCCCAATATCACTTTGAGACAAAGAAAGAAAAGAAAATATCATGATTTCAAACAAATTTATCAGATATAACCATTAGACGTAAGAAAAGACAAGGGAAAAATGTATTAATGCTCTCAAAGTATGTTAATGACTGTACAATATGCAATCATCTTAACATAAATTCCTACTAACTGGTTTGCATAGAGAAAACCTTTATAACAACAAGTTCCCTTTCCATGGTTCTTTATGCTACTATGAAATCTCACCAAATGTTTCTTCACCCAGGACCTTCCCGCCAATTTTCCTTCCTACCTCTGCAAAGAAACCCCCCCCTCTTTCTTAAAACCACCTCTCTCTACATATATAAAAATAATCTTATCTTCTTAGGGTTTCAAGGCATATTCATCAGATATCCAGACTAATTGTCACTATTTTAAACTTCTTTGGGCCACCATGAAAATGTAAACTATTATTTCAAATAGCCACCCATTGTGCCAATTTCCATTGTATCATGTGTACATCATTTGTTGACATAGGAAGATATTTTCTAGGTCATATCACATTTAACATTAAAATTTTCCCCATGTGTAAAATCATGATGTGGCCAGAAAGATTAATGTGATGATACATTATCGAATTTTACGACTAGTTAATTCATCTCTGGTAACACACTTCTCATAAACAATTTTCATTTTCATTTAAATTTCACACGTACCAAGAAATTGAAAATTGATATGGCATTAATGAAGGGATGATTTATCTTTTCCACATAAATGCCACCACCATATCTATTTAAGTAGTCTGTCAACTCCTTTCCTTCGTCACCTATCTAGTCCTAAATTTTCTGTAGATTTTCCAAAACCGTCTCCTTCCCTTCCCTCTAAATTTATTCAAAAATCCTAGTAAATGGTTTCACCTCTACTTAGTGTCAATTCTCAAGGGGAGGAGCTGGCCCATATGGGAAAGGTTTTTCAACTTACTGGGCCCAATGAGGCCCTAATCCACTAAGTTTTCTACATTCTGAATGCCATTCAAAATCCCCAAGATTTCCTTCATTAGCCTACCCTGGTATTATCCTTTATAAATCACCTAGCTGAAATGTATCCTTATTTTCCTGTCTTTCAGATCCTGCAATTTCATTTGTTTCTCCCAAATTTTTTGCTGACTCTTGAGGACCAGAGGAATCACTAGTCTGACCACTTCCTATGTGTCCATGAAACCCATTGGCATATGATGAGAACCTAGTGTGATCCTTCCCATTTGGAGACAACACTCCAGTTATCTGTTCAACACCCAAGGGACAACGATGAACGCCCATCATCAGGCAGTCATGCCATCAGATTGGAGGAGTGGTTGACTACTTTAGACTCTTTCATGGAAGAGGTTTAATCCGAGTTGGGCTGAAGATGGCATCATCTAATAAATTTCATGACCTTCCTGGTGTCTCAGCTAGTGGAGCCACACCCACTCTCGACGCTCACCCAAATAGAGGTAGGCCTCCCAAATCAAATTCCAGAGGTGGAATCACTTTTCCCAAATGGAAAAACACACATAAGTGAGAGAGGGAGCTAGGTGATATCCTGAATGGGATGAGAATGAGCATCACTATACTGAGTGAAAAGGGGATGTCCAAAGGTCTGGTAGGGGCCATTCAATTTTTTTGGGGTGTTGAGGCTCATGACAACTTAATTATATGCCAAGAATAGCTTCTGAAAGGCATTCCCTACATGCCTAATGGGATGGATAATTGGAATTACTACCATCATGAAAATGCACCTATAATATGTATTTAGTTGTATTATTTTTTTCGAACAATATTATATAGCAAAGGGTTAGGGCCCCATTAATAGAATCCCCATTTTGTTACTATATACTTTGCCTAAAATTTTCCTTCTATGCATGTGTAAATATTATTCATTCAAGCATCCATTTGCATTTTATGTTTTCTCTTATTAATTGAAAAGAACACCTTCAAAGCATATTATTTAATTACCTTTCATGTTTTAATATATCACACTTAATTACATATATCATGGGAAGGAGAGAAATTCATAACTATTCTTCTCATTCCTTATAAGTTGTGCACCATCGAGCCTTCATTCCTTATCGATTTTAGGAGAATAGACCAGGTCTGGGTTAATTATTTGCATAAGCGAACAGGGCCCCGAAGTGTAACTTATTCAAAATAACCAATCAAAAGCATCATCTCGTGAGTCAAGGAACTATTGCCCCTTAAACCACTTCTGGAAATATCGAGCCTTTGGACTCCGACGTCAAAACATATTTACTACCCTTGCATTCTTACCAATTACACCCGAGATCCTAGCTTCACATTACGCAATTAGATTTTCAAAATGAGCCCAATAATGATGCAACTTTTCAATTTATTTTACTAATAATCCAAAAATGGTAAAAAAATAGGGCAAATTTATTTGGGTACCAACAAATTCAAGATTAAACATGTGATTTAGGAATTAATCGATTATGATGTAATTGAGTGGGTTGAGCCTATTGTGTCTAAACCTAGAAACAATAATGATGATCTCAATATATTCAATGACCTATTTCATAAACATGAAAAGGATGCATATGAGGGAATTTCTAATCAATCTTATCATGTGGTTCCACCTTCACAATCTATGAATAATCCTCTATACTTTTGTATTTTAATACTACTATATTCCCACCACTCATTAATTTTACTGATAACTACTTCCACGGGTTTTTCACATTTTCTAGGCTTCACATTGATGTATATATTGATAATGAAGATCTTGATAATGTACTAATTAATCCTAATGTCAATCATAACACATGTTCACTTCCCCTCTTACATTTTGTTGGATTTTTTGATATCCCAAATCAAATGTAAGCCACGTACCTGCTATGGGTGTATTACTATTCCCATCATAGGCAAACCTCTTAGTATTTTCGTGCATTTTGACATGATCTTAGGTCTTCTTTGGCTCAAGGATATTCGGTTGTTCCATTTATTGTACACAAATTTTTCAATTTCATAAATGAGGGTTAGGTCACGACTATTAACGGTATCCCACCTTAAACCCCTTTACCATTTTTTTCTCAAGCTTCATAGGCCTCTATAGATAGAAAATCCCCACTCTAGATAGTTAGCATTATGTTTACTAAACCTACTATTATAGTTCATCCTACATATAGAGATGATAGTATTATGGTTTTTCCACACAAACTCCTATTTTTTGTCCCATACTTTCAAAACTAGCTACTATCCTGCATAGGTCTCCTCAAATTTAAATACTCGTCAATCACTTTCAACATATATCTAGTCCTCATAGTCCATCACATATGACTAGGAAATCACACAGGGTTCGTGGTACACACTGCACATCTAGGTATTCCCATAGGTATATTTCATTTTATTTATGACACAACTCCTGTAGGACGTAACTTTCCTACACACAGTCACGCACATGGTCTTATGTGACACTAGTATGTTGATTCATGATCATATGTTTTTTCTATTGATAATGGAAGATAATGTGCCTTCACTCAACGTACTCATAGGATATTTGTATACTAATCACCCATTAGGGACATATAACTCCATCCCTCATCTCCCAATGACACACTATATTTATAATTTCTACTTAACTGTTGAGGGAGTGACTACACACACTGGGGGAAACCTTGATTTCCCACCTTTGGTCACATGGTCTATAATTCATAAAAACACACTAAAAATCTAGATATTTCCCCTCAAGGAATTCTTGGATCACCCTTCCTTCTCTTCAAAGAATAAATTTTCATCAGTGCCCTCAAATACATACAAATATCCAAAAATGTATACAACATCCTATTGGGTTTCAGAATGGAACATGGGTTGAAACCATACTCAGGGGACAACAAGCCTCTCCTCTTTAATGGGAGAGGTTCCCTTATTGAAAGATGGAAAAACAAATGTATAAATCTATAACTATCAATGTTTGGATCTTGGTATCCCAGAGTGTTTTCATACTCAAAATATTATCAATCAGAAGGAATGGAAGAATAAAGAGATGGGAGAAAGAAGAAAAAAATAATGCTTTTGGGAAATATAGATAGTAGAGTATCTCCCTACTTGCATTGAACCAAGAAAATATAGAAAAGGATCAATTACTTCACCACCGATGTAAATCTATAGACACAAATTTCTAAATATTACACAAACTAGGACACAAAGGTTCTATTGAATGCAAAACAAATGATCCATTGAATTAAGAAGAGAAAGAGAGATAGTAGAGGAAATGAGAAAGAAAGAACTTTTGTATTGAATTACTTCCAAATTTACAACATTCCTAGAAAAACCAAAATCCCCTCTTCCATGGCCAAAACCACATTCTTATAACAATTCATGTACATCCATACTTTTTCCCCAAGAAAAGAATATCTGAAAGGAACAATGTTTATTACAGATCTACTTTTGGAAAGTGACATGAAAAAAATTCACTCATGAAAACTAGAGGTTCAAAAAGGTAAATATTTCAGGTGTTTGAGCACGATTACTTTAGTAGGGGGCATCTCATGATTTTCTTCTTTACGTGGTTCTTCCATTTCCACCTTTTAACCAGTTTCACAGCACTCGAGTGTTTACTAGTAAGTTTTCCTCCTTTTTATCGCATATGCCCGATAAACTCCATTTTCTGATGATTAAACTTTTCATCCCTTTAAAATTATCGATTTGGCTCCACAATAAACCAAAAAAAGCATCTCATGGAGAAACGACAAGGATACAGAGGAAAATAATGAAGAATGATCCGTTTTTGCATTTTTTAGAGCTCTGGTTCGTTAATAGTGTTAAAAACTAGATGAGTGCATTTGGATATATTTTCCCATTTTTCCTTCAAATTTGGACCCTACACATGGCAAGATCCAAGCAACGACAGCCCTGGGGGAGAAATATGCATTTCCTGACATTTGGGAGAAAAAGCACGATTTCTCATTTTTCTCGGCCCCTCTGCATCTGCGCCAAAGGCCGGATATGTGGTGCCATCTGAGAGGCTAAGGAAATGTAATTCAAATCTACCATTTAAGCTCTTTTTAACAAAAAGCACTAAATTCTCAAAAACTTCCACTGGCCCACTTTGACTTTTCGATTTGAACATGTGGCACACCATGATTGGAAAAGGGGTCATGGCTCAATTTGCAACATTTTAACCCTTTAGTGGAAAAGGCTCAAATTCTCAATTTCCTCCACAGGCCTGTTGTTCCGATTTCATTCTTCAACATGTGGCATCCCCTGACTGGTTACGGGAATGCATTTTAGTTTATACCTTATCCACTTTTAAAAAGGGGGAAAATTCCAACTTTTCCCTTGAAAGTCCATGTCTTTGCCGTTGAATTTTGAACGTAGGCCACATGTCCATTTCTAATTTGCTGCGGGCCTCAACTTAGAAATTATCCCTTCACATGAGTGGGGGCCACGGGCCTTTTTAGAACTTTTCGCCCTTTTTGGAAATAAGGCTAAAATTCCTAAAGTCCCCTGCCAATCCGCCAAAGTGCATATGAACTGAAAAATGACCGCATGTCCCTATTTCATTCTTCAACACATGGCATCACTTGATTGGTTATGGGGATGTGCTTCAATTTTTATCTATCTTAAAAAGGGGGAAAATTCCAACCTTTCCCCCGAAATTCCATGCCTTTACTATTGAATTTTTAATGTAGGTCATGTGTCCCTTTCTAATTCACTATAGGATTCAACTTAGAATTTATCCCTTTCGCATGAGTGGGGCCACGGGTCATCTTGGAACTTTTCTCCCTTCTTCCACAATGCCTTAGAGAATAAAATGGATCCATCACTCCAAACTTTCACCAAAATTGCTCTAGCCAATCATGGACTGATAGGGATGCGGGGTAAATATGATATTTTTTCCAAAATCACCAAAAGTGATAAGTTCAAAAAGAAACCCGTTTTGGCCGCATCCAATGAGAAGAAAACACGTAGCTTCACCTTCTGTGAAATAATGTAGGAAGTTGCAGGAAATGGGGAAAATGCCATTTTTTGCTCCCAATGAAGGATTTATTTCTCTGCAAAAGGTTAAAAATGAAAGATGCAAGGTCCCATGCATTCCAAACGAATAAAATAAGAACTAAAATCATTTCTCATCCATTGAAAAACCTAAAATGTTTCAACAACAGCACACTAAGAAAATTTTGATTAAAAACGTCGTGGGAAATGAAAACGAGCATATGAGGAGTTTAAAACACAAATTTATTCTATGGAAGGGCTCCAATTTTCATGAAATTAGATTCAAAATGGTGGGGAAAATTGATGGAGGACAACAACTCACTCCTTCTGGGGATGATTTGGTAGAGGAAAGAGGCAAAATCAAGAACCTTAGAGAATTCTAGGTAATCAGATTGAACTAGTGTCTTAGCCAATGGGAAAACAAAGTAAAAAAGAAGCAATATCAACACAGAAGATAATGCACTCAAGAAAAAAGAAAAAAAAAGAAAAATCAGAGATGAAACGCTATACAAAATGTATAGAGGGACCACCAAAACTCCTAGGTTTTGAACAAATTAAAAAATTTCCCACTATAAGGAAGTGGGAGAGGAGAACCATCCATGTAATCTAGGTAAAAAGAGTTCTCACCTACAAAATTTCTAATTTTAAAAGGACCAAGCTAAAGGGAATCAAATTTACCATGGGTTCCTCGGAGGTTCATGCCTTTTGTCCCAAAGAAGAACATTGTCTCCCACTTGAAAAGTTCTGGATTTAGCCTTTTTGTCAAACAGAGCTTTTACCTTGAGTTGATGAGCTGATATTCTATCAACCACTTGCAATTTGTCTTCATTCAACTTCTAGAGGTACATAATTCTTTTGTCCAATGAATCGGTAAAGCTGGCATCCTCAATGGCCTTCATCAAATGTAAGGCTGGCACATATAATGTCACTGGTAGCTGAGCTTCAACTCCATATACCACTTGAAAAGGAGACATTCGAATGGATCTCTTAGGTGTAATCCTATCTGCTAATAAAGCATCATACAGTTTCTTATGTCAATTCCTATGAGAGTCATTAACAAGCTTCCGAACAATGGTGACCAAGTTCTTGTTAGTTGATACTGCTTGCCCATTCCCTTGGGGATAGTAATCTAAATATTGGGTAAGGGAAATGCCATTTCCATGGTAGAAATCCATCATCTCAGTAGAAGAAAAATTGGAAGCATTGTTAGTGACAATCTTGTTTGGTATGACACCGGTTACCTGTGCGTTTATGTTTTTATTTTAGACGCAGGATTTGATCTGATGGTTTATTGTAAAAGTGATTAGATGGTTGTAAATGCATAGCTAAGGTTCCCAAAGTTTGTATAAGCTTACATAAGATAGAAAACTAGGGTTAAAACATAAGGATAGAGGAATAATATTAATTCTCCTTGGTTGAAGATGAAGAAGAAGAGAAAGAAGAAAATTTTTGCATGAAGACAAAGATTCAATGGAGAGAAGACGGATAGAAGGAAATAACAGGTACATCTAAATGGTGAGAAGAGTGTTATGTCTTCTACTGTATTTCATTTTTATTGTCTTGTCTCAATGTAATGGCTTGAATAGTATGCAAAGCACATAGTATTTCGTCTTGTAGATCCACATGTTATTATGCGATCTTGTATTGTAGATCCATGATATCATGTTGTATTGTTGGCCTATAAGAGATCTTGTATTGTTGGTCTATAAGAGATCTAGTATTATAGATCATTGAAGAGATTGTGGGTATAGATACTATCCAAATATTGTAGAGGAGGTTGTCTTTTTGTTTGCACAGTGGCAGATGTAAAGATAAAGGAGAGACTTACTTCTTGGTGCACAGTTATGGTTACACATTGGTATAACCTTATGAGAGGTCTTGTTTGCAGATCCACAAGAGAGCTTAGTGCACAGTGGAAGATGTAGCAGTTCCTGGTATGTGAGATCTAGTGGTGTTTGGATTCACAGTTTTAGTGCACTCATGGAGATCCATTTAGAGATCGGGAGGATAAGAGGAGATACTCTTAGAGATATGCATTGTACTCTTGTCTAGAATATTTTGTCTGTACTCTTGTTTATTATATATATGAGATCTCTATCTTTGGTGGAAGTAGCCCTCATTGGGTAAACCATGGTACATTTTTTGTTATGTGAGTGTACTTTGTTTTGATTTGGATTATTCTAGTTTATACTTCCACTACTGTATATTTTGGGGAATTGTTTAGATCCCGTGTGCATGATTGGGTTTGTTATTGAATCATAGCATTATTCTGTAGTCCCTAATTCCCAACAATTTGGGAGATAATAATGTCACCCATATGGACCTAGAATACATAAAAACCAAATTGTTTAGCGAACTTGATGAACTAGTGGAGTAGAAAATATTATCAAGTAGAATATTTAGAGTAGGAGGTTACCCATTGAATATTTAGAGAACTAAATAATCCTGGCCTCTCTACAAGACTACCATGTTGATTCTAGAACAATTTTGGAAAATGACAACTTGATCCTAGAATTTCTCACACCTAAGGGAATTTCTCAGTGTATGAAAATTCCTACATTTACCAACATGGTCATTATTATCAAGAATTTTTCTTTACAGGATTAGGAAAGGACTGATTCATATCTATAGTTCCTAGCACTCGGTTCATGGCCTAATCAAGGAAGAAAACCTTCCTGTATTCCCAAGAACCTGTCAATGAGTGAATTTTATGAGGCCTATTTTGATGCCATTTTTATACTGAGAAGGGTGATGGGGAAGAAACAACAAAATAATTCCAATATTACACTCAGTTCTTCTTATGGACACTAAAAGAAACTAGGTGGTCGATTGGGGGAAAATAATTAGTGACAACATCCATTAGCAATTGTTTTTGTTTCCCACCTCTATTAAGTTTAAAATTAATTCTTACTTGGTGTACTCTCTTTCCTTCACTAAACCCTTGAGAGGATTTTCTACTACTCTAAATGTGCCTCAAAAATCACCCTCCTACGAGAAGTATTTGTAGATCACTCAAATGGAAAAAAAAAATCACTACGCTATGGTAAATGATCCATTCACCATGTTCATCATAAGGCTTCTCAAAGGAAATCTAGGGAAGACATGATTTAATCACAAGAGGTTGAATTGATTGAATAACATGCAAGACATTTCATCCAATTCTCCACCTTATCATACATAAAGGTATAAGGATTCAATATTTCTCCTTATCGATTACCGATATACTCGAGTGATAAGATTGTCATGTTTGAACTCCAACGATAGCTATCCAATGTTGATATCAAGTTTAATATTGCAAAAAATAAAGGTGTGTCATTTCCCATCTCTCTGGGAATACAGTCATGGATGAATGTCATAGATGCAGAAAACATTGAAACATATTTCATTGATCTCAATTTGTATTCCTATATATGACAGGGCTGACATTAATATTAGGAATAATTTATAAACTTTCATCTTTGTAGGTTTACATCATGAGCCACAAACTGACGACTAATAGGCCAACTGCATAAATGAATTTGAATTCATAAAAAGAGGATACATGTTGATGAAAATATACCAAATGAGATATTTTACATTTAATTAGTTTGTGGATGGAATAAAAGATGATTGGTTGGACTTTTTTTATCGTGAATATAAATTGACACAATCTTTACCTCTTCCTCTCACTCCATGGAACATCAAGGAGTTAGGTGAGATCAATGAGAGGACCATGAAACTAATCCAAAGATTGAAATAATGGTTCAAGTGAATAGAGTTTCCTTCATTGATTTGAATGGTTTGTTATCTTGATAAATTAAAGTTTCTCACACTTCATTGTCAAGGAATTGAATAAAGCAACAAGTTCCACTCATATGGCATAAAATTCCAAGATGAATATGGTAGAATAGGAAAACACTTTATATTATCATTGTAGGAGGATTCAAAAGAAGGAAAAATTCATTGAATATCCCATCAAGCATCTTAAGCTATGTCAAATTGATCCATCATAGTATCAGGTTCTTCATCGACATCCAAGTGTGTCTTTCTTAGTGGAAAAATATTTATATGATTCTTAAATTATGGTTCGTTATTAAGTAAATGATAGTACCATGATGCCTGAATTTATATCCATTATGGGGGAAATATTCATTTGGATTCAAGAGCTTCTTAGAGGTGGTTTGAGAATAGTGTAGCAAGGCGAAGCACCTATTTTTGGAGCCATCTCAAATTTCATGAAAACCAAGTGGAGCAAGTAAGAACATGTAGCCTATCATTTCTTTAATGAGGCCTTACATCTCAAATATGTGGAGGTTTCTTGATTTTTTTTTTCAAAATCTATGGAAGAGATGACTCAGGATGACTATGATTTGAGTTAAATCTCCATTGTCCAAGATACACATGAAGGAGATGCACACCTATTCAATGAATGTAGTGCCCATATTCTTTATCTGAATGAAAAGTACAAAAGAACCATGGAGAAATTAAAGGAGAATGTGATAAATCTCGTTGCCTATGTTCAATCATTCTTGGAACCTAATGCAGTGCCACCCCCTTGTACAGAATCCATCTCTCCCATCAGAAGTTTCTACCCTGAAGTGATCAAGAGAGGAGAATAATATACAATGCATGGGAGAGATGATGGCAAGTGGGTAGAGAATATTATGGAAAAGGGAAATTTATTGCTACTCAAGACCCTCTCATAATTTAAATTTTTCCTCGCCACTTCTTCTAAAATAAAAGGGACCAATGAGGATATTGAGAAAGAAAAATCCCACTAGGAGAATTGTTTTCATTGGTTTCTTAAATGAGTAATCTTTATTCTCAATCCTTAGTGAGAAAAAATGTCTTAACCTCTATTTCTGATGACTTGTCTCCCGTATGGTCTCACATAATGAGTTTCTGGTACAATATGATAAATGATGATATCTCTAAACTGGATTCATGTGGAGAGCATTCATCTAAAATATTGGAAAGTGTTAATAATTGTGTAAAAAATCTCGGTCCAACTCCCCTCAAT
Source organism: Taxus chinensis (assembly GCA_019776745.2). Taxonomy (NCBI): domain Eukaryota; kingdom Viridiplantae; phylum Streptophyta; class Pinopsida; order Cupressales; family Taxaceae; genus Taxus; species Taxus chinensis. Next base: position 622,918,698 of record CM034153.1, on the reverse strand, counting down.
GAACATTCATCCACATAAGATTTTCTTAAGTATTTACAGGATTTGGTCAAGAAAGGGAAAGGGTATCCCTTCTCATTCAATGAAGATACTTTGGATTCTCTCACAGAAAACATAGGTTCAATCTATAACATTGTAATAGACCATCAATTATGGTTCAACCAATGTAATAATCTTGTTGGTGTTCCTAAAATTTAGATCAATGATTTGAATTTTGTTTATATCCCACATGAAGATAAGGTGGCACCTATGATATCCCATTTCAATAAAGAATTAAAAGTAGAGGAAATCATTCCAATTATACTCCATCAAAATTCACTAGATGCTAGTTCTTCATCTGTAGAAGCTTCATCTTCATCTTCATAATGATTATTTTTCACTTCTCCCTCTCCTTCTTTCTCTCTATGTCCTAAATCTTCATTGAGGAATGTAATTTTTCACTATTTTGTCTTATTCACTTAAGTGACCTTTAATAATACATTATAAGAATTATTTTTTATTAATAAGAAAAGGGACCACTTTGATTCCTAGGAATATGAGAGGTCAGGAGTGGTGAGAAGGAGAAAGGTCATTTTGGGGGAGAGATGAAAAGTCACATTGTAAATCTATACATTGAAATAACTTCTCCATTACAAAGGGTTTTCAATTGTGAATTGCTATTAGATAGATTTTTGTCTACTAAATACAAGAACAAGATTACTTTCTTCCATTAATTTATGTCTATGTTTCCTCTACTTATTGCATACTCAAATTTTTAAACATGGTGATCTTGAACAATCAAGAAATGGATTTGTATCTTTGAGGAACAAATTAATGGAACTTTTTGTCTTTAATTTGTTAATCTTATTGTTGTTTGCATGGTTGAATTCCTCTTTTTGAGTGTAGATCTACTTTAGTTAATGATGTGAAAATTTCCTAGTTCTTATTTACAAAATTAACCTCCCTTTACTATATTCTTACTCCCCTCTACCTCCTTTTTCCAAGAAAATTATTCCCTTATACTAAGTACAATCAATTTTCCACAGGTTTAGTGGAGTATTCATGTGTGATCCCTGAATTTATGAGCACCTATTTCTTTATTTTTTTTATTCAATGAATGGGAGCCTCCCCATTACTAATAGGAGGGGCTTAGTCTCGAAGTATTATTGAAAAATCACTAAATTGTCCTTGTGAAAAAAAAAAAATCACCAACATTAATTGGCCCCCACCGTGGGGTTGATTTTAATGTTTCTGCACCACTTTTAAAAATACAAAAAAAATAAAAAATTGCATATCTAAAAACTAAAAAAATCAGAAATTGTAAACTCAAATAGCCTTGGTTTTTACCATGCATTTTTCCACTAATGACTATTCCTATAAATTCTCCAATTCTTGAACGTAATCTTCTTTTCTTCTAAGAAAATCAAGAAGACATTACAACATATTTAAGGAATTATTTTTGGAACAACAAAGTAAACTTTAATAACTACCATACTACTACAAGAATTTTTAGATTCAGAAGAAAAAAGTTCCCAATCTTTGCGACGTGCTAGAAAAGTTCCAAATCAACAAAGAAGGGAGTAAAGAAATTTGTTTTAAGCTACACAAAAATCCTACAAAGTAGTAGAAATAAGATATGTAAGATATAATTTATAAATTGGTATCTTTGCCTCGACATTTGAAGAAAAACAAGAAGCTACCCATTATTTAAATAACAATGCAGACTAGTTAATATTACTATCTTAAATTTAATCCTAACTTTCCTTTTGAAGGTCCTATTGAAGAACCAACTGTGGAACCACTAGATCTCATTGCTTTAGAAGAGAAAGGAGAGAAGGAAGAATAAATAATGGCTTTACCCATGCCATGGGAAAACAAATATAGGCCTATTGGCCTTAAATCTTCCATTGCATGGATTGTTAAAAGGATCTAGGAAGAATTTCCCCAAATTCAAGGGAGATGGTAACAAAACATGTGGATTATCATATTATTACATTCAACACAAATTGTGGTGTATTGAGAGTTGAACATGAGGATGTATCAATAATTTTATTTATGAAATCATTACAAGGAGTTGTTTTTTATGGGTTTTATCACTTTCCATAGGGATCAATCACCATTTAGGCGCAGATGAAATCAAATTTTAAGGCTAGATTCAATCCTGATGAATATGAATGTGCCTTACTTGCATAATGGTCCTAACTGAAAAGGAACCACATGCACCAATGAGGAAATTTATTACTATGTTTAATATGTTTCTCTATAAAATTCCAAAGGCTGTAAGACCTATAAAGGATAACCAGATAAGATTCTTTGCTAATTCTCAACTACCAAAGGTCAAATTTATGTTGAGAAGAATTCAACCTGTCACTCTAGATGAGGCCCAATATATTGTTGTAGATGTAGAAGATAATATTTTAATGTCTATAAAAATTAAGAAAGTACTAGAAAGGACAATGCTCAAAGCTCAATCTCTAGATCTATAAACTCTTTAGTGAAGAAACATGCTAATTATGTGTTTTCTCTTAAGAAAAAACTTACTTAGAGTACCTTGTATAAGGACATTCCTAGGAAGAAATTTTTGAAAAAGAAAATAATTATTTTTTATCTTACATACTTTATCTTGAGGCTCCACCCATGAATGCTAATTTTGAAACATGGTCAGATGACGAAAATGAAGAAGAGTTAGCTTCACAAAATGAAGGAGAAGAAGGTGAATTGTTGATCGAACAAATTTGATCTGTAGAGGTTGGTATATTTGAGTATGAATATTCTTCCAAAAAGGAGTATGAGGATTCTGTAACTGATATGAATAACCATTCTTGTACTTTTTTTACTAGATCATAAGCTCTAGAAAAGTAAAAAACATCCAAACATGAAGATAAAGAGAAGGAAGACCCTAAACCAGTGACTCTACTTTAATACAAAAAATAACTAAGAGAGGTTCTCCACTTTGTTCATCCTTGGAATTAGATAGAAAGAGTTTTGAAGCCCCATCTCATCACAAGGTATCTCCTAGAAACGGTAATCCAATTACTTCCACTTCCTCTAAAAATGATGCTTGCACTTCCACACATAAAAAAAGTAATAAAAAAATTGTAACTGCTTCCTTTAGATCAAAGTCAAATTATCCATAGCATTCCCTATGATCTTGAGAGTTCTTCATCCAACTTTAATATTATTAACCATGTGAAAAAATCCAAATTTTAGATTTCCAAATTGAAATACTTTCAAAATCACCCTAAACAGTTTGATAAGATGGTCAATTTTATCAAAGGTGGAATTTCCAAATCTAGTGTTTCGTCCACTTCTAAAGGCTTACTTCCCACACCTAGGAAATTTTCAAACCAAAATATTTTACCTTCTGCCACATCGTCTATTAGAAAAATTTAACCTTTCTATGTTTCCTTGTTGATCAATAGGTACTAACTTAACAATTACATAATTGATTATAATGTATTTAACAATGTCATGCCCGTTAAGGTTTCACAACCCCTTCGTTTAACTATTTCTCAGGAGTTTGGTTATTTTTACTAAATGGAGACAAAGGAAGTTCTAATTGTTTGAACAATCAAATATGCACAACTTACTTTTCTGCTCTATAAAAAAAAGTGAGGAAAAGAAATAATTTTAGTGGCAGATATTCTAGTTACCTACATGATGCTCCTATTATCAATTTTTCACATCCCCTACAAAATGGAAAACTTAGCAGTTTGGAACATCAGTAGTTGATGGAAAAGGGCAAAATTCTTTTGCAAGATGTAGGGTAGCTCGTGTGTTGGCTCCCATCTCACCGCGATGAATCTTAGAATTGGAAATTGAGCTTATTCTAGGTTGTTTGGCTATGTTGGTCGGGTGAAGTTTGGTTAGGTGAAGGTTAGTCGGGTGATGGTTGGTTGGCTACATTGGTCAGGTGACAGTTGGCTGGCTAGGTTGGTCAGGTGATGGTTGGTTAGAAAGGTTGGTCGGGTGATGGGTTAGATGGCATCCAACCCTGGTACGAAAGCTCAGGTTAATAGGTGAAGGGTTATTCAGATGGGTGTGTCGGCTGACTTTTATGGAGGCTCGGGACAATGAGGTTATAGTTGGCTGGATGGAGGACGTATGGAGAGGTTGGTCAGCATACATAGACATCATTCAACCCCTCGGGATTTGATGACCAACACAAATGGTCGGCTTATAGTTGTACGACATGGTTGGGTGAGTCACCAAGTTGGTTGGCTCGTTAGTTCGTCAGCTTCAAGGATGGATGGGTAGTGTTTTATATAGGAAGAGGTAGAAATTCATTCAATCTCCTTGGTTAGACAACACACAATATGAAGATGGAAACTATCAGTTGGTCAAAAACTAGAAGCATGTACGGTCATGAAGATAGACATTGTCCAACCCAGTGCAGTTGGATGAAAAAGAGAATGGACAAGTAACAAGCCAGATGAGGGCAGGTGAATGAATGACATCTCAACAACTAAAATTAGTGAGGCATGGCACACATGACCACTCATGTAGGAAAAGTATAAAAATGAAAGGTTTCCCATACCTCATTAATGTATCCTACCGGTTGGTGACCCAAATTTCCTATATATTGTAAAATACACCTCATTTTGAGGGGGATTTTTTCCAAAAATCAAAGGAACTCTATCAAATTTGTTCCAAAGCTATTGTGAGCTAAAGAGCTCAAATTTGGGCTTATTGTAAAAGATTTTGTCTTGTGTTTATGGTATGATGGATTGTTCATGTTTCTGAGAAATAAAATTCATGTTTTGTGGCCATTTTTGCCCTAATTTATATGAATTGCATATTTTTCCTTCCATTTTATGTATAAGTATATTGTGCATGTATCTATCTCTTTGCAAGGTCTATAGTTTGTTTTGCTTTACGAATTTAGGGAATTGAATGTTGTCTTGGATTGTGGAAATTCTACTAGCCCTTTCCTGCTTAGTTTTCTGCCCATCCTTCACTCACTTGGATTATCTCACCCTTTCTTGGTGCATCACCTTCACTTAGAGTAGTCTTATTTTAGGCATTTTCTCTATCCCTGTCTCCTTGGAAAACATTAGAATAGGATTAGTTTAGCTTTCCATCCTCTTCTCTTTGGATAATTTAGCACTCGGTTAGAAGAAGAAGTTGTCTTTCTCTGGAGGATTATCCTACTTGTAAGTTACCACACTATAGGATAATTACATAGTATGCAGGTTGCACTGATTGCCTCGTATACAAAATCACAAGCAATCAGGGGTGTTATAATTTTGCACTAACAGTTTTGACACGCCCGGTGGTACAAAATCCAATATTTCTATTTCATCAGGATTAGGTGTATGTCTTGGTGAATATATAGCCTTTGGAGGATTTACAAAACTACATCTAGCAACTCCAAATATAAAATCAACTAGTTTCATCAGTAGTGCTGGTTTAATCTCATGAGAAGGATTCAAACTCGGTCTAGAGAAAGAGAAGTAGATGTCTTTGAATACTAGTAGTTATCAGCATGAAGAGGAAGGAGAGGAAGAAGAGTACAACTGTCTCCATCTCCACCAAACAAAAATTTATTAACACCTCCATCTGGTAGACCCTTCGTTCAATCAACCGGGGTTCTTAGGCCAATCATTATGACACATCTATAATATCCACTGCTGCTAGAAAACCTATTTGTAAATTTCACATGTGAAATTACACTTGACCTCAATGCATGTAATCCTATTCCAGTGGCAGTATTGTGGAGCATTTATTACTTCTCTGGGGAGAATCATACGACCCCTATTGATCATATTCAAGACATTGTGAATGTCTGTGCCATTCATGAGATCAACGAGATGGATGTTGCAGTTAGGATCCTTGCTTCTTCTCTTACAGATAAGGTACTACAATGGTTCAGGATCCTAACAGTAGGGTCAATTACAAACTGGTATGCGTTGTTTTCAGCCATGTGCAACTAGTTTAGAGAGAAGAAAAATAATCTATCTTTGTTGGAAGAATTAACCACAATCAAGAGGGCCCCAAATGAGTAGATGGTTGACTTCAACTTTAGGTTCAAGTGGACGTGGGATTGGATTACGATTTTTGTAAGGCCAACAGTGGAAGGTGCATTTCTCTACCTTTTGAGGGTTCTAAATTTTGACATAGCTATAATGATACAATCGATGGGGGGAATAACACAACTAGGGGCATATAATATAGTTATCAGAATAGAGAACTACTTAATTCAAGTGGCAAGCTATCACCTAGGCCACCTATGCCTCTATATCCAAAATTGGGGAAACCCTCTAACAGTAAAGCACCTGAAATAGCACTCACTCGAAACCCTATAAATCAAAGAAATAGTGAAGCCTCCAATTCTTCTAGTACTTCCAAGGAACTCCAGGAAGTCATGAAGCAACTGTAGAATTTGGGGAATGAGTTGGTGATAATCAAAAGGTAGAAAGCTTAGATCTCTAGACCCTACTAGCCTCAAGCTCAAAAAAATTGGCCTCCATATCAACCTAACAGGTCTCCCACTCAAGAAACAAAGCAAAATACAAACCAAGGGTAGTCTCAAACTACCAAGCCATTTCATCCTTATAACCCAAATGCAGTTTCAACATCAATGGCTTTGGTTCCTAATTAAAGAAACATTTCTCAAGAGTATGAATGGTGTTACCCCTAAAACCTACCTCATAACCAAGAAACGTTCTTCAATTGCACTCTCAATCAAGCCTTGATGGTGTAGACCACTGAGGTGACTATACGTACCCAAAATTGTAGGGTACTGCATCACCAGAACAATGTTACATGTACCCCAATGATGATACAGGTCTCCTCGCAAGGTGTTCGGGATCTAGAAAATCTCTCCAAGTATGCGTTAACATCCCACATGTCCTGCTTAGCCCTTGTGTGATTTGTTTTCCTCTTCTCCCTTCTTTTTTGTTGTGTTTTGGTCTTCAGTTACGAAACCGCTGCCCAGGTAGGGTGGCGGTCCTGTAACCTCCACCCTGCTTAGGGTAGCGATCCTTCACGCATTTTTCCAAAATGTTTATTTTATCGCGACTCGCATAAAAATCAATGTTTACCATCTTTTTTTCACCACCTTTGCTTGTATTTATGATTCTGGTTCCCTGGAATAGTGTTTTGGCATTATTTAACGTTTAAGAGATCAAATTGGTTTTCACCTTTGGGTAAATGGGATTCTATAAATAGCTGGCTTGTGCTCAAGAAAAAGGCCCCTCAAATTTGCCTCTAAATTTCTCATTGTAGTAGCTTAGTCTTGCAATTTTTATTAGGATTCATAGTTTCATTTGTTGTATGCATGGTTAGTGTTGTATAGCTGTTAGGAAGCCACCCAATCTTCTTATGCTAGTGTTGTTACTGTTTCATCCAATCAATTGGAGTAAGATAGTTTGATTTTCAGTAAGAAGCCATTAAAGTTGTAGGTTTTGTTCATCAAATAGGATAGTTTCAGGTTCTGGACGTTTTATGTTATATGACTCACAATAAATACCACTAGGAATTCCATAAGCCAAGCTCTGATCTCTTGTGTTATCCCTCTCCTACTCGTATTGTATTCAGTCTGCATCCTAAGTTGTTGTTATTTCAATACCAACTTCTGTTGATGCTAACATCACATGCTTTCTGGGTTCACGTGAACACGAAGGAATGAGGAGATCATATTGAGGGGACAAAGCCACACACAACAAGGATTCTCCACTGTTCTGAAAAATCCAGGTTCAAGCTTTCAAATTTCTAGTTAAAACATATCAAATAGAGTAGTTAATCATTTAATTTCAGTTAATCTCATTTTTGATATTACCTGGGAAGCTATGGGGATTGATAGTTTCTAAGAAACTATGATTCACTCCTCACTTCTGAGGTAGGATCGAGAGTATTTTGAATAGATTAGATCAGTTATCTAGTTACTTAGAATAAATTTACAACTGCACAGGCAAGTAGCTATACTCATCTACTTTGTTTCTTTTAAATTTCGTCATTAGTTTAATTTTCAATTTCTAAATATATTAGATAATTGCTCTTTAAAGTTCTATTCATAATTTTATCAATAAATATCAGATTTAGGAATATACATAGATATATCTTGCGTAGTTAATTTATTTTTTCATTAGTTAGAATTATATCATTTCCTTTTGCATGAAAATCACGGGACCTAGAGAGCCTAGAGAATACGTATTCGAACCAATCATGCCTCAACCCAATCTTGTTACAGAAATAGCTGATATAGATCAGAATCTTAGAATTCAAGTCTTTCGAACAACAACAGACTTACAAACAAATCAGCTCACAGTTAAGAGGGTTAAACATAGAAGATGACCAAGCACACGCATTCTAGGTCAAACCAGCCAAACTACAAATTACCCTAGATAAAAATCCACATAAATGTAGAAGGGCTTGAAAGAGAACAAACATTCAGTTGTGACCCTTTGGTCCCACAGCCAGACATAAGAGACATTCTCAATGATATAGACACTAGCTTACGAATTCAGGTTGTCAGAGCACCTGTAAGGCACTCTAAGAAGATTACACAACTTATGGTTCTAAACATAGAGGCCAAAAAGGCATATGACTATTGGATACTAGGGATTAGGGACTAATTCCGCACATGACCATAGTAGGTTCACAACAACCACGAATCTACAGTTGTGATCCACAAATCCCACAACCCAATGAGTCGATAGGTCAATCCAACATTGACACTAGCTTATGCACATTAGTATTTAGATCCACTCCACTTCCACCTATCATCATCACATAGTTTTCCTTGTTGGATATAGCAGCTAATGAAGTTAAGGATTTTTGGACTAGACTAGAGAATCACCCATAGAGTCCACTATATCTATCATCCATCCTATGACCCTATCTGGAGATATATACGAGACAATCCCAGGTCATTTTCTTCATATCCCACAACCTATAGACCGGATTATGCTAGAGCTCGATATTTATTGGAGCCTTCAAGCAGTCATCCTCGCCGATCGATCTATCACGCCAGTTCAGGATTAGGAGGGCCTTCTTTTCCTTAGATTCATAGATTCCGCTAGTGCACGTCGAAGACATAATATTTCCTAACTAGCTTGTCTGCATCCCACGCATAGTCCATCCCCACCGACTGTCTTGGCATGACCTCAGGAGGTCGTGTACAAAGAAGAGTTACTTGTAGATTCACATGCTCGCTTGTCACCTTTCCATCGTACAAAATTGGTGAACCCAACGTGAACAACATAGTTCTTTTATTTTTTATTTATTTCTCCATCCGCCTTCGCTCTTTCCCATTATTATGTGGATATTCATATACCCCCTGAATATGTCAGGATTTGATGCATATGGTAGACCTCTCCTAGGTCTTGAAGCATACTACGATCAACTGAATAGACAACCATCACCCTCACTCTCAGCATGGGGTGACAATTATTCAGCTAACCAATTGTCAACACAAACTCCACCTCCAAGGACTAGATATAGTTGATCTTTCCAAACAGAGGAGTTGGATCAGATCGCTCAAACGCAACAAACAGAGCCTTCAGGCTCGAACAACATGACATTTACAGGATAATCTAGTTTGTCTCCTCAAGTGTTGCTTAGACCACAAATTAGTAGACAATCAGATCCATACCTATTTTTAGATGATGAACATTTAGCGCGTTATGTGAACAATGCTCTCAGAGTATGTACCCACCTATAGGAAGTTTACAAATGCCACCCGTAGTTTCTTTTCACGAAAATACCTCCATGCCACTACCTATAAGAAATTCCCTTAGGGAAACTTAGCAGGGCAATGGTCAGTTCATAGCAGGGTATCACATTCCTATACAACATCAGGATATACAACAAATGCCACTAAGGAAAAATACCATGAATTCACCAAATGAAGTCATTTCAACTTTAGTAGAAAAAGTTAGGGGGTTAGAACTTGCTTAGGAAAATCACAATTCTCAATTCATGCAGGAAGGAAATTACAACCCTCCACATCATCCTAGCCAAGTAGACCTCCTCACAAGAATAGGCACATTGGGCATGCCTCCTCAGTATTCACAAAAAATGCTAACTAGAACCACCATTTCTAACACCGTTCTAGTAGAAAATATGATACTTCCCAGTCTAGTACAAAATAATCCATTCCTAGGCAATACTCCTTCATACTTAAACATGTATTCCACATCACCACAAGGGGATATGTTTTCCTCTCCCAGCATGTTCACTCAACCACAAGGATTTCCTTACGTCCTAGAAAATGCATACACTATGCCAATCAACAACCCATTCCGCCTCCACCCCCTCAGCAGGCACCATCAATGGTCGAAACCTATGTAATAGGGACTTATTCAAAATATTTGAAAGAACCCTTAGACTTCACCATATGAAGCATCATGCTTCCAAGACCTCTTCTCGATTTTCCCAAATACAAAGGTGAGGGAGACCCAAATGCACATATCAAGGCCTATGCCACAGCCATTCAAGAACTACTCCCTTGGGATGGAGTTGTTACTAAAATATTCCCCAAAAATTTAGAGGGCATTGCCCTTGATTGGTATTACAGAATACCTGAAGCCTCCATCCATCCCTTTAAACAACTTGTTTCAGATTTCATCAAGGTGTTTGACATGAACAAACTGTTGAGAACGGGAATCAGGGAATTCTTGCACATTAAGCAAGAACACAATGAATCTATCATTCACTTCATCCAAAGATGGCATACGGTCCTTCATTCTTCGGCCAATTCTCCAAACATGGACCAAATGAAACTATGAAATTTATTCCTTGATTCTGTCAGCAGAGAGGTAAAGGAAGAAGTCCAGAAGTTCCCGCTAAGGACTTACGATGAAGTACTTGAGAGCGCTCTCCGAATAGATCAAACAGAAATAGATAGCGGTCGTAAGATGTATGGAGCAAATGGGAGGTTAATCACCCCCAACCAGAATACTACAACTTATCCTACTACCACAAACATCAATCAAGGACCTAAACTCATTAACAAAAATCATGGTACAACAACCGATGGAGTAACTGACCAAGCTAAAAAGGCCAATGTTGTAAATACTCCACCACTGGTTAACAATCAACGGAACAACAACTTTACCCTGACAATCAACACAGTGGATTTTAATCATCCACAACAACAACAACAATGGCAGATCCAGACACAGGGTCGAAGCCAAAACTCAACTGGATATCAAAACCAGAACCAAAACCAAAAACAACAAATGCAAAACTTTAATCCTAATAGGTAATGGTTTGATCAGAGTTTTGGACCACAATATGCACCAAACTAGTAACCTAGGAATCACAATCCTAACTCGTATTGTGGTTTCCACAAGATTCGAGGCCACGACACTAGGACTTTCCACAATTATAATAAATTCATGCAATGTCTTCCAGAGGAACAAAGACAACTTTTCATAGATATTTTTTTGGCATATCCTGCATCACCAGCGCTAAATACTTTTACAGGGGCAGTTTCCCCTCAAAATGCACCCCTCAAGATCTTCAACGATCCACTCCTAAATAATAATAATAAAAAATTAAATCCAAATGGGATGAACAAAGGTGTGATGGCAGGAAACAATGATCATGAAGCCTCGACTTCACTAAATCCACCTGTTGAAACTCAATTAGGAAGTCAGCCATGACCCAAGATAGTCGGTTTAGTAGAGTTAGACACCGAACTACCCGTGAAAGCTGTAACAAGCACATGAGAGTATTCCTCTCAGCCAATTCCAAGTTACCCGCTAGAGGCAAATAACATCCAACAAATATTAGTAAAACCCGTAGGTGCCTATGATTTAATTAATGACCTAACAAAGACCTTCTCTCACATATCCTTTTTGGACTTACTAAAAAACTCTCCTACCCACAGGGCTGCTCTTTTATAAGCATTAGGTTTAGGACATCTAATTAACATCACTCCACCTCCCGAAACATAGGTAAATCATATATACTTTGATATCCACCCTCCGGGGCAGCCGAATAGGGATACCGAGTTTATTTTTGAAATAAACAAAATTCCAATAGACACTGAGATTACACGCAAAGGTGATCCAACCTTACATTTTCAAGTGTGGGTTTATAACAATTATGTTAAACACACAATGGTTGACGATCGGGTAGTAGTTAACATAGTCCCCTTCTCTTTCCTTTAAAAGCTAGGGTATGGAGAAACAAATTGTTCCACAACTTGGAATATGATAAGAGGCTATGATAGCCTTAAAGCCACATCGATTGGAACTATAATACTACCAGTCACCTTAGGACCCAAAACAATCCTTACTGAGTTTTATATTATAGATCGGGAAACCATCTATAATATGATCCTTGGCCAACTGTGGATACACCGTATGAAGGTAATCCCTTCTACATTATTTCAAGAAGTAAGGTTCTTGCACTTAGGAAAGATATTCATAGCCAAAGGTGATCCAAAACCATTTGATATACACTTAGCTAACCTAAAGAAAATACTGGGTGTTCACTCTGAGTTTTAACTCCCAACAAACTAACTTAACAAGCCAACCGATTCGAAACCAGAAGAAAAACTGATACCTACAACAGAACTAGAAACTATGAGCCTAGTCAAGAATATCCCAATCCTCAAGGATGAGGCTAACATTGTTGAAACAATATCATTAGGAACTACTGTGAATATTGTCAAATTGCTAGAACAGGATCTACCAATTTGCCTACCATTTGATTCTATAGGCATGGGATATACCCTAGGTGTTAGTTCTCTTCCAGTAAAGGATCTCTGTATGGTAGAAGTAACTGAAACCAAAGAAGTTGACATAGAAAATGTCCCAAAGTCCATCTTCCCAACTAAATATTGGACTCTCCATTTTGATGGAGCTAGATGTCATTATGGGGCTGGGGTAGGTGTGATGTTTACTTCACCTGAAGGAAAGATCTTACCATTCACCGTTAAATTAAACTTTGAATGTACAAACAATGGCGCTGAATACGAAGCCCTCCTCCTTGGCCTCGTCCTAGCTAAAAGGATCGATGTTAAGGACATTAGGGTGTTAGGAGACTCTCAATTAGTAACAAACCAAGTCTCTGAGGTGTATGAAACTAGAGCTGAACACTTACAGCTCTACAAAACAACGGTATTAGATTTGAGCAAAGAGTTTGACTTCATATCAATTGAAGCAATCCCACGAGAACAAAATCTTCTCTCAGATTTGATAACAACCTCAGCTTCACATTTCACTCCAAGCAGTGAGTTGGAGGACACTCGTTTCATAGTATCCCTTCGCACCGAACCATTAGTGAAGAAAATGTCAAACCCTCTTTTAACAAACATAGCTAAGAACAAATCTACTATCTTAGACCACGTTGATGGTGATAGAGTCACTCTTGATTACTTAAACACCTATGCAGCATTACATCTCATGTATCATGTGGTAGATTTGTCCTTAATCCCACATTCATCTTCCTACTTTGGGAATCCCATGGTAGAGCTTCCCCCACAAAAGGAACTCGGCATATACGTGGTAGATAATGGAGACAATATGGAACTACCTCCAGCTCCGCATGAGTTTGAAGAAGGTAACGCTTCTTTAATCAAGGAAACAATTCATATTAACATTGAAACAGAGGAAGAACCAAAGATCTTGAAACTAGGATCTTTGTTAACTCCAGAAGAAATAGAAATATACACTTAAATCCTCAAAGAACATCAAAAGGTTTTTGCATTTAATTATAAAGAAATGACAGGGGTTGCACCACACATCGTGGTACACAACCTCGTCACCAAATCAGATGTAAAGCCAGTTAAACAAAAATCAAGGCCAATGAAACCCAAGGTGGCTCTCATGGTGAAGGAAGAAGTAATGAAAATCCTCTAAGTAGGATTCATCAAGCCAGTTGATTATTCTCAGTGGATATCTAATATCATTCTCGTTCTCAAAAATAATGGGAAGATATGCATCTGCATAGACTTCTGAGACATTAACAAGGCATGTCCTAAGGAATACTTCTTGTTACCATCCATTGATATCATCCTTGATACAACAACTGGCTTTGAGCTTTTTTCTCTCATGGATGGATTCTCAGGATACAATAAAATTAGAATATCCGAACAAGACCAAGCAAAAACCATGTTTATAACTCCTTGGGGAAGCTATTTTTCTACGTTGTTATGCCATTCGGTCTCTTAAATGCTGGTGCTACATACTAGCGGGAAATGACATACATATTTCATGATCTTATTCACAAAATCATGGAATCCTATGTAGATGACTTGTTTGCCAAAGCCAAGAAGCGATGTGATCACCTGGAAGTGCTTCACATCATTCTTTCACATTTGATAGAATACGGAGTCACACTAAACCCAAAAAAATGTGTCTTTGGTGTGACAGGAGGGAAGCTCCTAGGTTACATTATATCATCATGAGGGATCGATGTGGACCCAGTCAAAATCTGGGTTGTCCTTGAAATGATCCCACCATTGGATGAATCTGGAATCAGGTCATTCCTTGGGAAACTCGGTGCAATCCGAAGATTCATCCCATATTTAAGCTTTGCCATTCACCCAATCAACAATCTACTCAAGAAATATTATGGTATTAATTGGACCAAAGACTACAATGAAACTTTTGAAGTGGTTAAGCATTTATTGTTGTCACCACCTACGCTAATGCCTCCTAAGCCATACCGCCCTTTAATCTTATATTCGCGGGCTACCAATGTCTCGCTAGCCTACATGTTGGCTCAAGAAGATGATGACAAGAGAGAATGCGTGATCTATTTTATTAGCCAAATTTTTCTTGACTATGAAACATGCTATACGCAAGTAGAACGAGAATTCCTTTCCATAGTCTTTGCAACTAAACACTTAAGACATTACATGCTAAACCAAGAAACAAGTGTCATTATAAAAACAGACCATTTACAAACTTTCCTCATGTACGGGTCCTTGTCTAAAAATGCTGGATGCTTTATAACCTTAATGGGTGAATTCGAATTAACATTTGTAAATCAAAAGTCCGCTAAGGGACAAATCATTGTGGATTGGTTAGCTGATAACCCATTAGACAGAGGCGATCTAGTAGATCTAGACTTTCCCGATGAATGCATATACTACGTCAAAACTAGACCTCCCATCTCTGAATGTCCATGGTATACTGATATTATTAATTATATCATGGACCATACATATCTAGAAGGTGCTACAATACAACAAAGAAGGCAATTACACATTATCGTAGCTAAATATGTTATTATAGAACAAGTGCTCTATCGTAAGGCTTTTGATGGAATGCTTCTAAGGTGTGTTGACACAGAAGATTCCAAGAAGATTCTCCACAAATCTCATAGTGTAATATGTGGAGGCCACACCACCACTCGCAAAATACATTAGATGGGCTATTTTTGGTCCACTCTAGAACACGATGCAGTAGAGTTTGTACGTAAGTGTCATAAATGCCAAGAATTCTCCCACAAGATTCACATGTCGGCACAAGCTCTGTGCACAATCGCTACCCCATGGCCCTTTTCTACATAGGGCCTAGATTTGATAGGGAAATTATCTCCCTCATCTACAGATGGCCATAACTTCATAATCACGGCCACCGCGTATTTTACCAAATGGGTAGAGGCTATGCCTCTCACCACTGTACCAGGTTCCGTGATTGCCAAGTTCATTTTGAACCAGATCATTTGTAGGTATGGTGTCCCACAAATCATTATCATAGATAATGGGACTTCTTTTAAGAATGACGAGGTTCATGAATTATGTAATAAATTTAAAATAAGCCATCATATAGCCTCTTTGTATTACCCTCAAGCTAATGGACAGGTTGAAGCAACAAATAAAACATTAAAAGCTATTCTCCTTAAAATAGTGAAAGAAAAAAAATGAGATTGGCATTTAAAGTTATACCCGGCCTTGTGGGCCCACCGAACCTCAGTAAGAACACCAACAGGAGCAACTCCTTTCTCGCTGGTATTCGGAGCAGAAGCAGTTCTCCCACTTGAGGTTGAAATACCCAGTCTCCACATCTCATTACAAGGGATTCTGGATGAAGACGCTTATAGAGAAGCATGTCTCTCCCAACTAGAAAGCCTAGATGAGGCCAGGTTAGATGCTGAACAGTGGCATAGAGTCTATGCTGACCGGATGTGCCGGCAGTATAACAAAAAGGTTTATGAACGAGATATATATGAAGGATATCTAGTTCTAAGACCTGACAACCAGATTGATAAAAAGACCAATGAAGGAAGGAAATTCCGGCCCAAATGGTTGGGCCTATACCGAATCACAAAAGACTATGGAAATGGTGCATATCTCTTATGTACACTAGAAGGTGAGGAATTTGGTGAAACTGTCAATTCCCTACACCTTAAATGATTCTATGCATAAGCAACCAACACTATTTGTATAATTATATCTACATTACATCTTCATGTAGTTAGGTTCATTTTGTCCACTTTTTTCATACAATTTTGTGATCAAGGAACTTATTCTCAAAGAAATTCATTACAAACTTCTGATGGTATTAGCATTAGCATTCCAATCATACTTCTTCATGTTCATAACATCATCACCATTTTAGAATTATTTCATCAGATAAAGCTAGATATGACAAAGTCTTAACGGTAACCATACCAAGGTCTGCAGGCTTTTTCTCACTTTTGGTTTCTTCCTAGGATAGGTGTCTTGCCTATGGTCTATTCTAGAAGCTTCATCGTGTCACATCTATCCCGTATGTATATCTCTTTGGAAATAAGAACACACTGACATTTTTCTCAAATATACAAGTCAAATATAGATCAAACAAAAAAAAATTATTTTTACACATTTCCTTGCCCTACCAACCTTCGGTGATGAGCTTGCATCTCTTACTAGTGACGTAGGGTTGGGAAAGGATGGGAATGCCCTTACTCACCTGTACCTTATCCATGGTGATAAACCCACACTTCTGACTAGTAGCATGGGGCAAGGTATGGGGGGGTCCTCTTGACAATAAACATTGAAGGTCATCAGCAAACAATTCAAATGAACCTTTGAGATCTTGAATCAAAAACAAATGAATAAGATGTCCAAAATTCCAAGAGAGCTCAAAATCCTGAAAACTAGATTTTGTCTACAATGTGGCCATCTACGGATCTAAGTCTACATAAACCACAAAGCACGTGGCATTCTAAACTATGGAGTCACTTAGGTAGAGTAGGTTTGTAGCGTCATAATTTGGTTCCACCAAATCTTTGTCTATCTTTCATCACTACCATTCAACAAATTTCATAACTTGTGCCCTTTCTAGCTCTTGGTGATGAGCCCTCACATCTTACTAGTTGCATGGAAATAGGAGTGGGGCAAGTTCATCTACTCATCATACCGGTTTATCATCACATTTTGTCAAAACCAATATGAAGTACCAAAAATTGCTTATAGAAACTAAACGTTCAAGATCACATTGTGCCTACATTATCATGTATCAGCATCACAAAATAAAAAAAGAAAGAAAGCATTTGTATCATTTGTCCTCCATTACATACATTCTGAAAGGCATATAAAAACAACATCGTAGTTCACATGTGGAAATGAATCACAAAAACATAGATACCAAAGGTCTGATCCAAAAATTATATATATATATATAATATATATATAAAATCAAGTTTCCTATACAATGCCATCATGCACTAAGTATGGTCAAAATGCTCAAAGAGCTCAGGAAATACAAAATACATCATATAAACAATCTACGAGAGCCAAGGCGACCTCTCAACCCCTATGAGATCCCTCCAAAGGTGCACACCCATGTCTAGGACTCTAGCTACGTCGGTGCTCTGAGTGCACGGAGGGCTCACGATCTTAAGGAGTAGCTGCGGTCTCACCATAAGAGTGACTCCTCATCAGGTGCTCTACTATCCTATATCCTACCAACTTGGTACGGAGGGTAGACACCATCCTGGCCACATGCCAAATAGGGGAAAAAATGTTGGTATGCCTACTGGCTACTGAGGGCTCCCCTGTATCCACGGATAGCTCCGTGTGGATCTTCTCCATGGGGATCATCAGGGTATCAGTGCATACTCGGTGAATTAGGTCTCACCACTCATCAGTTGTCTCTACAAGAAAAGGAGAGAAACAAATTAGAAATAATCAAAAGATAAAAAAAAACCAAAAGGAGAGATAATAACTAAGGCAATCCTAAACAAACTTTAAGGAGAAGGATGATAACTCACTCGGATCTCCGGGCCTCTAAGATGGATCCCTAGGGTCAGCACCTGCCACAGATGCTGGCACTGACTAATGCAATCCTCCTATGCCTGGGGCCACATAACATCCTACTACGGACTCATCCTCTCCGCCCAAGCCCTGAGAAAGTGGCTCCTCTGAAGCTAAGGTCACCCTCTCCACACTCTAATCCGCCCTCTCTACCTGTCCTCCTCTCTACCCGACTCATTAACCTCAGCCTCGGTCTCCTCCTCTGTCTCTCCCCCTGTGAATTCCTTGGACTCAGATTCTATGTCATTGGGGTCGTCACAGCTGTGGGCGGGACCGGCAGAAATCTGCAGTAAGGGTGCCTAAGGAGCACTAGCTCTCCCTCGAGCATGTACTACCCTCCTAGCTACAATGGGGACACCAAGAGTAACAACTATCCAACCCTGGCCTCTAGGACCTCCTCTAGCCTCCCGAACTGATCTATATAGTGGCACTACTGGGGGAAGCATACCCACATAAGAAAGTCCAAACTGCTGACGCACTCGACCAAACGGATGTATCTCCACCCTCCCCATCTGATCCCCAAGTTTCCCTGTGGTAGAGCAAGAAATCAAAGTAAGAGCCTCCTCACCCCATAACCCTGCCATGGCCTGATAGGGTGTGGCCTCCATGTCATCAGTGGTCAAGGAGGCGACTGGCTGGTGAGGTGCTCTGAGCACCGACATGTCTGTCCATCTGGATGCCCTCATTGACCCGGGATCTACCACCTCTACACCTCTCCCATAAGGGATGAAACACTCATAGACCCAACTCATAACAAGGGTTGGATGGCTCAACGACTGCCCTTGTAAACGAACCACCCAGTACAAATCATGATAGGTGGTCCCAAGAATTTCAGCATTCCATGCATAAATCTGGCCATGTCCCTCAATCTGTACAACAATGGGGGACCAGCAGTACAGTAAGGTGTCTCCTCCCTTATCCCCGATCAATCTCGAGGCAAGGATCCCCATAATGGCCTGATGAATCAAGGGGATAGGCAGGCTAGGAATAGATCAGACCCTCACCTACTTCTTCAAACCAGTGGAGATAACTACATCTCCCATATATGAGGCCCACTGTGCTATCTGAGCCCGTGACCCTACTATCTCAAGTGTGATCCGTTTCCTGATGATCGGGACCCCCAAGATGCGGTAAACATCCTCCAAAGTAATGGTCCACTCACCCCTGACCCTTAGTAATCGGAAATTGTTCCGATCAGCATCCCAATATGAAAACAAGTCACAAAGTATGTGACTAGAGGGTGTAACATGTGAAACTCGTGATATGCACAATATACCGGCCCTCTGAAGAGTGTCCTGCTCATCCTGAGAAAGGGCATCCAATACTTCCGGAAGCTAATCACACTCCCTCTCTCGGCTCCATCAGATATATTCCTCCTTCGCCTACATACACCCAAAAACACACAAAAAGGAATAAATTAGTATTCAAACAACATTGGAAAAATCATGAAAGCAGGTAAGAATGCTAAAAATGCAAAAATAACTTCAAAAAAGTGTTGTTTATGCATTCTATGAAGGATCACCACCCTGAGTAGGGCGGTGGTTCCATAATCACCACCTTAAAGGTGGCGGTCTTGTAACCACTACCCTGAGTAGGGCATAGTCACGTAACCTCCGCCCTGCACAGGGCGGCAGTCGTGTCCCGAAATCCCACGTGAGTCATGTGCCCTAAAAATGGCTAAAAACACAAAATAAAGACCATTTTGACTCAAACAAATCCTACCTAGTAGGCGTCCCCCCTAAGTGACCCTATTAAAATTGACATTTTCAAAAATAATCCCCCCATGACAAAGATTTCACCATTTTAACATTTTGGGGACAAAAATGGTAAATTGAGAAAAACTAACCTGTGATCTCATGGGTCAGTGTTCGCTCGTGGAGGCATGATCATGATCTCGTCCCAAACGTTTTGAATATACTCTCATCAGAAACCATCACCATGGGTCCCAGAGCTCAAAATCAATCAAATCAAAATGCGCAAATGAATAGGAAAATGGGCCCACTTTCACATATATAGCAACCTGACTTGTTTTGAATGCCCCTTTTCACAGGTTTGGAGCACCGACGGAGGTAAGTTCTTATCCCCGCATAAATGGTACGTCCTTATTTCATAATATTTTAGTGTTTATTCTTCGATCTATTTTGTCTATCTGCACTTGAGTCCTCTTTTCATTTTGCAGGTGGCGGGAATCTTGGATGGCATCATTTCGACACACAGACGTATCAGGTATAACTTCTAACTTCCCATTTCAGGACCGCCATACTCGGACCCACCGTTTTACACCTCTTCATGGCTAAAACGCTTCTCTGAGGGGGCAATATGTACGTACCCAAAATTTTAGGGTACTGCATCGCTGGAACAATGTTACACATACCCCAATGATGATACAGGTCTCCTCGCAAGGTGTTCAGGATCAGGAAAAGCTCTCCAAGTATGCGTTAACATCCCGCATGTCCCACTTAGCCCTTGCGTGCTTTGTTTTCCTCTTCTCCCTTATTTTTCTTTGCATTTTGGTCTTCAGTTAAGAAACCGCCGCCCTGCTCAGGGCAGTAGTCCTTTACGCATTTTTCTAGAACATTTCTTTTATCACGACTCACATAAAAATCAACGTTTACTAGCTTTTTTTCACCGCCTTTGCTTGTATTTATGATTCTGGTTCCCTGGAATAGTGTTTTGGCATTATTTATGGTTTAAGAGATCAATTTGGTTTTCACCTTTGGGTAAATGGGATTCTATAAATAGCTGGCTTGTGCTCAAGCAAAAGGCCCCTCAAATTTGCCTCTGAATTTCTCATTTCAGTAGCTTAGTCTTGCAATTTTGCTTAGGATTCATAGTTTCATTTGTTAAATGCATAGTTAGTGTTGTTTAGTTGTTAGGAAGCCACATAATCTTCTTGTGCTAGTGTTGTTACTGTTTCATCCAATCAATTGGAGTAAGATAGTTTGATTTTCAGTAAGAAGCCATTAAAGTTGCAGGTCTTGTTCGTCAAACAAGATAGTTTGAGGTTTTGGATGTTTTATGTTGTATGACTTGCAATAAGTCCCGCTATGAATTGCATAAGCCAAGCTTTGTTCTCTTGCGCTATCCCTCTCCTACTCGCATTGTATTCAGTCTACATCCTAAGCTGTCGTTATGTCAATACCATCTTTTGTTGATGCTAACATCACATGATTTTCTGGGTTCACATGAGCACGAAGGAATGAGGAGATCATGTTGAGGGGACAAAACCACACACAACCAGGATTTGCCACTGTTCTGAAAAATCCAGGTTCAAGCTTTCAAAGTTCTAGTTAAAACATATCAAATAGAGTAGTCAATCATTTCATTTCAGTTAATCTCATTTTCGATATTGCTGGGGAAGCTGTGGGGATTGATAGTTTCTGAGAAACTATGATTCATCCTCACGTATGAGGTAGGATCGAGAGTCTTTCAAATAGATTAGATCAGTTATCTGGTTAAATAGAATAAATTTACAACTGCACAGGCAAGTAGCTATACTCAGCTACTTTGTTTGTTTTAAATTTCGTCATTAGTTTAATTTTCAATTTCTAAATATATTAGATAATTTCTCTTTAAATTTATATTCAGTAGTTTATCAATAAATATCAGATTTAGGAATATACATAGATATATCTTGCGTAGTTAATTTATTTTGTCATTAGTTATACTTATATCATTTCCTTTTGCATGACAATCACGGGACCTAGAGAGCCCAGAGAATATGTATTCGAACCAATCATGCCTCAACCCAATCTTGTTACAGCAATAACTGATATAGATTAGAATCTTGGAATCCAAGTCTTCTGAACAACAACAGACTTACAAACAAATCAGCTCACAGTTAAGAGGGTTAAACATAGAAGATGACCAAGCACACACATTCTAGGTCAAACCAGCCAAACTACAGATTACCCTAGATAAAAATCCACATGACTGTAGAAGGGCTTGAAAGAGAACAAACATTCGGTTGTGACCCTTTGGTCCCACAGCCAGACACAGGAGACATTCTCAATGATATAGACACTAGCTTACGAATTCAGGTTGTCAGAGCGCCTGTAAGGCACTCTAAGAAGATTGCACAACTTGTGGTTCTAAACATAGAGGCCGAAAAGGCATATGACTATTGGATACTAGTGATTAGGGACTAATTTTGCACATGACCATAGTAGGTTCACAACAACCATGAATCTACGGTTGTGATCCACAAATCCCACAACCCAACGAGTCCACAGGTCAATCTGACATTGATGCTGGCTTACACACATTAGTATTTAGATCCACTCCACTTCCACCTATCATCATCACACAGTTTTCCTTGTTGGATATAGCAGCTAATGAAGCTAAGGATTTCTGGACTAGACCCAAGAATCACTCGTAGATTCCACTATATCCATCATCCATCCTATGACCCTATCTGGAGATATATACGAGACAATCCCAGGTCATTTTCCTCATATCCCACAACCTATAAACCAGATTACGCCAGAGATCACTATTGATTAGAGCCTTCGAGAAGTCATCCTCGCTGATCGATCTATCACGCCATTTCAGGATTAGGAGGGCCTTCTTTTCCTTAGATTCACAGATTCTGCTAGTGCACGTTGAAGACATAAGATTGCCTAACTAGCTTGTCTGCATCCCACGCATAGTCCATCCCCACCGGCTATCTCGGAATGACCTCGGGAGGTCAAGTGCGAGGAAGAGTTACTTGTAGATTCACATGCTCGCTTGTCACTTTTCCATCGTACAGTGACCCAAGAGGAAAGTGAGGAATAAAATCAACAAGCAGCTCAGTAAGAGACTCCTATAACTGAAACCACATTGATCAACTGGTAGATGAAATATTTTTTCAGGTTTAATCAATCTCCTTTCGAGGGTGTGGCTGCCAATACATAATCAAAGAAAAGTAACATATAGGAGGGGCAATCATCTAGTGTAATTATTTCTCAACCCACTCTCACTCAACAAGGAGTTTGCAGGCCAAATCTAACTCTTAATGCATAAAGCTAGCCCAAGGAAGATGTTATGGCAACCCCCAATGTGTAGAATCAGCCTAGGATACTAGTCATGAAAAATCATGGACCAACCCAGGTACCAAAAAAGGTCATTCCCATCAAAGAACAACAAAGAGAAAACCCACCCCCTTTCAATATCATTAATCAGATGAAGAAGATCAATGTCAATATTTCCATGTGGAAATTGTTATCCATATTTTTCCCATGGGTAAAATTAGTCAGCCACGACCCCGCACAGTAGAAACCAGAGAAATCACGTTTAAATCCTATAATCAAGTAATAGAGGGACTCTACAATGGAGTGGAAAGGCCTACGAAAGATCAAATGACCCCATACAAGAAGAAATTCAAGAAACGTCTCTATTAAGCAAACTCATGCTTCAAATCCAACAAATAGATCAAAAATGGAATAGCATGGTTAGGGAAGGAAGTTGAGCAGAGTCAAAGAACTAGAGGCTCAAAGGAAAAGAAACGGAGAAGACTCAAAGTCTTCAGGCTCTACAAATGACTCAGAATGAGCCCCAAAATTGAATAAATATGGAGGAGACAACGGAAGTTTCCAAGTGTCCAAATAATGCACCCTCCAAAATTTAAATCCAAAGGGGAAGGCTCAAACAAGCACCAAGCATCCACACGTCTAGAGCCCCAAAAGTTACACTAGCCATTGAAAAGTCTTTGACTCATTGGAAGGTGCCAAGTGTTAGCATGACGCTCCATCAAAGGTAAAATATTGAGTGGGTTTTCAAATGAGCACTAGCCTTCCACGTGTCCTAGAGTCCAAAAAGGGACAGAGTCAGGGGTTAAATAGTCAAAGTAGAGGTAGGCCAACGGAGAGTGCCAAGTGTCAGCGTGACGCTATTTCAAAATTTTGGCCCCGCCAAGCAAAGAGACTTAGGAAAATACAAAGAACCCTGAGGAGCACATGGAGGACACCATGTGGACCCTGTATGGATAGACTCTTTAAATATTACACGCTCGTGACCCTAATATTCAAATGGCCATATGTTTTGATTGGAAACTTAGATTTGGGTAGGAGAAGAATTTTTGGAAACGTATCGACACCCTCCACACCATGGAAACATAAAATATCATTCTTAACAGGATTTGGTGGGTGAAAAATGGGAAAACATCTATCAGGCCATTAAAGAGGAATCGTATTTCTCCAACCACCAGATCTGATTCGATTTGATATGTCGTTGTTCCTTATTCAACATGCCAAGTAGACAGGGAACCAGACATGAAAAATTTGGGGAAGATTTGAGAGAGGCATTGATTGATAGTGGTTCAGATTTCAAATTAGGATTCAATATGTCTCGAGGTGGTTAAAGAAGGATTCAAATTATTCCTTCCTCTCTCTCTTATTCTTCCGATATATTATAACAGAGGGGCATATTCAAAAGGTTGGTCATTGTTTCTCTCCTACCCCCCCTCCCTCTTTCCTCCTTAGGGTAGAATGCGGAGTCTAAGCCTCATCCCATGGATCTGTAATGACGTTTTCTTGCCTCTTGCCCAATGATGATGTATTGTGTACCATTTTGGAGCGATGAAATATGTTTCGTGATGCATCTATCTATCCTTTCCTTATTTTTTCATCTCTTCTTACCTCTGAGCGTTGCAGGGTATACTGTGCATATTTTGATGTTTATTGTAGGTTATGGGAGTTGTGTTTAATGGGTTTTGAAGTGGTTTCTATGTGAAATATATCTCTAGTCCATGGTGCATTCTGTCCACCCTCTCCTCTGCTCACCTTTCTCCACTTCAGGTGGTTGGGTCTGTGATTCAACCACTTCCTTTTCTGGTGTATCACCGCTTAGTGTAGGCTCTTTCTCCCCCTCTCTCTCTCTCTCTGTCCCCTTAGAATGGTTAGATTAGGATGGAATAGGTTCTTCCTTCACTGGAGTAGCTTGTGACAGGTAGATTAGGAAGAAAGAACTGACTTTCTCTGGAGGTCCACCTCAAGTTTTGCAAGTCCCACAACTTGAGATATGGTCCCATGTTATGCAATCACACCGAATGCCCCACTTCACACTTGGGCCATTCGAGAGTTCTGTGATTCTACCCTAACAGTTTTGGCATGCCCAATGGGACAAGAGGTCTTCATTTTATTTCATCAAGTTGATGTGTTCTTGGTGAGATTCAGCGTTTAGAGGCACATTCAAAGCACATGTGGTGACTCTATCTGGTCAAAACCCATTCACTGAGTTACAGACCTTTTCCATCCATTTCCACTCATTTTCATCCATTTTCTTCTTCCACTTTTTTCATTTTCTCCCATTCCATGACGTTGTGCATTCATGATTTCATTCCCTTCATGGAATTCACACTTTCAGTAGTGTAACCCACCTCCAGTGCACTTCCCATCTCCTCCAAATCAGCATCATAATCAGACCCATAACCATTATGCTTACCCATACGAGCAGGGTCAAAGTCAGTTTGACCATGGAGCTTATCAAAAACAAGGGGGCGCATATAATGGTGACATTCAAGTGGAGAATGTTGGTTTTCTAGAGAAGATCCAAAGAATAGAGACTGGAATGGTTCAGTCAAGGGCCATAGCACAAATGAAGGCATTCAAGATTTTTTTTAAAGCACCTTATCAATGGGAAGGCCCTTTTCCAAGACATTACAACCCTCAAGAGAAGCTTGAATTTATGGTTGAAGTGTTTCCTTAGCTTACACAGTGGATTGAGGACATTGAGGCTTATGAGCAAAGTGCGAAACAACCTTGTAAATGGGTAATTCCACCACCTCTTAGCTCTTCATTTTCTCTTCCTTAGTCTTTATCATTTAAGAAAGGTCAAGAGTCAAGCCCCTCGGTTTCTGCCCCAAGTGTTGGTTTCTCTTCTCCATCCTCTGATCTTCCACCTCGTCTCAATTATTTTTCCCTTTTCCCTTCCAAATAGTCATCCCCTCCAAAAAAACAAGAAGTTTTACCTCCATCCCGACCACAAAAAATTGCAAAGCTGGTTGAACCCCAACCTGTAACTCCTCTTGCTCTCCCAAGTCCATGTTGGAAAGATACTCAATAATCCAATCAAGGACAGCAAGAAGAGGAGCCCAATAGAAAAAAAATAACAGACAATCTAATGATTTGGGCTGCTAAGTTTGGGTTTACAAAGATCCCCTTGATGATCAAGCCAATAGAGAAGGTCAAGTTTGAAGAGCTTGTGGTGGCTGAGGCTGAATTTGTAGTAGAGGAGGAGGACCATACAGTTTCAGAGGCCTCAAGTGTGGAGCAGGCCACCGAAGAGCCTTCAATTCTTCCTCCCACGTCATCCCCTTTTAGATGTGGTGTTGAAGAATATTTTGATCTTTCAAACTTCATGTTTGAGGAAGAGGGAAACTATGGTGAGTAAGTTTCAGATTAGGAGGACACCATGGAGGAAGTAGAGCACCTGTAGTAGGACAACAAGGAGGCATACTGTCTGTCAGACTTAGAATATTTCTTTGGTGAAGAGGATCCTGAGGAGATAACATCATTTTCTCCCCTTCCATCCACCTTCCAAGTATATAAGTCTACTTACATGAAGGAGGAAATTCAAGGACAACAACTTACACTTCATAATAGCTCTCTGAGACCAAGGTTGGAAGATTTGAGTCTTTTCTGCTCTTCACAAAAGAAGGAATAAGAACATACAACTCCAAGTCCAGTTAAAGAGGAGCATATGGAGGTGACCAACACAGAGTTAGATGTACTAAATCATGAGCCGGTTACACAATAGAGTAAAGACATATCCCCCTTTAAACATCTCTAAAAGTCTATTTTTTTGGAAGATCCTGAATTCACTAGCTTCATGTTTGAAGATGAGGCTTCATATGGTGAAAATAATGAAGATTTTAAGATCACCATGCAAAAGGGAGGGACCATGTTATAGCAGGACAATAAAGAGTTTGATTTCCTATAAAATTAAAAAGAATGTTTTTATAAGAAGAAGCCGGTTGAAATTGCAATCTTTTCTTCCCCATCATTCATTCTTCAATCACAAGAACCTACTGTCATATAAGAGAATGTGAAAGCACAACCTACAGTTTGCAACATGCCTCCTAAATCAAAGTTGGAAGATTTTGATCTTCTAAAAGTCACACCTATTGTAGAGGAAGAGAAAGAATATGAGGCTATCATTCCTCCCACACCATCCATCCATGAGGGTCAGTAAGAAGGATCCATTCTTGGAGTTAGAGTTCAGAACCATGGGCAGATTCAAAGGATCATACCTTGCTAGTTCAAATACTTGGCATCATTGAAGCCAAAGGGTAAGCCCAAACTAGTCATGCCTACTTCAGGGCATGAGGATGAGCATAAAAGTACCAAGGGTCATCATCAACACCTCCAGGAGTTCAATGCGAATCAGCTTGAGGAGGTATTTTTGGTTAATGTAGATACCTTGATGATTTGGGTGGAAGATAGGCTTAAACTCAATTTTCTATTCATTCAGGCAGCCATATTCAGTGTCAAATCATTTTCATGGCTTCCCCTTTTGAGAAAGGGAAGTTATTTCTCCCTTCCTGTGGCAATATTTGTTTAGCTTTATATCTCTCTGGTTAGTGTAGAAGTAGGAGTAGATTTTGCTTTCAGTAAAAGAAGTTCCCATGCACACTTTTCACGTCTCATTTGAGGAATGTATTATTTTTTTCTTTGTACATAAGTTTTGTTTGTATTGCTCTAGAGCTACTGAGGCCAGACCCTTCTTATTTGTGGTAAAAGACTCATAATTTCCTGTAACAGTTGAAGATTTCAAAATAAAACAGATGTAGAGAAACTAAAATCGTCTTGGAAATAGTCCATTCAGAGACAGATGAAAGCCCTGGGTCAAAACAATTTTCTACTCTCATAAGCCTTGTTTGAAGATTTATTATGAAATTTAAGAGTGTAGACGCATGGGTATGTTCAGGGTCACTAAGAACAAGCAGTCGGACTCGCAGCAGCTCGAGGATAATATTTTCAAAGAAAAAGGATCAGTATTAGGCTATTATTCTTGACTCCATGCCCAATGGATGCTTCAAGGTTACTAGTCCCTTCATCTACCAAGAAGATGCTCCAATGAGTTGCCAAATTATTATCCATATTTTTCCCTCAGGTAAAACTGGTCAGCCACGACCCCGCACAATAGAAACTAGATAAATCACATTAAAATCCTACAATTAGGCAACAAAGGGACTCTACAATAAAGTGGTAAGGCCTGTGAAAGATCAAACGACCTCGTGCAAGAAGAAATTCAAGAAACGGTTTTGTCAAGAAAACTCGTGCTTTGAATCAAGCAAATAGATTATAGGTGGGCTCAAAAATAGAATAGCAAGGTCAGAGAACGAAGTTGAGCAGTGTCAAAGAACCAGAGGCTCGAAGGAAAAGAAACGGTGAAGACTCGAAGTATTTGGGGTCTACAAATGACTCAGAATGATCCACGAAATCAACTAAGTATGGAGGAGACAAAGGAAGCTGCTAAGTGTCCAAATAGTGCACCTCCAAAAGTTAAATCCAAAGGGGCAGGCTAAAACAATTGCCAAGCCTCCACCCATCCAGAGCCCCAAAAGTTACACCAGTTGTTGAAAAGTCTTTGACTCATCAGAAGGTACCAATTATCAGCACGATGCTCCATCAAAGGTAAAATATTGAGTGTGTTTTCAAATGAGCACGGTCCTTCCAAGTGTCCCATAGTCCAAAAAGGTATAGAATCAGGGGTTGAATAGTCAAAGAAGAGGCAGGCCAGTAGAGAGTGCCAAATGTCAGCGCGATGTTTTTCGAACATAAAATTTGTTGCGGGTTTCCAAATAAACACCAAACCGCCATGTGTCTAGGGTCATACCTTTGGCCCCACCAAACAAAGATACTTAGGAAAATACAATGAATCCCAAGGAGCGCGCGAAGGCCACCACGTGGACCCTGTATGGATAGACTCTTTAAATATTGTGCGCCCATGACCCTAATAGTCAAATGGCCATATCGTTTGACTGGAAACTCAAATTTGGGTGAGAGAAGACTTTTTGGAAATGTCTCCACACCCTCCACATCATGGAAACATAAAATATCATTCTTAATAGGATTTTGTGGCTTAAAATGGGAAAACATCTATCAGGCCATTAAAGCAGAATTAGATTTCTCCAACCACTAGATTTGATTCGATTTGATCCGCCGTTGTTCCTTCTTCAACACACCAAGTAGAAAGGGAACAAGACATGAAAAATTTGGTGCAGATTTGGAATAGGCATTGATTTATAGTGGTTGATCTTTCAAAGTAGGATTCAATGCATCTCGAGGTGGTTGAAGTAGGATTCAAATTCTTCCCTCCTCTCTCTCTTATTCTTTCGATATATTGTAACATAGGGGCATATTCAAAAGGTTGGTCATTATTTCTCTACTTCCCCCCTCTCTCTTTCTTCTTCAGGGTAGTATGTGGATTCTAATCCTCCTCCCATGGCTCTAGAATGGTGTTTTCTTTCCTCTTTCCCCCTGATGATGTACTATGTAACATTTTGGAGCAATAAAATATGTTTTGTGATGCATCTATCCATCCTTGGCTTAATTTGCCATCTCTTCTTACCTCTCATCATTACAGGGTATACTGTGCATATTCTGATGTTCGTTTCAGGTCCTAGGAGTTGTGTTTGATGGGTTTCGAAGTGGTTTTTGTGTGAAATCTATCTCTGGTTCGTGGTGCATTTTGTCCACCCTCTCCTCTTCTCACCTATCTCCACTTCAGGAGGTCAGGTTTGTGATTCAACCACTTCCTTTTCTAGTGTATCACTTCTTAGTGTAGGATCTTTCACCCTCTATCTCTCTGTCCCCTTGGAATTGTTAGATTAGGATGGAATAGGTTCTTCCTGCACTCCAATATCTTATGGAAGGTAGTTTACGAAGCAAGAACCGAATTATTCCGGAGGTCCATCTCAAGTTTTTCAAGTCCCGTAGCTTGAGAGATGGTCCCATGTTGTACAATCACATTGAATGCCCCACTTCACACCCAGGCCATTTGGGGGTGATGTGATTCTACACTAACATGAATCATTAACAATTCCAAGGCAACAAGATTTCTTATAAGAAGCCATAGCAAAGTGGTCCCCTTCTAATGAGCCATCCAAAAATAAGGAGAGGGTTCTTACTAACACCACACAACAAGGAGAATGTCAATCAGGTAATAATGTGAAGCCTCCACCGTTCTATGTCTCATTGATTGTTGGGAATAAAATAGTTCACAATTTCATGATCAACTCAGAGGCTAGCAACTCGGTAATGCCAAAGCAAATCACCGATTAATTGAGCTTAAAATATGATCCAATATTAAAGGAAGTAGTGTAATCAGAGGGGACAACTATAAGCACAGTTGGAGTGATCAAAGAACTAAGCCTTACACTCCATGTTTTCTCAAATATCACTATTCTACAGGATGTATTGGTGATTGATTTTCCACTGTTGTTTTCCTTGTGGGTTTCAATAGATTTTATAGCTAGGATTGGGGGGTACATATCAGATGATTGGTCCCACATATATTTTCTAAGGCTATGATCAGGTCAAAGCCAATTTCCAAATTTCATATTGACACTTATGTTCCCAACCCAATCAATGCAAATTGTACCATATTTGATCAAGAGGAATGCTTGGAGGCTCAAGAGGAAAATAAAAAGGTTGGGATCATTCCAGACCAAATGCTTGATAATTGGGCTTAGAGGGGACATGCTTTCAATCCATACAAGGAAGTGGAAGAAGCTAAGTCAGGAGTTTATTGTCTACATGAGGAGAACCTTCCCACCCCTAGCCTCACCAAGACAAGGAAAAGGGATGAGAATGAAGTGTGGCAACTATTTTTTGATGGCTCAAGGAGTAGGTAAGGTTTTGTAGGAGGAGATATACTTATTTCACCACAAGGTACACAATATTACTCAGCTTTCCATTTTTAGTTCACTTACTCAAACAACATAGCTGAGTATGAAGCATTGATCCATGAATTACATTGGGCAAGAAAGAGGGGTATTAAAAATTGCAAGTGTTTGGAGATAGTGAGTTAATTATCAAACAAGTTAGAGGACAACATGCTGCTAAGAATGATCTACTCAAGGCCTATAAA
This sequence comes from Taxus chinensis, assembly GCA_019776745.2. NCBI lineage: Eukaryota > Viridiplantae > Streptophyta > Pinopsida > Cupressales > Taxaceae > Taxus > Taxus chinensis. The sequence goes on along the minus strand of CM034153.1, from coordinate 622,887,446 downwards.
CATCGGTTATGGGATCAGACTGAATACCTTGAAGCATTCAATATTCAGGCCATACCACAGAAGAATAATGAGGCCGGGGATAGGATTGCAACAATTACAGCAACATTTGATGTGGTGGATAGTATCAAGAGAAATAAAGCAAAACCACATGTTCATGTCATTATAAGGCCAGCTGTACCAGATAATAACAGAAGATGGAAGGTTTTCGAGAATGATCAATAGATCATTTTTACAGGATAAGTGTAGTCAATTTTACTCCCACTATAAAAGGAAGGAATCCCATGCGCATCAGCCTATCACCTAGCAGAAGCCAAGAGCTCACCTAAGGCATGCGTGGGTGTCGATTCTCTCTTTTATGTGAGTTTTAGTGGGAAGAATTTATCTATGATTAGTATAAGAGTATTAAGGAAAGAAGTTGAGACATACAAGAATCATAGGGCTCATAACGGCCTCTAGATCCTTTTAGTTTCTTTAGATCGGATATTTTAACAGACTCCATAACATATATTATAACAAAAAGAAAGATACAACCATTCATTTATAGCATGAAAGGAAAGAGAACTCCTATGTATGAAATATACATTAAAGCCACTGATATCCATGTCTATTTACAATAGGTAACCTTATTGTATTCATTGTTTCATTACAAAGAGCCATAGAGGGTATACTGTAGTCATGTGCATCACTAGGCTTGTATAACTATGCCAAAAGAAAAGAAATTACAATACTAGGCCTAGTACATTCAAATCTGAATGAAATTTCCACTCGCAGCAATCCTGCAGAGCTTCACCCATGTTAACTCTCTATGTGTATATCCCCCTTCCTCTATCTCCTATCTCTCTATCTCCATCTGTATGTTGTCTCCTTGTCTCCTTTTCTGTTTCGTAGGCACTTGTATTTATCATCTTCTCATGCTACCAACTCACCTTGCCATGCCCTCAGATCTATCACTAAGTCTCGAACATGGTCCTCCAAGCGAGCATGTTCCTTCATGCCTGATCTCTCCACTCCATCTCATGATGATATTTTAAAAGATTCCATTACTGGCATGCTCTTTCATAGGCCACATGTTACCAGGTTGGCATCTTATCTACACGTAACCGATCATGCTTTTCATGTGTTCTTCCTTTTTTACATAAATTGGCTAAGTCCTAAACCTCCTTTCGTACGCCGCATGATCCATGTGCCTTCTTAACTCTTTCTCCTGTGTGCTTTTACCTTACACGCCCTTCTATAACTGGGGTCCCACACGCCCACCCGCCTTCATACTTAGTCAATTTTCTAGGGGCCCAACATCACCCCACAATACACCTATTCTACACCCTCGGAAAACATTCTACTTGACCAAGGTACAAGTTGGTTCAATGGAACCAAGATGTAGACATATTTTACAAAATGAATAAAGGATGAAAGAATAGGGGAAATAATGAAGAATGGGGGGACATTAATTCAAAATTCTGGGAAAGTCCCATCGCAGATCCGCCTCTAGGTTGTTCCACACTTCGACCTCACCCTTCACCTTCTAGCATAGGTCACCTACCAGGGTGCTCACTTCATCAAAGCTTAGGCCATCTCCCTGGGTTCCCAAAGTGTCCGCAATTTGTTCCATTTCCTTACCTAGGTCCATGAGCTTGTCCATTCTCCTGATAATCTGGGGGTAAAATTCCTTCAACCAGGCCTTAATTGAGCTTCTCAAACCCTCAATTACCTCTGATTTCTTTTCTACCTCAGCCAGAACCTTGTCCCTCTCTGCCTTGTTCCCCTTGTTCTTTTCTTGGAACTCTTTCAGCTCTACTTCAAGCATGGTAACCAAGGAGCTTGCCACATTATCTCGATTTGCGCATGTGTCATATGTGGCTTCTGCAGACTAGGCAATGACCTTGATCTTCGTGAGTACTTGGTTGTACTCAGCAACAAGTGCTATCACCTTTAACCAATCCTCCTCCTTCAGGTGTACAACCACTTCCTCCAAAGATTCCAATGCCAACAATCATCTCTCCATGGTGAGGATGAGCGTTAACTCTTCTAGCCATTCCAGCGTTGATGTTTACCTCTGGGGGATTAGTGTTAGATCTGGGTGTTTTAAAATGATGGTGCTTTTTTATCAATTCTACCTTGTTTTAGACCTCCTGCACCTTTTCCTTTTCCTCCTCAAGCTCACACTACAGTTGCACGCTGATTAATTCCTCTTGTTTCAAGTTTTTGGCCACCTTAGCCAAATCCTATTCCTTCTTGGCCAATTTTCCCTCTAAAGCCCTTACATTGTCATTCCGTGTGAATAGCCTTTCCTTTGTTTCCACCACAACCTTGTTTATAGAATTACACACTTGCTCGTCTAAGAGCTCCTGAGCATTTACTAAGGGGTTGTCTCCCTTAGACTCTAGCAACATGATAAGCTCCTTTTGGAAGACTTCAAAATATGACTCATCAACGTGGGACTCAAATGCCCAAGAAAGCATCTTCTTGGTCCTAGGGTGCACGCCCTCCTTCTCAAATGATCCCATGGCTATAAATATTTTAGTGGGTATCGTGCTTTGGAACCATGCGCATATCACCTTCCTTAAATCATCCACATAGCCCATTATTTTCCTTTGTGCTACATCTAGAGTTCTTCTACCTAAGCGCGTGCCTTTGGGGAAGCTAACTGTCAGATCGGGGCCTCCTAGGCTGTCATGTCCCTTTTCAATGCTCTCCTTCTTCCCTTCCTTAAGTACTATGTCTGCACTATGCTCTAGCTCCTTGTCTACAAGGGCCTCAAGCATCTTCTTCACTTATCGTTTTTCCACTTCGGTTATTTACTCCTTGGTAAAACTTATGTCTCCCTGCTTCTCCATGGCATCCTTCTCATCCGTCTTTATATCTTCAATGCCTTCATCACCTTGTGCACCTTTTCGTCATGTGAATACGAACTATTTATTTTCATCCCCACTCTCTTCCTCTGAGTCATAGACAATAAATACATGAGGTTCCAAAGGTTCCTTGTCTTTCTCTGGCTCTTCCTCCTCATCACCACCTCCTTCACTCTCATCCTCTCCTTCTCTCAAATATCTCTCCAAGCTGTTAGTCGCCTCTGAGTTAGCTTCTTCATCCACCCTCTACTTCTTCTTCAGAGGTGTCCTCTGGTCAAGAGATTGTACCTTCTCTTCTTCCTCTGGTGACTCCCCCATGGTGGTGGGTTTTTTTGGTGCCTCTACTTCTGGCATCTTCTCCTTTACTGGAGACTTCTTTCTCTAAACATAGGTGCTTGGCTTGGTGCTTGTAGAAGGCATGCTCATTGTTTGAGTAGTCAGCACACTTGGTGCTCCTTCCTCTCCTCTGCCCCTCTTCATAAATGTTGGCTTCTTCTTTCCCAAGAGGTCCTCAGGTATTGAGATCTCATCCACCAATTATGTGCCCTTTTTGAATTTTGTCCTTAAGTGCATGTACACACGTGTCGCGGATCCTCCAGTGATAGGAAGTGTCATTGGCCTAGTCATTTAGATCTCATGCAACAAGTACTTCTCCACACACGCACACTTACCTCTGGGGTAGTTTAGTTTCTTCCTCATATCCATGTGCTCCTAGGTCCAACTTTCCTAGCTCCATCCTTATCTTCTTTGATTCTTTAAATCAGTTTACCCTCGCTTGGGAGTATTGGGCAGTGAACACGAAAGGGAGCTTGCACCAAGGGCTCCATGATTCATCAATAAGCTTGAACCTGCCCAAGCAGTAGTGCTAGTACACCGTGAACTCATCTTCTCCCTGTGTGGCTGCTGGGAGTTCTTTAGGGATCCTTCACTCTTCCCCGAATGCATTTCTCAAGCGTGTATTACCATTTTCCAAGCCGTGTTTTGTGGGGATCTGTCATTATATCACATACAATATTTTTTCAAACCTCTTCACAGCTAAAGGGTCTTTGGCTAGGTACTCCCACACAAACTTGTCTGGTGCATCTGGCACTCCGATTTCTATAAACATTATGATGAGTAGGACATTTCCAAAGAGGATCATGTCCCCTTCCTTCGTGTACTTTACAATTTCCTCTGCAACATATGTGGATAAGTTATATATAGTCCCCCTCTGCAATCTTCCTGCAAACATGTAGCCATGGCTTGTTGACTTACGTCCATCTTTCTTGGCCATTTAGCTTCATTACCAGGTGTGTAGATATCTTCATAATGGGGTTCTTGATGTCTGAGATGTAATAGTACCACAACCCTTTCTTGCAGGCATACTCTGTGACAGTCTCTTGAATAACCTCCTTGTTACCAAGGTCATCTTCCAAGCTATCTCCCTCACATATGAGGCATGTAAACTATGAAATCAACTGGGGAGTCACGCACACCTTATGCCTAGCAAAGTGGAAGTAGTCATCATGCACCTGAGACATCAACCACTGGTACAAGTAATCTAGCTTCCCAAAATAAGGCAACTCATAGAGTTGTAGTAACCCTGTCTTTGCCAACTTGACCTTTATGTCATCATTGTAGATAGGAAAACCTTCAGGTGTTCATTTGTTGGTTGGGCATACCAATTCTAATGCCATTTATTTCTCTACAGTGTTAGTGTGGTTATTATAGTCACTGACTAGTATGCTTCTCAAATGGGATTCCCATTCCTTCCCCATCATCACTCCATTTGGGTACTGCATTTATGCATACCATTCTTCATTTGTATCTACCTTGGGTTCTAGTTGTTTAGCCTTAGCTTTTCCCTTTCCTTTCTTGGGTGCCATGGTCGAGGTAATTTTATCACTCCAATCCTCTCCTTGTTACTTTTCTTTCCTTCTCCCAACCTTTGATCTTAGATCCACGATACAATTCTTCTAAACTCGTGCCCTAGTTTGCTGAACCCTAACTTTAATAAACTCTTCACAAGACAGTGTCTTTGCACTTCTTTACATGCCCGTGTAATTGCTTCCTTTTGGTTTGTAATCTCAAACTAGCTCTTCACATTCTTAATCACATAGATCTTCCACTTGATCGAATCTAAAAAACCCTAGCTGATAACACTCACTTATATCTCCAACTCTTCATTTTTGCAAAGTAAAATGAGAGTGCCTCGACCCTCTATTTATAGTTTTTCCTTTTCCTAGTCATTAAAGACTACTTTACCTACCCCCATACATTGTTCATTTAATGTGGATTTTTTAAAAAACAAATCCCGTCTTCAATTCCTTCACTCACGTGCCCTTCCTACATGAAATCCCTCTTTAACTCGCGCATCCTTCCTACACAAAAACTCCTCCAACCTTCTAGCACGCAACTAAACCAACTTGACAAGAGACTCTTACGTGCACTCAACCTATGTTGAAGGCACTTCTTCTATCTAGATTCTTTCTTTCACCTACCTTGTGTTTCTTTAACTTTGCTTCCTTCTCCTTTGTACGTGGGATCTACAAGTAGCTTTACCCTGACACCATTCTATCTTTTCTCTTCATTTCTCTTTTAACCGGTCTACTCAACAAGGATCTTCAACACAACTTCCTTAGTACTTTTAATCACGTGCTTCTTCACTTTTCTCCACCCCACACTTAAATGATGTGTGGTCCTCTGCACACTCATAAATTCTCCAAAAATAGCAATTAGGTTACCGGTGCCCAAGGCACAAAAAAAAACAACGCCGCGAAAGGGAAACACAAGGGAAGGAAAATACATAAAGGAAAATTTCTAAAATAACTGGCAAAACTACCTTATTTACAAACACCAAGAAGACTTATTTATAGAAGGGCTTCAACCTACTACCATTGAAGTGTCCAAAAAACTTTGTTCCATCCAACACTTATAACTGGCACGCGCCCAAATCAAGGATGTACGAGATTGTGTAGGGACCTAACCAATGGACTTTCAACTTTCTAGGATGGCACAAAAATTTAGAATCATACAGTAATACCCTCTTCCCAACCTCAAACTTCTTGTTTTTAATATGGCGATCATGCCAGGCCTTTTGCTTTTCCTTTTCTGTTGTTTGGCTCCAACGGGCAAGTGATCATCTCCCATCCAGTTTATTTAGTTCATCAATTCTTTTTTCCAGTGCTTTCTCATCAGCTAATCCTCCTACACACACTATTCGTAGAGAAGGTAACATAAATTCAACTATCAAAACAACTTCCACACTAAATACTAATTGAAAAGGTGTGGCTTTATTTATTCTTTTATATGTAGTCCTGTAAGCCCATAAAACTGTTGATACCTTGTCATCACAATCTTGTCTTCCAACATCACAGATTTTGGTCAAGGTATGACTCAGTATTTTGTTGAATGCTTTTGTGGTTCCATTTGCTTGTGGGTGATATGTTGTAGTCTTATGATGAGCCAAAATGAACTCAGATAGTAGGATCCTCACGGTCTCATTCAGAAAATGCATACCCCTATCACTAGTCAAACTCAAAGGGCATCCATACCTTGTGATAATGTTATCACATAGGAACTTTGCCATTGTTGCTGCTATGCAATCTTTACTTGGGGTTGCCTCTACCGACCTTGTGAGATAATCCATGTAAGTGATGACATAACATGACCTAGGCCTACGCGCTGCTGGTGTAATAAGTCCTACAAAATCTATCACCCATTTTTCCAAAGGCTCTGTGCTAGGGATAGGACACAAAGGCATTTCGTCTCTCCTTCCTATTTTGCCAATGTGTTGATAGTGGTCACATGCTTTACAATAATCTCTACAATCCCTGTACAAGGTTTCCCACCATAAACTTGCCATTAATATTTTACGCATGGTGGCATCACCTGCATAATTCCCACCCACACTTCCTCCATGTTCTTCCTCCATGATGGCCAGGAACTCATCCTCTAATACACACCTATGCAACACTTCATCTCATCCTAGCTTGTATAAGTCTCCACTAATTAACATGTAGGGTGCAACGCATATGGCCAACTGCTTCTTTTCCAATGCCTTCATTCCATCTGGCACCACACCTTCTTTTAATAATACAGCAATATCTTCCAAATCCAAGGGCGTGCGCCATAATCTAAAGAGTTGCACGTCTGGTATTGCTTCCTCAATAATTTGCGTGTCCTCTCTTGAATCAATTCTTGACAGATGATCAGGTACATAATTGCTTTTTCCAGGCTTCACTACAATGGTGAACTCAAACTCTTGAAACAACAACACCCATCGACATATGCGCCCTTAAAGAACAGGCTTGTTTAATAAATACTTTAATGTCATATGGTCAGTGTAGAATACAAAGGGTGTTGCGTGTAGATACTATCTAAATTTGAAAAGCACATAGATCATTGACAATTCCTCATGCTCGGTTGTGGTATAATTCTACTCTACTGGTGTTAACTTCTTACTCGCAAAACAGAGAGGATTATTAACAATCTCCTCACCTAGTTATGCAAGTACTGCTCCAATGGCGGTTCTTGAGGCATCTACATGGACATGGAATGGCTTGTCCTAAGAGGGAAATCATAAAATAGGCGTGGTAATAAGCCTATCTTTTAATGTATCAAACACCCTCTGCTACACCTTTCCCTAATGGAAGGTACTTTTGTGTCTAAGAAACTCTTCTAAAGGCATGGTGATCTTGGCATACCCCTTAATGAATTTTCTATAATACCCCATATGCCCAAGGAATCCACACACTACGATCTGACTAGTAGGCTCCCTTAACCTTACAATAACTGAAACTTTAGCGGGATCTACCAGCAAGCCCTCCTTACATATGATATGCCCCAATAAAGTCCCAAAGGGTGTAGCAAACACACACTTCTTAATGTTGAGGGATATCCTCAACTGCCTACACCTTTCAAACATTAATATTAAGCTCTCAAATGGTCCTTAACCAGACCATATACTGTCCAATCATCTAAGTAAACCTGGAGAAACTTATGAATGAAGTCCTGGAATGCTTGCACCACTATGCGCAAAAAGATAGTAGGCACATTCTTTAACCCAAAGGGCATGACTGTATATGCAAAACTTCCCCACTCGGTGGAGAAAGTTGTCTTTTCCTATTCCTCCTTTACAATTCAGACTTGGTGGTATCCTGAATATCCATCCGTGAAGGAATAGATTTCATACCCAGCGACTCCTTCTAAAATTTATTCAGTGAAGGGGGTCAGAAATGGATCAATGACATGAACTACATTCAATTCCCTATAATCCACACAAATTCTAATATGCCCATCCTTCTTGAATCTAATTACCATTAGACTTATCCATTCTGATTCTTCTACTACCTCAATGATCCTAGAAGCTATCATCTTGTCTATATCCTCCTTAATCCTCACGAATAAATTGGGATTCATCCGGTAGGAACTTTTTCTAACTGGGTGCGCATCATCCCTCAGCTTTATCTTCATCTCCCCTAAGGAATGGTGAACGCCTTTGAGTTTATGGTACCTGCGCGGGAATAAATCCTTAAATTTGCACAGTAGATCAATGATCTTTGATACTTCCTTCTCTATCTAATAATCCCCAATAATAGCTTCCTTAGGTTCTTCTTCTGAACTGATGTTAACTTTCTTCATCTTTAAAGGCTCATCGTAGGCACGTGAGCGAGCATTTGCACTATCCACTACCTCGTGTGTTCCTATATAATGGCTAACATCTAAGCTTTTCAATTCCTCTCCATCAATCACATATACTAACTTTCCCTTCTCCTTTTCCAAACACACGCGCTCAAGCTATAACTCTTTTGTTTCTTCAATCTCTTCGAAGCATGCCTCTAATCCTAGTTCACCTAGTAGTTCCAATAACCTATCTTCTGTTCTGGCACTATCACCCATGGTAAGGTGCTTGATACCCTGTAAGGCCTTATCAATCATTGGCTTGGTACTCTAATACTCAAAGGTTTGAATAAGTTCAACTACGAGCTCTTACCAATTCTTCGTCTGGTGGCATGTCTCTGAATGAATGTACCATGCATGTGCACAACCCTGCAATGTAGAATACAACTTATGCACCCAGAGGGATGGTGGAAAATATTTTGTGCCTTCTCTCCAGACCTGTTCAAACTCCTGGATATGGAAAGAGGTGGGATCATTCTCATGGTAGTCTTTGATGATGGTGGGTACATTACTTATAGAAAATATAACAGAGACATAAATCCTTACCTCATGCCACTCTAAAAGGCTCTCTTGATGTGTGGCCCACTAATGAGCTACTATGCCAAGAAAGACATAACTTAACATCTCCCTTTGTTCCTTCTCATTCTTCCACTGAGCTTCTACCTCCTGCAGAAAGATCTCAGGGGAGAATCATCCTGAATACTTGGGTAGTTCTTTTCCTCCAAGGTGCCTAACAATGCGTGCCTTTGTTACCTTTGTTACCAACTATCTCAACTACCATCCCATTAGTTCGTAAGTTCCATGCACCCAATTATCACACGCCAAGCTGGTGGTATCACTTACTGACTGAGCATCTTCAAACAGGATAACTCCGTTAGTAGGGTGTACCATCTCAAGGTCTTTGATTGAGCACACATAAATCTTGTCCAAAACTTCTTCTCCCAACAGTTTGATATAGGGTGTTGAATTTCCATCAACCTGGGGTATAATGACCCATTCCTCTTTGTTCTTGAAGCTGATGTATCCTTTGTTGAACCAAAGGTCCGCATTATTTTTGTAACACCAAGGGTGCCCAATTAGTGCTGGGAAATTTTCTACCTCGGCGAGTGCTAAGACTTCAAAGTCCCCAGTAAACTTGGCTCCCCATCTGATGCCACGCATCCAAAGTCAGAACATTAACCTCCACGTCAGTGTCAATGAGTATATTACTGAGGAGCCATCCATCTATAGCTGTATTCAACATAATATCCTTATCATAGTCGAGGCCATGAGGGGGAAGGTTTGCATGTAAGACTTGTCTCTCACACTCTTCTCTGGCACGTGGTACCTTCTCTCTCAACCAGGATCCTAGCAAAGGAATGATGTTTTCCTACCTTAGCATTTTGCACACCTCCTTGACCTCATCCAGGTCATCTTTCTGAGCCTCGATTCTCCTTCCGTGTTCCTCCTTCCTGGATTACTGCTTGAGACACTGGATATCCCCTTACAAACTTCGAATAACATCCATGGTGTTATGATATATCTCCTTTTGATGGGCGGGGTTTGGATACTTTCCATGAAGGACCTATTCTCTTGAAACTAGGTTCTTCTATCTTGGTACTTCCATTGTGCGTGTGGCTTCTGCCCTTGTTGTTACCAAGACAGGATCCAAGCCTTCATCCTGTGTTACCCAAGGTATCCATTGTATGTCTACCTTCTTGATGCTAACCATCATAGCACCTTTTTCCTTCCGGTGCTGCTGATTCATATGCTCAAATAATTTCAGGCACTCCTCATACTTATGCTTCTTTCCACACCATGAGCACTGCAACAAGTCTGGGCACTCACACTTGTAATCTTCTGTAGATCCACAGTTAAAACATGTTCCTCACAAGAACTCACTCCTTCCTCCATGGTTACCTCATCCACAAAATCCTCCTTGAAAACCTCTTCCACGCGCACCTCCATCTGCATGCTCCTCATAACGGCAATCATCATTTTTAGAACCACTGGAAATGCTGGTTTGGCGCACCCCATGATCAATGGCCTCATGTATCTGATGAATGAGCCTACAGTCTTTAGTATCATGGGTCGTGGAGGTAAAAATATTTAAATAACAAGATACATTCTTCCCGATCGTGTGCTGTAGTAAGGGACATCTACTTGCATCATGGTCCCCATGACAGATTTCACAGTCTAATGTCACAGCGCATACCATCCTCCGGGGGAAATTGTCCTTAACGTGCCCCTCTATTTTATAATTTGTGCACCAAAAACCACTGTGAGTCTCATGGACTGAGTTCATGGACAATTTTTCAACCGTTTGGCCATAGCAGCAATCTGAGCCTCCAAGAATGGGCTAATGCCAGTATCAATACTACCAATAGCTTTGGTGCACAAGGTAGCCTCCAATGCTTTGCGTGGATTTGTAAAAGTTTTATGAGACAAGGCCCTTCTAAATGGGGGTTATCAATCCTCCAACAAACCACTGTAAATGTTGGTAAGGATGTATATCATATGATAATTTCGACAAGAGAGTCTTAAATCATGCATCATACCCACACACACTCTTTGCCATTCCTTACTAAATCTCCTTCAAAGTGCTAATGTTTTTCTACTCGAACTCAAGAATGTGGAACTCTACCAAGAATGCAATCTTTAAAGCAATGTAGTCCACCACCATTTGATGACAGTCATACTTTCTATACCAGCTATGCACACGCCCTTGCAGTGTGGTTGTAAATTGACTAGCCTTTCATTTTGGGGTCGTAATACCCTTTGTGCGCCATAGTAGTTCATATTTGTGAACATGTTCTGCAGCATCCTCAATGCCCCTGTAATCTGGAAAATGTAGAGACATTTCAAATAATACTTGAGGTGGTGGCTGGGGTCCTTGTCTAAAGCCTTGGTTCCCTCCTGTTTTTCTTCCACCACTTGATCCACTAGGTTCATCGGGTCCTATACCTCCAAATCCACCAGAACCACTGGGTCTAATAGGGCCTGTAGGATCTATGCCAAGTTTCCCCATGGTCTGACTAAATTATGTGTTGATGGTCTATGATAACACCTCACTACCACTACTTTTTATGACGCCACTCCTTGATGTGAGACCCAAAGCTTATATAGTTGCCCCTTGTCCAAAAACTCCTCTAAATACTGGAATATGTGCAGCCATAGAAGAAGGGAATGTAAAATTGTATCTCTTAGGCGTGGATCTGTCTCTTCCACTAGTTTCAATAGGGTCAATACTTCTTCTTGGATCGGGAAAACCAAGCACCAAGGCTCGGTCATTGGGTGGGTTTAGATATGTGCCAATGACTCTCCTTTCTCCATGCGATGAGCTCTCACCAAAATCTGAAGGGGTCTCCCTTACGCTCTTGCCAAGATGGGGTAACATAGATTGCTCAGGGTCCACGTCCTCCACATGAACCTCAAATTCTTCCCACAATGTCTGTCTCCATAAATCCATCACACTAGCAGCCTCACGTCATCTAGAAATCTCCCTTTCACACACTTCGATATACTTGAGTTTTCTTTCCTCCCTCTCCTTCTCTGTCATATCATCTGCCATCTTCCTCCACCTGAGCTTCCTTACCTAGTGCTCAGAACGGTTTAGCCAGCCATTGCGAATGCCTCTAAACTCATGGTAACCATCAATATCTTCATAGCTAGAGGAATAGCACGTAGAAATTCAAACTCAGTAATCTCTAAGAAAGAATGCGTAGAAATGGCGTATTCAAGAGTGTAGCTAGCTAGTACTCCTCTCCACCAATGATCTATAACACGGGTCCACATCAGATCTGCATCCTACAACCTCTGGTACTCTTCTTTGGTCCACATTAGTGATCCAAAATGCCAACTTGATCTAGATGCATAGGCTAAAAGCCATCCATATAACTCTACTGGTAAGCAACAGAAGAATGTCTCTTACAGATCATGGTAGAGGTTCTCTTCTACCCATCTACGTGTATTAAACTCAGGTCCAATGCTGAATCTCTAAGAAAATTCATCCTCCATGCTCTTAAACCATGATTCAACATTTTCTAATGTTAACCGATTCGTCATTACTCTTTACACAGATCATGATGCATGCTATATCCCACTACAACTTCAGAAAGAGGTCCTGGTAATGGAACCAAGATGTAGTTAATTTTACTCCCACTATAAAAGGAAGGAATCCCATGTGTGTTGGCCTATCACCCAATAGAAGCTAAGCACTCACCCGAGGCATGCATGGGTGCCAATTCTCTCTTTTATGTGAGTTTTAGTGGGAAGAATTTATCTATGATTAGTATAAGAGTATTCAGGAAAGAAGTTGAGACATACAAGAATCATAGGGCTCCTAACAGCCTCCAAATCCTTGTAGTTTCTTCAAACTGGATATTTTAATAGACTCCATAACATATATTATAATAGAAATAAAGATACAACTATTCATTCATAGCATGAAAGGAAACAGAAATCCTATGAATGAAATATACATTAAAGCCACTGATATCCATGTCTATTTGCCATAGGTAACCTCATTATATTCATTTTTTCATTAAAAAGATCCATAGAGGGTAGACCGCAATCATACGCATCATTAGACTTATATAATTATGCCAAAAGAAAAGAAATTACAATACTGGGCCTAGTACATTCCTATCTGAATAAAATTTCCACTCGCATTAATCCTACAAAGATTCACTCATGTTAACTCTCTATGTGTATATCCCCCTTCCTCTATCTCCTATCTCTCTATCTCCATCTGTATGTTGTCTCCTCATCTCCTTTTATGTTCCATAAGCACTTGTATTTATCATCTTCCTGTGCTACCAAATCACCTTGCCACACCCTCAGATCCATCGCCAAGTGTCGAATGTGGTCCTCCAAGCGAGCATGTTCCTTCAAGCATGAGCTCTCCCCTCCATCTCATGATGATCTTCTAGAAGATTCCATCATTGGCATGCTCTTTCCTGGGCTAGCTGTTGTCAGGCTGGCATCTTATCCATGCACAATTGATCACGCTTTTCACATGTTCTTCCTTTGTTGCATAAATTGGCTAAGTCCCGATCCTCCTTTCGTGTGCCGTGCGAACCATGTTCCTTCTTAAATCTTCCTCCTGCGTGCTTTCTCCTTGAGTGCCCTTCTATAACTAGGGTCCTGCATGCCCACACGCCTTCATACTTAGTGAATTTTCTAGGGGCCCAACAATGAGGCTAACTTATAAAAATTAGGATAAATTGGCGCAATAGTACGAGGATCAAATAGTTCAGCTGCAAAAAAATAAAATTGCTAAAGCGTTTAGTGACTTTAGAGTCAATATTCAACCCAAAAGATCAATTCTTGAAATACAAGTCCAATATTCAAGTCAAAAAGGAAGATTTTGAACGCATTTTAGTTGGAGAGGATAAGAGGCTCTAAATAGGAAAGATGAGCAATGAAAAAGAAAAGTAAAACCTTGTGCAACTTTGTCAGGAATTCCTAAATGTTTTCACATAGAGCTATGAGGATTTGAAGGGTTTTAACCCAAAATTGGCACAACACACCATTGAGTTGCATCCAGAGGCTAAGCCCATCAGGAAAAAACAAAGATCATTCAACCCTCATATAGAGCCTCTCATGAAGAAAGAGCTCAATAATCTCATTGAGGCAAGTATCATTTTCCCAATCAATCACTCAAGTTGGGTGGAAAATCTGGTGCTAGTTAGGAAAAGGAATGGGGAAATAAGGTTGTGTATGGATTTTGGGATTTAAATAGGGCCTCCCTCAAGGATCACTATCCACTACCCTCTATGGAGTAGATTCTTGAGGTAGTTGCTGGTTTAGAGAGATTCTCCTTCTTCGATGGATATTCGGGCTATAATTAGATTATGGTGAAAGAGGAGGATCACTTCAAAACAACCTTCACTACAAAATGGGGCACCTACGTATACATGAATATGCCATTCAGGTTATCAAATGTTGGGGCAACATTTCAACGAGCAATGGATATGGCATTTAAGGGATTGTTAAATAAAATAGTGCTTGCATATCTTGATGACATCATTGTATTTTATAAAAATACAAAAATTCACCTCTTTCATCTCAGACAATTATTCCAAAGGTTCAGGAGGTTTGGAGTGTCTTTGAACTTGAAAAAGTGTGTATTCATGGCACGTGAGGGTAAATTTATAGGCCATATTGTGTCGAAGGAAGGACTGAAAATTAATTTGGAGAGGGTAGAAGCCATCCGTGCTCTACCATTGCAAAGTCATAAGAAGGATCTCCAAAGCTTCTTGGGGAGGATAAAAAAATTTCAGAGGTTTGTACCAAATTTTTCTGCTCTTGTGAAGTCATTAATGATGATGCTGAAAAAGAATCTAGCTTTCAAATGGACAGTAGAGGGAAAGGAAATTTTCAAAGCTATCAAGCAGGCCATATCTCAAGTTCCAAATCTCATTAATCTAGACTTCTCCAAAGACTTATTTCTATACACCTTTGGTGGTTTGGACACCATATTTGTAATCTTGGTGCAACAAAATAAGGAAGGACTAGAAAAACCTATTGCATTCTTTAGCCAAAGCCTTATGGAATATGAGGTAAGATATTCATTCATTGAGAAACATTTCCTTGACATGATTAGAAGTTTGAAGAAGTTTAAAAATTTAGTGTCAAATAATAGGATTCATCTACTAGTCACACATGCTGGTATAAAAGATTTTCTTTTAAACAAGGACCTAAATGAAAAAAGGGTTGGCTAGGTAACCAAGGTCATAGAATATGACATTGATATTAAGGTGACCAAGCTATTCAGGGGGAAGGGATTATGTGAACAACTATCTTTGGGACAATATGCTGAGTCAAGTAATAAAGGATAGATTTTTTTAATACTACATAGAGATCAAGAGCAATCAGTCGATGCCTCACCTGATCCTTGTTGGACTCAATATATAGTCCATTTCCTTCAAATAGGTCAAAGTCCTCAAGGGGTGAGAAAGGCCAAAAGAAAATATTTCAGGCTCCATTGTATCCCCTTTTTATTGTTTGATGATATCTTGTTCAAGAAAGATGTAAATGGTGTCCTTCTAAGGTGCCTCAAGGTAGATAAGATAGAGAAGGTGCTACATGAATTTCATGATAGAGAAATAGGTGGTCATTTTTCTGCAAGGGTGACAACTCTTAGAATTTTGAAGGTAAGTTATTATTGGCCTAACCTTTTTCATGATTGTTATGCATGGATTAAGAAGTGTAAAAAGTGTGCCTTCTTCACAGGAAAAGAGAGGTTAACAACTCTTCCAATCCACCTCGTTTTTGTAAATGAACCATTCATGCAATGGGGGTTGGATTTCATTGGGGTGATTAATCCAAATTCTATCTTCAGCCACAAGTGGATTCTCACAGCTATAGATTATTTCACCAAGTGGACGGAGGAAGTTGCACTCAAAGAAGTAAATGTGGCTAGAATACTATATTTTTATGACGGGATAGTGACAAGGTTCAGAGTTCTAGCCACCATTATATTAGATAATGCTTTGGCATTCCTAGGTGCCAAGATCACAGAGTGGGTAGTCAAAAATAGGATATACTTGAGCACCTTTTCAAATTACTACTCATAGGGTAATGGGAAGGCTGAGTCCACCAACAAGAATCTATTGAATATTATAAGGATAACTCTAGACGAGAACCAGAGAAATTGGCATGCCAAGTTGAAATCAGCCTTATGGACTGATAGGATTGCTCCCATGAAGTCAACAGGGAATTCTCCTTACAGGTTAGTCTATGGAAAGGATTCAAGGCTACCTATATCCCTCTATTTTCCCACATTGGAACTCATGAAGCATCTAGAACTATCTGAGTTCACACCCATGGAAGCTAGATATGTAGAGCTCATGGAGTTGGAGGAGATGAGGAACCAAGCCATGCACATAATGGAGAAGGATCAAGCATTGATCAAGAGGTGCTTTGACAAGAAGGGAAAGGCTAAAAACTTCCAGGAGGGAGATTTGGTCCTTGAATGGGATGCAGATAGGGAAACGCTGGGAAGGAACTCCAATTTTGATGCTATATGGAGTGGCCCTTATATGATATCAATGCAAAGAAAAAAATTATTTCCAACTATCAAAATTGGACAAAGAAGGACTGTAGATTCCAGTCAATGGAATCTATCTTAAGAATTGTTATTGAGTGAAAGATCCTTCTTATACATATTAGGTTACGAGTTGTAATTATTCCAAGTGCTTATAGCACATTGCATTGTTTTAGTTTAGGTTACTTTTGTAATAAGTTCATGTGCATTCTCTACATATTCTATTTGGAATGTGTATGACCTATTCTATTTGTATATAGCTATCCCCTTGTTGTTGTAACACTTTTCAGTTTCAATCTAAGTTTGGTGAAGAAACAACCAGTCCTCAACTAGGGGTTTATTTTGAAATGAAAATATCCACTAGTGCTCCAGAAGTTGGAAGATATATTTTCAAGTGACGGGATAGTTCCAACAATCATATGACTCCATGCCCAATGGATCCCCTAAGGTCACTGATCTACCAGATCAAACAAGAATATCATCCTGCAAGTCACCAATTGTTATCCGTTTTTTGTACCCCTTGCAAAATGGATAACTTAGCAGGTCGAAACATCGATAGTTGATGGAAAAGGGAAAAATTATTTTGCATCATGCATGGTAGCTCTTGTATTGGCTCCTAGCTTGCCACAAAGAATCTTGGAGTTGAAAATTGAGCTTATGCTTGGTTGGTCAACAAGGTTGGTCGGCTAGGTTGGTCGGGTGAAGGTTGGTCGACACGGTTGGTTGGCTAGATTGGTTGGGTGAAGGTTGGTTGGAAAGGTTGGTCGGGTGATGGTTAGTTAGATGAAGGTTGGTTGGCAAGGTTTTTCGGGTGATGGTTGGTCAGCTAGGTTGGTCTGGTGATAGTTGGATGGCTAGGTTGGTCAAGTGATGGTTAGTCAAAAAGGCTACCCAGGTGACGGGTTGGATGACATCCAACTCTAGTATGGAAGCTCGGTTGGACTAGTGATGGGTTAGTCATATGGGTGTTTCAGATGACTTTTGTGGTGGCTCAAGATGACAGGGTTATAGTTGGTCAGATGGATGACGTATGGAGAGGCTGGTCAGCATACATAGACATCTTCCAACCCCTTGGGGTTTGGTGGCCAACATAAATGATTGACTTATAGGTATATGACATAGTTGGGTGAGTCACCAGGTTGGTCGGCTCGTCGGTTTGTCAGCTATGAGGATGGACGGAGAGTGTGTCGTACGGGTAGAGGTAGATATTCATCCAACATCCTGGGTTGGATGGCCCACAATGTGTATATGGCAAATCCCAGTTGGTTAGTGACTAGAAGAATGTATGGTCACGAAGATAGACATTTTCCAACCCAACGTGGTTGGATGACAAATAGGATGGATGAGCTATAAGCTAGATGAGGGTAGGTGAATGAATGACATCCCAAAAACCATAATTAATGAGGCATGGCTATCATGACCACCTGTGTAGGAAAAGTACCAAAATGAATGATTTCCCATACCTCTTTAATGCATCCTACCGGTTAGTGACCCAAATTTCTAATATATTGTAAAATTCACCTCATTTTGAGGCAGATTTTTTCCAAAAAGAAAAGGAACTCTGTCAATATTTTTCCATAGCTATTTTGAGCTAAAGGCCTTTAATTTGGGCTTATTGTAAAAGATTTTGTCTTGTGCTTATGGTATGATGGATTGTGCATGTTTTTGACTATTAAAATTCATGTTTTGTGGCCATTTTCACCCTAACTTGTATGAAATGCATCTATTTCCTTACATTCTATGTATATGTATATTGTTCATGTATCTATCTCTTTGCAGGGTCTATAGTTTGTTGTGTTTTATGAATTTAGGGAATTTAGTGTTGTCTTGGATTGTGGAATTTCTACCAGCCCTCTTCTGCTCAGTTTTCTCCCCATCCTTCACTCACTTGGATTGTCTCACCCTTTTTTGGTTCATCACCTTCACTTAGAGTAGTTTTATTTCATTGATTTTTTCTATCCCTATCTCCTTGGAAAGAATTAGAATAAGATTAGTTTAGCTTTCCATCCTTTTCTCTTTGGAGAAATTGGTATTGGGTTAGAAGAATAATTTGGCTTTCTCTAGAGGATTATCCTACTTACAAGGTCCCACACTACAAGATAATCCCATGTTATACAAGTTGCACTGATTTCCTCGTGCACAAAATCACAAGTAATCAGAGGTGCTGTAATTTTGCATTAACAACTCCTAAGTAAAATATTTTATCAGAAAATGGGAGGTAAAATACAGATGCACAATTCTTTGTCATAGATACCAATTAATATTGAAATGAAGAAAATCCTCCCTAAATTGAAGATGATATACACATTTTAGAAGTTGTATGATCCTAGAGCACAAATTCTCTTCCAAAGAAGGGAATTTGGGAAGGTTTCATTTAAGGAAATATGTAATTGAAACTACTTTATGAGTTCCCAATGAGATGAAGAGATGCCCAGTATTAACGAGAGAACAATAGATATTAAAAATTATATTTGGAGCATAATATTTGATGGGATTTGTTCAACAATAGATTCATGTGCATGTGTTGTATTTATTTCTTTGGAAGGATATTTTTTCCCTATGGCCTACAAGTTGTAGTTCTCCAACACCAAAAATACTAGTACAAAGTATCGATCCTTTTTTCTATGGTTATGAGATGCTAAAGAAATGGGAATAAAAAATCTTATAGAGCAAGGAGATGGTGAGTTGATTGTGAAACAAGTGATCGATTTATTCCAAGTTAAGAACTACCATCTCCAAAAATATAAGAATAGATTTTGGGATTGCATAGAATATTTTGATGCATTTGATATCAAGAAGGTTCCTTATGATCAAAACACCAAAGTTAACTCATTATTATTTTTTGCATATTTGATTATTTTGCACCCTGATTTCGGTGGGAAAATGTTTTTGAGGGAGATGATGATCAACCCAAGTGTTTCAGACAACTCAGAGAACTAGCAAGTGTTTAATAATGATAACCACATATTTTCCTTCTTGTAGTTGACCACATATTTTATGTCTATGTAATTTGAAGGAAGTGACTCACTCCCATGGGATTTTACTGCAAATGATAGTGACAATAATATAATTGATCAAGTATATGAAGATGGAGTAATCCAATTGAAAGGTAACAAAATTATGAAGGGGTTAGTGTCACTAGAGGAATTTTTTGACAAGAATGACATGTTTATTTACAATAAGACCAAGGATCAGCCTAGATATTCATAGTAATATGAGAAAATATACACCATTACAAGTGAACAATTGAGGATAGTGAACGATTGTCATGTGTTTTTGTAAGGCCTAAATCTAAACTTGAACCATAACAACCAAAACTGAGTGTCAAAAACTTGCTTGCCTCCTACCCTTCTCTAGATTAGTATTCCCTCTGTATAATTCTCTTCCAAACCTTTCATGTCCTCAAATATTGTTTTAAAAAATTTCCCCAGTGTTTGAAATATTGTGACAGGATCATTCAACTCACTCAGTGGAGTACTTCCAAAGGTGAAATCTTTGGGAGGCCTAGAAAGGCTAATTTTGGCCTTTTCAGGACAGGTGTGTATTCTATGGGACTGATATTAAATACAAAAACAATCCAGAGGTGGTATTGAATATTTTTTAAGTAATGGAACTAATTTTGGAAGATTTAGGTAAGTGTTATAGGTTTAGGAATAGTTGCATCAAAAGTGGGTTTTTCAGGGGTAAGGAGCATGCAGTCAAAATCAGTACTTGAACTTCTTTAGAGGATTTTGGGATTTCTTTAATGAATCATAAAGAAAAAAAAATATTAATTGGAAATATTAACAAACCCTCTACATTATGGAATCATAAAATATTTTACAACACCTGATGGCTTCTCATGGCAGCTTAGTTTTGAAAGACACACCCTATTGTCCAAAAGAAAAAGGGGCAAATTTTTGATGATGCAAGAATAAATGAGGTATGAAAATAATACCATTTTTCTTGTAATGATTTCTAGAGTCAAAATCATATAATAATTCATCAAAAATACCTCTTGGAAATCCAAAAATTGCGTTGTCAAGGAATCTCTCTCACGAGGCGCATTTCTTGTACTTAGTCATTTTTGGGTGAGGAAAATTGTCACGTCCTTATGAGGGAGAAATTTTTCCCCTATTTTCCCCATTCCAAATGGGATAGAGGGGATTTGAAAATTTTCCCCTTCTCACCCCTTCCTCTATGTTCTCCACATGACCAATTCAAGCACTAAGGGGGCTTATTTGGCCTATCTCATTCCCCACATCTCATAACCTAAAGGTGACACTTAGAAACATAAGGTAAGGGTGAATTTTATAATCCCTTTTATACCCATTACAAATGGGATAGAGGGGATGAAAAAAATCACCCCTCTCTAGCACCCTCTCTATTTTTCAATGTGACCAACTTTCAACCTCGTAGTGCTAAGACTAGCTTTTCCCCATCTCATCCTCATTGTATCTCGTGCTGCCACTTATCCTCATCTGGTGATGGTATATTTTCATTTACCTCTCATCCCCATTCCTAAGAGAATATAGGGTAATTAAAAATTTACCTCACTATATCCCCTCTCAAGGTTTTCCCTGTGACCCAGACTCATCTCCCAGGTGTTAAATGATTGTTCTTTCCATTTCCCCATCTTGAAATATGAAAGTGATAAGTTGAAATCCCAGGTGAGGGAACATTTTATTTACCCCATTTTCCCCAATCGTAATGAGATAATGGGAACACAAAAATTATCCCCAATCAAAGAAGTGAAAACCATATTTTTTAAATTGTTTGTTATATGCAGAGAAAAATCACAGTAAATGAAAGATAAACAATAAAAAATGCAAACCTTCTAGTAACCTTCTAATGTAAACCTCAGTAAGTGTCTCCTATGAAACCTTGAAAAATGGATGTCAGAAACGATTTTTGGGTGCTCTTGAGTAATCTCCAAGCTTTGAATGCAAATGCTACAGACATAGTGAATTAAACAGAGTTTTTGTATATTAGATTCAAGAGACCAGTTTGAAAGAAAAGTAAGCCTGTAATTTATAGAGGAAAAAGGAAGTTGAAATTAGTTACACATGGATAAATGAGTATGATAAAAATAGCATTATGGGCAGTTGCAATAGTGTTGGGGGTAGTAAATGAATTAATTACAAAAATCTGCATCCGGA
Source organism: Taxus chinensis (assembly GCA_019776745.2). Classification (NCBI taxonomy): domain Eukaryota; kingdom Viridiplantae; phylum Streptophyta; class Pinopsida; order Cupressales; family Taxaceae; genus Taxus; species Taxus chinensis. The sequence continues at coordinate 622,865,769 of CM034153.1, read as the reverse complement.
ATGGTGGTTATACGTGCATTTTTATCACCCCCACCTTTCTAGGATTCTAGAAGTGCAGTTAACTAGGGTGAGGATAGGGATTCCAAGTGGATTCTAAGTGGAGTTAGATCAAGTGACAGATGACTAGGATTTGCACACACTTAATTAATTTAGCTAAAGGGGTACTAAGGATACATGAGATTTATTTAATTAATCCAAAGGGGTAAAATGTGTATTAATTAATTTATTTATTAAATTAATTGAAATGGGTGAATAAAATGGCGTATTAGGATAACACTGGGAACAAGTGGAAACATAAGTGTAATTTTGGGGTGTCTGCATTTTTTCCCTCTTTAAAGTGTTATTACAAATTAATAGTGCTTTAAACATAATAGACATATGTAGATCAGAGAGTGGAAAAATTGTGAAGCATTGAGATGCCCCAGCAAACAAAATAGTAGAGGAATTCCCCCTCAAGTGGGTAGACGACGCAGCAAAGTGGAAAACAACCGCTTCATAGGAAGAAAGCAAGGGATTGAAACAAGGATGGGAAAGGACTATGTTTGTAGCATGAGCGTTATTTGGAGAGTAATTTTTGGAGAAACCTAATTTTTGTTGTTTCGCAATAGAGTTTTCACCATGATTATGAAAGAATCAAGATGGTTAACCCATATGCACGTAAACAAACACACACAACAAAGAAAAGATAAAAAAAATAAAACAAACCACATATACAAAGTAGGTGCCGACATCATGGTTATAAAGGAACCAAGATGTGATCAAAATACTTGTAATTGCTCCAAAAAGAGTAAACATCAACAATGCAACATAAATTTTAAAAAGAAGACAATCAGTTATGCCCCTAATGTATACCACAATGATGATTAAGTAGATACAAATGCTCCCAAATGAGAATAGGATCAGACTAGAAGAGTGGAGTTAAAGCGACTCCTTATGAATCTCTTTTTGACTCTATTATGCAAATGATCAAATTTGAAGCTTCCCTAGGTGAAGTTATATTACGTAGGAAAAACAATTTAGTGACTTGCCCCAAGCAGAGTTAGCATATCATTCAAAGGGAAGAAAGTGATAGTTGTAAGATTGACACAATCACTAGGGTAATAAATAAAAGTATGTCGTTTATCAAGATTTTATTAAGATGTTGAATAATTCACTTTAAGGGTTTTCCAATTGTAAGATTTCTATGATAAATGAATGTTTGTTCAAAAAATTTGTAATAATTTTTTTATTTTTTTGGATTTTTGAAATATTTGATTTTTTTAGATTTTGAAAAATATCTTTTTTTTTTTAAAGTTTTGAAATACAAATGCAAACAAAAATGAAGACATTCCATGTCTTAAATAAACCAGGAGGAAAACACAACATGTGCAAGCGACAAAAAGATATAAAAGAAGTAATAGAAAGAAACCCAATATGAATAGGAAAGAACCACACCAAAGCTATATGTGAACCAGGATGTGAATAAATTTACTACAATTGGTCCATGAGCACATTCCAAATACACAGAGTATTGGTTATTTGAACTATCAAATATCAGAAACTAAGCTAAGAATATATAATACAAAATTCCATATGTACAAATGTTAAACAAGAAAACAAGCTAGTGAACAAAAACACACTAATGTAAAAAATTCTAATTAAGAAGCAAATATATACAGATGTCAAGTTACCCCCAAGAGAAATCTAAAGCCAAGTGATGTCCCTATGCAAAGTTACATTGCAAAGAGTAGCTTGATTGATTGGAAAAGATGATTGGGAACAATCATATGAACAAAATGGTGAATGAAATTACATGTGATATTTTTTTTTAATCATTTTCGAAACATTTTGTATGTTTTTTTATTTATTTTCTGAAAAAATTTATATTGTTTTTTGGGATTTTGAAAAAATTTATATTTTTTTGTGAGATGTTTTTTTGAATGTTTTTTGGTTTTTTTGGAATTTTGAACCGCATGCCAAAGAAGAGGGAAAGGAAATTCCCAAGTCAAAATTGACATGCTAAATGGAAGGTGAACAATGGTGGTAAACAATGGGCATGAAAACCATATAAGGAAAACATGTGACACATGGCAAGGTGAAAAATTACAAGCGGGAAACAAAGTGAAATGACAAAACAAGTTGATGCACTGATATGCCCCTAGTGCAAGGGTTACTCTTCGGAGACTCAGGCTCGTAAAAATTCTTTAGATGAATGGAATTCATAGGCTCCTTCAACTCTTTTTAATCCTCAGTAGACAATTTGTATGTATCAGATCCAAATTTAGCCATTATAACATAAGGACCCAACCAATTAGGCTCAAATTTGCCCTATTTTTTTCATGGTTTAGTTGTGTTCTTTTTATTTTTCTTTAGGACAAAATCACCAATTTGAAACTGTCAAGGTTTGATATTGTGATTATAATTATGGCACAGTCTATTCTGATATACATTTATATGGTCTAAGGCATGAAACCGTCTCTCGTCCAGTAATTCTAGCTTTGCAAGGTGTGCAACACAGTAATCCTCTTCATGAATGGAATGTTGGAGGGAGACACGAAGTGAAGGTAGTTCAACTTAGATAGGTAATATGGCTTCAAAGCCATATACTAGGGAAAAAGGAGTTGCTCCTGTAGGTGTATGAAAGGAAGTGCAGTAGGCCCATAGGGTAGGATATAACTACGTATGTCAATTACGTCCATGTTTATTGATTCTCTTTTTGAGAATGGACTTGATACTCTTGTTTGATGCTTCGGATTGGCCATTGCATTGTGGATAATAGGGTGTAGCCCATTTTAGGCTTAGATTATATTTCTTAGCTAGGGCCTTGAGATCCTTATTCTTGTAAGAACCACCATTGTCAATGACAGTAGTAGCGGTGATGCCAAAACGACAGATAATAGGTTGAAAATGAATTTAGAAATATTACACCTACTAACCTTAGTAAGAGGCATAGCCTCAACCCACTTGGTGAATACTCAGTAGCGGTTATAATAAAAGTGTGGCCATTAGAAGAAGTGGGCTTTATTTTTCCAATTAAATTATGTCCCCATTTTGAAAAGGGCCAAGGTAAAGTAATTGGTTGCAAGGCTTGGGATGGTGCATGAATGAGATTACTGTGTATTTGGAAAGCCTGACATTTCTTCACAAAGTTGCATGCATCTTCCTCCATTGTGGGCCGGTAGTATCCAATGCATAAAATCTTCTTTGTAAGGACTATTCTACTGGTATGGGCACCATAAATACCTGAATGTACTTTAGCTAGCATTTGATTAGCTTCATCATGATTGAGACATCTTAAGAGAGTCCCATCATAGCCTATTTGATACAAAGTGTCAGCAAGAAGGGTGTAGCACAAAGCATGTTGTGCTAAAGATATTTTATTGGCTAAATTAAAATTAGGAGGATAGGATTTAGTTTGAATGAAGGTGTATATATTTTGGTACTAAGGATGATCAGGACCAACAATCTCACAAACCATGGTGGACTACGGAAATTCGTATGCAGGCACCAAAAGATGTTCAACAAGGAACTCATTGTGAGTTTGATTAGTGTCAAATGAAAGAAGTGAAGTGATAGTTTCCATAACATCCACTGATTTGTTTTATATGTGAGGAACTTGTTCAAAATTGATAATCCATAAATACCCTCTAAGGCTATCAACCATTCTTTTATAAGGTAAGATATTTTCATCTTTTACCTGATATGCTCTGTTAACTTGATTAATGACTAGAAGAGAATCACCAAGAACTGTCAATTCTTACAGGCTTCATGAGATAGCAAACACTAAGCCTTCTATCAGTGTTTCATACTTTGTTATGTTATTTATGCAAGGGAAGATGATATGATAAGATTTACGTATGAGTTCTCCATCCAGTGTGCGTAAGATAATTCCTGCTCTAGAACCATGGATATTGCAAGATCCATCTAAGAATAATGTCCATAAGGGTGTTGCTTCTATGTATAACAAGTCTTCATCTAGAAATTCAAAATTTAGTGGTTGTAAACCTGGTAGTGGTGGTGTGGCTAGTTGATCTGCCAGTGCTTGACCTTTGATAGCCTTTGATTGACAATTTCAATGTCAAAGTCATTAAGTAGTGCAATCTAGCTAGGCATTCATCTTGTTATGAATGGTCTCAGAAGTAGGTGATTAAGATGATCAACCCTTGAAATTAGCTTAGTGGTATGATTTAGGAGATAGTTTCACAGCTTTCCAAAATTATAAGCAACTGCTAAACAAGCATTTTCAACCTGCGAGTACTTGGTCTCATGCTCAAGAAGAGTTATGCGCAACTAATACACAACTTGTTCCTGATCATTATCATTGTGTTACACCAATAATGCCCCAATGGCATGCTTTGTTTCAGATGTATACAAAAACATAGGCTTATCCTGTATATGCGACATGAGTACCGACGGAGATGCTAGGTATTATTTCAATTTTGTAAAGACATCTTGATAGTCTTGTGTCCATTTGAACTGGACATCCTTTTTAAGTAGTTGGTTGAAATGATGGCACTTATCTGCCAATTGAGAGATGAAACAACGAATAGATTATATTTTTCCTTGTAGGCCCCTTAGTTATCGAAGGTTATGAGGAGGTGGCATATCTCTTATAGCTTTTACCTTAGTAGGGTCCACTTCAATTCCTCTTTGTAAGACAATAAATCCCATAAGTTTCCCTGAAGTGAAACCAAAGACACATTTTTTTGGATTAAGGTGAACCTTGTACTCCCTTAACAGCTCAAATATACACCTAAGAACTACTGTATGTTCCACCCTAGTCCTTGATTTAGCAAGAATATCATCAACATAATCTTCCATTATGTCATGAAGAAGGTCGTGGAAAATAAAATTCATGGCACGTTGATAAGTTGCACCAACATTTTTAAGGCCAAAAGGCACGACCTTGTAACAAAATGTCCCCCATGGGGTTGTAAAATTTGTTTTATGTTGGTATTCTTCAAAAATTTGAATTTTGTTATACCCATAAAATCCATCCATAAGGTATAACATCTCATGGCTTGTAGTATAATCGACAATCATGTCAATATTAGGCAAACATAAATCATCCTTAGGACATTCCTTATTAATCTCATGGAAATATGTACAAATATGGATTCCGAGGGTCTTCTTCACAACTGGTACCATATCAGATATCCACTCTGAGTAGTCAATGCACCATATGAAGCCTGCATCCAATAATTTTATAGTTCATCCTTAACAAGAAATGCAACATTGGGATGCATTTTATGTAGTTGTTGCTTGACAGGTTTAACATATGGGTGCACCACAAGGTGATGAACTAAAATATAAGGATAAATATTGGGAATATCTTTGTAAGACCAATCAAATACATCCTAAAACCCAATTAGAAGTGTTGTGAAGGCTTTTATTTTGGTTTCTGATAAACTTGCACCTAGTTGTAACAATTTTGGCTCGTCTTCAGTTCTAATGTTAATGGTTGTCATCTCTTCTACCAACAGCTTAGAAGTGTCATTATCTTGAAATGATGTTGGAGGTTTGTGTAGATTGTCAAATATTTTTGGATCCAAATCTCATCTCTTTAGTTCCTTTGAAATGTTTTCACTAGGAGATGCATACTTTTCTTTCTTATTCTTTTTCATTTTTTGATTCTCGTATAATTCCTCAAAAAGGTGTTCACTATGCAAGATATATTTTTTCTTTTTCTGTGTTTAATTTATTTTTCTTTAGGAATGGATATTGTAATTTCTTCGTCCAAGTAAGTGGTAGCCTCAAGGTTTATATCGAAACCCTTCTTATGATCCGATAAGGAAAAGGGTCCCAAGCCTCAAGGAACTCTTGGATGGCCTCATTGTTTTGAAAGAGATCCATGGAAATATGACACTTTTGGTCATGATCAATGGGGGAAGGATAAACAACATCAAGGGTTCGAACGGATAAGTATTCGAGGAAAAGTGTAGTCTCAGATAGGTCTTCGAAGAGGCTATGTGTGGAATCGGTCTCAATTTCAGAATATGAGTCCTCATCGTTAGGTAAGTACATCAAAAACTATAGACATCTTTTTATATATCTCATATCCTAGACCATATGTTTAAAGATTATACTTGATATTCATAGGTTCAAGAACACCATGCCCTTGTGGGCCAAGGCCTCTTCTTTTCAAGTTCATGTTTTTCATCATTCTATGGCCCTTAGTGTAATCAGTGGATTTGTAGCATTCTTACCATCTTGTCTTTGCATATAGCTAAGATTCGTCGGAGATTGGAATGTCTTCATATTCTAGATATCCATATCGTCTCCAAAGAGTGTTTCTGAGATAGTAAGCTGGAGGTTCTTGTAAATGAGGAGCGTTAGGATTCCCATAGCTGCGAGGCGATAATGGGAGTTTGCCAACAATAAATGCATTTTCAAGTGTGTATTCACCTAAGCCTTTATGAGAGAATGTAACTTCAGGTGACACCTTAGATGTAGATGCTCCAAAGGAAGATGTAGAAGTGTGAGGAATATCCTCAGGTGACACTTCAGACATAAATTCTTCAGAAGAAGCTGCAGAATCATGAGGGTGAAATATTACATTAGGTTCAATACGGTTGGTAACAATACAATTTGCACGTTAGATCCATGGTTGTGCTATCAATAGTATGGACAATATTTTTCCTTTTTGTACCTTGCTTTGAAAAACTTACAGTATTCGAAGGGATAAGTATCACCACGCAAGGTGAAATCTCTACCGATGTTATGTGGAAACTTTATGCATTGATGGAATTTGGAAGGTATTGCGTGCATCACATGTATCAAAGGTCTACCTAAAAGAAGTTTATATGTCATTTCTGCATCAACTACATAACACATACAGTGTCAAGGAGCTATGCGGGCCTACTTGTATGGGAGGAGTGATGGTACCACAGGACTTGCGAACTTAGTATTATCATAACCATGAATGGTAATGATATTAACATCTAAGTAATCTATTGTATGACCAAGGCAATGGAGCATTTTTATAGAACAAATGTTAAGATTCTAATCCATTGTCGATAAGAACTCTCTTGACTTTATGATCTAGTAACATAGGCTTCAATGTACAAGGAGTTATTGTTAATTGATATTTGGGTTCAACATATCTTGAGGGCCAAAAGATAGAATAGGAGTTTTAGGTGTAAGGTTTGCGATCATAGCCTAAAACTTGTTGAGCATTGAGAGTATGAGGAACATGATGATTTATTTAGAACACGAGTGAGAATATCTTGAAATCTAGGTGACTCTTTTCAACAGTTCCATGAGAGAGATATGCACTGGCGTGGTGGCTAATTGTTTGATTAAGTCATACTGACCCGGAGTGGGAGATTTGGCATTAGAGTTTGACTTTTGATTCGAAGGAGCTGGTTGGTTTAGACGTTTGAAGTTCTGTAGAAGACGTAGAAGGTTGGGTTGCCGCAGGAACCCATATCTTCCTTTGGTGTGTGGTGACATATAATTACTCGAAGGTTTGAATTTAAAGGTCACCATTGTATATGGTACTTCCCCAATAAATGAGATAATTGAACTGAAATCAGCATTATTGGCAGAGGGACCTTTGTCAACATTTTTATTGTCACCACCAATGTTTGGGAAATGGGTTTGAAAACACCTTGAGATTGTCGTTGGGTGTTTTATTTGGTGATGGTTCTTCAATAATGATATCTCCACTATCAATGAGGTCTTGGAAAAAGTGACGTAAGCGAAAACATCGATCAGTTGGGTGACCGTCAATGTGATGAAAATCACAATAAGTATCAACTTTATACCAAGTAGGTTTGGGTTCTCCCTCAATCCAAAGGTATGGTGATGGAATAAGTAACCATGTTTACATTAACGAGTTGTTGAAGGACATTTAATAGAGTTTCTGCCAAAGGAGTGAAACGACGTCACTTAGAATCAGAAGAGGAGGAAACCTCTTTGCTAGAAACAACAAGAGGTTATTTACCTTTGTTTGGTCTAGTTTGAGTGTTTTGGACGTTGTGGACATTGCGATTGTTCTGTAATACCATCATTGACCATATTACGATTGCGGTTAACATGTTTAGATTTTTCTTGGTAAGAGCTATTAGGATGATTACTATGTTGCCCATTATCTTTTGAATGAGGTTTTAATCAAACCTTTTGCGATAAGGGATTTTTCAATATTGTGACCCTTTCTCAATAACTTCTTCAAAAGTATTAAGGAAATGTATTTGCATGTGAAAGAATATCTCATTGTTGAGATTTGGTACATAGATGCTCACAAGTTGTTTCTCAAGCGTGGAGCATGTGAAACATTGGCTAGCAATCCCATGCCATCTTTATAGGAATTGTGCGAAGGTTTCATTTGTTCATTGTTTGGCATTACACAAATCCATCATTGTAATTTCAGAGTCTAGGTTGAATGATAAATGTTTGAACGAACTTCTTCCGAGAGGTCCGTGAAAGTTTCATATAGAACCCTCGGGGAGGTAGTAGGAACTAATCCAAGGCTTGTCCTCCTAGACTTCATGAAAAGAGACACATTAAGAAGACATCGCTATAGGCCACCTCTTAGCAAGCCATATAAAACTCCTTGATATGCTCTCTAGGATCACTTCTTGCCCTTGTATTTATCAAATTTGGGCGTCTCGAAAGATTTGGGAAAAGGGACACACAAAATGTCCTTATCGAAGGGGTAAGGACACAATTCTTCAAAGTTGAATTGTTTGCGGTGATGTTGCATACCTAGAGATGGTGTCCTTCATCATTTTCCATTCATGGGAAAACGGTGATTTGTTCTGTAAGAAATATAAGGAACCATCACTCGTAGAGTTGTTGTTATCTTTGGTGTACGCGGTATGACTCTTAAATGAAACATCACTAGTTTTCTTTGGTGCCTCATTATCACGGGATTTATTGGTGACTTTAGAATTTAAGATAGCAAGTTGTTGTAGCCATGCCATTAATTTGAGTCATGAGGGATTGAGCAGGATCGAATGGCCTAATCAGTTCATTTTCATTTCTTCCTTTCGTCATATTTGTCTTTGTTTGATTCATCACCTTTGGTTTAGTGTTGTTCGAGGTGGACTTGTTTCGATCATCATTGTTCGTGTGACTAGGGCCTACCTCATCATCATTTTTTTTTTGAAATGAAAGGTTCACCCTTATTAGGTCAATGGTTTGCCAAGTAACATTTATAGGCTATCTTCGTTGAAATCAGAGGGTAATTTTTCTCCCATCGCAAGGAGACGAAAAAAAAATTGGTCTTTATTCATACGTAAAATATTTTCAATGCGAGATTGTCTCTTTGAGTGAGATGTCATTCTGATCATCCTCAGAGTTTTTGTCATTATCACTATCGAAAATTTCTAAAAAGGATTTCATTCACCCCTTCCAAAGGACTATAATCTCTTGTGTCATGTTCCCACCATTTTTAAAAAAGGGCGGGAGCAAAAGAGAGATTTGAAAGATAACTCATCCCGTATCAAAGTGAATGTGGCGATGGAAGAGAGGTGTGTGATTGAGTTTGATGATAAATTGTCCCTTAAAAAAGTGAATGTTAATATGGGCAAGAGGTTTAGAAGATATGAGCGACACAACCCTTAACAAAGTGAATGTCAAGATGGAAGCGTGCGAAAGTGTTTGATAAACTCAACCCTTGACAAAGTGAATGCCAAGATGGAAGAGTAGTTTGACGTGATGAAAGGTTATCGTCCTCTAACAAATTGAATGCTAGAATGGAGGAGGGATATAGGGACAAACGTTTCAAATGCGTTCAACCTCTAACAATGTGAATTCTAGAATGTAGAGAAGTGAGGATAGATTGATTGCAAATGCACTCTACCACTTAGTCAAAAGTGAATGCTACATGGGAAGCAGGGTATGAAAAATGGAGTCAAATCGTATGTGATGTGCTCAACCCTTAACAAGAATTTGTTAAGAAGGAAGAGGATAATGAAGGGATAAGACTCAAATATTTATAATGTAACTGTTGGAAAAGGAATATGTGATGAAGTGTCCAAAACACAACAAATATGTTGTCAAGTTAGGGACGTGAAGAAAGTAAACGTATATAGTTTAACGATGATGTTGTCAAACTAAAGGATGCAAGAAGAGAATGAAGAGTAAGGTGTGATGAAATTGAGTTGTGACAAAGTGGAACACAACACCATTAAGATGTGAGTTGTAAGATGAAAGTGCTTGAGCGAGGACGTGGATATCCGCAACTCAAGACTTAATGTCGAAAATAAGATGAAAAACTTAAACTTTGGGAAGGTTATCCAAATGTTTAAGTGTCAAATGAAAAGGGAGATAAAACTCAAAAGGAGGTGATTATGAAATATACAAGAATTTGAGGGTCGTGCAAAGGGGGAAGAATCAAATAAGTGAATGAGAACCCCAAATGAATGAGAGAATATCAAATGGAGAAGGAAATGATGATGAAAAGATTGATAATAATGAAATAATGAAAAGAGATAAAAGTTCTCGAAAAGGGGAGAATCGAGAGTAAAAATGAAGATTAGTGAATGACTGATGACGAGAGAGAAAAGAGGACGAGAAAAGATGAAACGAGAATGAAAGTAGAATTCAAACAAGGGTTAGTTTGGAAAAATGACGAAAAGATATAAGAAAAGTGAAAGAGTGAATCCCAAACAAGGAGTGTTTTGGAAAAAGCGAGTGAGGAACACTACTACAAAAAGAAATAAAAACAAAAGAAGAAAAATGGAAAAATAAGTTTTTGTTTGAATGTTTGGTTGTGGCCTCTACCATACATTGGTTTGGATAATGTTTCGCTTCCTGGGTGGTTCTCTCAACTAGGTGTTAGCAGTATATCCGAGCTAGCGTGACGCTATTGCTAGTTGATGATCTTTACTTTACCCCCTTTGAAACCCTGAGAAAAGATCTTTGCTCAGAATGAATCGCATTGGGTTCACCACTAAGGTCTATTTGTGACTCTAACTCACAAAGGCTTTACTAGTCACGTAGGATAAAAAGGTTCTCGCATTTCGTCCACTAGTTCCCTGAAGGTGTGGACTACTTTGGGGTTCCTAGAAACACCACATTTGTTGTAGCTTAAGGCTTATGCCAAGGGGGTTATGTTCTATTTAAGTAGGTCGAGCCATAACTCTTAACCGAACCTTGCAAATACAAGTGTTTTGAATGTGGTGTTTTTTTTAATCTTTTGATTTTAAGTGTGGTTTGATTGTACTCCTTTGGCAACCTGTAGTTAGTAGTTTTTTGAAATGTTTTATCCACCTTGTATGAGAGAGGGTCATGCAAACAAAGATTAAAAAAATTTCCATGGAATGAGGTAAAAATAACAAAAAAAACAAACAAGGCAGACATAAGTGAACCCATGTTTCTTATTTCCCAAGATTGCTTACAAACGTGATAGGAAAGAGCATACGTGTGGGTTGGTTTTGATTAAATGAAACGTTAATTCCCAATAAACATAAAAAAGAAAGAAATGACCACGTTTATGATTCCCAAGATCGCTTTAAAAAGCGTGAGGGAAGAACATACACGTGAAGTATTTTGTAGTTAGTCTCACAAAAACAAAATAAAATGATAAAGGAAAAGTATGCAAAACATGTGTGAAAGAGTTAGTTGATGTAGAAAAATGACTTAATGGTGATAAAAAGTCATGAAGGAGCGAGGATAAAAGGAATATAAACGCCCAATAAAACTGTAAAATGAAAGGAAATAATTAGTCTTTTTTTAAAACAATGAATTGTGCATAAAATGGTGAAAAAAATGATAAATATTGGACTGAAACGTCTAATAACCCTTATTTTGGAAAACTACACAGTGAGTCTAAGAAAAAGAAAGAAATAAACTAATTTAAGTGCAACTTAAAGTATAAATAAGAAATTATAAATAAAATAAAAACCTAACCCTAAAACTAAACCTAGAAATATGTCAAAAGAAATGGAAAAAAAACTAATTGATTGTATGTTTGTGTGTGTGTGCAGGTGAAAAGAGAAGAATGAAAGATAAACACTAAACAATGCAAACCTTCTAGTAACCTTATAATGCAAACCTTCTAGTAACCTTCTAATGCAAACCTCAGTAAGGGTCTCCTATGAGACCTTGTAAAATGGATGTCAAAAATGATTTGTGGGTGCTCTTGAGTACTCTCCAAGCTTTGAATGCAAATGTTATAGACATAGTGAATTCAACAGATTTTTTGTATATCAAATTCAAGAGACCGGTTTGAAAGAAAAATAAGCTTGTAATTTATAGAGGCAAAAGGTAGTTGAAATTGGTTACACACGGATAAATGAGTATGCTAAAAATAGCATTATGGGCAGTTGCAATAGTTTCAGGGGCAGTAAGTGAATTAATTACAAAAGGTTACATCTAGAAAGGTGGTTGTACGTGCATTTTAATTGCCCCCACCTTTCTAGGATTCTAGAAGTGTAATTAACTAGGCTAAGGATAGGGAGTCCAAGTGGAGTCTAAGTGGATTTAGATCAAGTGGCCGATGACTAAGATTTGCACACACTTATTTAATTAATAAATAATAATTAATTTAGCTAAAGGGGTACTAAGGATACATGAGATTAATTTAATTAATCCAAAGGGGTACAATGTGTATTAATTAATAAATTTAATCAATTAATTGAAAATAGCTGAATAACATGGCATATTAGGATAACACTGGGAACAAGTGGAAATACAAGTGTAATTTTGGGGTGTCTACGCTTGTTGCTACTTCATCCGTTGATCAAAAAACACTATCGGGTGAACTAGAAACACAAAGAAGCTGATTTTTACCTCATTTATTTCTCCAGAATGACCAAAACCTCATTTTTTTTATTAAAACCTCTAAATACCTATACATTTACTAGGTATGCCATCAAATTTCTTCTAGTGCAGCCATTAACACTAAAATGAAAAAAAATTCATAACTCTGAAAAACGCAATTAGTTTCCATTAAAATTTTCTCAATATTTCCTCATTCCAGGAACCTTCAATAAGATTGTAATTGCAAGATGAATTATTCCCTAAGTTTTTAACAATAAAAAACCCTAATTATGTTCCCTAAAATATACCTTTTCAATTTCGAAGACTTTTGGTGGGCAGATCATGGTGAAATTTGGAGCATGAGATCCCAACTACGAGCCAAATCTAATGAAGGCATTTTCATTGAAAAAATACATGCATAAGTGATTATTATAAAAATATTAATTATTTGGTGCAGTTACACAAAATAGAAGCTTTCCAATAATAGTAAGTTCTTTTAGATCAGTGCATTCAAAAAATAATGAAGATGACAAACTAGGCCAAATAGGTAGTTTTACAAAAAAAACACAAAACAACTTTCCAAAAATAGAAAATTTCATAAATCAACAAAGCAACATATATGAAAGTATTTTTAGCACGTTAGGGATTTCAAAAAACTTAATTCAAGTTAAAAATAAATGTTTCCCAAAAAATCAGTCCCTAGACCCTACCTACTAAAAATTGAAAGTTTTTGATTGGGTTGCAGAAAGTTGATATCTTCTTCACTTTCTCTCATATTGTTGATTTTTGTAAGCATGAAGTTTAAGTTTTCTGGTCTAGAGTATGTTTCATCGCTAGTATCAAAATATCGAGGAGTGGGTGACAATGATGTTTCTTATATGGACTTAGAAGATCTGAAGAACCGAATGCTCAGAGGTCCCAAGGAAATACTGGAAGACAAGATTTTCAAGAGTGGATTATATGCTACAAGTGGTCATCCCATGTCTTTTCAGAGTATGGAATTGGTACTGGTATGTTCTCATCACTATGATCCGGAATCAAGAATCATAAGGGAAGAAAACAACTCAATACTTGAAATGCTCACTCCAAAGGGAATTTCATAGTGTATACAAATCCTAACATGGAAAAACATGGTAATCGTCATGAAGGAGTTTACATATTACCTCCAAGGTATTGTATTAGGATCATGGTTGAATCAAGGGAGGAATCCATCTAACATTACAAAATCTTTGTCCAGAAGTGAGTTTCATGAAGGATTTTCTAATACAATCATCCTACTGAGTAGCGTAATGGGAAAAGAGGCCATGAAATATTTTAAATATTATATGGCACAATTCATATTTATCATCATCGAATGAAAAATAATTATTGAATGGGGATAGATAATTAGTGATAACATCCATCAATAAGTGCTTTAGTTCTAGTTTACCAAGAAGTTCTTGATGACATCCTACTTGGTATACGATCTTGTGAGTACAAGACCATTCAGAGGCCTAACCCTCACTCAGAAAATATCTCAAAAGGCACCTTCCTATGAAAGTTATCCACAACTAAACCTTAAGGAGAACAAAAAAAAATTCTCAAGATTGAACTATGTATTCACTATGTTTTTCATTTGATTGCTAGAGGGTGATCCTAAGTCAATACTGTCTTTTCAAGATTCCACTTTGATCAAGAGATATGGGTCTTTTTTCACACACTTTTCAACTTTCTATTACATCAAGGTACCAGGGTTTTATATTTCTCCAAATAATCTTCCAAGGAACCTTAGTGATAGTATCGTGATGTTCAAGTTGTGTAATCAACTCTCCCACGTGAATGGAAAACTCAAGAATCCTACGAAGAAAAGTGTGTCGTATCCTATCTTTCTTGGAATATTTTCCTACAAGAATGCAAATGATGCCTCAAACTTGGAATATTCCTTCACTCCTTTAAACCTCTAATTATACACACCAAGGATTGATTTTGAAATTCGAATCAACCCTAAAACCTTCTATCTTCACAATTTGCACCATGTTCAAAAAATTGAAGATTATTGGGTAAATTAATTAGATGATTTTTATGTTAGGGAACATGATCACATGAGAATGATTTTTGGATAGATGAGAAAAATTAAATCTTATTGGTTTGAGGATTGAGTTGAAAATGATGAAACTGAATTGTATGATCCTGAGTATCAAGCAGTGAAGGTATTTCCTCTTCCACAGGTCTCATAGAGCATTCGTGATTCAGGAGACATAAATGAATGAACTAAGGTGGTAATCAAGAGATCCAATTTATGGTTAATGAAGAAGAGAGTTTCACTCATCAAATAAGGATGTCTCTAGAATCTTAGAAGACATGCATCTCACCTCTCCACTTTAAAGGAAATAGATAAGACTTCAAGCTTTGCTCACTCGGGAGGGCTCACAAAAAGGAATTCAATGGAATCTAAGGTACCACACTACATGAGGTTGAACAAGAAATCAAGAGAAATACAAGATCATGTAGAATGGTTGGATTAGGGAGAAATTACTCCATCTCATCCATCAATCCCTTAGTGGTTTCCAAGCATCTCCTCCTCTTTAGCTATGAAAACTCAACCAATGCAATAAGTGCCCTCTCACTTGGAGTCAAAAACAACAATCATGCCCAGTGTTGAGCTCGAAAAAACTAAAATACTCCCATGGGTACAAGAGATGATTGAAGGAGATACTTTCATGGTCAAAAATTGACCATGTTATATTTTCAAGCAATATTAATGATGGTGAATAAAAATAAGGTAGGAAATCTCAAGTTTCCTCCCACATTTTCAGTGGTGCTTCAAGAAATCAGTATGTGGAAATAGCTTGGCCAAATGTAGTCATTCCTATTAGTGAGATGACCTCGTCTGACTATGAAATGAGAACCATTCCTCTGGGGTCAGAAATTCATGATGGAAATGTCCATCTATTCAAATAATCTTCCACTCACCTTCTTGCGATAAATGAGGAGTATAAGGAGAATATTGAACAACTGGAAGGTCACGTAAGGACTATCTCTTCATATGTTCAATAATTCATGGATCCAAATTCCATCCTCTCTCTTCTATTTGAATAATTCACTCTCATCAGTAGCATTGATCCAAAACCCATCAAGAGAGCAGAAGGCTTCACAATGCAAGGAAGGTACAATGACAAGTGGGTGAGAAAAATTCTTGAAAAAGGTAGGACCTTGCTTCTAGAAATTCTATCATTGTTTAAATACATGATTGTAACATCTATCAAGGTAAATATTATCATGGATGAAATTGAAAAAGAGAAAGAGAATTTGGATCAAGTGTTTCCACTAGTGACTAAAATGGGAAAAAGTAACTCTTCTGTATTGGTAGCAAGAAATGTGTTCAACTCTGTATCTAAAGACATATCTCCTATTTGGTCCACAACTCTTGTTTCTCAATATGAGATGTTAAACATGCTCTCAATTAATTGTAATCATATGATGAGTATACTTCAAAAATATAGGAAGATATCAATGTGGAAGTACAGAAACTTGAGGTACTGATGGTTAATGATAAAAATTTAGTGAATGATCTTATAAAACCATATGAAGAGCTAGTTAATAAAGAGTTGGGAGACACATTCTCCTTTAATGAATACACACTATAATATCTTGTAGAGATCATATTTTTTATCTCCAACACTGCAAAATAGCATCAAGCATGGTTGATAAAATGCAAAAGTATCAATAGCACCTCCAAGAATTAGCTCAAGGCGTTAAGTTTTGTACACATTCCTAAATTAGAGAAGGTTACAACCGCAATGTCTCAATTCAGCAAGGAGTTTAAGGAAATCAAGTTATTTCCAGAAGAACTCTCCAAGAGTCTGTTAATAAGCGAATCTTCATTCGAAAATGCACCATCTTCTTTAATTATTTATCTCCTCTCTTCTCTCTTTCCAACACCTTCCTCTCTTCTCTCATGTTCCATTTCTTCATTAGAGGGGTTTACTTTTGACTATTATCTTATCAATTAAAATGTGATCTATAGTTATACTTTGTAATGAGTTTCCTTCAATTAATAAAAAAGGGACTCAATTTCTTTTCTAGGAACATGAAAGGTCACATGTTGTAAAGGTTAGTGAGGAGTCGTGTGCGGGTAGGAAATTATTCATTTAAAAAACTATATATTGTATGACTCCCTCATTTCAAAGAATTTTCAATTTTTGAGTCTCTAAGTAGATAACTAGTGCATCACAAAGAAACAAGAAAAGATAGCATTTCCTCTATTCCCTTTTCATATGTTTCCTCTCTCTCACTCTCTCTCGTAGCTTTGTGAATGTGAAACAATTGCATAACCAAGAAGGTTGTAAAATACTTTGATGAATGTATGAATGAAATTTTATGTTCATGATTCATTTTATCTTGCCATAGCTAGAATAGTTGTTTTTCCTCTAATTGTGTGTGGATGAAGTCTTTTTAATACTTGTAAAAATATTCTTGAGTCTATTTACAATATTAACCCACACTCTCAAAATTCTCACTCCTAATATTTAAACCTCCCTTGAACTACGTGAAAGCATTTTCCACAGGTTCATTGGATTGTGTTTGTGTGATCCTAGACCTATTGGCCACCCACATAGTTTGTTTTATTTTCATAAAATAAAGGTATCATCTCCTTTTCCAAGGAGGGACATAGTCCCAGAGATTTGGTGAAAATTAGCTAATTTTTCCTAGCGAAAATTATTTCGCTAACATGAACAGTGGAAAATGTTGGTCACCTAAGGAACAAAGAAGATTCTCAACCCTGTTGAAAAAATTATTCAGGTGTATTATAATATTCATTTTATGATCTCAAATCCTTTCAAACACAATCAATGAAACACTATGTTCCCATAAAACTAGATGCAAATGACTTTTGGAGAAAGAAAAGATAGTAGAATACAAATATTTTTAGGACTATCAAAGTAGAGGTCGAGAAACTACTCAAATACCTCATCATTTTTCCATTCCATCATTCAATATAGATAGGTAATATTCTACCATTTTGGAATAAAAATGGTTAAATCTGAATCTACATGGATTACCAAAATCTAAATCAAGCTCCCCTGAAGGAAAATTACCCCTTTCCGATTATGGACCATATCCTACAAACAATGAATGGTTCATAAATGATGTATATGGTTGATGGATTATCTAGATACAACCAGATTAAAGTTTCTAAGGAAGACCAACTCAACACTACTTTCACCACTCGACAGGGAACTTTTACATATCACCATGTTCCCTTTAGGTAAATAAATGCATCTTCTACCTTTCAAAGTGCTATTGATTTAGATTTTAGGGTTTCTAAGGGGAAATTCATATTGGTGTATCTGGATGATCTCATGGTGTACTCTAAGAAGACATAAAAAAACACTTGCAATAGATTTAACAAGTAGTGATCCATTGTAGAAGGCATCATATTTCTCTTAAACCAAAGACGTCAATATTTGGACTAACCAAAGGAAAACTCCTTGGTCACATTGTGAGAAAGGAAGGAAAAACTATTGATCTAGAAAGAGTGAAATCCATGGAAATATTGTCTCTACCCACAAGTAAGCCAGATGTGTACTCTTTCTTTGACAAAGTAAACTTCTTAGGGAGGTTTGTTTTAGACTTTGCTAATATTACAAAGGAAATCATCAATATGATGAAACCCAATGAATACTTCTAATAGAGTAAACAAGGGAAGGAATCTTTTGAGTCTATCAAAGGCACTATTTAAAAAGCACCCAGTTTGGTCTACCCATATTTTAAGAAATAATTCATTGTGTATTGTTATTCCTCATAACATACTATTTCAATTGCCCTTGTTCAAGAAAATAAATATAAAATTCAAATACCCATTGTGTTCAATAGTTCTCCTTTAAAGGAACTTGAGCTTCACTATTCACAACATGAAAACCATCCCTATGCGGTGGTCAGAGATTTGAAGAATTTTAAGTTTTACCTCTTGAACTCTCATACTATTGTCATGGTCCCTAGCCCAAAGGTTAAATACATTCTAATGTAGCAAGACCCTGATGTAATGTGATGGAATTGGGTGTCAAAAGTGTAAGAGTATGACCTCGACATTAAACCTTTCCAATTAGTATGAGGTGGCTTGTTTGAACTCCTTGATTTGGAAGAAAGGGTAGATTATTCCATCTATTACGGGTGCTTGATTAAGGACCTTCCTCTTGTGCTCTTCGTAAGCACCACCAATTCTTGGTACGTGGACATAACATATTTTTTGACCTATGATGATTTTTCTCCATGTATAGACAACAAGAAGAGGAATTATTTCCATCTCAAAGAAACGAAAAATGTCATTTGTGAGGACATATTATATAGTAAATGACTGATGGTACTTTCCTAAGGTATATTGAGGAAGAACAACAGAAGAAGATCTTTAAGGAATATCATGATCAAGCGTGTAGATGCCAGTTTTCTACAATGATAAAAGCCCACAAAATTTTAAGAGGTGGCTATTATTGGCCTACCCTCTTATGAGATGCATACAATTGGGTGGAAAAATGTAATCCATTCCAACAATTTGTAGGGAGACCAAGGCTTGTTCCTCTATCTTTGAGGCCAGTGATCATTGAGGAACCCTTCCAATAATGGGTTTTTTATTTCATTGGTGTATTGAACCCACAATCTAGTGAGGGACATATGTATTTCCTCACTGTTACTGATTACTTCACATAATGGGTGGAAGTTATTCAAACCAAGCTTGCCAACTTTGAAATGACATATCATTTTTAGATTTGGGGTACCCAACAAGATAGTAGAATATAATTCTACTTCTTTTCTGGTGATTTGATGAAATTTTTCTCTAATCATGGTATTTCACTATCACACTTTGTTGATTACTATCCATAAGGTTATGGCCATGCATAGTCAAGTAAAAAAAATATTTTCAATATCTTTTGAAAACTAGTGTATATTAATCAAAGAGACTGGAATAAGAAATTATATGATGTGTTGTGGGTTGATCGGATTACAACCAAGAAGGCCATCATAACTTCTCCTTTCCAACTATTATATGGATTCCAATCTCAAATTCCAATTTATCTAGAGTTACCTACCTCACAAATGGTGAAGGCAATAAAAAATTCATAATACTTAGATGCTCTTGACAAGAGTATTTTATACTTAGAGAAGTTAAATGAAGATAGAAAACTAACAGTTGATGTACTAATAAGATGTCAATTGAAAGTGAATAATATGTTTAATCAAATAACACAAGATAGAAGCTTTCAGATTGGGGACCTTTTCCTACTCCGGGAAAAAAGGAGAGAGGAAAAAATAATGCTTGGAAAGTTTAACTGTATTTGGCTTGGCCCCTTAAATATCTAGCATTTCTATAGAGAAAACACATATTATATTTCTTACCTTGATAGGACCCCATTAGAGTTACCTTGCAGCGGGAAACATCTCAAGCTCTACAAGAAGTGATGTTGTTTTTCCCCAACAATGTACTATAATTTCCTTTTGGTCTTTGTGTGTTTCCATTTCGTGTTGTGTGTGTTTTATTTTTCCCTTGTGTGTGTTTGTTGCTTGTGTTAGTCATTGAATAAATGACTTTACTAGCCAACGGATAAGGAACTGGTCTACTTACCCATGAGCTATGAGGTTATTCATCACCCCTTGTAGTCTACCATCCCCAATCTAGATCTATATGTTGTCATGTTAAATGTATAGCATGCAAAATTGAACATTTTTGCCATGACAACTAAGCCCCCACTTGAAATTTTCCCCTCTCAGTCACTATGATCCCTTCTTCTACCTATCC
The DNA here is from genome assembly GCA_019776745.2 of Taxus chinensis. Classification (NCBI taxonomy): domain Eukaryota; kingdom Viridiplantae; phylum Streptophyta; class Pinopsida; order Cupressales; family Taxaceae; genus Taxus; species Taxus chinensis. Next base: position 622,845,308 of record CM034153.1, on the reverse strand, counting down.
TAACCTTAATTTCACCCTCATTATAACTCATAGGATTGTGCCACAAATATTTTCAAGAGTGTATAATGTGCAATGATGAATGTCTAAGGTGATTAAATAAGTCACTGAGACTTAATGGAAAACAAGTATCTTCAAAGGCCTAGAAAAGGCCCTTTTGGGCATTTTATAATTGGTAAACACTTTTTAGAAGATGAAAGCGAGGATTTAAACCATCTGGGAATTGTGTATGTGATAAATGAAGTTTTCCAAGGTATTTTAGGGAAATTGTGTGGAATAAATTAATGTCAGCAACATCTTGAGAAAAATTGAGTCATTTTGGGCACAAGGAATTAAGGCTCGAATGGTGAAATCCAACTTGTACGGATGATTTTGGGAGATTAGGAAGGATTTGGGAGGGAAAAAAATCAATGGAAATATTTTGGAACCCTCTACATGATTAACACATCACTTTTTCTCGATGATTCAAAGATCTTCTTTGAGAATCCAAGACACCATAGCTACCCCTTCGTGTTAAGAAGGAAATCAGACCTAAAATAAAATTTTAGGAAAAATTGTGTCATAATAATGAATGGAATGATCTAAACATGTTTTTTGGAGTCAAAATCATAAAAAAATTGACCCTAAAACACCCTTCCATGCTTCTAGTGCAGAAAAAAAAAATCTTGGGGTCCTCATATGCACTCAACAGGTGACATCTGTTAGGATAAAATATTATTATCCTAATATTAATTATGCAATAGTCCAGTTATTTAATTAATTTTATTAATTAAATAATAATGGTTAATAATACAAACCATATATTTGTTATGTATTGTTATATGGTTTCTAAACCATATTTGTTTCTCATGGATGCTTTTATAGTTTTAACAGTATATTTGTATTTATTCATTTGTGCTTCCCAGATGTTATTGGAAGCTTGTGCATTTTGGAATTTGGTTGCACCTGTGCAACTTAATCTCCCATGCGTATTTGGCTGTGCAATATCTATAAATATTGCAGCCCATTCTCTGTAAAGGTTGGTTGATTGAGATTAATAAAACTAATCAGGCTTCTGTCCTTGTTTCTCAATCTACATCAACATGTGACTCTTGGGGTCCTCATATGCACTCAACAGGTGACATCAACATTACAAAATTGCTTGGTTGGGATTTTTCACCCTTGGTGTTCCATTGGATTATCCTTGAGGTGAAAATAAGATAAAGGGTACACAAAATTGTTCCCCACATTGATTTGGATGTTGTGTCACTTGAAAAGTTGAATTGAGGTATTAGGAAGGGTGTGTGAGTGTGTTATGTTTCCAAGCCCATTTTTCATCATAACCTAGCCCCTTGGTGCATTTTAAAGCATTATACCCTTGGATTCTCCCTAATGTGTAAGGGGAACAAGTAGGACACAAAAATTTTCTCCCCTCTCTTGGCCAACTTCTTGTAGATTGGGGTTCATCATTTTTACACCTAGGTTTCAAAAACTTGCACTTCGGCTTGTCCCTCTCTCATGTACTCAAACCCATGGAAAATTTCAAACCAATTATATTCCTTTAAGTGAAATAAGTGCAAAGAGGACAAGGTGGAGACAAACGTGCACCCCTCGTCTAACCATTAAGCCCTGGTCATATCATAAACCTATTTTGGGATCCTTAAGGACATTACTATCCTCCTACATCTCATACAAAAAGAACCAAAAGTTTTCACTTGTCGCCATCTTGTGCAAAGTTCACTTTTATGTCCCTTGTGTCCCCTTTGTTCATCTTGCACTGGTGCAGTTCTTAATGTCAACCACACTCCAACCCCGGTTAAGATCTATGGTCAAGTAGTGACTTAAAACTTACAAGATTTTAATGACTAAATCACCTCATCTCTCACACTTAGTAATTTTTTAATTCAATATGTTGTTTTAACTCCCTCCTAAACCTCTATTTTCACTAGATAAGATGTTGAAAGTTTCCCAAACATCCATGCTAAAAAATGGAAAAATTCTTATAACTCATTAATTGTGTACCTAATTCCCGAAAAATTTTAACTGTGTACTTTTCTCAAAATTCCCTTTAGCTGAATATAAGATCATAATTTAAAACATCCATTTGAAATTTTCAGACTCATAATTTACCTTTTCAGATCTACAAAGTCCTAATGAATTTAAAAACCTCAAAAACTAGAGCATAAGGTCATGAAGTAAAACATAAACTTATGGGACCAATTTCATTAAAAATTGAAATCTAGAATACCTCCATCGAAAAATAGTAAGTTTGTAAGGCTTAATATGTCTAGATATATTAATCTTCCGAAAATAGAAGTTATCAGCACATGTGACAGTCCAAACAAGAAAAACTATTAGAAGGTGAAAATCGTAAAAAATTACTAAATATAGTTTTCCTAGATATGAACTACTAAAAATAGAAAGCATTAAAATTGAGCTTAAGCCACTTGTTTCAACTTAGATTCCTCCCATCCCACTGCTTTGTGACACCATGAAGTTTAAGTATTCAGGTTTGGATCCCATTTCCACTCTAGTCACTAAATACCCTGGTGTGTGAGATAGTGATGTCACCCACATGGACCTGGAGGACCTAGAAACTAGAATTCTCAGTGGACCCCATGAACCAATGGAGGATAAAATATTCTCAAGTGGACTATTCAGAGCAAGACCTCACACACTATCTATTTAGAGCACTGAATTATTCCTTGTTTGTGCACAACACTACCATGTTGATTCCAAAATAATTTGGGTAAATGACTACTTGATCCTGAAATTTATCACACCTAAGGGCATTTATCAGTGTATGTAAATTTATACTAGTAGTAATATGGTCACCATCACTAAGGATTTTACTTTGGAGGAGTGGGAAAGGAATAATTTATATTTACAAGGCCTAACACTCAGATCATGGCTCAGAAAAGGAAAAAAACCTTCTTGTATTCATAAGAATCTGTCAAGGAGTGAATTTCATGAGGCCTATTCTGATGTCATTGTTCTCCTAAGAAGGGTGATGGAGGAAGAAACAACGAATGAATTCCAAGATTGGTGCCTGAGTTCATCCTCATTGATACTAAAGGAAACCAAGTGGTGGATTGGGGGAAAATCATCACTGACAAGATCTATGGAAAATCGTTTCAGTTTCCTTCCACTAAGAATTTCACCAAGACTTATTACTTGATGTATGCTCTCACCTTCACCATACCCTTAAGAGGTATGTCTGCTACTCTCAATGTACCTCAAAAATCACCTTCATATGAGAGGTATCAGCATCTCACTCACAAGGAAAGAAACTATCACTATGTTAGGGTGAATGATGCCTTTACCATGTTCATCATAAAGATTCTTGAAAGAAATTCAAAGTAGAGGATGTCATCACAAGTTCTTGAATTGATTGAAAAGTATGGGAGTCATTTCATCCAATTCTCCACCTTCTACTAAATCAGGGTTGGAGGCTTTGATGTTTCTCCTCATCGGTTACTGTACGTTGGAAAAGCGATAGGCGAGCGTGAGAATCAACAAGTAACTCTTCCACGTACCCGACCTCCCGAGGTCATGCCGAGACAGCCGGTGGGGATGGAATATGCAGACAAACTAGTTAGGCAGTCTAATGTCTTCGACACACACTAGTGGAATTTACGAATCTAAGGCAAAGAAGGCCCTTCTAACTTGGACTGGTGTGATAGATCGATCAGTGAGGATGACTGCTCGAAGGCTCCAATCAATATCGAGCTCTGGCGTGATTCGATCTATGGGTTGCGGAATACGTGGAAAATGACCCGGGATTGTTTCGTGTATATCTCCTGATAAGGTCATATAGTGGATGATGAATATAATTGACTCTATGGACGATTTTCTGGCCTAGTCCAGAATTCCCTAGCTTCGTTAGCCGCTATATCTAGTAAGGACAGTTGTTCGATGATGATAGGTGGAAGTGGAGTGGACCTGAATACCAAAGTACGTAGGCTAGCGTCTATATCGGATTGACCTGTGGACTCGTTGGGCTGTGGGGTCTGTGGATCACAACCGTAGACTCTCGGTTGTTGCGGTCCTATTATGGTCATACGCAAAATCAAGTTCTAATCCCTAGTATCCAGTAATCGTATGCTTTCTCAGCTTCTATGTTTAGAACCAATAGTTGTGCAATCTTCTCAGAATACCTTACAGATGTTCTCGCAACCTGGATTCTTAAGTTGGTATCTATATCTACGAGGGTGTCTCCAGCGTCTGGCTGTGGAACTAGAGGATCGCACCCGAATGTTTGTTCTCTTTTGAACCCCTCTACAGTCATGTGGATGTTTTGTAGAGTAATCTGTAGTTTGGCTGACTTGACCAAAACGCATGTGCTTGGTCGTCTTCTATGTTTAATCCTCTTAACTGTGAACTGATCAGTTGTAAATCTGTGGTTGTTCGGAATACTTGTATCCTGAGATTTTGGTCTATGTCAACTATTGCTGTGACTAGGTTTGGTTGAGGCACAATTGGCTCAAATATATATTCCCTGGGCTCTTGAGGTCCCGTGATTGTCATACGAAACAAAATGCAATCTAACTGTGATGAAACAAATTCTAACTAAGTGAAATAAATCTAACTACATATAACTTTTATTTTTCTATGAAATATTTAATAATTTTAAGGAAAGCAAACTATTTTAAACGTATCTAGAAATAATAACTAAACAGTAATTAAAACAGACAAGATAACCGAGTGTAGTTATTTGCCTGTGCGATTTGGTAGAATTCTAAATAAGTAAAATAGCTCGTCTAATCTATCTGCAATATTCTCGATCCTACCTCAGAAGTGAGGAGTGAATCACAGTTTCTCAGAAACTATCAATCCCCACAGCTTCCTTGGCAATATCGAGAAGAGAATGAAATGAAATAAAGCGATTAACTACTCTATTTGATATGATTCTGACTAGAACTTTGAAATTTAAAACCTGGATTCTGCAGAACAGTGGCGAATCCGATGGTGTGTGTGTGATCTCGTCCCCTCAGTATGGTCTCTTTGTTCTTTCATGTTCACGTGGATCCAGAAAAGCGTGTGATGCTAGCACCGATAGGAGTAGATTTTGGGATAAGGATAGCTCAGAATGCAGACCGAGAATGCGAGTAGGAGAGGGATAGCGCAAGAGTACAGAGCTTGGCTTATGCGATTCCTAGCGGGATTTTACTACAAGTCATGCAACATGAAGCGACCAGAACCTGTAACTATCCTATACGAAGAGAAAAACCTGCAACTTTAATGGCTTCCTAAGCTATCCTATTCCAATGGTTTGGATAAAACAACAACACTGTTTGCACAAGTTGGATATGTGGCTTACCAACAGCTGAATAAAAACTAACCAGGCAAATAATGAATTAAACTAAGAACTCCAAGACACAACGAAAGTAAATCTACAGCAAAGAGAAATTCAGAGGCAAGCTTCTAACTGGATTGGATGAAATGACAGCACTGCCTGCACAAGATGGGTCTGTGGCTTACCAACAGCTGAGCAATTTAACAAAAGATGCAAGTGAATTCAAGCTATGGCTTCTAAACAAGCTAACTAGACTAAAGCACTAAAATGAGGGAATGAGAGCAAAGATCAAACTTCAAAATCCAGCCAAGCTTCAGACCAAAAACTCTAGACCATTTGCATGTGCACAAACCATGCTTTTATAGGAATTCAAACATCCAAGAACCAAAACCAAATTGAACTCCTAAACAATAAACAAAGGAAAAACACTATTCTAGGGGACCAAAAACATAAATGCATGCTCAAGTCGGCAAAGAAAAGCTGGTGAAATGTGATATTTCACGCGGGTCGTGTCAAAAGAGCGTTCTGGAAAATGCGCACAGGACCGCCACTCTCAGTAAGGGTGGCGGTTTCATCACTAAAGGTTAAGAGGCCAAGGAAAGAGGGAAAAAAAGGAGGAAAACAAAGGGCGCGGGGGCTAAGCAGGGCATGCGGGATGTTAACGCATACTCCGAAGGCTTTTTCGGATCCCAAACACCTTGCGAGGAGACCTATATCATCATTAGGGCATTTATTACACCGTTCCGCAGTACATTACCTTACAATTTTGGGTACGTACAGGAACCCAGGGTGAGGAATGCACCTAGGACATGGGAAGGAGTGAGGAGGTTGGCGTAGAGAATAAGGAACCCATAATATTTACAAAGGAGCATGTAACTGAGGTGGTAGAAAGAGAGGCATCAAAGATAATCAAGGCCTTGGTAGAACAATAATTAGAGTGCAGCGTTGATCTAGTGTTGGAGGAAGGTAAGGAGGAAAACATCGAGAAGGAGAAAGCCAGTATGGGAGGAGGTCCTAGTCTAATAGTGAGTTTTCCCAAAGGTGCGAGCTCGGTAAGAAGGACCCTTGATGCAGAGTAAGGACAAGTAATAGGCTATTTCAATGACCCAAAGAAGGTGTTACGTGCGTGTTTCCAGTACACTATACCCACAGAAAGTCTTCTAGCCATGGGGTCTTTTAACAAGAAGGGTGTGTACCCCAGGACACAGAAGATGCTCTCTTGGGTGTTTGAGTCCCATATCGACGAGCCAAAAAAACCTTAAAAGTTTGCAAAGGGGAAATCATGACAGTGCCAGAGTCTAAGGGAGCCAATCCCTTGGTAAACGCCCAACAACTCTCAGATGAGCAGCTCTGTAATGCACTCAACAAGGTCGTGGTCGAGATGGAGGCTAGGCTATTTGTGTGAAATGACATAATAAAGGTCCTAGAGGAAAAGCTAGAAAAAAAAGAAGAGGAGCTGGTTGAGAAGGCCATGAGCTTAAAGCAAGAAGAGTTGATTAGCGCACAGCTGAATCGTGAGCTAAAGGATGAGAAGAAAAAGGTGCAAGAAGATATAAGAAGGTGGAGTCTATCAATAGCTCCATCATTTTGAAGCACCTAAACCTAGTGCCACCCGCATAGAAGTACACATCCACTCTGGAATGCTTAGAAGATCTGACAGACATCCTCACCATGGAGAGACAACATTTGGCCCTAGAGTCCATAGAGGAGGTGCTAGCGCGCTTGGAGAAAGAGGACAAGCTGAAGGTGGTAGCACTCATTGCTGAGTACAACAAGGTGCTTGCAAATGTTAAGATTACTACCCAATTTTTTAAGGCCACATATTATAATTGGTCGTCATGCACGAATCAGAGCTAAAGGAGTTCTAGGAGATAGGGAGAGAGGGACAAAGTTCTTACGGAGGTTGAAAGAAAATTTGAGGCTATTGAAACATTAAGGGGTTCAATCAAGACCCAGTTGAAGGAACTATACCCTCAAATCACCAGGAGGATGGACAAGCTTGAAGACCTAAGAAAGAAATTAGAGAATATTGTTGACACTTTGGGTGCCTAGGGAATTGGACTAAGTTTTGAGGAGATAAGCACTCTATTCGGTGACCTCTATTAGAAGGCACAGAGCGAGATCGATGCACAGAACAAGCTAGAGGCAGACTTGTGGAGGGATTTCCCTAGCTTGCTGGGTTAATTGGAAAGTGTTCCCATAGACAGTGAACAAACATAGTGTGGGGTGATGTTGAGCCCCTAGAATATCGACTAAATATGCCAAGGAGCTTAGGCACGTGAGTCTCAGGTTGACCAGATGGACACGTGAGAAGAAGGTGCGCAAGGCATAACAGAAGAAGGGAACATAGGATAAGACACATGGACAAATCCAAGTTTTGGGACTTAGCCATTTTTGGTGTAAAAAGTAGGACCTGACCACACGTGTGAAGTAGACAAGCTGTCAGTATGACAACATGGGGCCCACATAAGGAATATGTTTAACGATGGAGGCGCACGTGGGAGACCATCATGATAGAACATGCAGGGCCCATGATGGAGAGTAGGCGTACTTAGGAGACCATCATGGAAAAATGTGCAGAGCTCATGTTGGAAGGAACATGTTCTTAGGGAGAGCCCATATGGATGCTTGGCAATGGATCTGAGGCCGCAAAATGTAGCACTAGCACTACAGGATGCCTATATATATGAGTTCTTGCAGTAGAGAAAGACATGGAGATATAGATAGATGATGGCAGAGAGACATACGAAGAAAGAGATAGAGACAAAGATAGAAAGACACATAGAGAGAGTGGAGTTCTGTAGATATACTGCTAAGACTCCATGTGTATCGGGTAGAGGTAATATGATGTATTGATGTACTAAGGGGTTGGGTATAAGTTTTCTTGTATAGGTAAAGGACATGATCCCTAATTTGATGTATGACTTCAGTCTGATCAAGCTGAGGTAGTCTAAATAGGTCCATTGAGTGTAATGAGAATGCATGTAGTGAGGTTACAAACATGAATGAGCATGAGTGTAGTTGATTCAATCCATAGCTATATTGTTCACTTTTTTTCTTAGATGTTATGTAGTAGATATAAGCTCTTATGTATTTTATTTTTGTTATAGTTTTGTTATCTGCAAATACTCTCTATTCGGAATGAACACATTTGTATAGAGGCCGTCTGAGTCCTATGATCAATGTATGTCTCATTGCCACCATTATTCATTAAATCCCTGATCTAGATGATGGTTTCCCACTTAACTCACATAAAAGAGAGGCTTGGTACCCGCGCGTGCCTCGGGTGAGCGCCCAATTCCCACTTTGGGTGATAGGCCGGTGCACATGGGATTCCCTTGTTCTTCTAGTGGGTGTAAAAATGACTACAAGGATCATCAACAATACTAATGTATATAGGAGAATCTGCAAAACTAGTAAGAACATGTTTTTGGCCGTCTAAGATTTGTTGTTGGATGTGATCAGGTGTAGGAAACAGAACATTATATAGATTTTTAAGCTCAGCTATGACAACCTCATCATAAATAGGGTTAATACTAAAGTGGGACTTGATGGGTGAAGAAGATGAATTATCTTTATCCATTAGGTTTTGATTGGATCCTAGGGGAAAGTATTTGAAAAGACGGGTTCACCAAAATGTTTAACTTAAATATGATATTTTTATAAGTTAATCTATATAGAAACATCAATGGAATAATTGATGCTAAATATTTATTTTTGGTGTTTGAATAAAATGAAAATAATGAAAACAAAAGGAATAAGGTACTAACCTGAATGTAACTTACCTCGTTGTGTGTTGGACTTGAACTGACTGATGTACAAACTAGACTGAATGTGGGAATGTTGCTCTAGGAACTACAAAAGTTGAAGATCTAGTTGGACTGGGGCACCTAAGAGAGTACTGGGGCGCCTTGGTTTGTAACTTGGGCACTCTGGTCTGCAGAAAAGCTCAAGATATGAATCTATAAGTATTGCAAGGTCTTTGCAATGTCTTTATCCTTATCACACGATTGTCACAATATCTTCTCTTATGTCACTATGAATGTGATGTGGAGATCTGCCTATAAAACCCTATTCAATGCATCAAATTCCTAAAAATAAAAATTCGTATGACTAGGTTGGACCGACCTTAGCTTCCACAATGGTGGAATTATAACTAAGCGTTGCACTACATTCCATACCCCATGTAGTTCTATGTGCTTGTGTGTGTAATTTTTGTGCCTAGGGTGCCCTAGCACCAATGACACAGAAGTAGGGGGTCAATGACTAGATGTAAGAATTAAAATGGTGAATGGAATAGAATGAATACAACCCTTTCCCCCTATGCTTGTGTGATGCATATGCCCAAATGCATTCCAAAACTTTCACTTAGTAGATATATGCACCCTTGATAGATGATAGGTCCTATGTCATAATTCTAGTTGGTGTTGATCTGGTTATGTTTATATGTAGGTGATTTCTCCTCTGTGTCAATTGTCATTCTTCTAATGACCTAAAACGATGAATACTACCTATGGGAATGAGCGGGGTAATAAAAGAATACGGCAACCTCAAACAAATAAATCAAAACCAAGAGCTACGGAGACCACGACGCCATAAAATCTTTTTGATTGGGACCTCGTTCTGCTCATAGGCCATTTCTCTTGTGCTACCCTAGGTGCCCTGTAGTCTTCTCTGCATTTTCAATATTGAAAAAGGGACAAAATAATGCACACCTGCACACACTTGCTAAGAGACTATCAGAATTGTATAGACAACTTGTATGACTAATGTAAGACAAACAACGATGACGACTGACTAACTGAAAACTGCAGACTAGGGGATAGGTCAAAATAGTGAATACTTATGTCATTATTCGTGAGACTCCACCTATATAAAATAACATACTTGGCGGTATAAATGTAATATTAAGTGCCGTTATTTTGTGACTACAGTATCATTTTAGCTAAGAGGATGGGATTGCATAACTGGATTAGAGTCCTAGGAGAACTCGTAACGTGATCACAAACCAGGTCTGTAGAAGTTTATGCCGATACTAGATTAGATCACCTCCATACTCTACAAGTAAACATATACCCTATTGTGAGTTGTGCAACAGATATTGATTTCATCGAGTCGCCTAAAAGCCCGTATTGGCCAAGAGATCTTTGCTAAGCTCGAGCCGAATTCCAGCGACTATCGAAACTTCTCGTTTTTGTCCTAGAAAGGACTTGAAAGAAAAAAAATGGCACAGTATGCAATCTGAAACTCAAAATCTTTGATATGCAAGATTTCTAGGGCTCAATGCTCATTGTAAAATACTCTGGAAACAGAAAATGAACCCATCACAACTACTGTGTCACTGGATTCGAACCGCGCAAAGCACACCTTAGCCCGCCCGGCTGTACGGTGGCGGTTACATGGCACCTTCATCTCGTGCATCACCATAGAAGGGGTTTTCTCTTCAAATCCCAGTCAAACCACCTCTTTCATCGATTTCAGAGATAGAATGATGGATCCTTCTTCTTCAAAGATCTTGTAATTTAGCAACAGTTAGATAAGATCCTTCCTGCAGAGATTGCCTCTAGTGCCTCCTGAGTTTCACGCAAGCAAAGGGAATGCATCTTTGAATTTGAAGGATCCCATCTCTGATTATATACTCAAATATAGGGATATTACCGGATGATCAACTAGGATATCTAAATCTTGTTTCTTTGCTAACACATGTCATTTCGCCAAAGAAATATAAGAAATCTCGGTAATAAGGACGAAGGAAGGAATTATCGGAGGATAAATGACAGAACTTTTACATCATTAGTTGATGATTACTCTACACGGAAATTTTGAACGTGAAAACGTGGAGAATATTTTGGCGAATATCCGCGTTTTCTCGCAGTAGTAGGTAGTACGGCGGATAGTATTGGGAATATTAGATGAGCTTGGCGGTCCCCCGGCGGTGGCTTCATCAAGAAATTTTCTAAGTGAATGAATAATTGGCAATGATGGCGGCCCTCGTGTAAGGATTTTACCCCATTGTGAAGTATCTGGTGTGATTTTCCCCACCTCTTTAACTATTCCTCATCCATAAAATGTGGGGGTATCTTTGGTTGTTGAGAAATTGTTTGCAAGTGGATTTCTTGCATTTAGTTGTCTTTGTATCTTTTAATTTTGGTATTCATATCACCACCACATTTTTAAAAATAATGATTAATAATATGATATTGTTTTCAATGGTTTGGTACACATAATTAAGGATTTTTATAAAGAGGGCGTGGAAGTAGAATTCATCTAATTTTTGCATATTTATTTTATAATTGAATATTATTCCTATTTTATTTAATTTTATTTATTTATTAATATCCATTGAAAGTTGAAATTGATTTATGAGAATACAAAAGGTATAATATTGAGAAGCAAAAGGGAGTGGAGAACCACATTTCAAGAAAACACAAAAGTAAATTAGACCTAAAATAAAGCAATGATCCATTATAATGGAGAGTAATGAAGAAGGTTTAAAAAGTGGGGCTTTATATAATAAGATCAAACATATTACTTTAGATAAATATTTTAAATATTTGAAGTCTTGAAAAAGTATATGATGGCTTTGAGGTTATGTGAAACATTGAGTATATGATGCCTCACATGTATATCATTGTGAATGTGGAAGTTGGCTAATGGTATGAGAAGGTTGGAAATAAAAATTAATTAACTTGGTGCAGATCCATCTAAAGGACTTGAGTTAGAAAAGCCAACAACAAATGATGAACATCTCCCATGGAAAGAGGATTAAGCATCTCTCGATTTCATAAGCCGGAAGTGTTTAAAGAGAGCTAAGCGAATCCATGAAAATTTAAAGAATTATCGTCTTGTCGTGTGATAAGGAGAGTACTTAAAAAAAATGGTCCTCAATCTTAGGCTATAAATAGAAATTTTAACATAATGCGGCGGCCCTAAGATATGGAGGTATTTCTGAATCTTAACCTCAAGGAAGAAAATGATGACTTGAATTAAATTAACCCTTAGAATGCAAGGTAACTATGGTCTAGTGTGTCTTCAAAGTTTGACAAACCCATTACAAAAGTGAGCATATTAGCCTAGGTATTGTTAATGTTTTGAAGAGAACATCTCTCTATGCTCATACTGTATGAAATTAAGGTAGGATCCATTAATACTAGTACAAATTTCCTCACTTATCTCTTTTCGAGAGACGAAAAGCATCCACTAGAAGCTATACATGTGTGTTCTATCAATATTGAGATCAATGAGGCAAAGCAACAAGGAAAATATTACATGCCAATAAGAATCAACCTCATAGTTTGTATGTTTCAAAAATAATTTAAAATCAAGGTATGAATACATGGGGCAACTACTTTAGGGTTTTTCTAACATCCCAATTTTATGAGGCATTGTCACCACACAAAAGATCATCAAAGTAATGAGTGGATTTGATACAAAATTTGCACCCTGTGATGATGGCATGAGGAGCTAACACCTTTGAATTAATATGCTTCATTAAATTTGTCAAATAAACTATATTTATTAAGTTTCAATCTTCTTGTTGTAGGTTTAGTCCATAATCATGACATCCATATAAGAGGGTCAGTGTGATCAGTGAATGAAAGAGGTGGATCTTCATATGGATATTATGAATCTATAGATGGAACATTTCTTTTCAAGGGTGGTGAGAACCACTTATCAATTATTCAATTTTGACTCAATAATTATATTTGTGCCAACCAAGATGACTCAAATTAGAACCCAATCAATTAGGTTGTAAATGACAGACTTGTAGAAAATGGAATGGAAAAATTAACAACAATAACCCATTAAACATTTGAATATATAATAAATTAATAAGAATGTGACTTCTATTCATTGAGATATAAGAGGGCGTGCTACATAGTTATACAACATTCAAAAATGTTAAGGATGAAGATCCCCAAAATTAGAAAAGGGAAACACTTCCTAACTATTTTACCTAAAATGGAATGTGAATAGAAATGGTAGATACCCAAGGAATGATAACATTTTTATTCTCCCTTAGTTTCAAATGGAAAACTATATGCTATTAGAAGAATGAAATTACAAAAGGAGACAAATAGATGGGACAAATAGTCTTCCTAGCACAAAATATGATAAAAAATACTCTAACATGGTGCGAGATCAAGAAATGACACTTGGAATAGCGTAGAGTGGAAATAAATTTCTATCTTTTGGTTGAGTTCTATAAGTCTAGTGTGACGATTAAGAGTTGTTTGGTGTCATACTTTCCACTTCACAAGAAGGTTATTGTGGGAAATAAAGATTAAGATTCACAAGGCCCTTTACATAAAAGTGTAGACCAATACAGATACACTCAAATTATAATTTCCCTTTCCTAAGGATTGATTGATATCATTAAGTCTTTTGTAAGATGTAAGAACCAAAAATGACATGTCCAAAGGTTGTTCTAATTATCCTCATTAAATTATTTCTCCATATCAACAACTCTTAACAACTAATGTCTTCCTTGGTGGGTGCACATTATTGTGACTTTAGTAATTTAATCCTTTGGTGGTGTCTGGAAACTTGTTCAAGATCTAGTTTAAAGTATATTGAATTTTTATTAGCTCAAATAAAGGTGGAAAATATGGGTTAAGGATTTCCACATTTAATATTGGATGTAAACCCAAGTCTTATGGAAGATCAAGAGTGAATTTTATTCTCTTCAACTACATGAAACATAGTGTGAATATCATAGTATACATGTGTGATCTTCTTATTAGGACCCTGAAAGTATTTATTATGAAGATCAAAACATAATTTATCACTCATCTTGAATTCATGAAATTGTCATACCAAAACTATATATTTTTAATTACATAAAATAGTTTAAAATGATGTGACAATGAATCAAATAGTTTCACATTATGCAAGGATATTAGATCACTAAACACACTCTAAAAAGGATAGTGAAAAGCATATTGAGGGCTAAGTTTTAGAAAATTACCATTCTTCTATCTTAGATGACGTGACAATGGGGTGAAGCTAGATGAAGAGTCTACGTTTATTATTGTCAAGATGTCTACCAAATTTGGGGTCTTAGAAGTGGCAACATGAAAGGTTCATCTTGCATGGGACAAGTTCATGGTCGAACATGTGTAGGGATCTTTGAATGAGTCTTGCAGGGATATAATGCTTGGCTATACTTTTCCTATCTCTTTGGACTTGTTTCTTATGTTTATATCTTTATGATTATGGTGAAATACCATTCTATGTATTCTCCTTAAGTATTTATTTACTTGCAAATGAATTAGTCATCATTTGCACTAGAATGACCTCACCACACCCCTCTTATGTTAGGAAAATTTCACTACGTACCAATATTGTAAGAGGGATTAAGCCACAAATATAATCCTAATATTACAATGAATTGGAGATGAGTAACTAAAGTAAACAAGATGGAACCCTCAATTCAACTCTTACACTTGACAATTGACACTTGGCTTAGTTGCACCACTTAGAATTATGATCTAGGGAAATAGTAAACATGTATTTAGAATCTAAGTATCTTTCCCGTTGTGTAATTTAAGGGAGATGAGCTCCAATTATATACTCAATGACCTTCTTAGATTGTTCTTTTTGATATAGGATCTCTAGATGTGTTTAATGAGTAAAGGGTTGTATATTTATATAGATGACCGTTCAAGTGTTTTATTTCTCAACCAACCCATAAGTAACACTTAGGCTAACCAAGATAATGTATGCATTTGAAAGGATGATTGTTTCAAGTAGAAGGCAAAAGTCCTTCAACATGTGGTGATATCCATCGTATGATGTTTCCTAAGCCCATGAACCTATCTAGGATAAGGAATAAATCATATATGAATATGAGGTAGTTGGTAGATAGTCTAAGGATGCATTTTATATGATGTGTAATGATTTATAAAGTGTGAAGTTGGATAAGTAATTATGACCTAGTGAACTCATGGTATTAGATAAAGTAAGAAAATTTAAGTTGGTCAATAAATAAGCGATTGGGATAATGTTAGGATAAATGCTGAAGAAATATTTCCAAGTTCCATAAGAAAGCATTGTGTACTAAAAATGTGTGATGTGCCTCAAAACACTATTTATACATGTTATTCATGTATTTAGTAATATTTTCTAAATCAAATTGTTAATATTTTGGATGTATTGTATATTTGTTTTCTCTTTTTCAGTCTTCTTCTCTTAGGAATGCAAATCTATGTTAGATGTTGTATGGATATATATCTCTAGAGGTTTTGTTGGTTGAAACCCAAGATATGTCTACAATAGACTATTCCTTATAGAACTATGAAGATATATACTGTAGGGATACTAAATGTATTGTTGGCCATTGTGTGTTAGTGTTGCCATTGATGGAAAATGGTTTCACGAGGTCATATGAGTCTTTATGAGGTGTTAATCAAGGTCAAGTATGAAGGTGTATTAGTAGTGTCAAGATTTGGTCACGTTGCCATGATGTCTAGGTATAGTTTCAGGCATGGTGCAAACATGGATGGTATTTTTATGAGTCCAAATGGTTGGTATGAGTTCCATCATAGTCTATGAAATCTGTTATAGCTGTAAATGTGTCGGTACTGAGTCGGCTTGGTCAGTTCATGGGTTGACATAGTTGAGTCAGGTCATTCTAGGCCTATTCCTAGTCATAAAACATGCAGTATGGTATGGAGGTATGGCTTTAAAAGAAAATTAATACTATCCAAACATGGTAGCTGCATGGTGATGGTATATATGAGGTGTATGGTGAGTGTAGACACAAAAATCACACATTTGGGTACATTTCTAGGTCTTAATCAATTTATGCTCTATGATTCATAATCTATCTTTCAAACCATTTCCCTATGACACACTCTTGTTCTATGGTTCATTCTTAATTGTTTAGGGGTATTTTATAAATGAACCTCACCTCATTCACTCTTCAAGCTCATGGCTTCATGACACATCTTTATAGCATCTCAATTTCAAACCATTTCCAGATGACACACTCTTATTCTATGGTTCATTCTTGATTGTTGAGCAGTATTTTATAACTGAACCTCGTCTCATACATATACATCTGCCGGGGGATTGCTACTCCTATCAAATTCACATTGCATACCATTCCATCTCACTCATCCATAATATAACACATATCTTGGTTGCATATATTCTTGTTTTCTTATACTTATATGTATATTTTGTTTCCCATTCTAGATGAATACTTAGTATGTCAATATCTTTTCTATATACACATTTATGTTCACTTGGTATTTAGTTGTGAATGTAGACCTCCTATAGATCTTTATATGCAACAATGATGCTTGGCATTGTACCTCTTATCATTCCTACTGAGGCTTCTAGGGGCATCTACATTTACTACTCTTACACATCACATGCTATATTGTTTCATTATTTACTACTTCTCCTTATTAGCACATTACTTTCCATTGATCTATACATGCTTTGACATAATTTTTATCTTTCTAACATGATAAAGGGTACTTCATATACAAAATTTTATTTATAGGACTATATGCCACCATGGTTGTGTGTTACACTTCGCTTGTCATTAATATCATTTGACATCAATGACAACACTAATGACCAGGGATCAACAATCTCCCCCTTTTTCCATTGATGGAAACAAGCTTAGAAACCTTGATGGAAAATAATCACACTTTCATCTTTAGAGCAGTCATATCTAGTTTCGAACAACATTATCTCCCCCTTTGACATCTATGACAAAGGTTCACTCATCATGCAAATATTCATTTTCAAAGAAAAACCTTACCTCAAGAACCTCTCCCTTGGATTAAACCTACTACCTTATCATCCATGGCTTAAAAAGATGCATATATTTCTTCACCAATCAACCTCACTACTCCCCCTGAACCTCCTTTATTCAACCTCATACTATACACTTCTTTGCCCATGATTTTCTTTGGTTTTCACAACTCGTACCTTGAACTAGTGAACTAGCTCCCCCTGTGAAAATGCTTTCATGTTGCATGTTCATACCAATCTCCTCATTTTTGGAATGCTGAAATCCTTTTGGCTCATTATAATTTCTATTTAAACTTAAGGTTCTCAAAACTACCCTTTATTTCTTCACATTTAGATTGCTTGACTGATTTAGGTCTTGGATCCCTAAGTAAGATATTTAGTGCACTTTGGCCTAACTTTGGCCACCCAATGAAGTTCAAACATTCCATGAAATTTTCTCTTGCTTATCCCCCAGAGCTTGTAACATCTCCATTTAATTTATTATACATGGATTAATCTTAAAATACTTGTCCTTGAAACATGTAGAAAGGTCTACATTCTTTCCTCTGTCCTGAATTTTCTTTTTAGTATTATGATCTTCCTTTGCGTGTGATAATGACTCTATTGGATACTCAACTTTCTCCCTTGGTTAATATATTTGCACACCTCATTTATTAAGTCCTTCTTCTTGATTACTTAGCACATTTTATCAAGAACCAATCAGATTCTCTTTCTCCTACATGACATCAACTCAACATGTCTCTATTTCATAATTATAAGCAATTCTACACTACCTTGTAATTATAGCCTCAGAAATATGAGTTTTCTTTATAAATTTTGCTAAATATGGTCTCTTGGAAAAATAGGATGCTTTATGGACACCCATTATCCCTTAGCTCACATCATATCAATCATGCAACAAGTTCTTATTGCAATGATGAGTAGTTTTAATTTGCTTTCTCTATTAAGTCTTCCAACTGTGTAAATTTGGACGGGTATGGATATATAGGGTTTTGCACCTCCAAAATTATTGAAACCAAGTTTTTCTCTTTTAGTATCAGCCATATGTGATATGTTATCATTTTCATGAGTTTTCACCCATGCATGAATTTTTTTTAATCTCATTTCACAATAAACCCTTAGCCTAGGGTTTGAGGATGGGCAGAGAGAGTGAAAATTCAAATTATCGCCCTCTATATGGTTTTAGCTCCTCAATTCTCTTCCTGAGACGTTGTCATATCCCTTCTTAGCCTTCTCAATCAACATTTTCTCTTGATCATTTCTTAACTTAGTCAACTCAGTTGACTTTGGTGAAATAACAACCCGTGCACTCAATCAACATTCCTAAGATGCCTTTACCTTTTGACTTGGAAGCATGTTCATCCTTTGAGAACTTTCATTCTTAGATATTTGTTGCTAAGAACACAAATTTTATACATCTTAGCATATCAAACTTGATTTTAATCATTATTAAAGCTTCCATAGATTTGGATGTACTTACATTTGTTATACTAAGAATTTAACTTCTCTTGCTTCAAGAAAGAATGCATCGACTATGAACACATAATTTTTGCCATTATGATGATCATGAAAAAAATGAATGCCTTTACAACACCTTCAGGAACATGGTCTGAGAGAAAATATTCATTGAACTGATATAGTATGGATATCATTTTTTGTGTGATGACTATTTCCCTTGACACTTCAAACCAAAATTTTAGTTATGAATGAGAAAAGAGAAGAAAAGGCTTACATACTATGTAACTAGCCTCATTACACATGGGGAATACTTTTTTTTCTTTCACATTATAGAATTCAACACTATTTAATGAATGATTTGTAAAATTAGAAGACCTCAGGACCTGACTTGATAATGACACCTTGATAGGGAATCATTATCATCGAAGGGTCAATTTTATACCTTGAAGACTTGGAGGATAATATGAGTTACTATGCACACTTGAGTAAACCTTGTCGTGAGAATACCATGAAGTATGTGATTAGTTATTTGAATACTAGGATGAAGAGACACACTTGACACCATTTGACTGATCATAAGACACCTTTCATACATTTGAGGACTTCTACTTCCTTTATACAAGCCAAGAATGATGACTTAGACCTAACTCAATCATGAAATCATAAAGAAGACACACAGACCATGAGATCTCTTAAACAAACTCTCTTTACATGTATATATCATGAATACATTCAATAAATTCAAAGGAATTGGTACTTAAAAATAAATCTAAACAACCATTCTAGACATACCTTTGCAGTATAGCTTCAGTCAGCAACCACCGATGGCATTCTCTCTCAAGAACACATTTTTGAATTTCAATCAACATCATCATGGAGGAAAATTTGATTAACATGTAGATAAACAAATGAGGGGCAAAAATAACTTCTTTCAGCTAATACATTCCTTCTAGAATCCTAGAGAAGACACATAACCATGTGACATCACTTCAAAATAGAAGATAATCATCAAAGCAATATGATGAATCTATTCCTTCCCTTCTTATCTTTAAGCTCTTTCCATTATTCTTGGGTGCAATCCTCGATGTGACAATATCATCACCTAAGATCTCACTTTCTAATTGACTGCTTGAAAAATATTCATGTTGCATTTCATATACCTACTCCAATACAACTTGAGGTAGAAATTCTTTCATTACTTACACTAGAATTGTCTTCCTTCTTCTTGGATTTATCATCATCTCTTGATGCCTTGCTTGAGATTGTCTCTTCATTTTCTAGTTTTGATTCTTCCTTGGCCACTTCTATAGGAGTGAGATTGACTTCATTCTTTCTCTTTTATATGAGCTTCTTCTTATTATTGTGCCTTTTAAAGTGACCATCTTTTTTGCACTTAAAGCATACAAGATGAATCTTATCTATAGGTGTTCCCTTTATCCAATCTTGCTTCATAGGCTCTTCAAGAAAAAATTTGGCTATGTGACCCCTCTCATGATAGTTCTAACAAACTCTATTATTTTCATATTCATTCGTACAATCTCTCCATGGGTGTTCTTTTTCTATTTTTTAATATTGTCTCTATCTCCATGTTCAAAAACATGACATGAAAAACAAACTCCATGAAACTTACTTGAAAATTTCCTTGCATTTTACTTCCTGATGATCTTCTTGTGTTCTTTGATATGATCCTTGATTTTGAAATGTCCTTGGTATGAAACATGGATTGACTCATCCTTCAAATCCTTTTTCCTTAACTGTTCTAGTTCCTTCCTCAGAGTCTTCAATTTTGCACTTAGTTTATCACATTCTTCAACCTTGGCTTTGATATCTGCTTGAAATGACTCATGACTAGATTCATGCTTCAATTCACACTGAGTTTCTCGACTTTTAAAAACTAGATATGGTTTGTCATTGGGATGTATTTGACTTCTTGAATTTTCCTTAATTATTTGATATATCATCAATTTATCATTAGCTTGTTCTAGCTCATCCTTTATGGTCTTAAATTCTTATTCATATTTGGAAAATGATTTTTCTTTTGACAGTTAGAGATTTTTTCATATTACTAACAAGGTATGCCACCTCATTGAGTTATTTAAGATGATTAGATTCCATGAGCTTGATTTCCATCTTTAATTCTTTAATGAGGTTTTGAGAAATATCAAATTTATTCCTCGGTATTGTTTTAGCTTGACTACCCATGTTTGTGCCTCAAGGACCTTCTCTTAAGTTATTAAACTTGTACTAAAAAAACCTGATATGATAGCAATTGTTAAGAATTCTAGGAACTGAGAGGGGGGTGAATCAATGCTCTTCTAAAACAATCTACAGTTATTCAATTATCCAGAATTAAAATATCTTAGCTATGATGAATCATAACTATTCAACCATGAGAGAGAGTGAGAGAATCAATCACACATGAACACATGGGGAGACAATATTTAATGTGGGAAACCCGTCAAGAGACAAAAACCCATTGAAATAAGAGAACTAGCTTTGACAATTGTTCTATAAAGTTACAATGATTTCACCATATGTTGAGCACCCACTCAACTTGAAGCACCCACTCTAATTTTGAAAAACCCAATCCAAAGTAAAAAAAAATAACCCATTTGAACACAAGGCCAAGCACCCACTTGATAGTTTTTCAAGCACCTACTTAAAAGGAAGCACCCACTCCCAAATTTTGGAGCAACAACTTAGACTTTAAACATAGAATTTTGATCACCTTCAATTTATTTTCTTACATCAACACACTGTGATCTTTGTTTCAGCTCTTTACTTCATTTACATTATTCTCTCAACATATCAATCTACTCTTTAGCTTAGACAATTGATATCATGTCTTCAAGGATGTTTTGTAATATGAATCATGTTTCCTACTTAATGAAGATGGTCCTCTCAAAATTCTATTTCCTTCCAAGCTAACTTCACATCACTTATATGCCCAAGATCAACAAAGCACTCTCATGCTTCAACATGTATCAACAAGCATTTTCAATTGTACCAAAGCACATATATACATGAATTTCCTTTCAAATGTGTCCTTTGCACTTCATATACCATTAACTTTTCAAATAATACCTTTTCCAACTCATACAAGGAGATGGAAGATCATCAAATAAAAAACTACCTTAGGATATCATAATGATTATTTTCATTCTTTAGGTTTTTCTTCATGCTCTGTAGGTTCATCCAAGATTACTTTGTAGTAAAATGATGAATAATGTGTGCTATTGAACTCCATTTCAAATTGAAATAACTCTCCATATTCCATTCAGATCAGAGATATTTGACTTTATAACTTTTTCTTAGTCCTTTTTCTTATTCCTTCAACGAGAAAATATTTGTCTTTTAGTATTGACAAGCCCTAAAAAGGGAGTTACAATGTGGAAACAAGTTACTTACAACTTGAACATCATTTAAAACCCTCAAGAATTCACCATTTCAGTCTTCAACTTCCATGTGAATTCTTGTGTGCATCATAGGATTGAACAAACCATAGTGAATGAGACTAATATATTATTTCTCAAGAATTCGTACAAGTAAACTAGGCCTATATGATGTAAATCATTAACACTCATAGTTGTTATCACCGAATCACAACACCCTTATGTTTACAAAAGTGCATATACTTGAGCTCACGGTGTGATTGGATAACATGGGTACTATCTCCAAGTTGTGGGACTTGCTACTTGAGATAGACCTCCAGAGAAAGCTAGTTTTTACTCCTAAACTACCTGCCACTATCTACTCTAATGCAGGTAAGACTATCTTTCCTAATCTAACTTTCCAAGGGACCAAGGAGAGAGAATGTATGAAAATGAAATCCTACACTAAAGCGGTGATACACCAGAAAAGGAGGGGGGTGAGAATAGTCTTCCAATGCGTGAGATATAGAAGCAAAGTGCACACTAGAATGGGTGATGACAGTTCTCCACAATCTAGCAAAATGCATTCACAAAAACATCTCAAACATACACAATGATAATGGATCCCTGCAAGAGCATAAAAATAGACACAATATTCTTGTAATGAAGGTTGAAAGGGAAAGAAGAGTGCAAACAAACACAACAGGGGAAGATGCGTCCACAAACTTGTATTTTATTGCTTCATGATATGCACAATTCAGTCTATTACAAGATAAGGGCCTGGATCACCATGCAAAAGTCCACTACAGGGGCTTGCAGCACATTGGCTTTACAAAGAAATTTTGAAAGAGCTTTGTTAAAACTAAAACTCTCCTACAATGAGTACAACACTCTAATTTATAGGAAAATTAGAAGAGAGAGAGAAGGGGAAAATGGAAATCTCAAAATATGTCCTTCAACCAATTGTAAGAGGCAATAAATGGAGTGAAGTGATTTTATGTTACTTGCAAAAGGCTCCTCATACTGTCCCAGGTTCCGGAGCAAAGAAGGAATGATGACCATGCCTCTTAATTGCACTCCCAACTACCAAATAAAACACTGTCATGAACCCGGCCACATTTTATGAAAAATACCAATAGATTTCTCATAAAATCTAGTAATTTATTGATTTATGTGCATTGGTATTGGATCCATGATTCCAACAGTATAAATTTTGTGTTATTTCATTGAGAAATGCAAAAGTTATGACCTTTTAAGTGCGAGTAGCTATTTTGGGTCTGCCAGGCATTTTCTGTCATTTGACGGGAATGAGCATTAACTGAAATGGAGCTGAATATATTTCTTATATTTAAATATATCAAGCACTCATTGTGCTCATTTCAGAAAGTCCAATTTTATGAAAATCGGAGCTCAAAGTCAAAAGTTATGGCCGTTTGAAGTTTGGGAGGTCAAACTTTGACTTTTCTCTTTGCTGCGGCTATTTCGGCAAAATCAGGTCCACGTGTCCCATCTGTCCTAGACATATTCTTCCACATCAGCTGATTCAAGCTTCCTTGTCCCTATGCATCTGCCATTGACTGGGCTATGAGGGCTATTGACTTCTGCATTCGCCGCATCCCATGGTTCCTTTTGTACCCTTTTCACCTTTCCACGCCTCGTGCGTCTCGACCATCCCAGACACACTTTTCCATGCCACCTTCAATGCACTGACTTGCTGCAAATCAGCTGATTCACATCCCACATGTAATTTTGTCCCAATTTTCCTAGATCGCGTGGAACAAAAACTTCCGCATTTACTGATTTTCACTGCCTTCGGCCATTTTGGCTTTGCGCGTCTCGCGCGTCTTGACCATCCCAACTATCCTGTGGACTGCCTGTGACAAAAATATATGATTTAGTTGAATTCCTTTGTATTTCAGCCCCAAACCTGGTACGATGAAATTTGGTACAACCCGCAACCTCTAGACCCGCAATGCATTAAAACAAGCCTACGACTTCATTTTTGGATTTTTTCAAATTTTTGCTAACTTGTTGGATTTTCCCTTGGATTCCTTTGTATTTCGGCCATTTTGGCTTTGCGCGTTCCGTGCGTCCTGACGTCCCAATTGTCCCATGGACTTCGCTTGTGACAAAAATGTCCGATTTAGCCGATTTCTTTGTATTTCGGCCCCAAACCTGGTACGATGAACCTTGGTACGACCCGCAACCTCCAAACCCGCAATGCATTAAAACAAGCCTATGAGTTCTTTTTTGGATTTTTTCAAATTTTTGCTAACTTGTTAGATTTTCCCTTGGATGGGGAAGTTAGAGAGATACCAGAGGGACCCCAAAACATGATTTTGGGCCTTGAATCAATTTCTACTTACTCGGGACCGAAGAATTGGTACATGTTATCAAAATTACCTTGAGGGGTGAATTTTGGATAACAATAGCTTGAACATCATCAAAGTAGGGTATGTACACCATTCATTCTAATTCAATAGATAATAGCTTACTTTCATGGAGAAACTTCAACACATATAAAGATATTCTTGTCAAAGCACAAAGAGCATATCTACAAGAAGTTTCTCATCTTGGAGAGTATTTCTTAGTAGCATTTCATCATCTACAACACTCAAAAGCACAAGACCTCAATAATATTCTTCATGAAGAATCTTTAAAGGTAGGATATTCACTTTTTTTGAACTTAAACTTGTAACATTAAGGAAATAAATGATTCACATAAATTCTCAGTCTATTATCACACTAGAAGCATATTTCGTGAAGGAGAGACCATTTGCACAACTCCAAAAGTATATATAATGTATGACATTGTTCCCACAAGTTCAAACTTGTTTGATTTTTCTAAACTATACACAGTGAGGGTTTTGGGATTCAAACCCTAGCTTGTTGTTTGAAACATTTAACAATCTTGTCCTTCAGTTTTATACCACTGCAAGTTTGTGATCACTTCATCATGTTTTCTAACTATATGCCTCAGGTCTTCTTTGCTTTAATTTGTGGAAGAACACATGATTTAAGTCCAATTTTACCATCCACCTTGACTGTCACAAGAAATTAAACACTATTATAAAAAAGGAAGATTTTTACTTGTTAGGTCTTTTATCATTATCTTCTAATCCACCTTTTTATGCAGGTACTTTCATTTGGAAACTTAACACACTAGAGAAACCACCATCTCAATAGATATATCCATGAAAGTTGGACATTTTTTAGGACTGTGTGAATTAGTTTTCAAACCACCAAAAGGAAAATCTTGAGTTTGA
This sequence comes from Taxus chinensis, assembly GCA_019776745.2. Classification (NCBI taxonomy): domain Eukaryota; kingdom Viridiplantae; phylum Streptophyta; class Pinopsida; order Cupressales; family Taxaceae; genus Taxus; species Taxus chinensis. The sequence goes on along the minus strand of CM034153.1, from coordinate 622,820,172 downwards.
GACATCTTTCTAACCAAACCTTCACACACATCACTATCCATAGCAAAATAAATTCAAGGAGAGATAGTTCATCATCTCTAATAGCTTGAAACCACTGGTTATGAGGAGAGATACACAACTATAGCTCATATTTCAGTCTACTTGACTGATGATAGAGGGAAACTAGAAGAATAATGTAAACTAAGACTGAATATTGCTTCAAAAAATCCATATGGAGCTCTAACAAAATATTTTGGTTCTATAGAAGGTCATTATCACTGTGTATTAGGTCAAACATTAGACCTATGCAATGAGACATCACGACTTTTTGGGTTTGTTAGATCTTCAGCAATAGGAGTATAAAATTTATTGAGTTCTCACCCAAATAATACTAAACTTGTTAAAATATCTTCATGACATCATAGAAAACATCACATAACTTTTTCCACATCAGGAGATTCATCTTGGAGCATTATAATTTTCATTGTATAGCTAAAATTTTTCAAAATAGGTCAAAATCTATACAAAATATCCAACCATGTGGAACAAGAATACAATAATTTTGACCTAGGAAGAGTATTCTACACTCTTGAGAGGTTTTACCAACTTGGAAACTTGCTTTGGAGTCAAAATAATTCATTTTGTGTCTATCTCTTTAAGAAGGATGTCTGGAGAGAGAAAACCATTATTAGTAAAATGAATAGAATTTTTTTGTTTCTTACCCATTTTCCCTCAATAAAATTCTAAAATTTTATTCTTGGAGTGATATTAAAAAATTAGTTCTATGATTTATCTGAAGAAGGATTTATAATTTTTTTGAGTGCTAAGAAGACAAGTCACTGTTTTAGCCCTTCTCACTTTACCTGGTCTTTGTAAAACTTGAATAGCTTAGAGAAATATTATTCAAAATTTGATGAAACTTTACATGAAGCACTAAAACACATACCCCTATATGCTCAATATATATTTTTCTAATAAATAAGCATGTACTGTCTAGGCCAATCTCATTTGTCCATGACTTCACTACTAGTTCTCAAGGGCATTTTTAGTACAAAATTGAATTTTTCCTCCAAAGGATAACATATGCCATGTAGCTTCTCATAAATGCTCTAGGAAATTTTATTAGGCTCCACCCATGCCTACCTAGTATTTTCATGACCTTCTTTGTGCCCATGCACCTCATTAGGCTATAGAACTAGGCCTAAATGAGCTAGTTTCAAATGTGATTTTCACCACATTACCTAACAATCACCCTAGAAGTTCTTGTACATCCTAAAAACATCATTTATGACCTATGGGACACCTGAGCCAGAAACACCAATAATTTCTATACCTCAAGGTTGTTAGTGTAGGTTATTATTTATCCTTTTATTTATTTATTAGGATAATTCTTACACTTGTGTTAGCCCTACACTTGTTGGGTTAGTTTGCTTAGGTGTACTAGTTGTGTGGAGTTAGCTTACTAGTTGTGTTGAGTTAGCTTACTAGTCTTTTGGAGTTAACTTAATTACCAATATCACTTAGTGGGAGTTCTTCACCACTGATTTAGGTAGTAGTTGCACTTCCCTCCTCCTATATGTACATATTTCTTATTGAATAATTCAAGTCATTTATTGTAATGTATTGATCATTATGGATTATTATGGATTTCCATATATGGTATTTTAGCTCTTTTATTTTGCAAATCTAATGTGGTGTGCTATTATCATCTAAGATCGTGGCTTGGAACAATCTTCTTATTGTTCCTTTCATGGTATCAGAGCAATAGATGATGTAGACATCCATCTGTAAGTTTTTCTTTGTAAGCAAGGGTTTATTATTTTCATGTATTTGGAATTTGTTAGCAATTTTCTGCAGCATGTATTTTTATGGAAAACAGAGTGCGACATTAGATTTGGAAGGTGCCAAAACCCTAGAATCGACTGTAAACTCAACCATGTTTTGAGACAGTCAGATCTGGTGCATTATTTTATCCATTGGATATAAGCGTGTACCTTTTGGACACATTCTTTTACCCTCTGGATATTTTGGTTTTGGATGCAGTCTTTTATCCACTGGATGCAGATTTGTACCCTCTGGGTGCATTCTTTTATCCATTGGATATAAGCATGTACCTTCAAGATGCATTCTTTTACCCTCTGGATATTTCTGGTTTTGGATGCAATCTTTTATCCACTGGACACATATCTGTACCCTCTGGGTGCATTCTTTTATCCATTAGATATAAGCGTGTACCTTCTAGATGCATTCTTTTACCCTCTGGATATTTCATTTTTGGATGTAGTCTTTTATCCACTTGATGCAAATATGTACCCTCTGGGTGCATTATTTTATCCATTGGATATAAGCATGTACCTTCCAGATGCATTCTTTTACCCTCTGGATATTTTTTTCAAATGCAGTCTTTTATCCACTGGATGAAGAGTTGTACCCTCTGAGTGCATTCTTTTATCCATTGGATATTGACGTGTACCCTCTAGATGCAATGATTTACCCTCTGGACATTTTAGGTTTTAGATGTAGGCTTTTATCCTTTGGTCGCAATCCCTGTATCATGTGGATGCACTCTTTTACCTCTTTGGACATTTGGGTGTCACATGTACCTTTTAAAAAAAAAGATCAACATTAAAATATTATTTTAATAGCAAAACCTTCTAGAGCTCATAACTTTTGATCTGTAGCTCAGATTAAGGTGATCTTTTTTTGAAATTGTGTATTTTTTCAAGATCTACGCATTGGTGACATTTTTATACACATATTTCAATTGTAAAAGGTACTTTTACTCATTTTAATATTTACACGCACTCAATTATAAAGTGCCAAATTTGGGAGGGTGTTGTAATCACTTGTGGATGTAATTTTGGTTGAGCCCGACGTCCTCAAATTTTGGGTGTTGCATTCTTATATCTATGGGTGTATACATTTATATCTCTCTTTTTTGTTGAGATATTTTGGATCTGTATTTTTGACACTTTTTTTTTGGCATGTTGACAGTCTCTCTTGTGGGGGAGCTATTCTGGTGAAGCCTAGTGTTAGTTTTTCAGTGTTTGAGTAGTTGATTTTAGCAACTCATACAACTTTGTAGTGTCACTCTACCCATTCAACAGTATGGGAGGGTATGGTGTTGATACTGATTCTTTGGGTTTCGTGTCATTTCCTTGTTATGTGTTGATACTACTTCTTCAGGTTTAATGTCCTTGCCTTGTTACCTTAGATTTTCTTGGATCGTGGCACTCCTATTTATTTGCATCTCGTGTCCTTGCCTTGGTTTTTTATTGGATTGTGGCACACCTATTTGCAAGTCAGTTGTATCAAATTATGTTTGTTTTTTTTTTGCACTTTCGACGTCTCTCCATTGATAGTCTCCTTAGCATGGAGCTATTCTGGTGAATCCTAGTGTCAGTTGTTTTTGAGTTATATGATCGAGCAGTGGATTCAGACCACAATGCGCACCAAACAATCTTTAGCATTATACGAGTTTTTGGAGTCAGAGCTTCTTGGGATATCTTGCAGTGGGATTTTTCTCTCTCTACTTTGTTATTACTAGTTTTGGGTACCTTGCAGTGTCTAATTTTCCCAACTATTGTATGTGGGTACCACATTAGGCCTTGTTTTCGGGACCCACATTATTTTCCACCCACCTAAGCTATGCTTATGTGAGGGTGTTAGTGTAGGTTATTATTTATCCTTTTATTTATTTATTAGGATAATTCTTACACTTGTGTTAGCCCTACACTTTTTGGGTTAGCTTGCTTAGGTGTACTAGTTGTGTGGAGTTAGTTTACTAGTTGTGTTGAGTTAGCTTCTCAGTTATGTGGAGTTAGCTTACTAGTCTTTTGGAGTTAACTTAACTACCAGTATCAATTAGTGGGAGTTCTTCACCACTTATTTAGGTAGTAGTTGCAATTCCCTCCTCCTATATGTACATCTTTCTTAGTGAGTGATTAAAGTCATTGTATTGTAATGTATTGAGCATTATGGATTATGATGGATTTCCATATATGGTATTTTAGCTCTTCTATTTTACAAATCTAATGTGGTGTGCTATTATCATTTGAGATCACGGATTGGAAAAATCTTCTTATTGTTATTTTCATGGTATCAGAGCAATAGATAATGTAGACATCCATCTGTAAATTTTTCTTTATAAGCAAGTGTTTATTATTTTCATGTATTTGGAATTCGTTAGCAATTTTCTGCAACATGCAATTTTATGTAAAATGGAGTGCAGACATTGATTTGGAAGGTTCTAAAAACCTAGAATCGACTGTAAACTTGACCATATTTTGAGACAGTCAAATCTAGATGCAGATCTGTACCCTCTGGGTGCATTCTTTTATCCATTGTTAGTGATATAAGCATGTACCTTCACAAATGCTATTCTTTTACCCTCTGGATATTTTAGTTATGGATGCAGTCTTTTATCCATTGGACACAAATCTGTACCCTCTGGGTGCATTCTTTTATCCATTGGATATAAGTGCATGTACCTTCCGGATGCATTCTTTTATCCTCTGGATATTTCAGTTTTGGATGCAGTCTTTTATCCATGGGATGCATATCTGTACTCTCTGGGTGCATTCTTTTATCCATTAGATATTGACGTGTACCCTTGGATGCAATGATTTACCCTCTAGACATTTTAGGTTTTGGGCACAGGCTTTTATCCTTTGGTCACAAGCTTGTATCATGTGGATGCACTCTTTTACCCTTTGGACATTTGGGTGTCACGTGTACCTTTTTAAAAAAATAGATCAACATTAAAATATTATTTTAATAGCAAAACCTTCTAGAGCTCATAACTTTTGATCTGTAGCTCTGATTAAAGTGATCATTTTTTTTTGAAATTGTGTATTTTTTTGAGATCTACGCATTGGAGACATTTTTAAACACATATTTCAAATTTAAAAGGTAATTTTTCTCATTTAATGTTTACACACACTTAATTATAAAGTGCCAAATTTGGGAGGGTGTTGTAATCACTTGTGGACGCAATTTCGGTTGAGCCTGACGTCCTCTAATTTTGGGTGTTGCATTGTTGTATCTATGGGTGTATGCATTTATATCTCTCTTTTTTGTTGAGATATTCTGGATTTGTATTTTTGACACTTTATTTTTTGGCATGTTAACAGTATCTCTTGTGGGGGAGCTATTCTGGTGAAGCCCAGTGTTAGTTTGTCAGTGATTCGAGTAGTTGATTTTGGTAACTCATATAGATCTGTGGTGTCACTCTACCCATTCAACAGTATGGGAGGGTATGGTGTTGATACTGATTCTTCAAGTTTTGTGTCCTTTCCTTGTTACCTTGGGTTTCATTTTCTTGGATCATGGCACTCCTATTTATTTGGATCTCATGTCCTTGCCTTGCCTTGGTTTTTTCTTGGATCGTGGCACACCTATTTGTAGCAGTTGATCAAATTATGTTTGGTGTTTTTTTTGCACTTTTGACATCACTCCATTGACAGTCTCCTTGCATGGAGCTATTATGGTGAAGCTTAGTGTTAGTTTTTTTTGAGTTCTATGATCGAGCAATGGATTCATACCAAAGTGCACACCACACTTCTTCAACATTTTACGAGTTTTTGGAGCCGAGATTCTTGGTATATCTTATAGTTGGATTTTTATCTCTCTACTTTGTTATTACTGGTTTTGGGTACCTTGCGGTGTCTAATTTTCCCAGTTATTGTACGTGGGTACCTCATCAAGCCTTGTTTCTAGAGACCCACCTTATTTTTCACCCACCTAAGCTATGTTTATGGGAGGATGTTAGTGTAGGTTATTATTTATCCTTTTATTTATTTATTAGGATAATTCTTACACTTGTGTTAGCCCTACACTTTTTGGGTTAGCTTGCTTAGGTGTACTAGCTGTGTGGAGTTAGTTTACTAGTTGTGTTGAGTTAGCTTCTCAGTTATGTGGAGTTAGCTTACTAGTCTTTTGGGGTTAACTTAACTACCAGTATTAGTTAGTTGGAGTTCTTCACAACTAATTTAAGTAGTAGTTGTACTTCCCTCCTCCGATATGTACATCTTTTTTATTGAATAATTAAAGTCATTGTATTGTAATGTATTGAGCATTATGGATTATGATGGATTTATATATATATGGTATTTTAGCTCTTCTATTTTGAAAATCTAATGTGTTGTGCTATTATCATCTGAGATCACGGCTTGGAACAATCTTCTTATTGTTCCTTTCAGAGTGGACTCTTATCTCACTAACCAAGCCTACAATACACTAAAGTCATCCTAAAAGCACTCTAAATCCACTGTATAATCTCTAACCATCATTGAGAAGGTGACTACCACCATTGATAGTGTACTACCAATGAACCTTCATGCCTCGTACTAGCCCTCATTGCACCACCCACACCTTTTCCATCAATGGAAACACCAATGACCAGGGTTCAACAAGTGTGACACATAGGCAACCAACATAGAAGGTAATTGGACATCTTGTGACAGAAAAAAATCAGTCTCTTACGTATTTCACACTCACGGGAACCCAAAAGAAGACTCCAATGCCTAGGTACCCATGACCCATCCTAGGTGCCGTAGTCTAGTTTTATTCGATAATTTCAAGATTTTCTATGTGCGATTGTGACAATTTCCTACTCCTGCTCACCAATTCTTGAATCTAGAATACTTTCGGGATTAATTATAAAATAAGCTAAGTCTTCTATTCCCTCTCTTGCACTTAGGGTTTCAATTTCCATTAGCTTATTACTTGCATCAAATCTGTGCTATATCATTTATTTGTTATATTTGACTGTGGAATATCTTAAGATTTTACAAATTCTATTTTTGTTAAATAAGTGAGTTTTAGGCCATGTCTTAGTGGTTAGATGCCATTTTATGGTCCTTGGGAAGTAAGAAGGTCAATCAACAGGTTGTAGACAAAAAATCACACACATATTACTATTTTACTATGTCGTCAAGTATGTTTTTATATGCATGGATCTTAAGTAAGAAAAGTATTCACTGGTGACACTATCCTTTGTCCATCCACTTACTTTGATTATTTCTATTGCCTTTTTCTCCCATTGACCTATAATTTTTGTACCCAGTTCTGGTTAGGTCACAGGGATCCCTATATGTCTGTCTTTTCACATTTTTCGTTATTTGTCCCATGACACCATTTCCCAGGCTCTAGTATCCATTCTGGGTGCTCCTGTCCTCTTTTTTATTTTCACTTATTTTCTTATCCCTAAACCCGAGCTCATAGTCAGAATTTTGGGTCACTAGTGTTGAAATTCAAATAGGAGATCCATATATATAGACAACATACACTCTATTATTTTGGATGGAAATTCTAAGGGGAAATATCATCTACATACTATCAATACCATTACACTACCAAGATCAATTCCGGATTATGTAGGATTTATATAAGTCATTCATCTCTCTCATTTAATTATAGTTTTTCATTTCTTGAGTGCTTATCATCTGTATCTTTATTGTATTTTACCATATCAATGACTCTATAATTAGATTTAATTCAATTTTTATTAAATCAGAGGCAAGATAACACAGGTAAGTATTAAAGGCTAGATAGTTCCAGGAATATTTGGGCTAGATGGTGAGTATGAATAGTGATGGGATGTTGTCATGATGTTTCATGATAAGTTTTGTATCATTTTGAAGAAGGAATCGCAAGATACATCAGTTTTGGTAAAATTGGGCTTTCTAGAATGTGTTTTTTGAGGTAAAATTTGACCTTATGATGCTAACTGTGAATTGTGTGATTTTCATGGGACCCAAAAACTTTAGGATATATTATTAGATATATCTAAGAAGGCTTAGCAAAAATAATGAGGTGGTTTGATAGTCACAATTTTATGAATGATTGTTAAGAGGATAAGTTACTTTGAAACCCTAATTAAACCCTAACTCAAAGAAACTTAGAGGAAATTGAGTGTACTGAGTATTTTTTGATTCATTTTTCCAGATTGATAATTGTAAATTATAGAGTAATCTTCCAGATTTCCAGAAAGGTAATTTAGAGCATGCGATTATATGTGGGCACCACTTAAAAATGTTTGTTTATGAAGAAGTTTATTTTGTGGCTAAGCATTCTAAAGAAGATGATGAATAAATTGAATAGTTTTTAACCATGGAGTTTTTCTACATATACATGATAGTTTCAGATCATGGTTGATGTCCTAAAGGAAAAAGTGTGCCCTATTTATGAAGACTAGTTTTTGGGTCAGTTTGGAGCAGCCTGTAGTAAAAGTAGAATTTTGGGAGTTACAGGTAGAGTTAGTACTTGATTCAAGTTGTGTTGTGATCCTAGTTAAGATATATTTCCAATGACATATAAAAGTTGTGTTTTTGATGAGGGAGGAATAATTTATGACATATTCTTTGAGGGTCAAATCTGGAGGATGTCTAGTTAATCAAGGTCTTGAGTTGCTTCAAAATTTAATGTGATCATTTTTTTCTTATTCATTATTGTCGAAGGTTTTTGAGTGCTCAGAAAACATTTATAAGCATGTTCTATACTTTTTTAAACTTGGAAGTGTTTTGGAGGTGATGGAGCAAGTTGACCTCAAGTCTAGTTCTTGAGTCCTAGAAGCTTAAAGGATCTATTTCAGAGATGGCCATGGTTGAAGGCCTTCCACTTTGATTTGGAAGGAAATGTAAGGTGTTATGGAAAATGGATTCAGATATATTTCTATATTTTCATAAAGGTAAATTATAACATGTGATTTTATATGGGCCCCACATGAAAATTCATGTTTATGAAGAAGTTCAATTTGTGGCTAAGTTCTCCAAATAAGGTGATAGGGAATTTTTATACATTCACATGATATTTTCATATCATGTTTGATGTCCTAAAGGGAAAAATTGTTGAAGGTGTGTCGTATTTATGAAGACTAGTTTTTGGGGTAGTTTGGACCAACCTATAGTAAAAGTAGCATTGTAGGAGTTACATGTGGAGTTAGGATTTGATTAAAGTTGTGTTGTGATACTAGTTTAGATATATTTCTAATGAAATATCAAAATTTTGTTTTTTGATGATGGAGGAAGAAGTTATGACCTAATATTTGAGGGTAAAATCTAGAGGATGTCTAGTTAAGCAGGGTCTTGAGTTGCTTCAAAAGGTAAGGTGATCATTTTTGTGATTCTTAATGATTGTTGAAGGTTTACAAGTGCTTATAAAACATTTATAATGGTTTTACATGCTTTTGTTAAGCTTGGAAGTGTTTTTTTATGCGACGGAACAAGTTGACCTCAAGTCTAGTTCTTGAGTCCTAGAATCTTAAAGGAGTTGTTTTAGACATGGGCCTAGTTGAAGGCCTTCCACTTGGAATTAGAGGGAAATGTAAGGTGTTATGGAAAGATGATTCAAAGATATTTCCAGTGGTATATGTTTTTATCAAGATGAGGAGGTTCAGTAGATCATCCGGCTAGGTTTGTGAAGACAAAGGTTTCTTGTTTTCATGACAGTATTGCTCAAAATAGGAAATGGAGGTAGATGATGCATGTTTTAGATTGGTTAATTCTTGATATAATTTGGATAATTAACAAGGATGAATTTTTTTCCTAGTGAATTCCATTAGAGGTCTATAAAATCACAACGAAGGGGAAAACCAGTTGAGTTCTCAAAACAAATTTATGTGTAGCTCATTTTGGTGAAAAGGAAGGTTGGTATGGTTTGCATGTATAGATGTTTCATGAGATTTAACAAGAATGGTTGTGATATAAAGGTCAAGAGGATTCCAAGGAGTGGTTACATTCCATAGTTGAGGTGTTCTTGATTTATCTTGAAGCCCAAAGGTGAAGACTGGTTACTTGAAATAATTGTTTTATGAAGGATATGAGCCTTCTTGAGTAAGTTATGAAGAATTTGATTTGTGCATGCTAATATAAAACCATGTATGGTGTTTTCATATCATATTTGACATGTGTGTTCTATTTTTTATCTTTAACTAATCATGGTAATGAGGTTTTTTTTGTTTTTGGTCATCCAAGTGATGGAGTTTTGAGTTGTTTTATAGCTTGTTGAGTGCAATTGAGCATGGCCAATCTACAAGGATCCATTATGAATGTTTTTATTTATTATTTATTATTTATTTTTGTATAACTAATGATAAAGGACATACTTCCCTTATGTTTCTGAGATGGAATACATATAAAAGTGAAGTTTGAGTTCAAATTTGAACTAGTTGGACAAGGAGGGAAAATGCGACCTACTTGAGAGTGTGAAATATGATTAAGGGCATAAAAAGAAAGATGAGGATGTGTGAAAAATTCTGAAGAGTGATCGAGAGGATTTTTGTAATATTTTTAAGTAAAATTATTCCATGAAAGACTAAGATAGAGTGAGTAGAAGAGAGCATTAGATGAGGTTTTGAAGGGATTTGGAGCTTAATTTTGAGATCACAATCAACTATGGCGTCAACATATTTTCAGTGATCATACTTCTTAAAAATATCTTATGATGATTCATATTCATAAGATTCTCTTGTTATGAGTAATATCAATAAGGGTTTAGGGGTTAGTGCTCCTTGTGGGGTTGGTGCCTCACTAAAGAAATATCTTGTGATGTGTAATATTCACTTGAGTATTTTGTGTGAGTAATATTAGAGAATTCTTGTGTGTTTTTTCTTCCCCGTAAGGTTTTCCCACTTACATCTTGTGTCTTTGTGTTCTCTCTCATGTTTCATGTTCATTTGAATATATGGTGCACACATAATAAGTTAATGTTGAATGTATATGATTGAATGTATGTTTTATGGATGGTGTAACAATCGTAAGTGAAGTAAAATTTTTGTAGGAATGATTCACCCACCCCACTTCTCCTTCCATTGCACTTTCAAAATGTATAAGAAATTATCATTGTATATGCACATATGCACACTATTCTGAATGTGCAAATAATGGAAAAGTGTGTAAACAATTTTTTTGTCTATTTATCTAAAAAAGTTTTTATATATATATTTTTTGTCTATTGTTGTTTAATGAGTGTTTATTAATTATAAATTTCCTCATTCTCATGGCATATTTTACTCTTGTGTTACTATTTGATGAGGTGAACCACCCCAAACATGTATATGATTCTCAAGAATAGTTTCATAAATATAGAAATCAAGACCTTGTTTCTCTCCCACAATGGAATTATGGGACTATGCAAAGTTATGGTATTTTAAGTAAATATAAACCTAACAATAAAATTTGTGTTTGTATATGTCAATCATTATGATGACTGAGTGAGCTAGATGGAGGATAATGTAATATGATACCTTATTATATTTTCCCTACTTTTCACTTTCTCAAGAGATGGAACTACTTAAATTACTTCATCAAATTTATGTGAAACACGTTCTCTAGCTTACTCTATATATGCAATAACTAAAGAAAATTGTTAATTGACTGAATGATTATATTCATTCTTAATATGTAGTGGTGTCATTTCCTAACTTCTCGAATGATTTCATACAATTATTTTTCATATTGGGAAGAGTGTTTAACCGTGCTAAAGAATGGCATTGATTGATAGGTGACTAAATGTCCATATTGTGTGATTAATACACTAAATGATTATTCAAATGTATTAGTATTGGTCTCAACATGGTGTGGATAATTGTCAAAAATATGTTAAAAAAATATGCACAAAAGTGTTAATTGGTCTCCTTTAATATATGATGCATTAGTGTCTAATGGAATTATTATTTATTACACATGATTTAGTTGAGATTTATTGGAGAAATAATTTTTCAAAAGGAAAAATTAGGGGCTTTCACCAATGCTCTGGGATAAGGTCCCTTTGCTTAGGAATAGGGAAACTCTATCTATTGTAAAAAAGAAATAAAAACATTACTATAACGATGGGGGTGGTATTTCCACCAGGGATCACACAAGAATACTCCACTAAACCCGTGTTTAAAAAGAGGTGGAGGAAATGTGTGTGTATGGAGAGAGGGGAGAAAGTGAGATGGGGGTTTTACTCAATAAATCGCAAGATGATTTTATTGACATAATACTAGAATATTTCCAATTTATCAATGAGAAGACACCATGTAAAGGAAAAAGGAACAAAACACAAATAAATCAAAGTTTATTTGCATCATATTGCACAAGTAACCATGCTCATGGAGTAAAGTTGAGATAAAGAGGAAAACATAAGACAAGAAGATAGAAGAATTGTAGTTTCTTTCTTGTAGTAAGAAAATGGGAGCTATCAACCAAGAAAATATAACCCTTTGGAATGGAGAAGCCATTCCAATTTATAGCTTTCACAATGAGACTCTTTATATACCCCCACACGACCTTTCAAAAGTCTTATCACTTGTTGTAGACATATTATTTTGGTATCCCTTGTCCCTCATCCCACATTCTCTCCCTGTCACTATCATTTTCTACATACATACCTCTCTTCCCATTCAAATTATCATTTCCCTTAAAAATCCAATTCTATCAATTTAATCATCATTACCCACCTAAATCAAACCCTTAATTAATCATCTTTAATTAATTATAAACCTTCATATATTTCATTTAATCTCCATAAATCTTCCATTTTATCCTTCCTAGACCCTCATTTAATAATTTCACCTCCCCTTGGTATTTATTTAATAATTTTCCACCTCCCACCTACTCATTTATCCATCCTAAGTAACCCTGACTTCATCATCATCTCTCAAAACCCTAATCACTACCTCATAAGGGCTCATTTCCTTGAGCTCGTCACCCTTCCACCAGCCTAAATGGACCAATCCCCGTGATCTGCGGTGAGTGATCCACATTTTTACTGACCATATAAAGCCATCCCTACCCCCTCCTTTTCCTAAGAATGTAATTTTGGAGATTTCTAGATTTCTTGTGATCTTGCTTTCTGTTTGTTTCTCTCTCTCTCTCTCTCTCACTTGAAGTTTTCATCATGACCTTAGAGATATTGTGCTTCACTATTGGAGACTTGGAGATATTTTTCTCTCCTTGTATGCTTGGATCTAATTTTTTAACAATTATAATCATCCTATTCTTTATCATTTCTTTTTTAGGGACATCAACCATCCATGAGTCCATGTCCCTATCCTATTAAGATCTTCATTCTCATATGTAGATCATCATTCTTGTTTATCCATTTTCCACCAAACCCTAGTTCATACTCCAGTTACCATGTCAACCCTACTTGGTTGCCATTGACCTGTGGTCCCATTTTCATGTCATTTTAATGTCACCTACTCCTCCCCTTTCTGATCCCATAGTCCTTCAGATTTCAGATCTTATCATTATTTTCATTTTTACTACCTCAAATATCTATTATGTCAGCTTCAGTTGCCACCACTGATTTAGCTAGGCCATTGTCAAACAAATCAATATTCATTACATCGAGCCTTCAGATTTCATAATTTTCTTTCAATCCTTTCTATCAAATATAGTTCTAGATATCTTGTATGTTCTTGTTTTTCATTCCATTAACCTCATGATCAGCTCTAAATATTCCTCCAAGGCCTTCAGATCTCTACATTTCTATGTCATTGTTTTTCTTGGCCTACTCCAGTTGCCATTGAATGGGTCCTATAGTCTTTGACTCACCGTCGACCTGCACATGTTTGGTTTGATTTACATAGATCATATCTAGATGTTATCATCTTCAATGCATTTCAAGATTTCTATTTTCCAGTTTAGTTATCTACTATATCTAATTTATCAATTGATTTTACTTATCGTTTTATCAAAACATGTGTGTTGACACCACATCCTAGGAAGTTCTCACTTCTCAGTGACTGGACATTGTTCAGGAAACCCACTCATCTAGCTAGTCCAATCCATTTTCTTCATGTTGAGTTATCTTTTTTGTATAGGTCATTTAGATCACTGCTGGGAAGGAGGATCTTTCATTGTGCACCCATATCCATCGTCATCCCATCTGAGAGGTACCTTAAACACTCTCATACTTGGAGTTGTTTGTTTTCTTTTTATCATTTCACTAATCTGAAATAGGTAGAGAGGAAATTTGTTTAACATTTTGGCACACCTCGTGGGACCACCATTATTTGGTGAGTCTTTTTATTTATATTTCATTTCTATTATCTTCTATCCATCTTCTACTAACCTCGTAGGAAGGAGCATTGCTTGCTTTCTTGCATGTGTGGGTTACTTTTGCTTGGATTTTATTGTCTTTCTTAAAAATAAAATAAAATAAAAAGGAAAGCATTGTTATCTATTTATTCCTCTTTCTCCCTATTATTACACCTCTTACATTGTTCTTTCCTTTCTCTCTTGATTGTATTAATCAAACATAACATTTCATTTTGGATCTAAAAAATAACTTTCATATCTTCTTGGAAATCTAATCTAATTAAGAGGTTAACATCTTTGCATACACATTTCATCACAAACATCTAAAAAACACACATCAAAAATACACATCTAAATATCTCCTTCCCATGTGGAACTATTGGGATTTCACCACCCAATAGGAAATCAACCATGGTGTTCTAGCCGTGTTACACATTTTTTAGGCTATTGGTATATTAACTAAGTTCTTGACTCGCCCTTATCACTGCAAGAAACTATGAAGTGAGGGGGTAGGACCCAATACCAAGTCCTTGTACCGGTAGTCATCATAGATTCATGCCTCACATACTTTTGGGTATATTTAGGAATCCATCCAAAACTATCTAAAATCATCCATATTTTGGCCATTTCCTAGGTTTCCTTTGAACACATTTTTTCTTTTCTTTTCACCATCCTTAATAATCAAGACAACTCAAAATTTTCTTGTGTGACTATGTTAGATAGTAATTAAAACTCATTAGCATAGTTTCTAGTGTTTATTATTTGTTTCATGCCCAGTTATCACATGCTCCCAAGTAATAGGAAAATGGAATAAAACATGTCATCTAACAACATTCCTATTTCCACTATTGCCTCCCAACATAACTTTCCACCATTTCTATCATCACCTCCATCCCTTTTGGTCACCTCTTCTATAATTACTCAACCAATGGTTCCCATTTCCTCTCTTCAAGAATTATCAAATCATTCAACCTAATACCCATGTTGAAACCAAACCACTTTATTTATCATCATTCTATCCCATCTAGATGAGACAACACCCCCTTCTACTAACCTGCTATTGAAGATTTTGGGCATCCTATCATCCCTTGTGGGTGTGTAGAATTCCAATATATTCTTGATGCTAATATAGATTTCTCTTTATGAATATATCATTTGTAATTCTACAAACCTCCCCATTGACAGACCCCCCATCCAAAAAATTTATTCTTACCATTCACATCACAACTTTTTGTATTCTTCCCTAGAGCTATGAATGAGCTTGTCATGGCCCAACATGAGCTTGAACCTCACCAATATTATTCCTAAATCCATCACAATCACCAAACCAATCAATTGGTGGTCCCCATTCCTCCCAATTTTCCTTACGTTAACACTATAATTACTTCTTCTATCCCCATCACCTCCTCATCCACTACGGTCACTTGTGCCCCTATCCAATCATCTCAAGAGTATCACTTGCTTCCTCCTCCACTAAATAGTCTAATCTAACTCTACCTGCTTATTTCAACTTCCCATTTCCATGAAAATGTGATCACTTCACAACCCCATCCTTATGAATCAACCCAAACCCATCAACCTCCTCCCTAAGGTATTTTTCGCTACATATTTCCCAGTCAACTAACTCAAGTATCCCAACCACCTATTACTCAAATTCGAAATCATCCTCTACCAAACCAATCAAATATCCCCATCTATCAAATCAAACACAATCTCATCAATCTTATCACGTCCCTATTTCCAAACAATAATATCTATCTCAACCTATTTAATCCCAACCCCTCAATTACGTTCCCCCTTATCAACTACTTCTACCAACACCTATTCATCCTCAAACATGTCAACCTTATCAACAAATTAACCCATCTACCTCATATGAACCACAATATCATCCTTTAACTTCTCAACTCCATCCATCTAATGATCCCATGCAAGATTTTTTGAGTAGAATAGATAACCTTGAAGCCACTACCTTAGGATCCAAAACCACTTTCTCATATGAACATATCTAAATTGAACTTATCAATCCATCAATCCTTGTAAATCCCTATCCCCATCATTGGTAGTTATCAAAATCCAATAAATTCAATAGCAAAGAGGACCCCCAAGAGAACCTTTATACCTTTAGGAATGCATGTTACCTTGTTTCTCATGATTAAGACCTTATGGTGCACACATTCCCCATGTCGTTAGCCGGACCAACGTTGGATTGGTACAACAACATCCAACAAAATTCATTATTTTCCTTCACCCAAATCACATAAGTATTCTTAGAACACTTCTCAATCAAAATTGTGCATAATATAACTATCACAGACCTCTACACCATCAGATAATATGATGATGAACCTATCTCGGATTTCATCGCACGATGACGTGGCATAATCAACCAATTATCATTATCCCTTCCACAGACTAAATTAATCAAAATTTTCTCATGGTCTTATGCCAAGAACATTTCCTCTACTCTTCAAATACAATCATTTCAAACCTTTGAAGATGCATTTACCATGGCTTGCAAACTTGAACTTTGAACCCTTGAGCAAGGGCATCTCAAAATTCAATGAAATAAACCCAAGTCTGAATTCACTAAATCCTCCATGCATGGTGACAAATCTAAGAATGCCACTAATTCCATCATGGTTAAATATTCCTCCACATCCACTTCTCACATGGAGCCTCCACAAAGTACTCCTAGACCACCTCCTAACTATACCCCTCTCAGGGAATCTTATAGTGCAATATTCGACAAGTTAATGGCATTCCATCTCATTCGATTTCCTCCCATCCAACCCCTTTAATGAATCATGACCCAAACTAGCATGTTATCATGAGCATTAATATAAGTATCATCAAGTTTGTGGAAATGGCATGGATAAGTTTCAAACTTTTAAACACCCATGTCCAAAAAACTTATAGACTATGGTGACCTCCAAGTGGATGATCCTAATGCACCACCCAATCAACCCTTAGATGTTTTCAAGAAACCTTTTCCTAACCATCCACCTAATAATAAAACTCCACCTCCCACCTCACAAAAACCTAATGCCTATATAATCAATACTATAAATCAAGATCCAACACTATCACCTACACCATCACCTACATTTATTAAACCCACATCTATTCCAGACTCTTCTCTGATGCTCATAACTTCATCAACATCTACATCTATCCCTACACCTATTGCATCTACATCTACCATGTCCATAACTACCACATCCACATTAATCAATCCTAATTACACCCACTTCCCCATCTATGTCTAACACACCCTCACATATCACATCTAGTCCTTCACCTATATATAATACAATGCTCACCCTAACATTTTCATCTCACATCCCTACATCCACACTCACTTCCACATCAATCACATATACTAATATGACTATTCACACATATCAACATCAAAATCGATCTCCACATCTATTATGTATACACCCAACACAACTACAAATGAGACTCTCACCCCACCTACAATTCCAATCATTCCTACACTGACGAGTCCTAATCCTAAAAAATCTACCACCCCTTTAGATCTTATCAAGTGCATCATAGAGAAGAGATGATGATCTAACCAAGTTCATGTAATAGAGAAGAGAAGTCCACTTAACCTAGTTCCTCCGATAGCACATGGAAGGACATCCGACTCAACCAGTTTAATAATAGATATATGTTTTTATAACATTTTTCCAACTTTGGGAAATCATAGAAAATTGCATCCTGTCAAATTGCCTTTTGTGAGAATCATTTTTGGATATTCACCATTTTTTTTGAAAGTCCATTTCAGAGATTCACCAACCATTTTATAATACTTTTTTTGAGGGGCTCCTAAAATCAACCCTGTCATAGATCAATTATCTAACACCACTCTTCCCAATAATCACTGTTCTCATGAGAAATTTCCAAAAAAATCTATCACATCGTTGATCAGGGGTTCTCTCCCCTTAAGATGACACTCTTATTTGAAAAATCCAAGTTTCAGAAAAGGGGTGGAATTGGCATCATTATCCTTCCTCCTTATGACACTCCCCATTCCTATTACTTATAAGCTTAATTTCTAATGCACAAATATTATGGTTTAGTATGAAGCACTCATATTAGGTCTTTAAACCACTATCTTACTCAGTGTCCAAATCCTTAATATCTATGGGGATTCTCATCTCATCATTAATCAATCCAAAGGTATCTATCAATGTAAAAACGAGGCCCTTCAAAAGTATAAGGACATTATGAACTTCCTTCTTGAAGAATTTGATTTCTGCACCCATCAAACCATCCCTCAGTCATCTAATCATTTTGTAAACACCATGACATCTCTCGTACATCTTAATTCTTAGTCTATGGAAGAATATAAAATCTCCATTATCATTCATCCCATTGATAAGCCCTCTCACATTAGTGAGGTTCCTTGCATCAATCTTGTCGAATATAATCCTTCTGATATTTGGTATTCTTAGATATTTGACCATATTTCTCAATCCATCAACCCCTTTGACCTATACAAAATGGTAAGAGGTCCTTTCTTTAATGTGATAACCACTATGTGATCCTTGGAAAAATCCTTTACAAGTGTGGCTTTGATGACATCTTTCTTTGTTGCCTTAAGTCTCATTAATCCACTCGATCTATCCAAGAAGTCCACGATGACATATATGGTGGACATTTTAGTGGTTTGAATGTCACCAAACACGTCATTTACATCAGTTATTATTTGCCCTCTCTTAATATAGAGTGTTGTGAATATGTTAAGAAATGCATCAAATGCCAACAACATTCCAATCTTATCCACATTATTAGTTAGGCCTTATAGCTGGCTCAGGATATTTATTTTTTCTCATAGTGGGGACTCGACCTCATTAGCTTCATCAATCCATATTCCTTTCAACGCCAACGTATCATCACTACTTCTGAGTACTTCACTAAATGGGTGGAAGCAATTCCACTCGCATCAACTAAGGCTAATCAGATGGTTAATTTAATATATCAACATTTCATTTGCCACTTTGGCATTCCCCATGAAATTGTCATGGATAATGGAAAGTACTTTAAAAAAAAATATCTCAAGAAGCTTTATGATTTTTTAACATTAATCTTAGCTTCTCATCACCATACTATCCTCAAGCTAACTGTCAAGTCAAAGCCACTAACAAAACTCTTTGTAATATCCTTGCCAAGAATATTGATAAATCAGGTCGTAACTAGCATCTTCATATCCCCTTCCTTATTTGGGATTATCGGACTAGAATCTGTAACTCTATGGGATTTAGTCATTTCTCTCTTGTATATGGCTCTGAGGCCATTCTTCCTCTCGAATTCCAAATCCTATCTTTGTGTGTCTCTCTTCGTAACTTCATCTCTTATGAAGAGTATCTCCAAGAGCGTATAAAAAAACTCAAGTTGTTATACAAACATCACCTTGTTTCTCTTGAACATCATTATGTCTATCAAGAGTGCATCTAACATGCTTATAACAAACATATTAGGGAACACAACTTTAATATTGATGACCCTGTCCTTATAGAAAATAAAAAAAGTCACTACTCTAGAAATGAGCCAACATGGAAAGTTTTCTCCCAACTGGATTGGGCCTTATATTATCACACATAAGTATGGGTCTCGAGCCTATCATTTGGCTTCTCTCGATGGTAAACTAGAAAAATAACCTCTTAATGCTCTACACTTGTGGAATTTTTATTGTTAACATACCTATCAATGTGAACTTAGTCATCTCATTGGTCACACATCCATCACCAAGCTCTTACATCTTTCATCGTAATGGTTTGGAATTATTTGGTCTACTGTAACTTTCTTGTATATGAGCTTGGATATGGGAACCATGACTCTACTCATAGCATATTCCTTAAGGACAAGTTACTCCTTCTAGGTGGAAACATGTAATCATTACATCCACCTCCTTCTTATTTACCTAATGGAATCATGTTAAGGGTCCACATGTGTCACTTTTACATTCATCATGCCCTCCTAATTGATCTACCTAGATATCCCCAGCTCTTCCGTTAAAATTCTAAATTCCTGGATGCTCCTTTTAAAAGATATCTTATTCAAAAGAAAACAGACTGCTCCCTTGAAGGAAAAATGTTCATAAAATAAAAATATCAAAAGTATAGACTGATCCCTCGAAGGATAGCTATCATGCATATTCTACCCTACCATCTAAAAATATTAAGTCAAAAAGAAAAATTATAAATGTAGACCACTCCCTTGAAGGATAGCTACCATCTCATCTCATGGTAGTGAAGACTTCCTACATTGATTAGCCTTCTATCTACTCAAAAGCAAAATCCTAAAGTTCAAAAGTAAGCATCCTAAGAAAGATTCCCGTATCAATCAATTTTTTCATTGATTAGTTTGCACCATACTGTTTAGAGCTTGGGCATAGACCTAGGAACACCCACCTAGGGAGAAGCTATTTTTTTACATATGAGTTACATCAAAACCTCTTATGTTGTGTCAAAATTAGGTCTATAAGTTTATTTCCCATAATTTCCCTCGTAATCCCTGGGATTGCTAACTACCGATGGTTATGTGTCAAACCTATTATTGGATGCAAGTGCATTGCCTTATATGGATCATTCTCTTGTTTACCTCCAATTTGGTTCTAAGCATCATTTTTTCATGTGCTTCTTACTATGATGGAGTGTTGTTCAGATCTTTTTGGTCACCTTATATCATAATCAAATCCCTTTCTCTCATATCTAATTTATCTATTACTCTAAACCAATCTCATCCATACCTGTATTGTTATTTATAAATCCATTATATAATAACATTAACCATGTTTGTATACCATATATATGTATGTCATACCATCTATATCTAACATATTTCTAAAACCATCACATAAATTGTATCTGTTTATCTATGCTACATCTATTTATCATCTATATATCCATCACAAAACATCACATCACATCCACATTTTATTTCACAAACCATAAAAAAGACATAATAATTGAATCAATAATCATCATACAACATCTACATCTAAATAAAATCCACGATCATCATATAACATCCAAGTCTAAAATATGCATAATCACATCCATAATCACCTTATAACATCTAAATCTATAATAAACATAATCAAAGCCATAAAATCAATGCCCGAAACATAATAAATCATGACAAAATCATATATGTATATATATCTTCATTAAAATACATCCATACATCCATGACATGCCACTAAGGGATCTATCTCAAAGTTGATATGTCATCAAAATTTGTGAAATGTACATATGATAATCTCAAATCTTGCCCCCTGGGATAGGTTCACAGACATATCTCTAGCCTTCATGTCCTCCATCAGGGCCTAGATATCACCAAGGTTGGGCCATGTTGGTCATACTCCCTAATGGAATTGGTCATGTTGCACCCTTCTCCCTGTTTCTCTACAAGATACGCTACGTATCTTTACACTCATGGCAACCTCTATGTCACTATGCACTCATAATAACATGCCTCTACTGCTAATGACTTGTAACTCTCTAAAGGAACAGTACCTCGTGGAGCCATCTAACCAGCTCCCTGTGATGCCGTAAGTACTCCACTCTTATAATATGTTGCTATAATATGTCTTGTTAGTAAATAAGGGATAAAAATGTGGAAAATACCACATTAGAATCACAATAGTAAAAACTAATATGCAGAATAATATCACATATATGAAATGAAAGTGCATAAAATAAAAGAACAAAAAATAATGAAAATATTTGACATAGTTCACCCAATTTGGGCTACATCCACAAAGAATCACTTTCTCAGATTTTATTACAGGCCACCTCTTGTTCTCAATACAATACCTAGATTTGTTTGGAGCTATGCTCAACAAACTCTCTTGAATTAACACTTGAACTCTCACACCTGTAATGTTAGATCTACCCTACCAAATGCATAAAAGCACATTAGTAGGAAACTAATTAAGAAAGTTTATAATACCATGGGTACCAAAACCATGGGATAAAATACCACTCATATGAGAAGAAAACATTTCCCAAAGTATTGGGAAAAATGTTTTAGGCTATTTTTTGGGTAGTGTAGAATAATTTTAGTGTACAGTCTTCAACACTTCCACATATGAAAATAGGCTCCACAATATAAGAATCTCCCACTTGGAGACTTTTTTTCCTCTGAGAAAGCTTCTCAACCCTTCACTTTCATCCGTGAAGACCAACCAAAGCTGAAAATAGCTTTAGTTTCTCCCTTGTGAACACCTTGGTCATCATGTCGGCATGATTGTGACTGGTATGAATCTTCTCTAGCTTCAACTTCTCTTCTTCCAAAGTTGTCCTAATGAAATGGTACCTTAACTATATATGCTTCACCCTAGATTGGAAATCAGAGTTCTTAGCTAGGTGTATAGCATTTTGGGGTATCACTATATAGATTCAATTCCTCTTACTTCTGCCCCAAGTCCTAAAGAAATTGTTATAACCAAATAATCTCCTTTCTCTCCTCTGTGGCAGTAACATACTCAGCGACTGTGGTAAAAAAAATACACAAGATTATGTAGTCATTAAATCCATCTCAATGTTGTCCTACCTACAATGAAAATACAACTTGTTATGCTTCTGCTATTGTCTACATCTCCGGCCATGTATGAATCTATATAACCACTCAAATTGGTGTTCGATCCACTATAGCATAAAACTATTTTCATGGTCCCTCTCAAGTACCGAAGGATCCAACATACTTCCTTATAGTAATATTTACCTAGATCACTCATAAATCTACTCACTCTTCCCATTTCATCGGTAATGTGAGGCCTAGTGCACACCATGAAATACATCAAATTTCTAGCCACTGATGAGTAAGGTACCTTGGACATCTAGTTTCTCTCATGCTCTGTCTTGGGACACAACTCCTATGATAACTTGAAATGGCCTACCAAAGGATTCCCAACCAGTTTAGCATCCTACACATTAAACCTCTCCAAGACCTTCTTAATGTGCTATTCTCAAGATAAAGTCATCTTTTATTCCTTCTATCTAGAGATATAATCATACAAATTATTTTTTTGGCTACCCCCAAATTCTTCATAGCAAAGGAGTCACTTAGCTGCTTCTTGAGTAATTTATATTTCCTGCATGTTTTTACCTATAACCAACATGTCATCCACATATAAACAAAGGATAATATAACTACCATCCTAAAATTTCTTTATATATATATATATATATATATATATATATCTGTAATGGTCATAATGGCATCTAATATAACCTTAATCAATCATTAAGATATAAAATTTATTATACGATTGATGTAGAACTTGTTTCAGTCCACACAAGATCTTCTTTAGTTTACACACCATCTCCTTTTTACCTTTGACCTCATAGCCCTTTGGTTACTGCATATATAGATCCTCCTCCAAACCACCATGGAGAAATGTAGTCCTTACATCTAGCTACTCTAATTTTAAGTCTTCTTCTATCACTAATCTAATAATAATTCTAATAGAAGTGATTTTTACTATAGGAGAGAAAATATCATCAAAATCTATACCCTTTTTCTGTACGTACCCCTTGACCACCAACTGACCCTTGTATCTTTTATTGCCTCCTTCTTCCTCTTTAACTCTGTACACCCACTTGTTTTGAATTTATCTTTTTCCTTTAGGTAGCTTCACCAAATCCCAATTCTGGTTCTCTATAAGAGACTGATACTCCTCATCAATGGTTTGCTCCCACTTCTTCCTAACATCTACCTACATTTCTTCGTCAAATATCCATGTCTCTCCACTATCAGTGAGTAATAAATAATAAAGATAAGGAGAAAAATGTTCAGGTGCTATTATTTCCCTAGAAGACCTCAATATAGGAGTTTGGGGTTCCTGTTGAGTAGGTTCCTGAATTGATTCATGTGACACTTTCCCATTTGGAAGATCCTCCACCACTGTATATTCTTTCCTAGATTCTTCCCTGTTTTCCTCTAGTTTCCACCGTCAAATAATTTCATGAAGTATAATAATAACTTGGGATTTTCCTTCACATTTCCTTTCTTAGAATCACCCCTACAACATCCTAAAACTTCAACTTTGAGTTAGTAGGAACCAAGTTTCTCACATCCATTACCAGACTATTCCAACTATTAGGTAAAGAGAAAAAATTAATAAATCCCTAACTTCTTCATTAAATTCTATTGTAACTGAAGCTAACATATTCACAACCATATTAAAATCATTCAAATGATATTCTACTAAAATATTCTTAGACATATTAATATTAAACAATGTTTTCATTAAAAATATCTTGTTAGAGGCAAAGAGTTTTTCACATAATCCCTAATACATTCATAAGTTCTTTTATAGTCTTTTCCTTTGAAAAATTAAATAATATCGAAGATACAAGACATAACTGGACTGTTCCAAGTTCCTTCCTATCTATAAAATCCCACTCCACATCCATCATGCTTGAGGGTTTGTTCCCTTTCTCAGATAGTGGAATATAAATATCCTTTTGATAAAGGTAATCTTACATTTTCATCTTCAAAAGACTAAAATTCTACCAATTGAATTTATCAACCTTTGATATTCCATCATCTTCCATAGCTCCCATTCAAGATAAAAATTTTCCTATGATTCAACACTTTAACAAACTAAACTAGGATATAATACCATTTTTTAGGAAATATGGGATAAAATATGTGGAACAATCCCACACATAATCATAATAATAGAAACTAATATGCATAATAATATTAAAGATATGAAATAAAAGTGTAGAAAATAAAAGAACATAATATAGATACAGTATTTAACATGTTTCACCCAATTTGGGCTACGTCTATGAAGAATCACTTGCTCATACTTTATTACAGGACACCTTTTTCTCTCAATACAATAGCTAGATCTGTTTAGAGATATGCTAAAAAATCTATCCTCAATTCACACTTAAACTCTCACACCTAAAATGTTATATATACCCTACCATATGCAAAAAAATACATCAATAGGCAGCTACTTAAGAATTTTTACAATACCGTGGATATCAAAACCATGGGCCAAAACTGCCCCATAAGCCTATGGGTCAAAATATCACCTATATGAGAAGAACACGTTACCCTAAGTATTGAAAATGTTTTTCGAGGCCAAAAAAATTGTGGATAATGTACAATACTTTTAGTGTACAATCTTCAACACTTACACACATGAAAAAAGGCTCCATAACCTAACAAGTCCAACACCTACAAACCTATCTTTGAAGGCCTCCCTCAGTCTCGTATATTTATCTCGCTACTAAATGGCCATGGACGTTTCTTGGTGTGTCACATCCCTCTCGTGTCAAGATTTATCCTGCTCTATGTGTAAGTGGTCCATCTCTGCTACAGCCATCCATCTCCACCCTCATCCCCTCTAGGTGTTACACCCTCCTCTCTTCCTTAAACCTCCTCCTCCTCATCTATTCCTTCACTGGTCCTCTCCTCCACCACCTGGGCTTCCTATGCCATCGTCATCTATCAAAAAATCCATCCCCAATTCCAACATCCTCATCCTCATCCTAAGGTACTCCTCCCTTATCTAATGAATCAGCCATTGCAGGACTAGGCAAGTCCCTCTATTCCTCATATCATTTATATCTAATAGGCTCCCTGAATACTATTTGCATTACCCCAAACTTCTGTATAACTTGTGGAAACTAAACTACCTCGACCATGTCTTCTCTCCTCCCTTGTACCCACCTAATCCTCCTCATCCCCACCAACTCTGCATTTTCTATAGGCCATGTGGGAAAATCGTAGTATTACCACCATCTAACCTAATCTATATCCAACTCTACCAATATCTCGGTGTACCACTCCTCTCCTCTCTCCCCTATCACCATGAGCCTGATCGGCTTGCCATCTCAACAATCAAACAAATAGCTCGATTTGGTCTCCTTCCACCCATGGAAGCCCTAGTGGCCTAATCACCACTATAACCCCATAGTCCCAATAGTGTACCAAGAATCCAATATATGATCCCAAAATCCTCTTGGTTGCATACATCCATAGCTTGTGATACACCTTTGTTAACAAAGCAATCTGAAAAACAAATACCATCCTATGGTCTATAATATATGCCAATAATCCCACCAATTTCCATGGAAATATCACACCACCAAAATCTAGAAATGCGTATCATGAGATAGGAATCATAGCCACACATATAATTCTACACCTCGCTACTCCAAGCTCGTATCTTGTGTCATACTAAAAGGTCCTAGATGAAAAAGTAATATAAGGGGCATCGGCTCCAAATATATGTGTCAATACCCCTAATCTATTGTCAGTAGTGATCAGGTATATAGATTCCCCCTGAATCAACAACCTCAAAATGCACTATACATCCTCAAGTGTGACTTTCATCTATCTAGTCCTACACTAAAATGTGTTAGTACACACATCCTATCTATCCACCAATGCAATAATTAGTCCCACCTCTATCATAATCCTCTAATAGTGTTAGAATCCACCTAACCCCAATGTGGATAAGTGGTCCTACTCTATGTTGGTCTCGTCTCCTCTAATCCAATCAGATAAGGCTGGTACTCTATCTTTGAGATATAAGGTGTCTTGGACCTGTAAAACCCATTGAACAAGAAATCATTAGTCTCATCATATGCGTAAATCAACATTAAAATTCACATTCACCCATCCTAACCTAAGTCAATGCTGACCTAGAGTGGGTTGACGCCTTTTAGATTAGGTTAATGGCTTAGTAGGATTGGTTGATGGTGACCATATCTAATCACCGATGACCACTTCTTACGACAAACACAAAAATATGAAAAATGAAAAAACCAAATAAAACAATAAAAATGCTTAACAACTAAGATAAGGCTTAGGAACTTACCATCCTTTGAGTCCTCTGGCACTTCCTTGGCCTCCATCTCACTCAAATTCTTAACTCTATTTTTTATTCAGAGCTCTCGATATTCCACTTACACAATGAAAATGTGCTTAGTCATCCGACCCAGGGGCTTATATAGCCCACTAATAATGGTTTTCGTTGACCCCCTTGGGTTACTGCTGCTTCAACCCTAGTCACCACTGATTGTGCCTAGTCGCCATCGACTCGGCCTTAATTTTTTATCAATTTTACTTCTTTCCTACTTCCGATCAATCCTTCCTTCCAAATTATCTTTTCTTCTGCTCTTTTTCCATGTGTGTCACCCATAGCCCACACAATGCATGGATTGTCTATTTTTTACATCTCACCTTTGTGGCCATCTTTGTGTTCCCCATCAGCCCCCCATTATTTTACTCTTTTTTCCCTCATCCTACCCAGACACATATCTTCTCGATTGCTCATCTATGAAGGATATCACATAGTTTTCCCCGTGCCTCGTTAGACCCTTGTCTTGACCATTCTCACATTTTTTGTGCATATTTGATGTTTATATTTTAGCTGTTGGTTACATGGATTGTACATCCATTTTATAGGATTCCCCTTAGATTCCCTCCATATTGTAGTGGTATTTTCTAATCATAGGTCTTTAGGACATTGTCGTTGTCTCCATTGAGGCAGTACTTTGTTCCCACTAAAGTGATTCCTAAATCACTACCATATTTTTGTTTATTTTTAGTTTTTATTTATCCTTGTATAGGGCAGCTTATGTCATCATCTTATTTTTCTCATCCTTTCCATCCTATAATTCCACCATCTATCTCTTTCAACCTAGTGATTGATTCTTCTTTGTCTCATCGATCCCTAGTTTGAGGGAAACACCTCATCAATCATCTTTTATCCTTTGTCATTTTTATAATTACTTGCCCAACGCAAACCACTCAACAAAACGGGGAAAATGTAGACACCAGTTTTGTGTATCCCATGTTCAATCCTCATTGTACTCATTTTCTACATATATACCTCTCTTCCCATTCAAATTTCCCTTTTCCTAATAAATTCAATTTATCCCTTTATTCATCATTACCCACTGTAATCACACCCTTAATTAATAATCCATTAATCATCCTTAATCATCTTTAATTAATTATAAACCTTCATCCAATTCATTTACTCTCCCTAAATACTCCATTTTATCATTTCTAGGCCCACATTTAATAAATTCACCTCCCCTTGGTATTTATTTAATATTTCCCACATCCCACCTACTCATTTATCCATCCTAAGAAACTCTAACTCATCCCCACCTCTCAAAACCCTAATCCTGCCTCATAAGGGCTCATTGCCTCATGCTCGTTACCCTTATACCACACAAGTTTATGGATCCTTGTGATTGGCGGTGACCCATTGGGGTCACCATGTACCCTATAAGGCCACCCCTACCCCTCCTTTTCCCAGGATGCAATTTTGGATATTTTTAGGATTTCTTATAATCTTTTTTTCGTTTGTTTCTCTCTCTTACAACTTCCATTATCACCTTGGAGTCTTGGATATTTGGAGACCTTTTTCTCTCTTACATGATTGGATCCATTATTGCAATTCTATCATTTATTCATTATCACCCCTTTTGTAGGTTCAAAAATCATCTGTAAATCATCATTCTTGTCCATCCTTTCCCACCAAACACTAGATCATCCCCATTTTCCATCGACCCTACCTGGTCACCATCAAATCGGGTCCCATTTTGTGGAATTTTCTATCATCTAATCTTCTAGTCCTCCCGTTTCTAGTCGCATAATCCTCCAGACTTTATATTTTGTAATTCTTTCCGTTCTGTCACTTCAGATTTGTTATGTCAGCTCTAGTCGCCACTGACTCAGCCAAGTTGTTGTCAAATAGATCAATCTTCATTGCATCTGCCTTAGATTTTATTAATTTTTTTACATCCTTTATGTCAAATCTAGTTCTAGATCTCTTGTAGGTTCCTGTTCTTCATCTTAGTCTCATCACCAGCTCCATATCTACCTCTAAGGCCTTCAGATCTGCATTTTCAATAGGTGTTTCACTTGTTCTACTCCACTTTTCATTAACCAGGTCATGTATTTTCAGGTTGTTGTTGACCTACATAGGTTTGTTTTGATATTTATTGCATCCTAGGTTTCTTTTTTAGTTCAGTTATTTGATACATCCAATTTATCAATTGATTTTACTTATTGTTGGTTTGAAAATCTGTCGCTAGGTCAGATTTATGGATAGATGAGCCAACAGTGTGTAGGGCATAGCCCCTCTTTGAGACAGTAAAGCGAAACTGGTTTATTGCTATTCTACCAGTAGGAATCTATGCAAGTCTCACAATATTCTGCCTGCAGGGGGTTTGGGATCTCATCCCATTAGAGGTAGTTTCGACGAATAACATAAAGGAATGAATGAAGAAAAGAAAGGAAGATGGATCTGAAGGGAGAAAAGAAATGAATTCCAAAGTAGAAAGGTCAGAGGGTCTATGTTTTGGGCTAGTAGTAAATAGAGCCGAACCTACTTGCATAGACAAACAAAGCAATACTGATGAATAAATGATAAAAAGGTAGAGACATATTTAACAGAATAAATGCATAGATCTGACATAAGAAAGACCAGATGCTCATAACACATATATTCAGCACAAAGTCTTAATATTTGCTTTAATATCTTATTATGTTACAAAAAGTACAAAGCCTTTTCTTCTCACTTCTATTTTTCATCTAAAAGATATCTATCCTGAATACAACAAGTATTCAAGTATATATAGAAGAAGAGAAGAAGAGGAGGCAAAAATGAACCAACCACTTACAAAATATCTAGAAAATATCTAAAAAGTCAACTATTGACTGGGGTGAGTTTTTGGATGGCAACATCCCATGGTGCAACATGGATGAAGTCATCGTGTATGCCAACATGCTTTTTAAATATCTTACAAAAATGATCAATGGATCCAAGGAAGAAACTACTCTTTAGTGTAAAATGGCGCACTCTTCAGCATGTTGACAGGAACTTATCAATGCCCTTTGGTGCACCTTTCAGCATGTCAACATGACCTTATCAGCACCCTTTGGCACACTCTTCAGCATGTCGACAGGAACTTATCAGCGCCCTTTGGTGCACCTTTTAGCATGTCAACATGAACTTATCAGTTCCCTTTGGCACACACTTCTTCGTGTTAGCAAGAACTTATCAGCACCCTTTGGCGCACAGCACCCTTCGGTGCACTCTTCAGCATGTTCAGCATGTCGATAGGAACTTATCAGTGCCCTTTCTCGAAATATTGAAAAATGGCTAAGTCCTTAAAACTTGATTTTCGGAAGAGAATTTTGGGATTCTTTCGAACGTTGTCAAACTTCCTTGGGGCCAAAACAAAATTTTTAGGTATGGTTACCTGCAAATTTCCCTTGACAATTTGCAGGATAATAGCTGGCTCTTTCTGGGGACTATCTTTGAGTGAAACTTAGGGGTAGAGAATCCCAGATCTTTCGTGTCTATCCATTGGGTAACAGAGTTAAAAACAAGGGAGACTGGAAAGGGAAACACACAACCAACAAAAGCAAACACACGACAAAAATAAACACACAACTGAAGTAAACTATACAAAGAAGAGAGCAAGCTCTACTTCCTGAAGATTTTCAGATGTTGCTCACTATAGGGAAGCGGGAGCTCAGTTCCATCTAGATACGAGAGATAGAAGCTATTCTCTCCATTGAGCTGCTTGATCTTGAAAGGCCCTCTCCATAGAGAATCAAATTTCCTGTGCATGCCTTTTGGCTCTCTTCACTTGTCCCAGAGAAGGACAAGATCTCCCACCTGGAAATCCCTCTAATTGGCCTTTTTATCGAACAACCTCTTGAATTGATTCTGATGTTCGGTCATCCTGTCGACCACCCTTACTCTCTTTTCTTCAAGTTCTGTTAGATACATGATCCTCTTTTCTAGAGAATTATGGAAAGTTTCATCTTCGATTGCTCGTGTCAAGCGTAGAGCAGGGATTTCTGTGGAGATAGGGATCTCAGCATCGATTCTATATAACACTTGAAAAGGTGACATACCAAGAGATATCTTTAGAGTAATGCGGTCTACCCACAAAGCATCAAACAATGACTTGTGCCAGGACCGCTGATTCTCATTGACCAACTTCCGTATGATGGTCACTAGGTTTTTATTGTTGGATTCTACCTGACCATTTCCTTGAGGGTAATAATATGAGGCATGGGCCAAGGTTATCCCGTATCCATAGCAAAAACCACTAACTTCCCATGAGGAGAAGTTGGAAGCATTATCAACAACAATCTTGTGTGGAACGCCAAATCTCACGATGATATTTTCCTTGATGAAGTTGCAAACAACTTCAGAAGTCGCATTCTTAACAGGTATGGCCTCCACCCATTTTGTGAAGTAATCTGTTGCTGTCAGGACATAACTATGTCTGGAACTCGATTTGGGATGGAGTGCTCTGATAAAATCAATTCCCCACTGCCTGAATGGTTCATCGACAATAACCGGCCTGAGGGGAAAAGAAGCTAACTTGGGCTTTCTGATGAACTGCTGGCAAGGATCACACTTCGCTACCCAGGTAGCTGTATCTTGGAAAAGCGTCAGCCAATAGTACCTGGCTCAGATGATCTTGTGTGCTGTCATGAAAGAGGAGAAATGGCCCCCACAGGCCGAATCATGAAAAATTTGAAGTAACTTTGTCTATTGTGGTTTGTCAACACATCGCAAGAAGATGCCATCTATTCCACATTTGTATAAACCATCATCCCAGATGACATATCTGGCCGTTCTGAGCTTTATAGTGTGCTTCTCCTTTATAGTTAGGTGAGCTGGGCATTCGCCGTAAGTGAGGAAGAATGCAATATCAGAAGACCACTCATCATTGGTTGCGACAAATAGGACCAGAGGCAGTGAATCGGGGTTCTCTAGTTGACTTTGTGCTTTATTAGTACAATCATCTTTTTCTCCAGAAACTTCTGACCCTTGGTTTTTGGCCATAAGTTGACACAAGCCTTTGCCTCTTAACAACTTAGTTGGTTTTATATCTAGGTCATACTCTTGGACCTTTGCAATCCAATTTCCTCGTAAGCTTCCTAACTCATGTTGAGTTAGAATTAATTTGACTGTCGTGTTAGGGACCAGCACCACTGTATGAGAATTCAAAATGTAATACCTAAAGTTTTTGACTGCTTTGACAATGGCGAAGGCATGTTTTTCCAATTGAGACATTTTTAATTCATGAGGCTTGAGGGGAGAGCTCATGAACGCAATCAAGGATTCAACATTCTCAGAATTCTTTTGCATCAAAATGGCAGATATAGTATGCTCAAACGCGTAGCTATACATGATAAAATCCTTGGAGAAATTGGGACATACCAGGACTAGTGCATGAGCGACGGAAGTTTTTATTTCCTCGAATGACCTTTTCCCTTCCTCGCTCCATCAGAAAGTTGGTGACACTTTCATCATGTCCAATATATGACGAGTCTTTTCAGCAAATTTGGGAACAAAGCGCCTGAGAAAGTTCACCTTTCCGAAGAAAGAATGAACACCGGTCTTGCTTGTAGGAAAAGTGAGGCTCTGAATAGCCTTAACTCTTTCAGTATCTATCTTCGTTCCTTCTTTGCTAACAACATGTCCTAGCAACTTTCCTTCTGTGACTCCAAAAACATACTTTTTTGGGTTCAGGGAAATCCCATGCTCTCGGCATCTGCCCAATACTTGCTCCAGATGATCACAATGATCATTTCATTGTTTAGAGAACATAGTTAAGTCATCCAGATAAACGACAATGACCTTTCCCATCATACCTTTGAATGCCAGGTCCATGGCCCACTGAAAAGTGGCACCAGCATTGGTCAGGCCAAAAGGCATCCTGCTGTAGGAAAACATGCCCTAGGGAGTAGTGAATACTATTTTAAATTGATCTTTAGGCGAGACTTCAATCTGATTGTAGCCTGAAAATCCATCAAGCATGGACAACATTTCTGATCCAGTTACTACTTATATAACTTGATCCATTATAGGAAGTGGGTAGTTGTCCTGCAAGGACGTCTGATTCAGGTTGTGAAAATATACACATATGCGTATCTCACCATTCTTCTTGTGCACGGGAACAATGTTTGCCACCCAAGTACTATGATGGATAGGAAAAATGATTCTCGCATCTAGCATTTTCTAAATTTTAGCCTGGATAGTACCTAAGATCTTAGGGTTATAATGCCTCTGCTTCTGGCAAAAGGCTTTGACATCCTCTTTCAATGGGATGTCATGCTGAATGTCCTTTGGCTTAAAAGAATTTAGATCGGCATAGGACCATGCCAATACATCCATGTATTTATTCAGCAGTTTGACAACTTCTGCTTCTCTTCAGGTGTGTAACATTTTCTGATGTTCACAAACTGCGGATGTTCTACTGATCCTAAATTAACCGGTTTGGTTTCTGGGGAGGAGCCAGTATCATCTCGCCTTTTCTTTTTTACAAAATGGTCATGCCTGTCGAACAACCACTCCAAATAAACCAGGCCCTTTGGGATTTTATTTCCTTTGAGCTAACATATGCCGTCGTTCCCTTTTGATTCTTTGTCCTGATCGGTAACTAATTCGCAGCATGTAGAAGTGGATCCTTCAAAATGAAGTTCCTTAAAATTTTCTACCTTTCCTAGAAAGGCAATGAGTTGATTGTCATTGTTGAATACTTGTCAATGCTGAGAATTGTCTGGCACGCTTGGACGGAAAACCACCTCAATAGTATATTTGTCCATTTTCAAACCTGGGTGAGGGAGCATGAGGGATGCTGAAACAGCCAATGAATCGGCCATGTCATTCTGAGCTCTTGGGATGGATTCTATTGAAAAAGTGTCAAATTATTCGATGTTGTCCCACACCGCGTTGCAGTAATGCCTGAGCCTCTCATTCTTTACTTGACATATCCTCTTAACTTGATTCACGACTAGCTCTACATCACCTTGTACTTTCAGATTTTTGATCCCTCTTTCCTTTGCAGCTTGCATTCCAAGTAGCAAATATTCATACTCAGCAGTATTATTCGTGTTGAAAAACTATAGCTTGAAAGAGAGATGAATAATCTCCTCTTCAGGAGATATAATCATGGCTCCAGTGCCACACCCACTAGTTGCACAGCTGCCGTCGAACTACAAAGTACAGATCTTGTTAAGATCCTTTACTTAGATGAGGACATCTCCCTTGTCAGACTCAGTAGACAAGAAATAGTTTCCCATCCCTAATGATTCGAAGAAAATTTGGGCTTTGGGGTCATCGGAGTTAGTAATCAGGTACTTCTTTTACGATTCAGGCTCCAAGGTTTACATTACACCTTTGACGGGGATTCTAGCCTTGGACCAGTCCATATGAATCTCCCCACCAACTTCGCTGCAAAAGTTTCTTCCCTAGCAAAATTCGGTAGGCTACTGGAATGTTGGCAACGAGGATGGTCATCTTTACTCTTTTTTTTGGGAACGCCGCAAATGTGAACTACACGTCTTTGATTTGACCAATCAACAGAACCTGCTTGGTTTCCAAGGAATAACATCTACCAAAAGGCTTGGTAAGGGTGAGGCCCAAAGCATGGGTGACTTTTTCCAGCATGACGTTATCAGAAGCTCTAGAATCAATTATGCAGTTACTTAACTTGTGGCCATTGATTAGGAGGGAGAGATAGAAAGGTTCTATCTTGCCTGATGCAGATGTTGAGGTGACATTTATGCGAGAAGCAGGAGGAGTGGAAAAGATTCCTTTTAGGGGAATCTAGGGAGATATGACACCTTGACTTTGAATATACTTGGTTAATCTTACAAGCTGTTCAGGATTTGACTGAAGATATTTCGCTTCAGACATTTGGATCTTGGTCTTTTTAGCATGATCTATGATGTCAAATGCGGCCAAGGGTTGAGCTGGTGAAGGAATGAGTCCCTCACTTTGCGATGGTAGAGTAGGATTACTGGTCTTTATGGAAATAGAAGAAGGCTGATTTGGAGGAGATATGGGGGGAAAACATTTCTTTGTAAAAGACTTAACAGGGGGTTGAGTAGGAAGAGGATTACCTCTTTTAGCAATGGTTGGAGGCGTGTTTGACACGACCTTCTCTTTCTACACATCGGCAGCGACCTCTTCTTATTTTCCTTGCGAGCGGGTAAAAACAACATATGATTGTCCACTTGCATAGCCCTGTGTGCCCTCCTCTTCATCAGATTCTTCCTCATCAAATTTAATATACCTGATAGTAGAGTCACCAGTCAGCTCACTGACATCTTGATCATCTTTTCCTTGAGATGAAGG
Source organism: Taxus chinensis (assembly GCA_019776745.2). NCBI lineage: Eukaryota > Viridiplantae > Streptophyta > Pinopsida > Cupressales > Taxaceae > Taxus > Taxus chinensis. The sequence continues at coordinate 622,784,997 of CM034153.1, read as the reverse complement.
TTCTTCGTAATCTTGTTCCTCTTCTTCGATTTCGACTAAAGCGTTGACCAGAGGAGCCTCAAGTGCCAACCGCGGAGCAGATGCAGGTAAGTGCGGCCTTTGTGGAACATTGTTGGAAACAAAATTCCTTCATGGAATATCCTAGTATGAGGAACTGGGGGAAGCTTGGGCTAACTACTTCTTTAAAGCGAGCAAGTCGTTCACCATTTTTTGAAATGCCGAATCAGACGAAGTAGTGGGTGAAGGGCCTGAAGATTTAGGCTTAGATGATTCCCTTTTTAATTCACCAGATATTATCAAGTTATCTTCAATTCTTAATGGCAGCGGCCTAGGAAAGAATTAAGGTAGCCACTTGTTCTTGCAGGAGCAAGAAACTTACTTTCAAGCTCATAGTGTTGACGGAGAAACACTTCTGATTTTCCGGTGTTGGAAGCATGGCAACAGGGACACGGTTGATTAATGCATTGAACCTGGTGATAAAATCACGCATGGTCTCATTGGCCTACTTTTTTAGGTGAGTGATCTGTGATAGTAATGCAAATGCATCTTTCGAAGGCTTGTACCTATCTTCAAAAAGCATCCCTCAAGGCCCAAATGGTAATAGATCCGGCCGATAAATGCTGAAACCATTCTGTTGCGGGCTCTTGTAAAGTTTCCAGAAGAAGGCGAACCGACACATCTTCATGGGTTACATCTAGGATAGTGCATGACATGATAAATGTAGATATGTGTGAATCCGTGCTTTGGTTCATGCTCCCATCAAATTTGGGAACATTCTTTCAGTTTCCATGTGGGAGTGCATGAACAGGATGTGGCAAGGCCAGGGGACCCATAGCATTTCCCCATGGTACCGCCATCTGGATGGGTGGAAAAAGAACACGGGCTGGAAGTACAATTCCACTGAGCAGCAAGGCACTACAAAGGGATGCGGAGGCTCCTTGTGAAAACTAGTTCTTTTGTGGAGGTGAGGCACTTCTGGCTGACCAATCAGCTGAACTTAGTGATAAAAAGCGCGTCGGTGTTATACTGAAGTTGTGCCTTTGAAGCAGACCAAAAGTAGGATCGAATTCTCCAGGAGCTCTCCTACTATGAGTAAATGGTTCACCTGCCAGCATACCTTCCTGGTCTGTAATTTTGTGAAGCAGATATAAAAACTCTTTTTGGTTGTACTTGCTGATTTTCTGATTTTTTGACAAAAATCAGCAGCATGTACTTTTCTGAATATTTAAAATTTTACCCTCCTCTTGAAAACCGATTGTGGTTTAATGACAAATTAACAGCAAGGATAAAATGATAGTAAAGCTTAGTAAGCTGATTTTTGGATCTAAAGCTGACTTTTTCAAAAAAATTGAAAATTTTGGTAAACAGTCAAAAACTCAGATCTACGGAAAAAAAATTTTTTTTATAAAAACTCAGCGAACTAAAGATCTCCAACTAGGCCAGATCTATGGATCTCAGAAGAAATTTTCAATTTGGGTCACTTTTACAAAAAATTTGGATTTTGAAAACAGGTAGTGATTTTTCTGATTTTTAATGATTTTCTATCATACCACCATCATAGATCAGATAGATCTGTTCGATCCATAGTAGAGTCGCCAAAAACTGTTGGTTTGAAAATCTGTCGCTTGGGTAGGATTTATGGATAGACGAGCCAACAATGTGTAGGGCATAGCCCCTCTTTGAGTTAGTAAAGCGAAACTGGTTTATTGCTATTCTACTAGCAAGAATCTGTGTAAGTCTCACAATATTCTGCCTTCAGGGGGTTTGGGATCTCATCCCAGTAGAGGTAGTTTCGACGAAGAACAGAAAGGAATGAAGGAAGAAAAGGAAGGAAGATAGATCTGAAGGGAGAAAAGAAATGAATTCCAAAGTAGAAAGGTCAGAGGGTCTATGTTTTGGGCTGGTAGTAAACAGAGCCGAACCTACTTGCATAGACAAACAAAGTAATACTGATGAATAAATGACAAAAAAGTAGAGACATATTTAACAGAATAAACACATAGATCTGACATAAGAAAGACCAGATGCTCATAACACATATATTCAGCATAAAGTCTTAATATTTGCATTAATATCTTCTTCTGTTACAAAAAGTACAAAGCCTTTTCTTCTCACTTCTATTTTTCATCTAAAAGATATCCATCCTGAATACAACAAGTATTCAAGTATATATAGAAGAAGAGAAGAAGAGGAGGCAAAAATGAACCAACCACTTACAAAATATCTAGAAAATATCTAAAAAGTCAACTATTGACTGGGGCGAGTTTTTGGATGGCAACATCCCATGGTGCAACATGGATGAAGTCATCGTGTATGCCAACATGCTTTTTAAATATCTTACAAAAATGATCAATGGATCCTAGGAAGAAACTACTCTTTAGTGTAAAAGGGCGCACTTTTCAGCATGTCAACATGAACTTCCATGCACTTGGCGCACTCTTCAGCATGTCGATAGGAACTTATCAGTGCCCTTTAGCGCACCTTTCAGCATGTGAACATGAACTTATCAACACCCTTTGGCGCACTCTTTAGCATGTCGACAGGAACTTATCAGCACCCTTTGGCACACCTTTTTAGCATGTTAACATGAAATTATCAGTGCCCTTTAGTGCACTCTTCGTCTTGTCAACAGGAACTTATCAGCACCTAGGTGCACCTTTCAACATGTCGACAGGAACTCATCAGCACCTAGGCGCACCTTTCAGCATGGCAACATAGTGAATGCAGCTTGGAGGAAAAGTTGTACATTAACCATGCAAGAGAATTTCAAGTGTGGGTTTGGTTGTCATGATTTTTTTTTTTAAAATTTTGAATTATAGTCATTTATCATGAAAACAATATTCCATGATATATGAAAAATAAAAAATATATATTTGTGATAAAATTTTATAAAGAACAATAAAAATCCTCAAATTGGAGATATTGTGAAAATTCAGACAATCTTGGTTTAATTTGATCTACTTGGGATCTACATCGACTAGTTTATAGGTGATTATGTAACCCATGTAATTATTTTGCACATCATCAAATATACATTTGTCTAAGTTATCATGTAACTTGTGTTTATGTAATGTTTCTAAGAAGTTATATATGTTCTCTACATGATCTTCTAAAGCGTTTTTAAGAATAAGCTTGTAAATGATTCGGTGAGGGGTCTAAGTATGTTGTTTAACATTTACATGGATGTTTTTGAAAATTGGTCTTCCCAAATTCAATAGAAAACTATTTATACAATCTATCTTTTATTTTTTGAGTGTTGTCTTCAAAAATTCTTCAAGATGGAATGACACCTAATAGTAGTCTAAATTTAGGTTGATACTAGTGAAGTATATGCACCTCAAAATTGATCCTGGATATCAAAAATGTATGAAATTAGATATAAATTCTTTTCCATAATATTTTTGAGCATGTAATAGTTGATGTATAATCACCATAAGCCATATTTGTTTTAAGAAATGGTTATATCTTTACCATAAAGGGAAGAGATTGTCATGATATTTATTTTATTGAAATAATTCCTTAGATCTTGTGCCAAACTTCACCATTCTTCTAAAGAGACATGTAATACAATAGATTGTGTGGAATAGGGGATAAAAAACCAAATTGATATTTTGCTTTTCCACACAATATGTAATAATAACCTTCATTCATTTGTAGAATTATTTTTATTAATGTAGTGGTAATTTTATGAATTATTAATGTGATGATAACACACCATGATACACTACTGATTCTCACTTTATTTTCTCTATATTATCAACATAAACCATGAGTTTGGTGAGATAATACAAGTGATAAATGATCTTACATAATTGTTTTCAAAATAACAAAGGGAATTTGGTATTTGAAGGTGAATCCAAATTTTGTAATACATGGTTTTTGATGTGGATTAGGTGTTTGTATACCATCATGGTTAATCACATGATATTCCAAGTATAATGTCACAAACTTCTTGTTAAATATGATATAAATATGGGAGCCTAATTTTTTTATTATTGGTAAATAGTTTTGGTGGGACTATACCCAATTACAAGGAAGGCTCACCAGCCAGATAAAACAATGAGTAAAAAACAAAAAAAGATCAAAATCTAGAAGTAACATTGTTACTAAAGGTAACCAAAATCAGGTAACAAAAAGGAACAAAAGAAGGACATAGCCCGCAACAAGAATGTAAAAAAGTAGCAACTATACAACAAAAGGAAAGCACAAAAACAACCACAAAACTGAATTCCTCCAGCCTAAGACAGATTATTTTTTGGATGCTCTTTCAATTCTGGACTGAATCATCTACAATGAAGTGATAAGTGCCAGAGTGGTTGTGTGCGTTGAGTCTGAAGCATCCAGTTGGGAAATCATGATATTCCTCTCTTTCTCATTCCCCCATATAGTAGTATGGATCCCACTTAACATCGCAATGCTCTGGACCTACTATTCCAAGAAATCACTAATGGATTTAAAGATAGCCAAATTTGCTCATGTCTATCTTTTGCTCTTCCCAGCTTGGTATCAAGAGAGCTCAACTTCTTGTAAATATCAAAGAATTGTTCCTTATCAGTGCCACTTTCTTCCTTAAATTTTCTTTTCCCTTTTTACTTGCCCAATTGCTGAAATTCCTTCTTCATCTATTTCATCTCAGTCTCCAAGGCATATAGTTTAATAGGAACTTGAGAATCTTCTGGATGTAGGGCCCTATTCAGTACCTACATTGCTGATATGAAGCAAGTTTTGGGAAACCTCTAAATCTTTGGAGCTTTTAAGGATCCTTCCCAGTGGTAGGAATGCCATCTTTCAAGGGTTTCTTGGGTTTAGACTTTAGAAGGGGTGTTAGGAGTGGGAAAGGGAATAGGGGAGGGTGGTAATGAGCAGCTCACTAGGGGTGAATGGAAATCCAGGGAAACTTGGTAACTCAAGATCTTGTGAAGTAAAAGGATGAGGACCCTGATGTAAGGGAATAGCTCAGGCCATGCTTTTGGAAGTCAAGCATAGAGCACTGAAGAGAATTAAGAATGTAGTGTGTGAAACAGAATGTGAGATCCCCTTCTAAAATGATTAAAAAAAACAAGCTGTTTAATGGGGACCATTTTATACCACCCTTCCGGTGAAATGTATCTAACCATCATGTCTAGTTACTTCATCATATGACATGGGGATGGAACTTACCTTTAAACCCGTAGCAATAAAAATCCATCTCTTCTCCCTTATTTGTAAATTTCTTGGCCTCAGTGGCCCTGTCTACCCTATTACTAAAGAACCGAAAGCCCTCCAATTCCAAGCCCGTAGCCTCGGCGATAATCTCTTCGTTGATAACAATGTTGTTTCCACCATATTTAACCCTCCTATCCTTCCACTCCGTAGAAAATTGGATAAAAATATTTAGGTCTTGCCCCTGAATATGTTTTGATGAACATTAGATATGCCTCCTTTGTGCAGGAGATTCCAGAGAATATCATTATTCTTATAAGTCGGGTCGCAGCTCGGCTTTAACTGACACGGAGCCCCCTCCCCATATTCTCCTTCTTCCTGTAAATTCAGAAAAAATCCTTGCTCAAAACCCTCTTAATGGACTACAATCTTCCTATATCTATCTTGTATTTTGAAATACCTCCAGTCTGTCTGAGGATTTATTTCTTTATAGTTGTCGTAGAGAGGGGGATAAATCATAAAAGTGAGATCTTTCAATTCCATTAAGATCTGCTCCTTATCATAATTGAAATTATGCCATGTATGATAATTCTATTATTATTAACATTTAATACTAATTTAAAACTTCTTGGGGATGTTTTTTGCAATTATTCCACTTGGTGAAATTAATGTTCATGCCCACATTGGCCAAAGTGTCTGCAACCTTATTCTCCCCTCCCTTTAAGTGTGTCTATTAATAATATGCTCGAATATTATTACAAATATTTCTGCCTTCCATAATAAAATCCTTAGTGGTCCCAGCTAGGTGGAGAAGATTGGTTTAAATGACTGATAATATTCAGAGAGTCTCCTTCCAATATTAAAGTCTAGATATCTAAATCTTTTACAATCCTAATCCCCCAAAGAGCAGCCAGGGGCTTTAACATAGTTATTCGTATGGATCCCCATTTTACTAGCATAAACAAAAACTAAACAACCTTTGTGATCCCTTATAATTCCTCCCCCAGCTACCATGCCAGGACTACCCCTTGGATGCACCATCAAAATTGAGTTTATACCAGTTTCTCTTAAGAGGAATCCAGTGGACCAAAGACCTATTAATATTTGTAGATATTCCTGATCAAACTTCTAACATCTCCAATCTTCCAATTGGATAAAATATACTGCTTCATCTACAGGATGTTTTTTTATTTTTGGGGGGTTTAAATCTCTCAATATCATCTTTAATAGAATGCCCAATATTGGTGAAGCTAGTCTTGTAATGCTATTTAGTTATTTCTGAAGATGATATCATTTCCTCTATCTTTCCTTATTCTCCAGATAATATGGGGCATGATCAGTTTCTAAAGTCTTCTCACTATGCAGTGGTTTAAATGGGGAGTTCCATTGGTTCCATAGAATTGGAGGAATTCCTTATGGACCGTCTAGAGAACATTAAACTTTGAAAGGGCATGGCTCCAAATCGTGGTAGCATAATCACATTAGATAAGAAGGTGTTTAATATCTTTAAAATCTTTTTTGCAGAGATGACATCTACTGGGAATGATGAATCCTTTCTTAATTAGGTTATCATTAGTAAGAATTATTCCTCTGAGAACAAGCCAAAAGAAAGTTTTTATTTTGGGGGTAAGCTCAGTCATCCATATTTTTCTCCAATAAAATTCATTTTGGGTATTCAAAAAGTAGGAATTGTATCTATGCGTTCACCAAATAGATCCCATCTTTAGATTTTGTTACCAATACAATTTCATCTTTGACATCTAACTGATTCAAGGGAATGAGGTCCAGCTGTTCCTGAAGAGAAGATAAATATAGAGTTCTCATCCATACCATCCACAGAAAGTTTCTTCCATCTCTTAAGATTTCCATCAATTTCCATATAGTCTATGACATTAGTACCATATTTCTACTCCAATTTCTCCTTAGCTACACCAAATCTTTCATTGAGGATTCCATTAGACCAATTATCATTCTAGAAGAACTGATATCCTTACCATTTCCCAATTTCCATCTACTTCCTTACTTGATAAAATTTCCTAGAAAGAATCAAATTGTTCTAGAATATAGAGCCATGAGGAAGAATTTTAGTATGTAGAAAGGAGGAAGCAGCTTTTCTCACCCAAATATTTATTCTTAATGAGATCAACCCAAGGTTCGATCTTACTGAGATTAATCTCCACCCAATTTTTTCTAATTAAAGATATATTCATTTTTCTAATGTCTTGTATACCCAAGCCTCAAATCCTTTTAGGAGTACACACTTGATCCTAAGACAACCAGGTGGTATTTGAATTTTTCCTCCATTCCCTGCCATAATAAAATATTTCTGAATCCTGTCAATTTTATCTTTGAATGCAACAAGGGATGTTATACATAGACATAATGTATATAGGTAAATTCTGAAGGCTGCTTTTGATTAACAAACATTTCCCAACACTGGAGAGAATGGCCCCTTTCTATCATGCCAATTTCTTTTGGAATATTTCCAATAATTCATTCCATACTTTATTGGAGAAAATTTTAGTACCTAGAGGGAGACCCAAATAAGTAGTGGGAAGCAAATTAATTTTAAATCCCAATACTTTAGCAATTTTCTATTTTTCCTCTCCAAAGGAGTATTAAAAAAGTAAATGGAGCTTTTGTCGAAGTTAATCTCTTGTCCAGAGGCTACCTCATAGAATTTTAAAATAGACTTGATCACCTTAGCTTCCAAAAGAGAATCCATTAAGATCAAGATAGTGTCATCTATAAATTGCTGATGAGAAGCTTCTAGATTCTGTGGAGGTCGGATTGATTCCCTTTTATCATACCATCTTTAACATCTTTGGAGATTGTTCTACTAAGTCTGTCAGCCATTAGAATAAAGAGAAGAGGGGATATAGGATCCCCCTGCCTTAGCCCCTTGCTATTGGTGAAGTACCCCACAAGTTCCCCCATTAACCACAACTGAGAATCTAGCTGAATGAGATGCAATCTTTAATAATTCTTCTTAATTTGTCTTTATAATCCAAATTTGGCCAAAACTTTGTCAAGAAAGGCCCAGGAGACTTTGTCAAAGGCTTTATTCATGTCAAATTTAAGAACCATGCAAACCTTTTTGTTATTATCCATAGAATGAATAACCTCATGAACCATGATCACCCCCATCTTTGAATAATCCTCCATCTGATGAATCCACTTTGTTGTTTTTGAGATTAAATCCATTCAAAATGCCCTACAGTCTAGTCGTAATAATCTCAGTGAAAATTCTATAGACAACATTAACCAGACTAATGGGTCTAAATTCTTTGAAATATTTAGCATCCATCTTTTTTGGGGCCAAAAATATATGGGTATTATTAAGCTCTTTCAAAATATCTCCTGTTCTGAGAAATTCATTAGCTTCTCTAAGAGAGATCATTTGAATAGATTTCCCAAAAAAATTTGAAAAAAAATTGCACAGAGAAGCCATCAGGTCCTGGTGCCTTGTCACCCTCGAGAGCAAAGACAACTTTATGAAGCTCCTCCAAAGTAATAGTTTTGGTAATGTCTTTAAATCTAATCTCCTTAATTTTCCCATACGAAATGACTTCAAGCATAAAAGAATCAACCGACCTCACTTACAACACTTTGCTCATTCAACAATTTAACATAGAATCTAAGAGCCTCTTCCTTGATAATTTATAGATATGTTATAATGTTATCTTTGCCTTTAGAAATTTCTGTAAAATCCTATTGCAAGCCCCGATCCTTAAAAGTGGGCATATGAAAAATATTTGTGTTTCTGTCTCCCTCTTTCAGCCATATAGCTCTAGATTTGAGTCTCCAAAAGGATTTTTCTCTACTACAAACTATGTGTATATTCAGAGAGGATTTTTTTCTCCACCTCATGATCCTACCTAGACCTCCCCTGAAAGTTTACTTTTTTTCCATATCTTGAAGCCTTTTCTTTAGCTCCTTTTTTTTATTACAAAAACGTTCCCAAAGACTTCTTTATTCCAAACTTTAACTTGTTTTTAACATTTTTAAGCTTTTGAACAAGCTAAACTAGGTAGTTCCCTCACCACCCCAGATCCTCCAATCCTTAATCCCATCGAAGATTTCATCATGCTCCATCCACATTTTTTCAAATTTGAAGGAGCTCCTGACAGGCTTGATCCAGTTAAAAAAAATTAAAACAATTGGATTGTAATCAGACCCGATTCTGGAAAAGGAAGTGAGATGAAAATATTGATGAAGAATCCAACTAGCCGAGATAAGGGCATGATCCAATCTGACTTGGATCATATCCTTTCCCAACCTCCTATTTTTCCAGGTGTATTGATTTCCATGGAGATCAATATCTATGAGATTCAGTTCAGCCACAAAGTTTGCAAAATCATCCATACCCCCTAGAGAAAGAAGAGTTTCCCCCTTGTTTTTCTCCAGGATTTAAAGGGGAATTGAAGTCCCCCATTATGAGCCAATTTTCAATACTATGCTGAGATCTAAAAACCCTTAAATCTCTCCAAAGCTTCCTTCTTTCACTAACCGTATTTGGCGCATAAATATTGGAGAGGATCCAAGTATTGTTTTTATCAATAGAAAAGAATTTAATAGCAAGATGATTATTAGTTTAAGAGAGAATTGTACTAGTGAAATGATTATTGTCCCAAAAGGTAGCCAAGTCACCTGACACGTTCCCTGAGACTCCACCGCAGCCATGTCCAAATTTTCCCAAAAATTGTTTTTACAATGCCCAAAAATTTTAGAATTCATCTTCATTTCCTGTAGAAGCAAGAATGATCTCGGTCTACTAGAAACTCTTAAATCTTTGATTATTCTTAGTTTATAATTTCCATTCAGACCTCAGATGTTCCAAGAGATGACCTTCATCAATAATATATTGGTAGTGCAATTTCTTGATGACTCAGTTGACTTTGAGTGCCATCAGCAATATCTTCCTCTGTTCTTTTGGTTCTTAGAGCCTTTTTAGAAGGTCTACCTCTTTTAGAGTTGCTTCCAAAATCCATTGCTCTCCTAGTAGAGGATCTTGTAGTTTTGGATGTTGAAGTTTCCCAGTTGTCAATTTTCTTTTTCTTCTCATTATATAAAGAATCTGGGATCCTCTCAAACCCCTTCATTCTTTTATTTTTTCTGGATTTAACTTCTAAAAAACCAGTGGGATCAGGATCTTCGTCCCCCATCTTTGCTTCTTTAAATGGCGTAACTTCACCTTCCTCTTTCTCACCCTCCTCATTGTCTTGGGGAAGGGCAAGGGAGCTTCCATGTTTTGGAGAGTCGACTCTTTACCAACAAAGGGTCTTTCATAAGTGAAGAATCATAAGTAGCCATTTCTTTTTCCTTATTTAGAACTTCCTCAATGGACCTTAGTGGATCAGGAAAATTACTATCCAAGACTAAAACTCCCAGCATAGTTGTAATGTCTATAGACCAAGTCACCTTTTTCTCCTTGGAGAGAAGGTTAACTATCACAGTTTCAGTAAGTTCATCCACCTCTAGAGACACCTTAACAGGATCAAGTTCTTTAGTGGAGGCTGGAAGACTTACTGTTACACCCACCACTAGAGTTTTGGGATGCCAGAGCTTTCTGCAGATCAGCAGTTTCCTAATAGGAGTTCTAAAACTCTTTTTTTCCTTTCTTATATTTCAGCTCTGGGAGGTGGAGGGGTATCCTTTCCCCCCATCCTTGATCTTCTTTCTTTTCCACCTCCTTGTTATCTAGCCAAGTTTCCTTTTTCTGTTGAGTTTCTCCATAGGGGTTATCAAGTTTATCCACTTGCGAGATTTCCTTTATTAGGACATCTATTGAATAAAATGTCCTAATTTATGGCATTTTTGGCATCTCAGATGAAAGGTTTCATATTCGATCTTTTGAGACCAAACTACCAAATTTAGAATGAAGAATAATGAGATTCTTTTGATATGGGAACCTAATTAGGTATTGGTAAAATTAGTATTTTTTATGTTTGGCATTTGTATGAGAATTATTTGAGTTATTTTAGAGAGAGGTTTTTTGGAAATATTAAAAATCTATTATTATACATCTTTTATTTTTAGACTAGAAGTACCCATTAAAGTATAATTCATTAAATGTGCACTTAATTAAGTTAAAAATTATTATACATCTTTTATTTTTAGACTAGAAGTACCAATTAAAGTATAATTCATTAAATGTGCACTTAATTAAGTTAAAATCATTATCCATTCATCCCTAAGAGATGTGGTGTGCTTGTTATGTGTAGACAACTAATTTTCATATTATATTCATTCATTTATATTTTTAGAAGATGTTGGAGCACCTAGTTTGTCTAAGGAACATGGTGGGAGTACGTGTTTTTAATTAAACTAATAATGGTTTCTTGCACGCTGACCATATATTATTAGTTTATGGCACTATTTACACACTTTTTAGATTAAAAGAAATATTTTTTTTTAATATAAATTTTATTTAGAGAGGTTAGATTTATACAAAAGATATTTATCTTAGATACAAGTGACTTTTTTTATTAATTAATTGCCAAAAATAATTATTAAATATTTAAAAATAGTATTATGAAGTATGCAAAACAAGATATGAGCTTGAAAAAAACAAAGGGAATGAGTGCGCTTAGCTTGTTACAAAGGATTCTAAGAAGTTTTGGGACTGTGAATGGTGGAATAAGGGGATTTGAACCTGTAAGTGTTTTTGAACAAAGATTGGAATTGTAAATTATCTTGGGGCAGGACTGTACCAATCTTCCAATACCATGCCATATGGTCTTAAACCTTATGTATGGTCTTGGACCTACTCTTTTTTCTAACTCTACAACTTTTTGTGATGGTTGTCTTCATGGATTTTTATATTGATATCAAATCCTAGTTATTTATCATGTAAAAGAGGCTCTCTTAACATACTAAACATCATCTAAAACCCTACCCATGGATAAAAAATTCCTACAAAAGAAACATTTTTTTGGTTTTGGGCACCCTTGTGAACCACCAAAGTTGGCACTAATCTAAAGAGGCATCAAACTACATGTCGTTCTCCATCTAAAATTTGATATTGAGATAGATCAAACTGTAGAACACAAAATCACACTCTTAATACTTACATCATGCCTATAAGTATGTTATTATATGCATGATTCCTAAGTAAGAAAACTATACATTAACAACACTTTTCTTACTTTTACATTGGCTTTATATCCTTTAGATGCTCTTATTGTTTACTCTTTTGGAATGGATACTTTAATTTTGAACATTGAGAAACATGTGACCCATCTCTATATTTTCTTTTATCCTCTAAGAATCCTAGATACTACTGCTCATTAGGGACATGATTACCTAGGTGCTACCATCCTCTTTGGGGTGATTATGTCCTTTTCCCTCCCTTTCTCAAATTTGAATTGCCACATTGTTTGTTAAATTTTATAGAACATATTTTATCACTTTGGGTTGAAATTTTTGGTTGTTAATGATGAAATTCAAATAAGGGAATCATATATATACATGAATTACTATTATTAGTGGCTGGAAAAATTTGGGCTATTACTTATCATCTAGTACTTAGGAAAATAGCATCATTCAAGAAACGCATTTGGGCTGGATTATTCACTACATTAGAGGGGATATTTATGAATTCCATCTCACACACTTTATCATTGGGGGAAAATTAGTTATAGATTGCTATTATGGTGTAACTTGAACAAGGGAAACACTTATCTTCAAGGGGACATAATTCAATCTCTCTCTCTCTCTCACTCTCTCTCTCTCTCTCTCTCTCACACACACACACACACATACACACACACACACACACACACACACACACACACACACACACAAAATAGAACTAGATTAAATCTAAAATGTAATGAAATGCTCAGTGATAATCACATTGGGGTAACCTTCGAGGTCAGTTTGACTCAAACATATGCCTTATTTATTTCATCTAATGTTTTATTGATCCTTGAATAGGTAGCTATAGTTTATTTTATAGGATCAGGTGCAACAGTGAAACACTATAGGGAAGTGGATGTGAGAATAAGTGAAAGGAAGAATATAAGTCCAGACCCTGAAAATATCATAAACAAAGTTGTTTCTAGGACACCCATCCTCTAGTTTAGACAATAGTTCCCTAGGTGATCCTATCCCTCATCTAGGAAGTCCTTTTTGAAGGAGTTTTACATCACTATTTTATAGATGAAGCCTATCCCATTCATACATATCTTGTTTCACTTAGGTTCTATCCTAGAATCAACATAGATATCTAAATACAAGCTAAGTCACTCTTATCTCCCTATATTATGACCACACTTTCTTGTTTCTGCCATGATATATCTTTCTTATTATTGTTTTTTTCATTTGATATTGATCCTCTCATAAATATTTAACTTATATTAAATCACATTGGAAACTTCTTTGATAATGCTTTCTTTGAATTTGGATTTTGTTAAAATACTTAGCAGAGGAATATTTGAGTACTTTAAAATGAGAGATAATGTTTTCGTGACATGGTAAGAAGATTCTGACTTGATGTGGGTATTTCCATAATGACTTTGGATGTGATATTGTGATATTTATGGAGTTACGAGTGCCTTTTTCAAGTGGAGAAAGTGAGTGTATCAATGCATTAACCATGGGATTTATTAGTTAGAAAATGAGGTAGTGTTTACTTACTTATATAGGGGATTTGTAGATGATTTATTTAAGAAAGGCCAACCCAAATGAAGTAAAATAACCCAAAAGGATTTTGAACTTGAAATTAAATTTAGATGACATGTGAGTACAAGATCGTACAAGTCAAATAAGAACAAATATAAAATCCTAACAAAATAGTACATCCTTACCCTAGGGGTAGAAAAATATGAAATGAAGTTTGGAACTTATTACTTAGTGTCTTATTACATATTTTATGTATTTTGCTCTCATAATTTACTAACATGTTGGTATGCAATGATAAACAAGCTAAAAAAGAGACCTCAAGAAATTATAAGGAGTAGATAGATGTTATTTATCATAACAAGAGTGTGTTATCAAATCAAGTGTTGTCAAAGTGTAAATGTCTAAATTTTAGTATCTACATTTTCCCTCCTTTAAGTAGGAAATGAAAAATTTCATGATTAAAGGAAAACATACCTCAGTGTGTAGCTACACTTTTCCTTTTCTCTAATGTTTATTTTGCATTTTTTCATGTTGTGCTCTATGTTGGCATACTCTATGATGAATTATATAACACAAAGTGTAGTCAATGTCCATGATAAATAATTAGACATTAACTTGAATATAACTTGTAATATAAAATATTTTCATGTGTATATAAGTGAAATGAAAAGACATAAACAATTAAGGAATACACCTATTTGATTTGTGGAAGAAGAGATTATTATTCTTTGAATTTTTCCTAGGGTTTTTTATTATTGAAATTTACTGAAGTATTGGGAGTGATCAATCCCCAATTGGTGTTGTGCATAAATTAGAGTTTTATGTGCATGTAATCCAACATGGATATGTAAGGAAGAGAGAAGAAGAAATAAGTAAAAATGCACCCTACGAAGGAAGAAGACTAGGTACCAAAGTAATTCAACAACTATAATATCTTCCCCTTTGAATGTGAGAGGAGAGGAAGGGAAACTGAAGATCTCACATGGATACCTTCCATAACCCCACATATCACACCTCTACAAATGGATCTAGACCCAAATTTGTAAATAAGTGAATAGATTATAAGAGAGGATATGTGACCCCCAAACTCTCCCCATATGTAGCACAACTGATAACAACTCCATAAAAGTTGAGTAGAAATTAAAAATGTGCTAAAATTTTGATTGAAAACAGGATATAAATGCCCCCAAGATCTATGAAACTATAGTAAAAATAAATTCCATAAAATACTAAAGTAATTCATGTCCCCCTATACTAACCTGAATTGAGTGAGATGAGCTAGAAATTATGTCAAAAACTTTAGAATGTAGCTGATAACCTAAAACTGCTAATAAAATTAATGTTTCTACTCCTCAGAAAAAACATATGGGGAGTTTAGGACAATGCCGTATGGTCTTGACCCATTTGTTTTGATTTTCTATGTTTGAATATGTTCCTAAGTGCATGTACCCTTGTTTGTACCTATATCATATTCCATAATATGCATGTATCTGATGTAAGTGAAGAAATGAACCTAAATGGTTATTTAATTTTTTTTAACAAGTGAATATCTCCCTTTTCAAGTTAAGAATGTTTTTAAATAACATACGTAAAAATGATGAATAATGTTGCAGGTGGATATTATAATTTGATTAATTTCCAAATTTAATTGCATAAATCAGAATAAAAGTTCCCAAAGTGAATATTGATCTAGAAATTATCAAAACAAATGGGAAATAGTGCACATATCTGATTTTGTATGGATTTAGAAGATTTTGGGTGTTCTGAGTGAACGAAAAAGTAGATCTAAGATTTGAAATGATTCATTGTTGATACTGTAACCTAAAAATGAGTTTGGTCAAAATTGTACAACTCAGTCCAAAGTGTCCATATAGTCTTGACCCTTCTCTATGGTCTTGGACCTACTTCGAATATGGGTATAGAAATTCCTAAGCACTTTTACCTACCTAGAAATGTGTTGCTATGTATTGGTCTTATTTTCTCACCTTCTAAATGGCTCTATAAACATTACCCAAACCCTGAAACCCTTGTTAGTGCAAGAAAAAGTTCCTACAAAAAAATGTTAGGTGGGTTGTAGGAACCCCTTTACACCGGAAAGACTATCACTACTCTAAAGAGGGATTAAACTACACATCATTATCCTAGCATGTGATATCTATCATAGTGCAATAATACTTGACATTTGTGCTTTGATAATGTTTCACTTGAGTTTCACACTTGCTCAAATACTTGGGAAGGGCCACTTTGATTGCTTATAAGATGAATATAGATACTCTTATACCTAGAAGAAGACTTTATACCAATATAAGGTTCTTTCCTAATGGATGTGCGTGAATTATTTAACAGTTTAAGGAGCTCTGAGTTCCTTTAATTCTTACTTTTACATGAGGAATTCATAAAGTTTCAAGCTACCAAATGATGTATTATTTTAATTTCTTCATATATACTTTTGAATGTTCTTATGTCATGAAATGTGGACTAAGATGGTACATTTGTTCATAAAAATTTTCATATAATTGAAAGAATTGACTCGAAACATGTTGGTCCAAAACCTAATAATAGGGGTCAATATTGACATTTGACAAAACCCAACTGAAAATGACATTTTTGGAAAGGAGGGAAAAAGTGTGTTTCAAATTCATGGGCATAAGCATGGATGTTTCTAGATGTATTTTATAAAGTTAAACTCTAGAGATTGATGACAGAGAGGTGTGCAAAGAAAATTAAGTGCATGAAATGATATTAGGGTATGCTTTAAGCAAGAGTGAGGAGAGTACATTTTTCCATGCAAGTGTGGAATGTTAAGATCAACAGTGTCAAACAATAGATTGAAAAATTGAGTTTCAACATTTTCCCCCACTTTAAGTGTGAAATTATATTACATGATTAAATAAAAATATACTTGAGTGTGTAGATAAAATTTATTCCGCTCGTAATAACTTTTTTTTCATTATCCTATTGTGTTAGTGTTGGCATGCTCCAAAATAAAACTTACAAAATAGAGTGTAGTCAATACCCCAAGATTAGAAATTGAAATGTAGCTCAAATGTAATGAAAATACTATAAATAATTTATGCAACAAGAAATCCCAAAAGAGATGTACAACATGGAAGGAATACACTTGTTTATTTTATAGAGGGAGTGTGCTATCATTATTGTGCCTCGGAGATTCTATATTTGTTAGAATCTGATCAAGAAATGGGGTGATCAGTCCCCAATTAGTGCTGAGGAGAAGTTGATGAGTTAGGTGTACTAACCCAAAAAAATTATTTCCAAAGAGAATAGCCAAATAGATGAGGAGCTAAAGTACCCTAATAAGGAAGAAGATTGTGTATCAAAGTCATTCATCAATTCTGATATCTTCCCCTTAAGTGCAAGGGGTAGGAAAGTTATTACTCTGAAGAACATAGTTTCTTCAATACCTTTCATAACCCCACGGACCATACTACTGTAGAAAAATATAAGCCCAATTTAATAAATTAGGACACATTAGAAAAGAGAAATAATTTCCCCCATACTCTTCCCATGTTTTGTACAACTATGTAAAAATGATGCATACTGAGATATTGAGTGGAAAAAGGAGACCCATGCCCCCAATATTTCCAAAAATAAAGATGAAACTTAGTATTGTGTGTACAAAAACACATTTATACTAAGGGGGTGAATCGGTAATTAGCCAATGTTTTACAATTTGAACTTTAATAATCATAATAAACAACAATTACATAAGATATTACACTTACATAACACAATATTTATGTGGAAACCATTTCAAGGGAAAAACTATAGAGAAAATATTGCTTCGAGATATTGTCCAAATCCAGCCACAAATTAATTGTATTAAAAATATTTGTAGGCACCGACCTACTAGAGACGAGACAATAATCCCCAATGCTAAGAAACCAACTTAGATATGATTTGTGAGTACCAAATAACTAGAGAAACCAACTCACCATGATTCATGAGCACCAAATCACTGGAGATACCAATCCCCAAATTCCAAACACTAACTCAGAGAATAAAAGATCCACCCAATATGGTTTCTTCTTTAATATGATGATGGCGTATAGACAACTCTTCACTTCTTCATGTTGTTTCTGTATACCTGCACTTTACACTTTTCTTATGTGGTTCTTACTCTTCAATCTTCTTCAACAACTTGACATTCTAATTTGCTTGATTTTTCTCTTCCTCTTTTATTCTCTAATCCTCTTGATATGTCTTCATTAATCACTCCTCTCTGATTGTACTCTTCCTTTTCTTTTCAAAACAACATCATACTATCATGAGTGCACTTTGAATTCAAAATTGAATTCACTTATGTACCATGTTTATTTCATGAAAAAATAGGCCTCTTCATGATTCAGTATCCTTTAGAACTTTCATCATGAGTTCGATTTAGTATACTTTGAAATTTTAATATTTGTATTTTTCAAAGACTCTCCTGGGCATCCCCTATTTTTTTCTTGGTCCCCATGGTATTACATGACCATCATGGAAACTTATTTACATTATGGAAATTTTTGTTTGTTTTGCAGCTATCCTCCTTTGTATCATACCGTTTTCTTACTTCTATGGATTTTTCTTCGTTGCACAACATTATTTCAAACAAACCAAAATAATGTAGTATGATCCTTCATTACACGAGGCACTACACATATACTTGTGAATCACTTCAACAACTATAAATCACTACAAACATTTTTGAGGCACTATAAACGTCCATGAAGCACTACAAATATCCACGGAATACTTTAAACCCGTAAAACACTAAAAACATCAACAGAACACTATAAAACCCCGCAATATGCTAAAAACCCATGGAATGTTAAAGAACCATTTTCTTTGGCATGTGGCATGAAAAATTCAAACTAAAACATATTTTTCATTAGAGGTACACATATATAATAATCAATGATAATATTTATGACTTCAGAGATAATTATCGATATTCCTTTAATTCCAATGACAATATTTCCAATAATATCACCCTTTTTCATTGATTTCAAACAACCATCTTCACCAACTAACTTACATCACCTTCCACTTTGATCTATTTCTCCCCCTAGAACTAACTCTCCTATTATTTCCCTATGATGTATTACTTTTTATGACATTCAATTATCCCCCTTTGACAACAATGGAAAAGGAAAAAAACTTTCATCATATACCCCCCCCTAAAAAATATGCTTCCATTTAATAAAACTACTGAAAAGGATATCACTCCCAACTTTTTTCTAAGATATTCAAATGTTTTCTTTTGGAAGAGGTTTTGTAAACATATCAACAATATTTTCTTTTATGGTATTGTAGTCCAAATTAACTCTCTGATCTATAACTTTCTCTCTCAGAAAATGATATTTGATGGGAATATATTTTGTTATGGAATGCAATAACTAGATTCTTTGAGATATTTATTGCACTAGTGTTGTTACAAAATATAGAAATGTGATAATAAAATTTTATCTTAACATCCTTTAGTGTTTGTTTCATCCATAGAACTTGTGTGCAACATGATACTGCAACAATATATTCTACTTCAGTCGTATATACAGAAACACAAGCCTATTTCTTTCTCATCCAAGATACTAAACCATTTCCTAAAAAGAAAGCACCTCTGCTTATTCTTTTTCTATCATCTATACAACCAACCCAATCTGTATTTGTATATTATGTGAAGGAAAAATATTCACCTTACAGATATTTGCATATTATTTTGACAAATTGCAAGTGATTTTATTTTGGAACAACTTAAAAATGTGTTACCATGCCTATTACTTGCATTAAATTTTGTCTTGATGTAGTTACATATAAAAAAATCCCAATCATTTACCTATAAAGAGTCTAATTTTCTTCAGGATATTAATCATCAATGCTCAACTTACATTTTGTGATCATGGGGAAAAATTCAGACATAAATCTTACTTTTGTAGAAGTTGGTTTATGGAATCCTCTAGGAATTCTAAGAATGAGAAATCCAAAGAAAATGATAAGGATGATTCAGAAAAAAGTCTGAAAGGAGAAACATAAAAAATAAATTAGCAAAGAGAATTTCATGAATGTTCAAACCAAATTTCATGCACAAAATGAATAATTAGTGGTACATTGATAGTGGCTTCTCAAGTAAGTTTCTTAATTTGAAGAAGGTACTATAAAATTTGGAGAAAAATATGCTGCAAGAATTTTAGGAAAAGACACCATTAACTTAAAGAATGGTAAATAAATAACTAAAAATGTCTTATATGTTGAAAGAAGAAAGCATAATATTTTGAGTGTGAGTCAAATGAATTAAAGGGGATACACAATAAAATTTTATGCTAGAATATTGAGATCCGGAAATAAAGTATAGGGAAAGTTGTTGTTGATACATGTAGGATATAAAATAATCTTTACATTCTTAGTGAGATCAAGGGTGAAAAATGTTGCATGGGGAAAATTGATGAAAGATGGTTATGGCATAAAAGAATGGGTCACATGAATTTTTATAATCTAGTAAAGTTCAATTCCAAATTTGTTTTAGAGACATCCTAAAGATTACTAAACTAGCAAATACCACTTGTAAACAATGTCAGTTTAAAAAGAAGACAAGAGCCTAATTCAAGACAAATGAGTACTCAACCATAAGGTTTTTGGAACTTTTGCATACTGATATTTATGGGCCTACAAGGACTCAAAGAATGCAAGGTGAGAGATATTTTATGTTATTTATTTATTAATATACTAGTCTGACATGGGTTACTTTTCTAAGAGAAAAGTATGAAGCATTTGAAATATTTAAGGCATTTAAAGAAATGGTTGAAAATGAAATGGGCTTGAAAATCAAGTGTTTAAGATTTGACTAAGGAGGAGAATTCACCTTAAATTAATTCATAGAGTATTGTGAATTCCATGGAATAAAAAGACATTATTTTGATGCAAGAAATCTATAGCAGAATGGAGTTGTGGAAAGGAAAAATAGAACTATGCAAGAGATGGCTAGAACCATGCTAAATGAATCTAGAGTATCTAAAAAATTATGGAAATAGGAACTCAAAAAAACAATTTATATTCTAAATAGAGGGTAGATCAAACTCAATAATAATCAGATACTTTATGAAATTTGGAAGGGAAGACAGAAAACCCTCAGACATTTCAGAGTATTTAGAAGAAAATGTTATATCAAGAAAGATGATGAAGACTTGGGAATTTTTGAATATAGATATGATGAAGTTAATATTCTTGGTTAATATTTAATGAGAAAATCCTATAAATGTTACAATTTGATAACATTCAAAATTGTTGAAAGTGAAAATCGAAAGGTAGATGATATCAAGTATATAAAGATTAGGATATAAGAAATTGATTACTCTGAAGAATATAGAAACAAAGATGAAAAGGAAGATGAATATGAAAAGGAAGAAGCTGAGATAAAGGAATCAAAAAAACCATCTAGATTAGTAAAAAGGAATCACTCAGAAAATAAAATTATAGGTGACAAAAAAATTAGAGTTTAAACTGGAAGAAGACTGGAAAATATAGAATAATATGTAAATATGTCTTTACATCCAAATTTGAGCCTAAAATCATTGCTGAAGAAAGAGAATAAAAGTAATGGATTGGAGCAATGGAAGAAGAACTTAATCAGATAGAGAAGTGTGATACATGTGAGCTTGTTCCAAGACCTAAGGAAAAAATATGATTAGCACTAAGTGGGTATTTAGAAATAAGCTGAATGAATATGGGTAGTAAGAAATAAAGAAAGGTTAGTATGAAAAGGCTATGCATAGATTAAAGGCATTGATTTTGAAGAAACTTTTTTCTTATTGCACGTTTAGAAGCCATTAGGATGTTTTTCACATTTGCTTGTTATAAGAAATTTAAAGTCTATCAAATGGATGTTAAATTTTCTTTTCTAAGTGAGAATTTAGAAGAAGAAGTTTGCATTTAACAACCATAAGGATTCATATTATCAACTGATGAGGAATATGTGTGTAATTTTAAGAAATCTCTATATGGATTAAAATAAGCCCCAAGATCCTGGTACTCAAGACTAGAAAAGTATCTACAACAACAAGGGTTCAACAAAGGAATTTATAACAGTAATCTATGCATAAAAACTAAATGTGAGCATAAACAAATTATTGTTTTCTATGTATTGTCATGTAAATGTGCAACAGGGAAATTGACAATTTCCAAGCACGACAACTATACCCCTCTGCAAAAAATTTCATGTTCTGTCATTCCCATGCACACAAAGTCCACCTAGTCAATCCAGTGACCCCCAACCAACATTATCTCATCCCCCTAGGTGATTTAGGAGATTTAAATCAGTCCCCTAGGTGATTTTAGGAGTTTCATTGGAAATGCAAATTTCGAGCAGTCACGGGAAGGGCTATCGTTGGCCTTCCCAGGACTGGATCAACCCCTGGAGTGGAACGGAAGGGAAAAATTCAACATGGAGGTGAATTGAATACCTTAGAAAATCATGGAAATAATTTTGGAAGGTTTGGGGAAGTTTTGAAAGACTTGGAGCAGTCTGAATAAAAAATAGGGTTCACAAGCCTAGGTAATACACAGGCCTAAAAAAACTATTGAGCTTCAGAAGAAGATTTTGGGAGCTCTAGATAGAGTTAGAAGTTAAAATAAAACATTATCACAAATATAATTCAAGTCCCTACAATATGATGAAATCATATTTTTCACAACACCTTGGTGCATAGGGTTTGTAGGCAATTTTTCTCAGGCACAAATAGAGTACCAAATCAAAAATCCATTTTTTCAGGGATCATATGGAAGAATCAAGACATTATAACCTCGTAATTTGATTCAAAATTCCATTTCCAGTTCAGGATCATATAAAATTTCACCAATAAATTCCACCGGGAGCTCAAGTTTTCATCGTTCCAAGTTACCCTCTTGGAGATAGTTCGGGAGTTAGTCAATTTTCAGAGGACACATGTCAGTAGGAGCCTGGAGGGATTTTATGTCCCAAATTCCCTAAGGTTAGGTACATAAACTTTGGAAAAATGTGTGACCTCTAAGAGCCTCATGTGACCTTCAGATTTGACACTATCAGCCCCCAAGTGCATTTTTGGAGCTCAAATTCCCTATCGGATCGAGGACATGTTTCGTCCTCTTGACTCACCATGGAATTTGATGTCCCTCACATCCCTAAGGTCAAGAAAATTAAGACAAAAAAATGCACCCAACTCCAACTAAAAAATTTGAAAAAAATTCTAACTGTTTGGTGCTTCTTGCTACTTATAAGTGCTTCTCCATTACCAGAAGAAAGTTGTAGAGAACACCAGTCCACCACTCCACCATTGCCAAAGCTCAAACCAGCTTCACCACAAAAATAAAATCCTCTACCCCATGAGTGATACACAAGTATTATAAGAATAATTCATCATGATAAGAAGAAGAAATGAAGAACAGAGAAGAAGAACAGTGGAAATCCCCATTGCCATAAAACAAAGATTTGAAGATATCTTGCAAACCGGTGCAACGGATTGACAAATTGTATGTTGCTGAGTTCTTATCTCTTAAAGGCCATTAAAAAATAATATTAAAACCTCCAATTTTAAGCAAGGAATTCTCACAGTGAATAAATTTCATTTCTGGCTCCATGAAGAACAAAGTTCAAATTCCAATCAAACCGATTGTCGGATTGAAGTAAAATTTCGCGTGAAGCACCAGAAGTAAAAACCTATTGAAATGGAGTTGATTTCATCATGAATGGAAAAAATACCAGACCTGTAAATTTAAAGCTCCATTAATGGCCACCATGACACAATAGTGGAATAAATCAGCAAGCTACCTCTCCACTTCTCAGGGTTCTAGTGGGCGAAATTACACGAAAATTGGAGGGAATGATCGTTGAAAAATCTAGTTTTGCATGAATTAGTTTTCATGCCCATGAAGTCACTATTTTTAGGGATATGGAGGGATGTGTTTTTTTTATCATCATTCTACCCTCTTTGAAGAAATTTTCAAATTCCTGAAAGATCCGGTGGGTGAAATCATCTCGAAATTCAGAGGGAAGAGTCTCCAAAAAATCTAGTTTCTCTCAAACTAGTTTTTGCATGATAAGTTTCTAGTTTCTTGAGATATGAAGGACTGATTTTTATAAGTATTCTACCCTAGTAGCTCCATACCTGAAGCTCTTACCAAGCATAAATTTTCATTTTTCATTTCTGAGCTTTCTGGAAAGTGAATCATGATGAAAATTGGAGCACAAGTTCGTGATGAAGAGTCCAAATCCAAAATAGTTGTTCCCATCGCAAACAAAGGTTGTTTTCACCATTTACTAAAAATAACATATGTTATACTTCCTCACATGCTATAAATGGTGAGCCCCACTGAATTGCAAGTTTGATCACTCAGGACAATCAGAAAAGGGGTAAAATGGAAAGTAAGACAGAAAATGACTTCTTCCCAAAATAACAGGTCCCCAAATAACAACCTGCTAAAAATAGAAATGTGCTAAAAATAGCAATATCTCGAGAACAAAGGAGGTTGGAATATGGTAGAAGGTTCAGAAGGTGAAACTAGAGCAAGATAGGTGATATGTCCTAGGATAGTAGAGCATGGGCTCATATTCTAAAAATAGCAGGTTGTTCTCAAAGGGAAAGTTTGGCACAATGAAACATAGAGGGATGACCATCTCAGGGAACTAGACAATGTTTTTTGATGCTCACTACATAGTTCAGGTCACAGGTATATCATACATAGGCTGGGAGTTGTGGTCATCAGTGGAACATTTCATTCAACTTGGCAAGCATTCACGAGCTGATTTGAAGGAGTTTCTCAGGGTGCAAGAAGTTTTAAGATTCAGAGTCTCACTGCACTTGATTTTTCAATCAACAAGGATCAATGGATTTCATCGGGAATGATATCTCCTCTTCTTCTTCTCTCACTCTTTCTCTCTCCTCTTCCCCCAACTTTCTCTCTCTTCTCGAATGTTCTAATTTTGTGTTGGGATTGCACTTTTTCATATGTATTAATGTTCCTAATGTAATAAGTCACCTTTATGTTATAAAAAGGGACTTAAAAGTTTCCTAGGAAGTTGAAAAGTTTTAAGTTGTGCAAGGACATATGAAAAGGCATTGGGGGGAAGATGAAGGGTCATATCTCACTCTATAAATTGTAAAGTCATTCCCATTTCAAAGGGTTGGCAATTGATCTTGTAAACTCAAGAGTGCATTGTACCTAGAGAAAGCAAAGGAGATAGCCATTTTCTTCTACTTTCCTCCACTCTCAAATTTCTTCCATTCCCACACTATGTACAACTTTTGTTTAAATAATCAATACAAGAAGAAGGAGTTTCTAGCTTTCTTTGAATAAGGGGTTTCTTGATACTTTGTGATCAATAAATTCTATTTGGTCTTGTTGTTATTTGTAGAGTTGTTTCTTCTCATGAATGCATGTGTTGAAATTTCTAACTAGTGTGTGTAGGAATATTGATTTTCTACCTGCAACATTAGTTCTCCTACCTCTTTTCTCACTCCCCTTTCCCACTCTTATAGAAAAATTCCTTCCCTAGCAAGATATTGCTATATTTTTTGTAGGGTCAGTGGAGTGCCCCTATTGGATCCCCAGTCAAAAGGCCACCACAGAAATCCACATTTTCTTGTGCATGCATATACAAAAACTACACTGGTTAAGTAGAGGGACTTAGATTCCCAGAGCATTGGAAAGAAATCCAAAGTTTGTCCACCTGACAAATTTTCTTGCCAACAGTTTTTTGGTACCCATCGTGGGGTAGATTTAGCAGCATCTACACCCAAAATATGACTGCAAGGTCCAAAAATTCAAAAAAAATAAATATATTGAAAAAATCAAAAAAAAAAATAGTTCATGAAAAGCCATTGCTGAAAGATACACTGTCAATTCCTGCACGTGACCTTTCATATTCCACAGTGTCTTTTCATATTCCCACTTTAATAATTTTCAAAATTTGGCTGAAGGAAGATACACCAGGTTGAACAGGTCTAAGAGGTGTTGTTGTTTCCAATTTTCAAGGCTTTGGAAAATCAGAAAGAATGAATTAGAGATAATCCATACTTCTTCTCTCAAGCCTCCTCTCCATCTGGCTCTTCAAAAGTTCACTAGGCAATCCTATCCAAACTCCTGTTGATACCCCCCCTTCAAATTATCTCATTTTTCAATCACCATTGAGCATTGAGTTCCCAGAAGAAGAAGAATTTGAAGAAGAATTTGAAGAAGAATTTATAGAAGCAAGGGATGAAGCAAAGTAGAAACAACAATGGAAGATGAAGTAGAAATACCTCAACCCATTGTTCCATGGGGAAGAAATACATGCCACTTGCTCTTGAACCTCCTCTTCATGATCTACCAAAAAGTTCCTACAAGAACTTTCCAAAGTTCAAAGGTGATGAAAACACAACATCCTGAAGAACACATCACTGCCTTCACGACATCATGTGGAATTCTTGGTGTCCAACATGAAGATGTTGCTGTAAGACTGTTCGTGGAGTCCCTCCAAGAAAAAGAAGCATAATGGTTCTACCTCTTGCCTGCCCGATCCATCACTAGTTGGAATGACATCAAGACTGCCTTCGAGGAAAGATTTAAATCAACTGAAGACTGTCAAGACCTCTTGGTGTAGTTGGCTCAAATGAAGAAAGGAGAAAATGAAACCATGAGAGACTTTGTGGCTCATTTCGAATGGTTACTTTGTAAGGATACCTGAAGAGGATTCACCATCTCAAAACAATGTCAAGAGATTCTTCATCAATGCTCAATCATCAGAGGTAGGATTTTTCCTATGAAGAGTTCAACCAAGAACATTGTAGAAGCACAAAGGATGGCCATTGAACTTGATGACGATCTCATCCTCTCTGGAAAGATCAAGAATCCATCAAAGGGTAAAGTTCATAACATCTTGGAGATGAGAGAACCAATCCATCAATTGCAAAAATGGAAAATGAAATGGCGTTCATTGAGGAGGGAAATATTTGAATGAGTTTCTTCTCAAAGAAGCAATAAAAATCAGATTGCAGGAGCACCCCAAAGGCTTGCCTTAGAGGCCCCACACGTGAACCTAAATTGTAGATTTCAAGAAAAGTGAAGAAGATCTTGAACAAGAAGGTGAAGGTGGAAATTTCCTAGAAATTGATGAGCTTGAGAATGATACACAAATAAGATTTTGTGAGTATTCTAGAGGTGATGAAGAAGATGAAGAGGATGCACCCAGTTTTTCATGTGCGGTATTCACTCACTCTCAGTATGAGAAAGGAGCACCTCCCTCCACTACTGTAAAAGAAAAAGAAGGTTGATGATCCTCCTATGGTGACTCCATAAAACAAAATAATCAGTCAAGGATCACCACTTCCATCTTCCATGAAGTCCACATTGTTGAAGCTTGATCCTGTAGCAAGTAAGAAGACTCTTCCACTATTCCAAGTAAGTCTTCTGATGTCTCTTCCAATTCTAAATCTAAATATGCTCCTATAAAATCTAGTACTTTGAAAGCTCCTAGTGTACCTTTCAAAATACCCTCTATTCCTCAAAAATCTACTCCTTGCTCCCAAGCCTATCCATAAATCCAAAAGCATTCCCTTCACCCCCTTGTCCACATCTGCTCCCTTTGATTTCATAGAATATGCAAACAAAGACAAAGTGTAGATTACTGAAACTGAATATTTACAGACCCATCCTAAACAATTTGAGAGGTTTTTTCAATACATATGGAGTGGTAGTCTAACACCCAATGATGTAGCTCCTAGTTCCTAAAGGAATACTACCAAACCCACCTACACCTCCCTCACAGAAACATGATTTCTCTGAGTGCATCAAAGACTGATAAAGTTGAACCTTTCTATGTCTCCCTTCTTGTTGGAGAATATGTATTGAACAACTGCATAATAGATTTAGGTGCCTTGGATAATGTCATGCCTTGTGAAGGTATTCCAAAGCTCTCAAACTTACCATGACTCCACCCAGTGGCTCTTATTACTCTTTGGAGTCAAAAGAGGTCCCACTTATAGGGAAGGTCAAAGATGCATATGTGGCTCTCAGCAAATTTCTAGACAAGAAAGTTTCAGTGATGATTTTAGTAGTAGACATCCCAACCTCATTCAGAATGTTACTGAGTAGAAGTTTCTGTTGAGACTTGGGAGGGAAAATTCAGATGAATTGTTCATCTGCAACCATACCAGTGAAGGGAGACATGGAGGAATTGCTTCCCAAGAAGAAGATGAGGTACATGGTATGAAATTCAGGAAGCTCAGAAGCTAACATCTTGTATCAAGGTAGTAGGTAGATGAATCACTTTGTGACAACTGAGGAGGAAGAGGATATTCCCATCTTGATAGGTCCAGAC
Organism: Taxus chinensis; assembly: GCA_019776745.2. Taxonomy (NCBI): domain Eukaryota; kingdom Viridiplantae; phylum Streptophyta; class Pinopsida; order Cupressales; family Taxaceae; genus Taxus; species Taxus chinensis. The sequence goes on along the minus strand of CM034153.1, from coordinate 622,756,907 downwards.
ATGCCTTCCTGAGAGAGATTTGGATTTTGAAGAAGCATTGAGGAGATTCGAAGTTACAAGAGGGCAGCCCCAAATTACCAGATGATGCAAACCATGAGGAAGAGGAGATGGTTCTTGATGATTTTCAAGAAGAAAAATGAGCTTATATGCTTATCCAAGATGAGGAGTTATTCTCATTCCCATTTGGGGATGAAGATGATCTCAGTCAGGCCATATATGGAGAGACAAAATCAGCTTGTGATGAGCCCATGAAAGGTTTGAAAGAAATGTTTGTAAAAGAACTACTAAGAGCCACATAAAGAAACTAAGGACCCGAAGATCAGTCTTGAACTCCTGATGCAAGCCATGAATCTACAAGACAAGCGTGAAGCTGATTTGGAAGCCTTAACCAATGTGAAGGTTGGCCATATTGAGATAAGGCAAGATGAAAAATATGATGCCTCTCTTGAGCTAATGGTTGATGGATGCAATAATGAAATGGAGATATTTTCTTTCCCATTTGAAGATGAAGACTCTTTCCATGATGAAGAAATTGAAGCAAGGAGTTTCGAGACCTCTGAAGATGAATCTCTTTTTGATGAAGGATTGGTAGAGTGCAACAATTCCCAAAATGATGAGGTAATCCCTCTAGATAGTTTCCTTGAGCTGCATTCTTCAAAGGCGTACAAAGATGAGTTCCAGGAAATAATGAAGCATAACTCCGTGCAAGAAATCTTGGATGTAGTAGAAGTTTTAAAAGATCCTGAGCTGATTCTTGATCTCTTAACTCGTGCCATCAGACATACAAGACAAATATGAGTTTTCCTCCTATTCTCTCGTCAATACTCAAATGCCTCATATGGAATAGAGATAAAGGATGAATATAATGTTTCTCATGGAGAATATGTCAATGAGCATAGACCTGGAAAGAAAGTAACTTAGAATATTCAAGGAATTGGAACAAAAATCAGCTTTGGGGCAGCGATGAGATGCTCAATGGAGAATCAACTATATGGATAAACATGGAAGGCAACTGGCACTATGAAACTGATTTCAAAGAGCATGAAGGTAGTGGAATTTCCAAGAAAAGACCTGAGCATCAAGAAGCTCACATGGACTCACTCCTAAAAAGTAAAAGGAAAATCATGGAAGCACTTGACTTCCATAAACAATTAAGGAAAGGAGGTTACTTTCTCGAACCAATCAATGGCTTCGCAGAACAACATCACTCAGTGTTTCCCACTCACAGGGTAACTTTTGAGAAATGAAAAGTTATTCAGTGAAAGTGGGTTGTCCCCCACCTTGTACCATAGGTGATTGTTAGGTGTGTTTCCCTTTCTGTGTTGTGTTTTCCTTTTTTTGTCTTGTGTCGTGTCGTTTCCCTTTTTCCTTGTTTTGTGTGTGTTTCCTCTCTCTCTCTCTCTTGTAAGTTGTACATGACTCTGTAGGGCCCAATGGATAAGGCACTGGTCAATGAGTTATATGGTTTAAAATTGAGATTCTGGATTCTCATGCCATGTCTTTGCTATTCTCAGTCCATGTCATGTCCCCAAGCTAGAGCCAGTTATTTTTGTGCAAATGTGCAACAGGGAAATTGACAATTTCCAAGCACGACAACTATACCCTTGTGCCAAAATTTTCATGTTTTATCATTCCCAGGCACACCAAGTCCACCCAGTAAGTCCAAGTGACCCCCCAAAAAATGTTTATCTCATCCCCTAGGTGATTTAGGAAAGTCAAATCAGTCCCCTAGGTGATTTTAGGAGTTCATTGGAAATGCAAATTTTGGGCAGTCATGGGAAGGGCTATCATTGGCCTTCCTAGGACTGGATCAACCTTTGGAGTGGAACGGAAGGTCAAAATTCAACATGGAGGTGAATTGAAGACCTTAGGAACATCATGGAAGTAATTTTGGAAGGTTTGGGAAAGTTTTGAAATACTTGGAGCAGTTTGAATAAAAAATAGGGTTCACAAGCCTAGGCAGTACACATGCCTAAAACAATTGTTGGGCTTCAGAAGAAGATTTTGGGAGCTCTGGATGGAGTTAGGAGTAAAAAAAACATCATTGAAAATATAATTCTAAGACCTACAAGATGGTGAAATCATATTTTTCACAACACCTTGGTGCATAGGTTTGTAGGTAGTTTTTCTCAGGCACAAGTCACGAGTACCAAATCAAAAATCCATTTTTTAGGGATTAAATGGAAGAATCAAGACAATACCCCTACCATTGGATTCAAAAGGATTTAAATTCAGGATCATATAAATTTCCATTTCCATCAGGAGCTCAAGTTATCATCATTCCAAGTTACCCTCTTGGAGACAAGTTCAGGACTTAGTCAATTTTCGGGAGGACATGTGTCAGCACCAGGAGCCTCAGGATTTTATGTCCCTAAAATCCTTGAAGTTTAGGTACATCAACCTTGGAAAAATGTGTCCCAGCCCCCATGTGACCTCTGGAACCCTCATGTGACCTCAGATTTGACAGTTCAGCCCCCAAGTGCATTTTTGGAGCTCAAATTCCCTGTCGTCAGATCAGGACACGTGTCATCCTCTTGCTCACCATGGAATTTGATGTCCCTCATCCCTGAGGTCAGAGACATCAAGGACAAAAAAATGTTCCCAAACTCAAACTCCAAAATTTGAAAAAAATTCTAACTATTTGGTGCTTCTTGCTACTTCTAACTGTTTCTCCATTACCAGAAGAAAGTTGTAGAGAACACCCAACTAGTCCACCACTCCACCATTGCCAAAGCTCAAACCAGATTCACCACAGAAATAATGTCCTCTACTCCATGGTGATACACAAGTATCAGAATAATAATTCATCGAGATAAGAAGAAGAAATGAAGAATAAAGAAGAAGAATAGTGAAATCCCCATTGCCATAAAACAAATATTTGAAGATATCTTGCAAACCGGTGCACAGATTGAAAAACCATCTGTTGCTGAGTTATTATCTCTTGAAGGCCATTAAAAAATCATATTCAAACCTCCCATTTTCAGATAGGAATTCTCACAGTGAATAAATTTCATTTCCAGCTCCACGAAGAACAAAGTTCAAATTCCCATCAAACGATTGTCGGATTGAAGTAAAATTTCACGTGAAGCACCAAGTAAAAAACCTATCACAATGGATTTGATTTCATCATGAATGGAAAAAAAAAACAGACCTAAAAATTTCAATCTCCATTAATGGCTGCCATGACATAGTAGTGGAAGAAATCACTGAGCTACCTCTCCACTTCTCAAGGTTCTAGTGGGTGAAATCACACGAAAATTGGAGGGAACGATTGTTGAAAAATCTAGTTTCACGTGAACTAGTTTTCACGCCATGAAGTCCCTATTTTTTAGGGATATGGAGGGATGTGTTTTTTTATCAGCATTCTTCCCTCTTTGAATAAATTTTCAAATTCTGTGAAGATCCGGCGGGAAAAATCATCCAAAATTCAGAGGGAAGAGTCTCCAAAAAATCTAGTTTCTCTCAAACTAGTTTTTGCACAATAAAGTTTCTAGTTTCTTGAGATATGAAGGACTGATTTTTTATCAGTATTCTTCCTAGTAGCTCCATACCCAAAGCTCTTACTAAGCATAAATTTTTATTTTTCATTTTTGAGCTTTCTGGAAAGTGAATCATGATGAAAATTGGAGCACGAGTTCGTGACCAAGAGCCAAAATAGTTGTTCTATTGCAAACAGAGGTTGTTTTCACCATTTACTAAAAATAGCATATGTTATACTTCCTCACATGCTATAAATGGTGAGCCCCACTAAATTGCAAGTTCAATCACTCAGGACAATCAGAAAAGGGGTAAAATGGAAAGTAAGACAGAAAATGACTTCTTCCCAAAATAACAGGTCCCCAAATAGAAATGTGCTAAAAATAGAAATATCTTGGAACAAAGGAGGTTGGAATATGGTAGAAGGTTCAGAAAGATGAAAGTGGATCAAGACAGGTGATATGTCCCAAGATAGTAGAGCATGGGCTCATATTCTAAAAATAGTAGGTTGTTCTCAAAGGGCAAGTTTGGCACAATGGGACATAGAGGGATGATCATCTCAGGGAACTGAATAATGTTTTTCGACACTCACTACATAGTTTGGGTCACAGTATATCATACATAGGCTGGGAGTTATGGTCATCAGTGGAACAGTTCATTCAACTTGGCAAGCATTCACGAGCTGATTTGAAGGAGTTTCTCAGGGTGCAAGGAGTTTGAAGATTCAGAGTCTCACTACACTTGATTTTTCAATCAACAAGGATCAATGGATTTCATCAGGAATGACATATCCTCTTCTTCTTCTCTCACTCTTTCTCTCTCCTCTTCCCCCTAACTTTCTCTCTCTTCTCAATGTTCTAATTTTTTGTTGGGATTGCACTTTTTCATATGTATTAATGTTCCTAATGTAATAAGTCACCTTTATGTTATAAAAAGGGACTTAAAAGTTTCCTAGGAAGTTGAAAATTTTTAAGTTATGCAAGGACATATGAAAAGGCATTGGGGGGAAGATGAAGGGTCATATCTCACTCTATAAATTGTAAAGTCATTCCCATTTCAAAGGGTTGGTGATTGATCTTGTAAACTCAAGAGTGCATTGTACCTAGAGAAAGCAAAGGAGATAGCCATTTTCTTCTACTCTCCTCCACTCTCAAATTTCTTCCATTCCCACACTATGTACAAACTTTTGTTTAAACAATCAATACAAGAAGAAGGAGTTTCTAGATTTCTTTGACTAAGGGGTTTCTTGATACTTTGTGATCAATAAATTCTATTTGGTCTTGTTGTTATTTGTAGAGTTGTTTCTTCTCATGAATGCATGTGTTGAAATTTCTGACTAGTGTGTGCAGGAATATGACAAGATTAACCACCCGATAATTTTTCAGCCAACACTATGTTGATGAAATCATTTTTAGAGGAAGTAATGTAAAGATGTGTCAAGAGTTTGTTGAGGAAATGTAAAAAGAGTTTGAAATTTCCATGCTTGTTGAGCTGTCATTTTTTCCTTAATTACAAAATCTCAATCTGAAAAAGGAATATTCATTTCACAAACCAAGTAAATTAATGAAATGATGAATATGTTTAGAATGGAAGACTACAATCCAATTATTAAGTTAAACATGGATGATGAATCTCTTGAAGCGAATTAGACTCTTTATAGGTCAATGACTGGAAGTTTGTTATATGTAATTGCATCAAGAATATTTAGATGTTTGAAAGGCCTCTTAAAGGAATATAAAGAAAAATTTACCAGTTTTTAATTTGTTGTGTTAGAATATGAAGAAACAATAGGCTCGGGGAGTACCCAGTAGAGTCGGCATGTTGTCATAGATGGATGACTAGTCTCTTGGGAAGAGCTACTATTGTTTCCTTTTAAAGTAGAAACTTGTGTAGGACTTTGTAGCCTCTCAAAACCTTCTTCAAGAGGTTTCCACCCTTCACTAATCATACTTTTATAAATATGATTATGATCAACATACATCTTATTTTCAAAAAAATGACAATTCTAGTTTTCTTATATTTACTAATAGGATTATAAAACTTGTATGTTGGTATTTCATCACTATATCCAATGATAATGTGATCCACAATCTTAGGATATATTTTGGGAATAAAAATTTCCATACATAAACTTGTATCAACTTGGATGAACTTTACATCTCTTAATTGCACTTGGATTTTGAAGGAATCATCTTAATTTTTGAAACCATATTTTTGACTTGTCATGTGATTTGAGAAACCAAAATAAATAAAATAATTTTTTTATCCATCATCTAATCCCAGATGGAATAAGAGAAAATACCATGAATCGTTTGAGTGTTCTTTCTCATCATATTTTCATCTTAGAAAGAATTATTTTCGCCCACTTAATTAAATTTCTTTTTAGTTGTCAGTATCCAATGTTTTTTATAAAGGATCTTGGTTTATTGAAATAATGACAAGTAGGGGTTTTTTACTCGTAAATTTATCTTGATCTTTTCCATTTAAATTTGATTTTTTTGAACTCTCTTTATTCTTATTTATTCCTCTCTTTTGGATTTGAATTACTTTTCCTGGTTGTAATTGCATATTTTGGTTCTTATACACATAGTCTCATCATATCCACACGAGACAAGAGAAAACCCACTAATTCATCAACACTTGTAGTTTCATGTCATTTGAATCCTCAAGATTGATCAAAATATATAACTATTTTAGTGTCAAATATATCAAGATTTTCCTTACCTAAAAAATTGTCTTCTATGGTTTAACCCTCATTCTATACACTAAATCACTTATCTTTATACAATATTTTCCATCTCCTTTATTTTCTGCATTCAAAACTTTTAAAAATTCATTTTAAGATTTTGGATATTTTCTTTTCTTACCTTAGCATATACTTGATATAGTGTCTCAAAAGTATTCCACATGACATAGACATTTTTTTCTTCTAGAAATTCTTGAATGAATAATTGGGTATATGACACTCTAGAGATCAATTTTTTTTTATGCATATCCCTTTTCTTCTTCCTTTTTTTCTCTCTTATGAGTTTTAGAAAAAAGTAATAAAAAATGTAGTTGGAGTGAATCTGTGGATAACATTCTCCCAAGCTTCTTTACAAATGATAATTATATTCAACTAATTTCTCTAATACTAAAAGTTGTCTCATTTGAATATTTGGATATTCATATAAGTAGAATTCAAATAAATGATGATTCGATTGATAATGGATAAAAACCATTCTAAACCTTTATTAAATGATGATTTGATAATAAATGATTTTTTTTATGTATATGGATTTAAAAGTAGATCTTATATAACCTATTAATGATTCCATTTAAATTTGGATCATTTCTCTTATTGCAATTAAATTATATAACTCAATTGTTAATAGGAACATTTTAAATACACATAATTCTACTAGTACTTGTTCTAAGGATTCGTTTCTCAAGAGCATATTTACTTGTTATTGTCTTTTACCTTCATTGTAAAAAAGGAAAAATTATCATGAAATAAAAAAAGCAGACTATAAGGTCTAAGAGCCGGAAAATTCCATGTTCCTTTTTCATTATAAGGTTTAAGCACTAAGGATACACTTTAGTCACTTTCAAATTATTGCAACTAACTATGTAATTTAGCTGCTTAGTTTGAATTGCTAGTGATATAAACATGATTCACAATCCACTTGCTCCCAATTAGGATACCTTGATTTGAGAAGTAATGATACACATGGAACAATTCATTTTACCCATGTTAAAATTCTCACAAACACATTATACAATCTTGGCGTTAATGGCCACAATAAGGTCTCACTAATTCTCAGCCATGCTAACCTTTAACAACTTTACACATTTAGCCAACCCCTTTCACCTTTTTCAACAACTTAGCCACACCAAAAAATGGAAAAATCATCCTCCTTTTATAGTTGTGCACCCTGTCCCTTTTCTCATTTCTCTATCCTCATTTGAAAAATTATCTTCAAGATGGTTAGCTTTGTCTAGACATTTCTAGATTTCTTGCTCAAATTTAAAATTGAATTGAGATTCTTTAATTCTATAATATATTGTGCCTCTACTTTTTCCACGTCAATTTGACCATTGGTTCTTTTGACCATTACATCTTAGTTAGCATTTATATTAGATAGATTATGACATCTTTCTGCACACTCCTTTCTCTCATACACCTTTTTCATACCTTGGTTCACTCCTTCCGCACTCTCTTTCACATGATTTCCACCTCCAAAATTCTCTTGGCCACTATTTTTGGGCTTTAGAGCCTTCTACAAAACATTCACATGCATCCTTACAGTCTTGGTTAGTGCGCCATCCTTCATTTTATCCTCTTTTTCTTTATGTGTAATTTTTACATTGTGTATAACACCGTTGAATTATCTACATGCCTCCATCATTTTAGTTATTGTCTACATTTACTTGTACATTGCTCCTTTTCACTTTCCAATTCTAGTGCACACCCCTACTTGGGAAAAATTGTGGAGGATTTCCCTTGAACTTTGATGCTCCTGCATCAAACACCCTGGGGTACTTGACAACTTGAGTTACACCTCAAGTAGACTAAGCGAGTGGTAAAACCACCCTTATGGACTATGCGAGCAAAATAGTTTGGGTACCTCTCATCATCTGAAGAAGATTGACTCTGGCCTCCATGCTTCTTCCGGCACCTCTTCCAGTCCTTTGTTACTTTCTTGTGACTTCTCCTGCGCTATCTCGCATATCCTTTGTGATATCTCTGCTCAACCATTATCCGACCAACCTCACTTGCTAATGGATCTCTCTAATTCCGATCCTTCGCGCGTTTGCTTCTCACTTATTACCATTCTGTTCCTGTGCAAGTCTCTTCCTTTCCTTTAATGCAGTTCTCCTCCTCCTAAGGCTTCTCCAATGAGGAGCCTTGTACTTTGCGAATTTAGTGCTCACCTCCAACTCTTTTCTAAGTCGAATTCTATAGCTCACCCTTGGTTGTCAATCTCCGCTCAAAATTCTTTGGGGATCTTGTCTTTTCCTCTTATGCCTACTTCATCTTCTGGGCCTCCTTCTCATTTGCGTGTTCATCCCATGCACACGGCCCTTGCTCTGCGTATCTTCATTCTCTGTACTTTCTTTCTCCCTCTGTACCCTTCTTTCGTCCACATGGGACTTCCCCTTTTGACATTCTATCCTTGCGGGTTCTCTTTCTCTCCTCACCTCATTCGCTCACTTCTATGTCAGCAATGTCCTTCTCCTTAGTGCATCATTATCCCCTTGTGCACTTGCTCTTCCTTGCACTCATTATCTTGCGTAAGTTTTCTCCTTTAAACATCCTTCTACCCATGTTGTCTTTTCATAGTGGCTTATGGGCCACTATCTCTGATCACTTTCCCTCTTAGTTATGGCATATCTCGCTTTTTCCCATTTTTCCTTCTTTGGCTTCTATCCATTACTTATCGCCTTTTTTGCATCAAAACTTTATGCAACTTCTTTCACGTAGTTTTCTCCACCATGCACGTTATATTCCTTTGTGGGATCCATTTCTCCTGAGTTGCCTTCGGGGCATATCTCTCTTTCTTCGTGTATACTCTTCTTTAGTGTGCACTCTTCTTCCCTTGTACATGCTTCTTCGCATGCTCCTCGGATGAGATACCACCTGTCAATCCCGCTCTCCCTTGGTGTGCTCTTTTCTTACGCACTCTTGCAGTCTCTTCCTGAAGCTGCTTTGCTCTTCACCTTCTCCTTCGGGGAAACTCTCAGATATTTCTATCTTCTATGTCTTCCTCTTCTTACAATGGTGCTTCCATTGTTGCACGCATATTCTGTAGTTGTGCGCTTCTTCACTCCTTTGTCGGGAGTTTCTTCTTTCACGCACTCATCTCCACCCTCCATCTATTTCCACTACATAATCTTCCTTGGCAGCTACGGACTTACATCTTTCTCCTCTCATGTGCTCCTCTAGGGTCAGCCACTTCCTTAAGACCTTCAAAATCCTCTTTCTCCATTTAGTTCACTCATTGTTGCTTGGAGGGCAACCCTAATAACGTCTTCTATGCGGTTTCTCTTCGCATTGTTGTCACATACCCTCGATTTACTGTGCTCCTCTTCTTGTGCTACGCCCTTCCACATTGTTTTCCCACTATTGCGAGTGTCTTCCTGGATCTCCTTATCGGGTACACTTTCCTTTCATGCGCAATTTCCTAGTCCCTTTGGATTGCTCCTACGTTTTATCTCTGCAGTGGTGAATATTACTGCTACGCTGTGTCTAATCACCCACACATGTCCATAACTCTTCTTAGAGCCCTATTCTCTTACACAACGTGTTTCTTCACGCTTGGGTCTTCGCTTTCCATGGGAATCTTCCTCCTTGTCACGCACTCTTCTGTCTGCACGCTTTGTCACATTTCTCCTTTGGTCGACTTCTTAGAATCCTTGCATTGCTTTGTGCTTTATTTCTCGATGGCCTCCAACTATTTACATCAGGACACTGTGCTCTATGTGTTCTTGGTCCTTCATGGCCATCTTCCCCTCCCATGCAATCATTTCTCGCACACCTATCCATCATGTTGACTAATGCACTCGCTTGCATTTTTTCTGCTTAATTGCGTTGTCCCTTGGTTGCGCGCTCTCTTGTGACTCCCTCTTCTCCCTTCACCCTTTGTTCAAATCCTTGAGAAAGCGTTCGCCGCATTTTGCCGTGCACCACTATGTTGGTATTTCGTGCTGGCTCGACTTTCATTTTTTCCGTGCACCGCCACGTGGCTTTGGTGCTCTGCGCCTTCTTTTCTCAACAGGGATAAAAGAAATGTCTTCCCATCCTTGCACATCTCATTGTGTTTAATCTCCCATTGTAGAGCATTTCCCTATCATACTGCGATGACCTCCCTAGAAGGATATGACATGCATCCATCTATAGGATGTTGCACAATACTTGATCGACGAATCTCCCTATCATCATGTCCACCTTGTATTTCTCGTGCACGATGTGCTGTTGACCTTCTACCACCAAGTTCACTTTGTAAGATTTGGGGTGCCTTCTTCGTGCCAACCCCAACTTCTGCACCAACTCCTCTGCCACGAGATTGTCGAGACTTTCACTGTCAACCACCACCAAGTAGCACTTGCCCTTGGCCTCACACCTTTTGCGAAATATCTATCGCCGATTCTCTCACGACTCCACCTTTTTTGTCTTTAGCACTTTGCCTTCTCCTAGGTGCTCTTCATTTTCCCTCGCCCAACCCTTATCTTGAGGTGCGTTCTCTGCGCACTTGCTTCTATCGCGCTAGCCACTTCTGCATCGCGCTCTGGGATATTCGAGCCGCTCAATGCCCTCTCTCTTCACATAACAACATCCATAGTATGCTACGTGCTAGTCTCCTCTAATTAAGAGATTTTTCCTCCGACCTTTTCTCGTTTGCGCTTTGCTCGTGTAATCCCTATGCAACTCTTCTTGTTTCGACTTCGAGTCTCCTTTCCTCTCATGCATCTCCTGTGTATTTTGTGCATGCCTTATGTTATTGCAGCCCCGACTTGTCGCTAAACCTTTCAAGTTCTACTTGTGCATTATCTTCTCGCGTCGTCACCTTCTCTTTACCTTGGCGAGTTCTAGGATCCTTTCATCGATCCTCTTCTTTCTCCAGTCTAGTCCTTACACCCTCGAGTTCCTTCATTATCTCCTTCAACATATTTATCATTATCGTGATCTGTTTCACGTTTTCTAGGTGACATCTCGTTTTTCTCCGCTAATCGTTGCATCATGGGTTTTACTTACGTCCTCTACCCACCTTCTGTGAGCTTCACTAGTAGTAGAGTAGCTTTCTTTGATATCACTTAACGACGGATGAGTACTCCTTGACACGCCTACATATTTATGCAACGAACTGCACTAAACTGCAGACTTATATTTATATCAATGGCCATTCGTTATCTACAAAGATCTGCTCTCTATAGAGCCTTCAACTCTGTCAAGGAGCTAATATAGACTTTGGTGTTCTCCTAAGGACCTAACCTAGATTGGTTACTTTCTTGACTTGGCTCTGTGATCTACAAAGACTCAACCACTCTCAGCTGGTTCTTGTGCTTTCACATTGCCCTTTTACCACCTATTGTTGAACAACTCAACAACTAGGCCACCCAAAAAATGGTGAACTCGACCTCCTTTTATAGTTGTGCGCCTGACTTCCTTTCCCACTTCTCTCTCCTCATTTTAAATTTACCTTTAGGTGGATTGGTTTTGTCTAGAAGTTTCCATATTTCCCTCTCAAATTTAAATTTGAATTGAGATTATTTAATTTTGTAATATACCATGTCTCTTCTTGTTCCATGTCGATATAGATGTTATTTCTTCTAATGATGAAATTCTAATAAACATTCATGTCATATAGCTTTTGACATATTTTTTCACTTCGGCTAACTATCCATCCTACCACACACTCCTTTATCTCGTACTTCTTCACCATACCTCCGTTCACTACTACTACACCCTCTTTCACTTATTTCCACCTCCAACATTCTTGTGGACACTAATTATGGGCTTTAGGGCCTTATCCATAAAATTTACGTGTCTCCTTGTGGCCTCGGTCATTTTGTTATCATTCCTTTTCTCCTCTTGTGATTTCTAAACACTCTTTACCTTATGTATGATAAAAATGGGATGAGAAACACTAGCAAAATACCATTGTTAGTTTCATAATACAAAACATTCATTTCTTCATAAGGTTTACAATGCCTAAATAATGTCAAAAGGCCAAAAATATGTACATAATAGATTTCAGGGCTCTTTACACTATTTTCACAATTTAATCATGTCATTCCCTTCCAAAACATCATTCATGAAATTTCATTAAAGTTTCAATTCTTTATTTTTTCTTATTCACTCTCATTAGAAATATTAGACTTCTATCCCTTAAAATAAGTGAAGATTTACAATCTTCCACACATCTCAGATGTTCAGTACTTTCTTCCTTCAATATTTTTCTCTACCACCAAGAATTCTCTCTCACCAAGCTTTTTCAATTTCTTTCTAATTCTTGTTGATCATTACTTATAAACCCTAGCTTTTGTGCTTATATAGTCATTTATAAACTTAAGGCACTTAGCCATGCAATTACAATTAATAAATCTATTTTAATGCTAAAAATATATATAATTCCCAAGAGTTAATTAAAACTTCATCGCAAAGGTAATTGACACCAGTTCTATCTAATTGACATCGGTTCCTACTTGCCCTTGACCAATGTTGGCCTGTGTTTTCCAGCTAGTTCTAATTGCATGCTAAAATGAGGTAATTGAGCTCCACAACTCAACAATCTCCCACTTGGAGTTTAATTGCTACACCATACCTGTACATCATCATTATTGGATCCTTGGATTTTTTTCTTCCTCTTCAAGTCTCAAACTCAAAGACCGAATAGAAGTGGAGAGTAGCTCCAACTTCTCCTTTACTAATGGCTTCGTTAGCATATCCGCAGGGTTATTTCTCATATGAATATTTTCTAGATTCAATTGTCCATCCTCCAATACCTGTCATATGAAGTGATACCTCAACTGAATGTGTTTCGTTCTCAAATGAAATGTTAAGTTCTTTGCCAAATGAATTACACTCTAACTTTCACTGAATAGTTTACAATCACTTTTCTCCTTTCCCAACTCTTCCATGAACCTACTCATCTATATCATCTCCTTGCTAGCCTCTGTAGCTACAACATACTCTGCCTCTGTAGTAGACAAAGCCACAACCTTTTGTAATCTTGAAATCCAGCTAACTATCATTCCACCTACTGTGAAAATATATCCAGTAGTGCTCCTCCTACCATCCAGATCTCCATCCATATCCGAAATCAACATAGCCACGTAATGAAATATCCAAACCTCCATAGCATAACTGCATGCTAGATGTCCCTTTCAAATACCTAAGTATCCATTGGACCACTTTCCAATGCTCTTTACCTAGATTATCCATATATCTACTCATAACTCCCACTGCCTGTGCAATGTTTGGTCTTGTACAAACCATAGTGTACATGAGACTTCCAATTACTGAAGCATATGGCACTCATGTCATGTATTTGACCTCCTCATGTGATGAAGGACACTAATCTTTGCTCAATTTGAAGTGTCCAACCATAGGTGTGCTAACAGGTTTTACATTCTGCATGTTGAACCTTTCTAACACCTTGTAGATATAATCCTCCTAAGAGAAATACAATTTCTTTTTTTTCCTATCTCTATGTATTTTGCATGTCAAGGATTCTTTTTACAGCTCCTAAATCCTTCATAGAAAATGTGTGAGCTAGCTTTCTCTTAAGCTTACCAATGTCCTGCATACTAGATCCTGTAATAAGCATATCATCCACATACAGTAACAAAATAATATAGCTCCCATTTTCAAGCTTCTTGAAATAAACACAATGGTCAGATTCACATCTCAAGTAACCATGCTCATGCATAAAACTATCAAACCTCATGTACCATTGCCTTGGATCTTACTTGAGCCCATATAGGCTCTTTTTCAACCTACACACTAATTTCTCCTTACCCTTGACTTCATACCCAAGCGGTTATTGCATATAAATTTCTTCATCCAAATCACCATGAAGGAAAGCCATCTTCACATCTAGTTGCTCTAAATACAAATCTTCTACTGCAACTAAACTCAATACAGTACGAATAGAATTCATCTTAACAACAAGAGAAAATATTTCACCAAATTCAATACCTACTTTCTTGTGCAAATCCCTTTACTACAAGCCTTGCCTTGTACCTTTTCTATCCACCCTCTTCTTCCTTAATTTTGTAAACCCACTTATTTTGCAATGTCCTCTTAACTGCTGGCAACTTAACCAAATCCCAAGTCTGCTTTTGTTCCAAGGAGTCCATCTCCTCATCCATGCCATGCTCCCACTGAACGTGAGTCTTATCCTACATTACTTCTTCAAAGCTCTCTGGTTCACCACTATCAGTCAAAATAAATAAAATAGAGAAGGTGTAAATATTTCTAGAAGTTTACTTACCCTTTGTGACCTTCTCACAAGAGTTTGGGGTACCAAAGGCTCAATTTGGGCCTCCTGAACATTAGTATCCACTTCTGACAGTGACCATACGCAGGTCACCTCTAACCGACATCGTCATTCTGCTAACCGATACCGGTTTGATCCTCTGTACCATTAGGTGGTTCATCTGACCGATGTCGGTCAGGGACTAACCGACCACGGTTACTATGTATTTCTATTGGTGTTTCTTTAAAACCTGAGAGTTCATTTTCATCAATAAACTTCTCAATTTTCTCATCCTTGGGTACCAAAATTTGATCCTTGTACATTCTCTTTTCATTCCATTCAACATCATGACTCCTAATAATTTTAGAATTCTCTAAATCCCAAAAATGGAAACTGAAATCACTAGATCCATAACCAATGAAAGTGCACCTCTTGGATTTTGCATCCAACTTTTTCCTATTTTCCTTATCAACATGCACAAAAGCTTCTGAACCAAAAAATTTAAGAAAAGAAAGATCTACCTCTTTTCTGGTCCAAGCTTCCTTCTGGTATTCCTCCATCTAGTGAACTTGAAGGCCCACAGTTAATCAAATAAACCGTTGTATCAACTGCTTCTACCCAAAACTACAAGGGCAATCCAGAATGTATCCTCATACTTCTAGCACATTCCATGATTGTCATGTTCATTCTTTATGCAACATTGTTCTCCTATGGTGTTCTTGGAACCATTATTTCTCTACATTATTCCATTCACTGAATAATAATCATTGAAAGCCTTGCTATAGTATTCACCACCATTTTCAGATCTAAGACACTTTAACTTAGAATTTGATTCATTCTCAACAAGGGCTTTCCATCTTTTAAAAGTCTCAAAAACATCAGATTTACATTTAATACAATAAACCCATACCTTTCTTATAGCATCATCAATGAAAGTAACATAATACTGGGATCCTCCATGAGAAGCTACCTGAGCTGGTCCCCACACATCTGAGTGTACAAGATCTCCTTCTTAGTTTCCCCAACTTTGAGAAATCTCACTCTCTTTTGCTTTCCAAAGATACAATGCTCATAGAAATCAAGATCTAAATCTTTCAAATCTGATAACTTACCCTTAGCCTTTAAGATCTGCATTCCTTTTGACTCATATGATCCAACCGGTTATGCCACATGCATGCATCTGAATCTAAAGTAGATAATGTAGAAAAGGAATCAGTAATACAGGTAGATAAATATAACATTCCTACCTTCTTACCTCTTTCCACAAAAATCACCCTTGGTGACTTTCCAAGAGTCTCCTATAAAAGTAACCATGCAACCAGATTCACCTAGTTTCCCTACAGAAATAAGATTCCTCCTGAGGCTTGGTACATGCCTCACATATTTCAATACCCATGTATTTCCATTCTACAATTTTAGATGAACTTCCCCTTTACCAATAATACTGCAAGGTTCATCATCACCCAAATAAACATGCCCAAAATTTCCCTAGACATAATTTCTGAAATAACCCTTATTAGGGGTTGCATGGAAAGAAGCTCCTGAATCTAAAACCCATGATTCAATTCTATTGTCTAAAGAAAGAATAAGAGCATCTTGCATTACCTCTGATGAAGTAAGATTCACCTCTTTACCTTTGTCTGGTTGTTGATTCTCTTTATCCTTTGACCAACAATCTTTCTTTGCATGTCCTTTCTTTCCACATTTCCAACAAGTAATTCCCTTACTTCTAGGATTTAGATCTTCTATCCCTTGACTTTGATTTCCCATTACTCTTACTCTTGGACCTCTCCTTCTTACCTGCCCCTACTTTCTACATTCAAAGCATTTCCAGATGATGATTCCTCTATACTCTTCTTGTGAATTTCTTCATTCAAGATTATACTTACCACATCATCAAACTTCAAAATATTATTAGTAGATGTTGTATTACTAATAGCCATTACCAAGTTGTCCCAACTATCAGGAAAAGAACATAAGAATAAAAGTTTTTTTACTTCATCATCAAATGGTATAGCAACCAATTTTAACTGATTTACTATAGATCAAAAATCATTCAAATGACTAGAGGCAGATTCACCTTCATGCATCTTAGAACTAAATAGTTTCTTCATCAAATAAAATTTATTTGAAGCACTAGGTTTTTCATATAAATTAGCAAGAGATTTCATTAAGTCTACCGTAGAAGCCGCTTCTGTAATATTGGAAGCCACGGATGCTGTTAGGATCAATCTTATAGATCCCAAAGCCTTTCTATCAAGAATCTTCCATTCTTCATCAGTCATCTTCGTAGGTCTAGACTTTTCATCCAATGGTAAATACAAATATCTTTGATATAGATAATCGTTAATCTGCATCTTCCATAATTGATCATTTTGGCCATCAAATTTCTCTACCTTGTATTTATTATCTTCTGCCATTGTTGTAGCTCCCACTCAATCAGAAAACCCTCTGTGAGTAAATCTGTCAACACAAAAAACCCTCAAACAAAGCTCTGATACCAGTTGTTGGGATTAGCACACCAGTTGTATAGACAATATATCATATCTAAGCATTACATGCAAATAAAAGTGGATATTCTACCAGAAGAAATATACAAAACAAGAGACATAAATCAACACCAGATTTAATGTGGTTCACCCAGTGTGGGCTACGTCCACTAAGAAACAAGCCAATCTATTATCCAAATCTTTGACAAGATATACAATGAAGATTTAAAATCTTCCACACCTCTGAGATGTTCAGTACTTTCTTCCTTCAAGATTTTTCTCTACCACCAAGAATTCTCTCTCACCAACCTTTTTCAAGTTCTTTCTAATTCTTGTTTATCATTACTTCTAAACCCTAGATTTTGTGCTTATATAGATCGTTTATAGACTTAGGGCACTTAGCCATGTAATTACAATTAATAAATCTATTTTAATGTTAAAAATAGATATAATTCCCGAGAGTTAATTAAAACATTCATCGCATAGGTAACCGACGTCCAGGTTCTGCCTAACCGTCATTGATTCCTACTTTCCCTTGACCGATGTCAGTCTTCTCTAACCAATGTCGGTCTTCCCTAACCGATGTCAGTTATCTGTGTTTTCCAGCAAGTTCCAATTACATGCTAAAATGAAGTAATTGAGCTCCACAACTCAATAGTGAAGTGCTGTCAAAATTAAAGAGGTAATGGGAAAATTTCAAGATTCCTCACATGTTGCTCACTTTTATGAGCTTACTTTTTCAACATTGGCATACATAGCTAGTTTTGTCAATTTCTCTTAAGGATCTTAAGAGGGTCCCTCTTCTAGCTATGTAGGTTAGTGTTGGTTGACTTGAAGACTAAGTCTTCCACCTTACATATTAATGTGGTGGGTTACTGTAAGAACATTAGCCAATGATTGAGTAAGAAAATTGATAATATTAGTCATCATGTTTTCATTTGATGAGAGCTTACATTATTTCATCATTACCTATATGATTGGAGTTTTGCCAATCATCTTGATAATCTTAAATTATTGAGTCATGTATGTTAATGTTTGATAGCGTTGAGTTTTCTATTCATATATTAATATGATGGGTTGTCAAAATTGTATCTTGGTTAGAAAAATTTGACCATATTTATCAACCTCATTAAGGGACATTTTTTCTACATTATTATATTTTCAGTGCATGTCAATTTCATACCTGTGATCATATCAATGAAAATATCTTCAAGCTCAGGTACATGTACATGAAAAAATTTCAATACTCTTTAGTACCCATCTATAATCAAACCTAAGACTTGGGTGATAATATTTTTGTGTCACCCTTTGCATTTCTGTCATGACATTATTATTTCTTTGATGAAGGATGAGCATGAGTAAAGACCAATGGAAATAAGGAAATGAATTCCCACCTTATGTTTTTCCTATTGGAACTTATGTAGATCTAACATCTACCTTCCCAATTCCATGCAAATATGAGCATCTTTGGAATCCTCCTACCTGAATATAAGTGAACTTTGGGAACTGGAAGAAGATACGTCCTCACTTTGAAACATTGTTCCATTCCATATTATTGTATATACATTTGATAAGATGTATGTCAAATTTACATATGATGTGATAGAAAAATACATAATTCACCCTCTGAAATCAAAATTTATGATTCTCTTCCAAATTCATTGAGGATATAAATCATATACTCAATCTTGGTTTCTTGATCCCTTTGTCATCAATCTAAGGTATATTCTCATTCCAACTGCATCATAGACAAGTTAAGATGTAATATGAAATCTTCCATTCATATATACATCCTTAATTTTCTTGTGTAAAGAGTCACTAATTTGTTCCTCCCATCTAGTATTTTTTGGTTCTTCCTTATGATATAAATGGATTAGTACATCCATTCATGAAAATTATTTACTACGAGAAGAGATAAAAATATGCTCAATAACATAATAATATCATTAACTTATGGAATTCAAGTCAATTTGAGGTAAATTCTTAGTAAAATAATTGATTGGAGGCTTTAGATTCTTTAGATATTGGTATTTCTTAAGTATTTTTACATCTAAGCCAAAGATTTGTCATTCCATGAATTTCAAGCTTATTATTGATTGGTTTCAACATACTCATTGAGGTCAAGGAGCTTGAGTAACTCATCTTAATAATCATCATCTAATGTGATCATAACTTCCCCATTTTTTTTCTTTGTAATCCAAGTGTTACCATCATAGTGACCCGTAATTATGATAATGAAATCTAGACAGTATAATGAGGGTGGAAAGTTGCTACAATTACCAGTTCTCTATCAAGGGGGTAGTTGGCCTAAATCTAAGGTGAGTTACATGGACTACTTACTCTAATCCAAAAATTAATAGTTTAATATGTTTTGATTTAGTGTCTCTTATCTGATCTATATTAGAATAAATTTTGGAATGGGGCACAACCCCTCGATATCTATATGTAATGACCTTCTATTTTCCTTTATTTTATTCTAACATCGATGTAAAAATACTAGTGAAATTCACCAAGAAACTCAGTTTTCTAAGATATCCTAAAACCAAAATGGAACTATCCACCTACTTAATAATTGTAACAAAATTAGAACATATTGGGAGGTTTTTACTCCTTATTCAACACCTTGAAAATCCTAACACACTTCAGTCGAGGATTTGTACTTACTTGGTCACCTAAGAAACTCAATACACTTATCATTGTTTCAAACTTGTTGAACACCTTCAAAAATATGATTGGAATTATTTCATGGTTTTCTCCTTAATAGTCAACCAACCAATCCCAAAAATTACCAAGTAGGGTTTAGGAGATAATGTTCAACACCTCAAAAATCCTGAAATACTTTTGGGTTTTGCATGTGTTTTTATACATAGAAATGCCCATAACACTAAGGTGAGATATTTAGCTTGAAAAGCATGTCAAAATATTAACATGAACTTTGTCATGGTTTTTAACCTATTTATCAAGTTAAAAATCTTGACTAATTTTTTCCATTACATTTTTTAATTAAACCCATTTCTTCCCATGGAATATAACAAGTTGCGGGGCCATGGATCAAAAACACCAAGTATCCCCTATAAAAAGAAGGAAAACTTAGAGGGGTGATAAAAAAGGGTTTATAATAGCTAAAAACATTAGACAAGTGTGGAATCTTAGTTAACGAAAAATCATATATGATTTTGTCATCCAAACTTACATGTGTGGAGTCTTAATTAGAGCTTTAATTTTGATGGGTTATTGTCAATTTTGTGCTAACATGTTAAAATTTGAAGCTTTTTGACCTTGTTCTACATCATTGGGCTATATTTTAATGTCATCACCAGGTAGAATTTTTGTAGGAGGGGTAACAGGTACACTAAACCATGCACAAGCACAAAAAACTACACACAAGGACTAATCCCAATGTGCAAACACATTGTTGTAGTATTGTACCTTGCTACTGTCAAAAACCTATCAGGCTAGTGTAAGCACCCTAAAGGTAGCGCATGTACCCTTATGCTAGTGCACACACTCTATGTATGTACCAGTGGCACATGAACTCTTTTTCTAGTGCAAGCATCTCTCGTGTCCAGTGCACACAGGCTGTTATAACTTTTGTACCTTCTATTTTTACTTCCTCTGTGCACACCTCTATACCCTAGCGTAGATGCACATATCCTAGTACATGAATCTCTTGGGTAGTGCAAGCACTCTTAAAACCTACACAAGTTTACACAAAGGGGGCGTAGGTTACCTGTAAAAGTCATGCATGTGCAACCTAACCTGCACGCAGGTACCTCAGTGTGAGCTTACACATCAATTCTATGTTTACAAAGGCTTTGTGTCATTAGATGTTAACACCATTACAGGTTTTATTTGATTAATTTTTTATTTTGCAGGGTATGGTTACATGCTTTTATTAGATTAGATAAGCAGGCATTGGATAAAACTTGCATGCTTAATCATAAGAGTAAGGTCACATATGTTCTTCCCTCATATCTTTTGGGGTGATCTTGGGAATCAGAAATAATTCTTATATCTTTCATTTCTTTGAAAAATGTTTAGAATGTCCAAATTGGGTCAAGATGTATGTATTTTGTGTTTGAATTAAGTATTTTCCATTTGTTGATTTCTTAATTGGATTTTGTGTCACGTATGCTCTTCTCTTGCGTTCTAGGATGATCCTGAGAATCAGAAATGACATTTATTATTTTTATGTGTATGGAAAATTACTAATCCATTGTGCAGAACCAAAAATGCTTGTCAAAGAAAGGAGGAGTCAAGAAAAAACAAAACTACTAATACATTTTTCATGTAGGTTTCCAAAAGGTGTTCAAGAAAACCACATCAAATTAAAAAGATAAAAAAAACACACCACAAACATCACACTGTATTTGTAGGTTTAGATAAGGGTACGCCTCCATCCAAATTAAAACTAGGACATAACCCCTTTGGCATAAGCCTTAAGCTACAACAATGGGGGTGGTCCTAGGAACCCCAAAGTAGTCCATGCAAGAGGGAACCTTGTGGATGAAACGGGAAGTGCTCCACACAACCTACTTGACTAGTATTACCATTTGTGAGATTTAGCATCAAAGTTATCCATATCGCAACCCCAGTGAGAGTACACAATGGACACATTTATTGCCCACTATTCTTTAAGGGGGTAAAGTAAAGATGAGATACTCTAAGAATTAGTCAGTGTGAATTTTCTTGGAAAATCAAGCTCGCATCTAGATAACTTGTGACACCTAGTTGAGTGAACCACCTAGGAAGCTATCTTTGACTAGGAGCTAACTTGGACCATATCAAAACCAATTTGAGTTGAGAGCCATTATTCATCATGAAACATGTGAAGCATTACTTTTTCTTAGTTTTTCACTTGCCCTAGGGTGAGGTGAAACTCTACCAAAGTGAGGCCAACATTTTTCACCCCCAATTGATCTACTTCCTTCACTTTCTTTTGACACTTTGTTGATTAGAAGAAGAGTGACTACCCTTGTGTTGTTAATTGATTGTATTCACCACTTTTGTGTCTGTTTATGCTCATCCATGTTTGTGGTTGAGTTGTTAAATGTCTAAAGTGTGTGGAGACATTTTCATATCATTGGTAGCCTTTTTTATCTTGATACCCAAGTCAAGATCATCATCGTAGTTAGGCTTGGTTCATCACTTTGAATATCCTTTGAATGGTTATCTTTGTTTATATCGTGTCACTACAATTTTGGTATTTACGTCTTGTTTCTTGTAAACTTGACCTAAATATCTATATTGTGATGTTGCACTATATACACTTTAACAATTCCTAGGTATACTCTAGCTTTAAGTTTGATTTCAATTATTACCTTGATTTCGAAAAGTTTGAGTGTTACCACTTGTGCATGTTATATCAATATCATCTTGATATCAATACCTTAATTTCTCACAAATTTTGGTTAACATATCTTGGTGAAATTTTTGTGTCACTCACAATCGTAACTGAAACTTTTTGGAATATAGGTCTTGATTGGATTTGGGATTGCTTTTAGTATACTTTGTTTGGAGATCATGTTAACTCCTTGTTATTACTTATGCCTTGTTCATTTCTTTGAACTCAACATAAGTAGTGACATTTTTTTAATCATCTTAAAACACCAACTACCTTTTTTGAAACAAACTTAGGAAGTACATCATTTGGTTGATTGGTTTGGAACTAAACATTGTGTGATTGTATCTTGTTTGTCACTATTGACTTATTCATTTAGAGAAATCACTTGGTCACATTGATACTTTGACATTCATTATAATTCTTGACACTCTTGACATTATTTTTATGTTTCACTTAGGCTTAATCATTATCTTTTGAACACATTCAAAAACACCTTAGTGAAACTCTCATACATCATGGCCCCTAAAAAAAGATTAGGAGTCAAAAAGTAGGCATTGGAAACAAGACAAACACAAACTTGGGAAACTTCAAACAAACAAGGGTCAAATCCCTTTATTGGCCATGATCTTGGGCCTTTATTTTCCATAGAGAAAGAAGTGGAGGAGATGGTAGATCATAGTGGTGATGAGTTAGGGTCACCACATGTAGAATTTGACTTTGACCCCACCTTGTTAGATGAATTCCTTTATAGAAAAAAGATCAGGTGCTAGCACGAGTGGTGGAATTAGGAGCTATATTCCTATAGAACATGAGACAATACCACCAACGAATGAAGATAATGAAGAGGAACAACCTCTCATTAACATGGAAGATATCCTAACACATGGACACACTTCCACATCCAATGTAGGAAATGATAATATGGTGGGTTATAAAATTCCCTTCATCAAGATGCCACGTAAAGTTAGAGTAGAACATGAGAATGTAGAACAACCTCCACACCGTGAAGAAGAAGAAGAACCTCTTGAGGGAGAAGTCACTATTCAATAAAAATCCAAAACCTTAGTCAACAATTAGCATTGCTCACATCTCATGTACAGAAGGAAACAAACAAAAATGTGCATAAGAAAAAACCTAAGGTCAAAGCTAGTGAACTTCACATGGAAAACCAAGAAGGAGAAAATATGGAATACAGTCACGTATATATCCCTACTTCTCCTACTAAAGAGAAATTACTTACACAAGAAATGTAGTCCATGAAAGAGATGCTTACAAGCCTTCAAGAAAGTAATGTTGGGAATAACAGGAAATACCAATATGAAGAGTTATGCCCCCATCCATTTGATAAATTTGTGACACTTCAACCCTTTCCTAAGAAGTTTGACATGCCAAAATTTGACAAATACAGAGGGAAAGGTGACCAAGATCATGTGAAATATTTTTACATGGCATGCCAAGAAGTGGCATATAGTGACAATTACCTCATACGACTCTTTCTAAAGAGTCTAGGAGGACAAGCCTTGGAATGGTTCACTCGCTTACCTCGTGGGTCTATCTTCACATGGCCTGAACTAGCAGAAAGGTTTGTTTGACATTTCTCATACAACATAGAAAGTGACATAACCATGACAGACTTATGTGGTACTAAACAATGCCCTAATGAAACATTCACTAGCTTCTTGCAAAGATGGCAAGGGATAGCCAATCATGCTTCCCTTGTACATTTCCTAAAAAATAACTTGTTGAGCATCTTTGTGCCCAATCTAAACCCAAACATCACTTTTCATTTGCAAATGCATTGTGTTCACCTTTGAAAGAGGTCATTGAAAAGGGCATACAAATAGAAAAATCCCTCATTACCAAAGGAACCATCAAATCACCTTCTAAAGATAATCAAAATGCCAAACCCATGGAAAATCCAAAAATCTTTAACAAAAATAAGAACGTGGTGGGAGACAGAATCACATATTCCAAATGAGTACAAATGGTCCAAGTTGGTCAACCTTTTAAACTGACCAAAGGACCTATTCAACCACCACCTAAACATAGAACGTTCACTCCTCTCAATGAGCCTTTGTCTACAATATTGAAGCAATTGGATGTAACCCACATGGTGACTTATCCCATGACACAACCTTTTGACAATAATGCTCCTAAACCATCATGGTACAAAGAGCATGAATATTGTGATTTTCATCATGTAAAGGGACACAAGACAAACAAGTGCCTAAGACTTTAGCCACTACATCCAAGATCTCATTGACAATGGAGAGATAGAAGTTGACACCCCAGAGAAAATTCAAACTCCAAATGAAAAGATGGGAATATTCAAAGAATTCATTCCCTAAACATGGAAATTCAGATGAGAAAAGGCCGATCAAGGAGAGTCATCCCAAAGTTACAAAGCTAAAAACTATCTATATACCAAAAGTGACAATAATCATTACGATTCACTCATTGGATGTATCCACTCTTCCAATGACCATGTGAATACCATTAGGATCAAGGGAAAGGATTACGCTACGGTAACAAGGTGCACCCATCTCATGATCCCAGAACCCTCTCTGTCAACCCCACAAGGATGGTCGGTACAACCTCTTAGAACAACTTGAGAAGACATCTACCAAGATTTCAATCTTAGATCTTCTTAAGATATCAAATGTACATAAAGACATCTTGTACAAAACTCTCCAAGGGTCAGGAGTGCCAATGGAAATAGACCCTTCACATCTACAAGCCCTGGTGGAAAACATTGCACCAACTGAATACATCTCATTTAATCACAAAGAAATCCCAATGAAGATCACACACATAATCTCCCCTTGTATATAGAGGTATTTGTTACCCGTCAGAAATAAAACGGGTGCTTGTGGACAATGGATCAGGATTGAATATATGCACTTTGAAACTAATTAAACAACTAGGACATACAAAGGAAGATCTAGAGTCCCATATTATTACCATAACTTCTTACAACAATGTGGACAAAGGGAGTCAGCTGGAACAATCACATTACCGATGGAGGTAGGACCAACTTGTCATAATACAAAGTTTCATGTCTTAGACTTGGAACTTCCATATAATATGCTTCTTGGCCTGACCATGGATTCATGCCATGCAGGCCATACCATCAACATTCCATCAGTGCATCAAGTTAAAACATGAGGGACACACTGTTACAATACAAGGAGATCCAGAACCTTTCACTCACTATAGAGCTCTCAATAGCTTTGCTCGTAAGGGTACCTATATGTGTCCCTCTGCTGATATAGTTGTTCCCCTTCAATCAAAAGCTATGGAATCATGGGTAGATTCAGAACTCCCTAAGTTCTTGCACTCATGAAGATTCTACATCTACTTCTCCTTTTGATTCATGGGAGATGAAAGTTCTAGAGTATGGTTGTGGAGAATACAATGTGCAACAAGCTCTCCTAGTTTCAGACCTATCTTTGTCACCTAAAAACAAGAGGCTCAACCCAACTATCATTTCAGATGGCCTAGAGATGAACAAACTATTGGGACATTCTTACCTGGGGATTACTTGCTGAAGAGAAATTTTTGGACCCACCTACAACTTGGGTCCTAGAGGACACTCAGCCAACCTGCTACCAAATCCTTGAGTATGAGAAGTCTAGCCAAATGATGTATTCTATGGGCTACAAGGGTATAGGATGTGGAAATAATGAGCAAGGACCAAGAGAACTAGTACCACTCCCACATTTCAAAATGGAAAGGTATGGTATCAACATTCGACCCTATGGATCACACCCCAATGATCAAGATGCTACTTGTTCTGAGTGTGAAGATAGCTCTAATTATTTAGACAGTGACACAGATTCCCACTGTAGCCAATATGAGGATCTTTCCTCCACAAACTTATTCATGGATACCACTTTCCTTACCTTAACCCCCACTGAACCTAAAATTGACCTTGTCTACCCTTCCCTTGTCGAATGGGACCAACAACGTCATGTGTCATTGGACCTCTTTGAAAATGATGAGGCCATTGCAGAATTCATGGGCATACGAGATACAATTCTAATTGGAGACCATAAGAAGGGTTTCTACATTGACTTAGATACCTGTCATGTATTTCAGAGAGGAAGATGAGCTTCGTGGTCAGAAAAACTTAAGAAAAAGTGAGGGAAAAAGTTCCAACAAAAAGCCTCACAAAAGAAAAAGTCCAAGTCACACAGTGAAAACCTCTTTGAGGCGTTGGCTGACAAACAAGTAACAAAATCAATGGACAAGAAAATTGACCATGCCAAGGGTGAAAATATCATAGAGACACCCTTGGAAGAAGATCTCAACCTTCCTCCTGATCCTACGCGTATGGAGGATTTGTCAAAAATGCTAGTAGAAGAAACCATCGATGTGAATATTGGAACAGAAGAAGACCCAAAGATAGTCAAGTTGGGAGCTTCACTCTTAGCAAGGGAGAAAAATACATTTACCATGCTTCTGCGGGAATTTGTAGATATATTCATATGGTCGTATAAAGATATGTCGGGCTTGGATCCAACTTTGGTAGTGCATAACCTAGTGGTGCACGCAGACGCCAAGCCCATCAAACATAAAACTCAGAAAAATGCATCCACGGGTGGCTCTTCTAGTTAAAGAAGAGCTAGAAATATTGCTAGTAGTAGGCTTCATTAGACCTATTGACTATTTGGAATGGATATCAAATATAGTCCCCGTATAAAAGAAACCTATCGGGATCAAAATTTGTATAGATTTTAGAGACATCAATAAGGCGTGTCCAAAAGATGATTTCCCATTTCCCAATATTGACATGATTGTTGACTCAACTGTAGGATATGAAATGTTATCTCTTATGGATGGTTTTTTAGGCTACAATCAGATCAAAATAGCAGATGAAGATCAACACAAGACAACCTTCACAACCCTTGGGGACATTCTGTTATCAGGTAATGCCCTTTGGCCTCAAAAATGTAGGTGCAACCTATCAAAGGGAAATGACAGTGATCTTCCATGATATGATTCATGACATCATGGAGGACTATGTAGATGATATCCTAGGGAAATCCAAGATGAGAGTAAGATCACCCTGAGATTTTGTGGCATATCTTCGAACGCCTGTGGGAATATAAGGTCAGATTAAATCCAAAGAAGTGTGTGTTTGGCGTATTATCAGGAAATTTACTTGGATTCATTGTATCACAGGAGAGGGATTGAGGTAGACCCAACTAAAGTTACCACCATTACTGAAATGCCTCCTCCCAAGAATATCAAACAACTGTGTAGCTTGCAAGGAAAGATACAAGCCATCTACCATTTCATTTCACAGCTAGCTGAAAAATGCCATTCATTCACCCATCTGCTTAAGAAATATGTTGCCTTTATTTGGGGACCAGAGAAACAACAGGCCTTCACTTTGCTTAAACAATACTTAGCCAATCCACCTGTCCTCATGCCTCCAATTCCCAGTGAGCCACTTTTACTATATATTTTTGCTACCCAATTTTTTATTGGCATGTTGCTCACACAATATGACCTAGGTCATAAAGAGAAAGTCATGTACTATCTCATTGTACCTTAATTTCTTATGAGCTCAACTATCCTCAGATTGAAAAATCTTGTCTGGCTGTCATTTTTACCTTCCAAAAACTTCACCATTACCTATTGAATACTAAAACCAAGCTTATATCCAAAGTTGACCCTCTCAAGTACCTGTTGTCAAAACCCACCCTTACAGGAAGAATGGCTAATTGGATCATTCTGCTGAGTGAATTTGACATTGAGTATGTACACCAAAAGTTGGTTAAAGGACAAGTGCTTATCTGATCAATTAGCAGAAGCACCATTACCAGGAACAGATCATGTGAGTCTGGATCTTCCAGATGCATCATTGATGTATATTGAGGAATCTTTCATGTGGCAAGTGCACTTTGATGGATCTTTCACTTTCCATGGTTTAGGAGTAGGTGTAGTGCTAATTACTCCTTCAGGAGACCCCATACCGCAAGCTTTCCATCTTGGTTTTCCTTGTACAAATAATATTGTAGAATATGAGGCACTCATCACTGGGATGAAGCTAGCAATCAAATGGGATATCCACCATGTCAAGGTCATTGGTGACTCACAATTGATCATCAAACAAGTCAATGATGAATACAAGGTCAAGGATGAAAAACTCATCCCCTACAAGAAACTGGTGGAAACCTTTGAAAGAATATTTTGTGTGTATTACATTTGAATAGATCCCAAGGGCACAAAACTGATCCATAGATGTAATGGCAACCGTGGGTTCGATGCTACGAATTCCACTAGAGAGAAATGATATGCCATTATTTGTTGAGAATCTACACCAACCTGTGTATGACATGTCCAGAATCCTGTTTGGCTTGTGAAGTTGTTGGTCCCTATTCCCCATGGTATGCACACATCCATGCCTATCTTAAACACAATACCTTTCCTCCTGCCATCTCCCACTCTGAAAAAAAATCCTTATCCATCAAATATCCTGTTACACCCTCTTAGGAGATACGCTCTATCATTGTGGCTATGATGGGAATCTGTTGCGTTGTCTAGATGTAGCAGAGTCAGTCCAAGAAATCAAGGAGGTACATGAAGGGGTGTATGGTGCCCATACAAATGGAATGGTTTTAGAAAAGAAATTGTTAAGGGTAGGCTACTATTGGCCTACTATGGAAACAAATTGTTGCAACTATGTGAGGAAATGCATGCTATGTCAAAAATATGGAAATTTCATCCATGCACCGTCATAGCCATTGCAACCAATCACAACCCCATGGCCATTTTCTAAATGGGGACTGGATTTAATAGGGAAACTCACCCCTACCTCATCTAATGGCCATACCCACATCATCACAGCTACAAAATATTTCACTAAGTGGGTGGAGGCCATTCCTTTGACTTATGTTACAGGTGCTCAGATATCCAAGTTTATCATGAATCACCTTATTTTCAGGTATGGCATTCCTGCGGCCATAGTTACTGATAATGGAAAATAATTCAAGAACAAGACAGTGAAATATATTTGTCATCGATTTCAAATAAAATTAAAGTGGTCTACACCATATTACCCTCAAGGTAATGGGAAAGCTGAAGCCACTAACAAAACATTGGTTTGGATCATGGAAAATATGGTGAGTAAGACAGGTCACAACTGGCATTTACAAATTCACCCAGCCCTCTGGGCTTATAGGACCTCCATTCACACTCCTATTGGTGTGACACCCTATTCCCTAGTGTTTGGAACATAATATATCATCCCATTGGAAATAGAGCTTCCTTCCCTGAGAATATCTCTTAGGGATTATCTGGACAAAGATGAGGATTACAGAGTGGCCAGGCTAGTAGAATTAGAACTCCTAGATGAAAAGTGCATCCATGCCCTTAACCATCTCAAGGTGTATCAAAATAGAGTCTCCCAAAATTACAACAAAAGGATCATACCTCGTCAGTTTGAGGTTGGAGATTTGGTCATGAAAGAGAATCAATTCAACACACGGGAAGAAAGAGAGAAGAAAGGAAAGTTCAAACCACATTGGTTAGGACCTTACGTCATTGTGGAAAAATATGGAACAGGTGCATACAAACTTTCTCATCCCAATGGAAATGAGCTCCACGAGCCTATGAATGCCATGCACCTTAAGTGGTTCTATGCTTAAACATGGCACAAAAAAAAAAAAAAAACAAAAAAGTAAAAAAAGGATCAAAAAAAATACAAAAAAAAGTCAAAAAAGAGAAAACATAAAAGGAGAAAACAAGTCATCCATATGTGAAAACCACACAATTGTGGCACTTTGGATAGGTCCCTTGGTGAAAACCAACTTCTGGTGCCTTGGGAGGATTCGTTGTTCACAAGCATCTTGCATCTAGATGGTACTTTTACTTAGCTTAGGGCTGGTTCCACACCTATATCCAAGATTCCCTATGTGAGCCTATCCTGTCAAGCCTTGATCTCGACTATTTCTCCTCTTGTAATTCAGTGAAGGGATTTCCTTTGTATATTCCCCATCTAATGCTGGGGACACCTTCACACTTTCACCTTCCTATTTATAAACATGTGGATCTTGCCCTTGTATATTCCCATCTAACGTTAGGGGCATCCACATTTCTTAGTTTCCTGCACATAACTTTGGAAAACCTTAGAAAATCCAAAAACATTCAAATATGTTGAAAATCACAAAAACATTCAAAATATGTAAAAAAAAACACAAAAACATTCAAATATGTTCAAAAACCAAAACAATAGAAAAACACAAAAAACAAAACAAAAAAAACAATAGAAAATTGTTTACAAACTTCCCAAAAACAACACAAAACACATTGAAAAACAATACCACAAAAACATAGCTTTAGTTTACTTGCTTTACCTTGTTTCTTGCTTTGTTTGTTAGTTTGTGTACATTGTTTGCTTGTATATTTGTTGCTTGCTTGTACATTTGTATAGTTTTTTGCTTAGACATACTTTGTTAAGATTCATCTTTTCTTGCTTAGATTAGATTCATTCTTACTTGAACATATGAAGTGTGTTTTTACATGCTTGTAAATAATTGTACATAGTTGTGTTAATTCATGTTGTTTAGCAATGTATATTTGATAGGTTTGTTAACATTTGATTGTGTTTTCTTGTCGCATGTACATAGTTTTATTTATCACATCATCATATCTCCATCTATATCATCACATCTAACATCATCTATACATCATATATAAATAAACAACTAAGTATACATCATACATGAATGCTAAGATAATCATCACATATCGTATCATCAAATGGGGGCAAAAGGGATCATAAATATCAAAATCTATCCCCCCCCACACCAATATCATCATGTCATCCCATCCACTAATCTAGAACATCACATGAACAATACAACTGATATCATCTATGGATCTATCATATAAAAATCAAACACATGTGATACATCATCTCAACTATCATCATGATACATAAAAAATGTGAAATCAAACCATATAACATCATGATACAACCAACATCCATAATGAAACATCAAAATAAAATACATCACTACATGAAAATGTGCCACATCAAAAATGTCCATATATACATGTATAAAATGTCTATCTCAAGGGGATATACATCATTGATACAAAATGGGCTGTCAGGGGCACAACCTTCACTAATAAAGCCTTCATCAAAGGCATACATAAAAAAAAATGCTACATCATATGCATAGGTCTAAAAATGTTGAAGCCTTCATAAGAGCATGTATATCAAAATACATGTACAATCAATAAATGCATGCGATTCATGACTAAATCAAACCCTTAGCTAGACTGTGTGGCCTGTGAGATGGGGGAGGACCCATGACCTATGCACCCCACTACCCTTGTCAGCTTCCCTCGTGGCTACTCAACTGATCTACCTGATGCCTAAGGCCTCTCTGACCTCTGCTGATCCACTCAAATGTTGGCTATAGGTAGGTTCCCGCATACCCTCTTGAATAACCTCATAGTATAAAGAATGGTAGTAAGAGGCTCTTACCCTCAGCTGTTGCCAAATATCTATGGGTGTGTGGTGTCACCAAGGACCCATCTATACGTCGGAAGGATGCTACCTCTGTAGATAACCTTGCCACATAATCCTATACCCATTAATCACTTGACTCGAAGATCTGATCTCTCTCAGTTGTCACCTACTACACCTGTGCCTATGACTACTGTAATAAGACTCATAACCTGGGCCATCTATGAGGCCATCTATTGTATCTGACTGAAAATGGGAAGCACCATCTCCTCCCTCTAGCTTATCTGGGCTCTATCCTGGTCCCGCTCTACTATCAAGACCTGTATATGAGTGTCAGGCCTAGTTCCTCTCTATGTCACTACCCACAACTGAACTATTGTGACCTAATGTAGCTTGCTGCCATAGGGTAGCTATGCTGTCCCCTATCATCTCCACCCTCTACTCCTCTAGGAGGACTGTGAGGAGGGTTATGTCTCAGACCCTATGCTTGTGGGTAACCTCTGTGGTACTATGGGAACCTGTCCCTACTCTGTAATCTAGGCCTAGGGCCCTGTCCTTTCCCTACTCCTATAATCTTAGGGCCTAGGACCCTGTCCTACTGTCTCCCTTGATTGAGGTAGCTCCTAGGATCCTAATCTAGGCCTTGGAGCCATGTCCCTATCCCTGCTCCTATAATCTTATCTTAGGACCCTGTGGTGGACCTTTCTGATCATCCCCATCATCATGTCTTTGTCCATCAAATGGATCATTGGCTCCATCACCTCCCCTGACACCACCTTGCTCCCACATCATCACCCTCATCACTATTGTAAGGGATCTCTGGTGGTGGCCTGACACCTGCAGCCCATGCCCCATCGGGTATGGTCAATCTTTGAGGCAAAATAGTAGCATACCAAGCCATGTAATTTGGTGTGGTACTTAGGATCTCTAACTTATCGAGAAGATCCCAAACCTATGGTACAATCTATGTAAAACTGGCCCTAGCTCGGGCCACCTGAATACATGGCCCCATGGTCTGTCTCTCCACATCACAAGTGAAAGCGTACCACATATCTGGCTGGGGAATGCCCTTAAATAGGTACCCAAATTCCACTGGCATCGATCTACTATGTATATCTTACATAGTGTAACTATGTGGCTGCCCAAAAGAAAGTGTTCTACCATGTAAAACACTGAGCTCTACCCCATCCTCTGGCCATTGTATATGCCTATAGGGCCTCCAGATAATGGATCTCTCTGCTACAGATCATCAAACTTACACTGATAATGAGTTTGTACTACCCAAGTGGCCTTCGTACATCATCTCCCATGGGAACCCATCCCATGAGTGTTGGATCCTCTGGAGCTCATGTGCGCAATTTTCCAATAGGGTGCCTGATCACTATATGGTCCCATGACCAAATCTGTAATAGGGAAGCCGGCCCCACCATCTTCTTGATGGTGGTAGGTGATCAGATGTAGATCCCAATATAGATGCACCAATATACACTGGCCCCAATAGTATCTCTCACCACTATACAATCCATGGACTACTGTAATCAAACCTAGTGGAAATGGAAGTCCCATGTCTTATCAGTGAGTAAAAACCCATTGATAAGAGCCATCAAATATAGAGGTCCCCAGTGAATAGTAGGATCTGATATGCACCGGTGTAAAGAAATTATCATACCCTCATGGGGTATCTCATCATGGAAAAATATATCATTGAACAGCCTCTGTGATCCACCAAAAATCACTCATGTACTCAATCAGGGATCCAATAATGGGGATACAGTGTAGTATCCGCCACACATCCTCCAGTGTAATGGTCATCTCTCCTATCAAGAGTCAAAAACAATGAATCTCACTATGCCACCACTCTATCAGCACTGTCAGCAAGCCATGATCCAAGGTGATAGATGACATCCGCGACTACGTGTCCTAGATCCGACCACCTCTAGTAGCACCTCCATATAATGAAGGTCCCACCGATGCAGGCTCACCTCCATCTCATCAATGCGACTATGTCACTCTCTCTTCTGTAGTGCTGAAAACCATCTCTATAAAACACAACATGTATTAGACACTAAAATTTCTTCTATGTTCTTTGTATTTTCTTCTATCCTAAGTCTGATTTTCACTTTCTTCTATGTGTCAATTTTTAACATTTTCCTACTTCTTCCTGTCTATTCTTCGTATTTGGGAATTTCATCCCTTTTTAATGCACCTTCGTGCCCATTTGGGCATGTGCACACTGTGATTTGGTACATGTGGGTGTAGGTGTGTGCATGCCCTCTTTGGTTTTAATGCAACCTTTTTGGTGTGCACTTGTGGGCACATGCACCTAGGGCAGCTTATCACTAGGGTTTTCTACCTACACTTATGCACAACTATTTTTGGCATGTGTGCACGAGTAGCACATATGATTTTTTGGCAGTATGTGCGTGCACACACATGCTTTCTAGGTACCTGCGTATATGTGCACAAGCTTTATGGGGTACCTGTACTCCCTTAAGGATGCCTATGCAATGTGCATGCACACATGCACCTTCCCCTAGGTCTAAACATTAATTAAAGCATTAAATAAGGAATTAAATGCATGAAAGTATAAGGGTAGGTTAAGCTACTCACAAAGGGGCCATCGTCTGTATGTCAAGTGTACTCCCAAACTCAGTCAGCACATCTCCTATGGGCTCATGCTCTCACCATCATCCTCATCACTATCGGGGGTCTCACAATAAATTTTGGCAGTGGTTAGTAACAAATGAATTGATCGTGATGATTTACACCCCCCTCGCGTGGGGTATATTAAACCATTCTCATCGGTCGCGATGCCTGGAGGACTATTTTGACCACCGTTTTCATTCTAACTCTTCTTCTACTTGTCGTAAATGCACTATAAATAATTATTTTCTTTCATTTTTCACCAATGCTGGGGCATTATTTTCCACCTAGTACTCATTTCTTCTCACTAGGACAATTTTATTTCTCCTGGGCAATATCACTTCTTCTGCACACTCCATCGAATAATTATTTTTTATTAAATAATTATTTTGTTAGTTTTTCGTTATGCTGGGGACATTATTTTTGCCTATTTGCCTCTTTCTTATCCCTGGGCATTTCCTTTTCTCCTAGGAGAATCTTTCTGATTCTTCTAAATTCTTCTATATCCAAATGTCAAAAATTTAAAAAATTAAAAAATTCATCCAAAATCCAATTTTTTTTCACAACTTTTTCAAAAATCCTAAAAATTGTAAAATTTACAAAAAAAAAATAGGTAAACAAGCTCATAGTGACTAAAACGCGTTCTTGCGCATGGTATTCATATCATATATTTCTAGAATTTTCATGTGTGCATAGATCAAATGACTCATGAATCATCAAATTTACAAGCATTTACAAATCTAGCCTATTCTGCTTCATCAATACTCTGGGGCACATCCAGTTACCTGATATTGTTTCATTGCGCACAATGCTTTATCATTGGACCTTACATCCTTCATCATTTTCCCTTACATGTATTCTTGCTAGGGGAATCATTTTCCACCCTTTCTGTTAAATCATGAACATTTTGGGATCTTCAAGCTTGATAAAAAAACATTTGTATAGCCGTCTTAACTGTTGTTGGTTTGAATATGTGTGTTTGTACTTGTTTTCCCTGTTAAATGAGTTTGTTTCCTTCTCATGTTGCATTGAGTTTTTGTATGTTGCATTGAGTTGGTGTTTTCAAAAATGGAAAATTGTTCATAGTATGGATTTTCATTTCATTCTATCCTTTTGTCATATGATTATATTTTTAATAAGGACCAATGATGTAGATCCTTGGCAAAATGATGATAAGACAAGTTGTCTAAAGATAGATTTCTACATTAGATGCAGGACTAGTTTTTCCCTTGCCATTTTCTTCTCTTTCTTCTCTATCATTTTCATATCAACACTATTCTTCTAATTAACCTGGGGTATATTTCCGCTACTCATTATTCTATTCATTTCTCTCACCATTTTTCAATCATTGATCACCTTCTTTCATCACCCCATCGACACTCGACGGGGTACATCTCTCACTGCTACTATTTTTTCTTCTACTCCTTCAAAATTTTATCTATCTACTTTCTTTGAAGTGCCATCATTTATGCCACTCAAAAGAGGGGAGAATGTAGACACCTATAATTTAGATCGAGCAATTTAAATACTTAAATTGTGCTAATTATCCCCTTTCCTTAAAATTTATGACATATCGTCAATATAACACGTTTTCTCTTCTATTTTCATTAATTAACTATATTACACTACTTAATTAACCCTTCTATCCAACAAATAAGCCAATTAGTGACCTTCCATTAATTAATTCTCCCTTATATCTAGTCTAATTAATTATTATTAATTAATTAGCTTCCTCTTTCATTAAATCAATAAATCATAATTTATTTGATTAAATTCCTCCCATAGTCTAAATCATGTTAATTATTCCTCTAAAAAGCTTCTATAAGCTTGCACACCTATTAATTAATCACTTTGGTTAGTTAATAGACCCCCTCAATTCCCATGGGTCACTAAAGGACAAATTAAAATCTCTGAAGGTTGACTCAACCATCCCTAAACCTTCCTTATCCACAACTAACCCAACCTCTATATTATCCCACATGTAAACGGATGTAGAGATTCTTTTATCCATTGGGCTATATAAAGAGCCCTCGTCCTACATTTATTCTTACACCTATATAAGCATAGAGCCTAAGCTATAGCCATATTCATCATCTTAGAGTATTCTTCATTAGAAGAACTAGCTATCTTAATTTATTACATTCATCCTTTCAAGTTTTGAAGTCATATGGAGATATGTCAAATGGTCTTGTATCCATGAATTGACAAGAATCCATTATTGAAAACCTTGGGATTCAAATATACAATCAAACCTTTGATTGTTAAGGATCTAAATAGGTTCATTTCATTTGATAAGCATTCAATAGAGATGGAGATTAATGGATTAACATGTTAGTTTGAATATTTATTCATGTTCTAATGCAAGGATGTTGGTAGATTAGTCTTGTTTAAGTGCTAAGTATGATGGTGCATAAGTTTTGATTTAGCTTTGTTTTAGGACTACTAGGTGTTAGTTCTAATTCTTTTAGCATAGCTAATGAATTCATGTATACACCATCAGACCTTCAGAGGAATCAGATTATGTGCGGCAACATCCCCTACCTTCATGTAGTACTTGCACGTTTAGTTTCCCTTATTTATATTTCAAAAACAGCTACAAAAAATTCAATTAATGGAAAATTAACATCACAATGGGAAAATAATTAGTCCATACAAAGCATTTCTGAGTTCTGAACAATACTCTAGACCTTCTAAAAAGTTAAAAATACCCCTAAAATGGCCTAAAATACCATCCTTAACAAACTGCCCATTATCAAAAAATACACAGTCTACAACCAATGTCACTTCAAACACCAAAATGCCCATTGTATAGTGTTTACATGGGCATAGGAGAATTATTGGGTGCTTATCTTTTTGGTGGAAGGTACGGGATTCAAATCTACTTAGCTCCATATTTAGCATGTAACAGGTTTTAAAATCCCACATCCATGGGATTGCAGATAGGTTAATCCTTTAAATAGGTTTCATCTATAAATTTTTCATGTGTCTTTTGCCATGTCCATGCCTCTTTTTCTACCCAAGGTAATATATCATACCATGAGCTATTAGTGACTAGTTGGCAAGATGAAACTACCCCGCTGAGTTTTAGTTACCCAAACTTTGACTAGTGATACCCGGAGCATACGATTTCCATTTCATGCATTCCAATAGGTGTTGGAAATATAATGTAATTCTCTTCCATAATGTACTATTTTAAGGAGAACTTAGGAACATATGATGCCCAAAAATGACATCTAGATCACACATGGTCATAAAAATACATGTCAAGTTTTGATCCTTCACTTGTAGTGCGCAATATTTTGGTTTTTTCTAATGGGAAACTAGTCAAACAAAAACTCAAGAAAATACACCCTAAAGTGGCATTTTTGGTTAAGGAAAAACTTCAAAAACTGTTATAAGTTGGCTTTATAAGATCAATTGACTACTCATAATGGATATCTAACATAGTACCCATTTCTAAAAAGAGACTAGGAATTAAAATCTGCACTAACTTCCAAGATATCAGTAAGGCTTTCCCAACGGATGAATTTCCCTTTCCTAATATCAACATGATCATAGAATCTACGCCTGGCCATGAGATGTTATCTCTAATGGATGGATTTTTGGGTGATAATCTGATTAAAATTGAAGAAGTAGACTAACATAAGATAACATTTACAACACCCTAGGGCATGTTTTGTTACAAGGTCATTCCTTTTATCCTTAAGATTGCGTGGGAAACTTATCAATGCACAATTATTGTCATTTTTCATTATTTGCTTCATGACATCATGGAGTACTATGTCGATGAAATCCTTTCTAAATCCAAAACCAGAGTAGATCATCCACCCATATTAAAATGCATCTTTGAACATTTTTTGGAGAATAAGGAACACATTAATCCTAATAAATGTGTCTTCGGTGTTACTTCAGGGAAGCTCCTAGGATTCATCATCTCATGGAGGGTAATTGAATTTAACCCAGCTAAATTTAAATAAATTTTGGAGATGCCTCTCCCTCAGAATGTACATCATCTACAAGGTCTCCAAGGAAATGTTTAGTCTATTTGGAATTTCATAACTTAGGCAGTAGATAAATGTCATCAAACGAACATCTTAGGAAATATGTCTAGTTCAAATGGACCCAGGACTGTCAAGATTATTTTTCCAAATCGAAGTAATATCTATCAATTTTTTCGGTACTCATGCTGCATATTCAAGATAAGATTTTTCTTCCTTACAAATCATGTACAAAACATGTCATATGGGAATTTCTTGCACAACACAATGAAAAAGGAAAAGATAAATTTATTTACTATTTTAGTAGAACATTAATTGATCATGAACTCAAACATTCACAGGTAGAAAAAGTATGTTTGGAAGTAATGTTCAAATTTCACAAGTTGTGTCACTACTTACTCAATCATGTAAAAAAAATCATTTCTAAAGTAGATTCTCTAAAGTATCTACTATCAAGACCTGTTCTAATTGGTCAAATGTCTAGTTAGGTCATTTTTTCTCAATGAGTTCAATATTGAATTTTTCAATAAAAATTTGATAAAAGGGAAATCTCTTGTAGATTAACTTATTGTTGCACCTTTACCAATTCTAGAGTCACTTAACTTTGAATTCCTAGATAAATACATATTGTATATAGATTTAGCTCCTTTATGGACTCTATTTTTCAAAAAAACTTGCAATAGTCATGGGTTGGGAGCTATAATTATATTACACACACCTGACAACAATGTTATTCTAAAATCTTACCGCATTGGATTTCCATGCACAAACAACATCATGTAGTATGAATCACTTATAGTCGACCTTAAATTTGTTATATTTTTGTGGCTCAAAGAACTAAAATTTTATGGGGAATCTCTTTTGATCATCAAGAAAGTCAATAGTGAATATTGGGTTAAGGATGATAAACTGATTCCTTACAAACACATGGTCAATAGTCTCAAATTTTACTCTCAACTTAAGACCTTTGAGTAGGTTCCTTTCCTACATAAAAAATCAACACAGATCATGGCTATTATGGCATCGCTGATTAGATTTTATATTAATAAAATATACATGGAGTTTCTCATTGAACATTATTTTGTGCCCACATACTATTTTCCAAATTCAACCATGGTATGTGAAATTGTTGGTCTTAAAAATCCCTAGTACCATGATATATACACATTTATCTAATATAAAACCTATCCTCCAAACATGAACTCTTATAATAAAATATCCGTAGCACAACATGCTTCGCACTACACAATCCTCATTAACACCCTATAGAGAAGAGGCTATAATGGGAATCTCTTAATATGTCTCAATCAAGATGAAGCTACCCAAAAACTAGTCTAATTATATGTAGGTATTTACGGTGTATATACAAGTGGCATGGATTTAGCTAAAATTACCTTACACATGGGTTGTTATTATCCCACTATGGAGTTAAACGCAAGAAAATTTTTCAAGAAATCTCAAGCATGCCAAAGGCACATTAATCACCTTCAAAATCCTTTTAGCCTATCACCTCACCTTGGTCTTATTCTTGATGGGGGATGGACGTAGTAGGAAACAATCAAACCCACATTTTCTGATGGTCACACCTTCATAATAATTTACACAAAATACTTTACGAATTGGATAAAGGCCATGCCTTTAACGTATTTCACTAGGTCTAATATATCTAAATTCATCTTTAACCATATCATATGCCACTTCAGGATTCCTACCTCTCTTTTCATAGACAACGAATAATATTTCATAATTAAAAATGCTAAAGAGTTAGCCACAAAGTTTCATATCCAACTCAAATAGGAAACTCCATACTACCCATAGTGTAACAACCAAGCTGAAGCATCCAACAAAATGATAAAATAAATATTAGAAAAGATAATTGATAAACATGGTCACAATTGGCATACATAGTTATATCACACCCTCTAGGCCTATCAAACCTCATTTCATACCCCCACTAGAGCCACTCCCTTCTCCCTTGTATACATCTTTGAAGCTATATTACCCATATAATTCAATCTCCCATACTTTCACATATCATTAGAACACTTAGTTCATGAAGATAATTACTGACAAGTGCACCTTATAGAGCTCAAACTCTTATAAAGAAGTGGGTTCATGCCTTGGACCAGCTAAAAGTGTATCATAACTGACTCCACCACATGTAAAACAAATTAATCAAACCTAAAGAGTTTGAAATTGATGATCTTATGCTCAAGGAGAATCATAAGAATACAACCAATGAGCATGAAAAATAAGGCAAATCTAAGCCTAATTGGTTAAGACCTTACATTATTACTCCTAAATTAGGGTGTGGTGCATACAATCTATCCTCGAAAGATGGAAAAAAGATCAAAGAACCCATGAATGAGGTTCATCTGAAGAATTTATATCCTTGAATCCTTATGAGTATACCTCATGTCAGGGGTATGTCAACACAACCAATTATTTTTATCCTTCATTATGTTTCTCTTGTTTCACCAATCTAAACCATTTGTGTCATGTGTTCCTTATAATAAGAATGTGTATCATGTCTTACACCAACCATATTCATCTTCATCCATTGTATTATGTCCCTTG
The DNA here is from genome assembly GCA_019776745.2 of Taxus chinensis. Lineage (NCBI taxonomy): Eukaryota > Viridiplantae > Streptophyta > Pinopsida > Cupressales > Taxaceae > Taxus > Taxus chinensis. The sequence goes on along the minus strand of CM034153.1, from coordinate 622,715,934 downwards.
GTCTCAGTGATTTTATTCAATTTTACAATGCTTGGTATAGTTTAAGGCCACCTTGTCTTTATCATTGACATTCATATATTTCAAAACAATCAAATAATCCAAAAATTCAAAAAAAAAAAAAAAACATTTCAAGACATCAAAAATTTAAAAAAAAAAAACAATCCAAAAAATCAAAATATCCAAAATTCCAAAAAAACCAAAATATCCAAAACTCTAAAATAATCAAATAATCAAAATCCCAAAACATTCAATAATCACAAAATACCAAAAAAAAATCACTCAAACATCAAAAATCCCAACAAAATCAAACTTTTCACTCCTGTCCTATTGATCATTCCAACCATCTTACGACTATCAGAACAATTCATCTTAACCCTTACATATATCTTTGGGGAAATTCCAATTAATCATCTCCCTCACATGCATCCTCAATTGAGTAAATATCAGATCTCATTCCCTCCCTTGCATGTCAGCATCCTTGCTTGGGGTAAATGACCATTTTTCAATCTCAAATCAACCTTCAATGTGGATCCAACAAATAGTGTCATGGGGAGTTTCTTAACTCCACTCTATTAGTATAATCTTATTCCCTTGCATGATGGTATCCTTAGTTGGGAGAATTTAAATATACTTACATTATCATTGTGGAACACATTAGGGGCATAGTTAATTATATTTATTTCAAGTTGTGTTGCATTGTTGTTATTATTTCTTGACTAATTACAAGTATTTTGTTATCATCTTGGCTCATTTATAGCCATGGTGCATATTTTCACTTTTTATATTGGGTTTTTTTTAATCTTTATGTTATGTCCTTCTTTGGACCAATTACAACTATAATGTTAACATCTTGGTACATTTATATTCATGGTGAACACATATATTGTGTATATTGGGATTGTTTTACTTGTTATCTTTGTTTACCATTTTTGTTTTTTTACGCACATAATGGATTAAGTGTCATGATTATTTGATAATCATGGTGACAACTCTAGTGTGCAACAACAAAATAATATTGCTCTAAATTTCACTATATTTTATGAAATCTCATTCTACGATAAAAATCCCTCCCATCTTCCATTTTCTCCTTGAATCCTTCGAATTTCCCCTCTTCCTATCAAGCATTTGTCCACCACTTTGCTACATCACCCATCCATTTTAGGGGGAATCCCCTTGGCATAAATAATCACTAAGGCATATGAATTCTTCGTTGAGGCATATCAAACAGGTCCACCATGCTTCTCTATCATCCACTCATTAATCTAGAAGTGTCTAATATCTTTAAAATGTTATTATCAATAAGGTCCACCATGCTTCTTTGCCATCCACTCATTGATATAGATGTGTCTAATATCTTTATGTGAACACTTTAAAGAGTGGGAAATGTACACACTCTAAAAATACATACCTATTTCTATCCATTCCTAATTATCCCTATCCTTTTCATAATATGCCAATCCACATCCCTTGAAGAATTAATTTCATAATTATATCATACTTTAAAGTATTCACCCACATCCTTAAGAATTAATTATAATCATTCATAAACCATACTCTTTATCCCTTGGCTAATTTAATTAGTTATTTAATGAAATAAATAGTTAATTATACACCCACCCTCCACTTAGTTTCACTTCACTATCCTAGTCACTCAAGTTAAACTAGTCCATTCCACTCAATTTCTAGAACCCTACAAAGGTGGAAGAAATAATCATGCATGTACAACCACCTTCTCGAATAAAATATTATTTCCAACCAAATACTCATTTCCCCTTAATGGATATTCACACCATTTAACTGCATAGACCAAATCAAATGGATATTTCAATAAAATGAATTCATGGTCCTAAAAATTCATTCAAACATTGACCCAAAATCCATGGCCTCTCTGTTAGCTATAAAATGAGGCTCTTTCCTTTACAATTAATCCTTGGAGGCTTTAAAAAATTGCAGAAAAATATACTCATTTGTCATTCGAATATTCATACTACAAGAATGTCCTCATGTTCACTCTTTCTTGTGGCATTTCTTCCTCATTTGGAGACCAAATTGGAGCGTCCATAATCAAACAAGCCTTAGAGATCCAACAAGTGTATTAACACTTCAACTATCTCATCTTGAGGCAGCAAGCAGACTGTAAGGGAGGTTTGATTGTTGTTATTTTCCTAATTCTTTTACTTTCATTATTTCATTGCACACATGTGGAATGAGTCATCCACTATTTTTTAAAAATTTTACTATTTACTAAAATAGGCCTAGATTGCTTTGTAGTGTTTTGGTTGGAAAATATTTAGGTGACTAAAGTTTTATAAGTTTTTATTCTTGAATATATCTATTTGTGTGGGAAGATATGTTATGTTTATGGAGCCTGTTTTCATGTTAGAGTTTGGTACACCTTCCATGTGTTACACTCAGATATTTTTATGGCGGTCCCGCTCACTGGTGAGTGGGTTAAGGGGGTTCGGGGGGTGAAACCCTCCCGATGGGGGCTCGGGGGCGAAGCCCCCAAAGCAAATTTTTCATGGGTGGTTTATTAACCCATGGCTAATGGGTAACCATTATGGGCTGGTTTTGGGCCCATGGCTTTTCGGTACCCATTGTTTTGTAAAACTGCATCTACAGCTACCTATTCATGTACTTATATATAGATGGACATATAATAGGATTTATATAAGTGTTTTTTGTGAAGGTGAATAGTGTGTGTGAATTCAAGTGTAAATTCGGGAGGGTTTGTTGAGCGCAACTCCAAACAAGATCTAGTTATTGTAATTATGAAGACTATTGGCTTGTAATAAAATCTGAGCAAGTGTTCTTGGTGGATGTAGCCCACATTGGGTGAACCATGTTAAATATTGTCTTCATGTTTTGCATATTTCATTTCTGTAATTTATATTCATACTTCTTATTATTGCGATTGTGAGGAATTATTCTGCATTAGATTCTATTAATTCCTAACAATTGGTATTAGATCTTGGTTTGGTTTGCTGAAGTGTTGAATCACAGGGAAGGTTTTTTAGTTTAAGTGGGAGCTATGGCAGATGATGGAAGATCAAGGGTTGATAAATTCAATGGGAATAATTTTAGTATTTAGAAGATGCAGATGGAAGATTACCTTTATCAGAAGGATCTTTATACTCTGTTGTCTGAGAAGGTGAACAAACCCTCGAGTATGACAGATGTGGAATGGGATTTTTTGGATCAGAAGGCACTTCGAATGATCTGGCTGTGTCTTGCATCTTTGATATTATTTAATGTTTCAAAGAAAAAGACTACAAAAAATCTAATGGATGCATTAGGGAAGTTGTATGAAAAACCCTCTGCCTCTAACAAGATATTTTTAAGGAAAAAGTTGTTTAATATGAAGATGTCTGAGAATAGTTCAATAGCAAATCATTTAAATGATTTCAATACGGTTTTGAATATGCTAGCTTCAGTTACACTAGAATTTGATGAAGAAGTTAGGGCTTTATTAATTCTGTGCTCTTTACCTGAGAGTTGGAATAGCCTGGTAATGGTAGTAAGCAACTCGGTTCCAGCTAACTTGAAGTTGAAGTTTGAGGATGTTGTAGGGGTGATTCTAAGTGAGGAAATGCGAAGAAAAATCTCTGGAGAATCTTCTACTTTAGGGAATACTTTGACAGTGGAAACTAGAGGGAGACAAAAGAATAGAGGAAACCATGGAAAATTGAAAGATCGGGCAAGGTAAAAATCCAAGAGTAAAATTGTATGCTGGAATTGTGGAAAGTCTGGGCATGCAAAGAAGGACTGTTGGGAGCTTTGGGATAAGAAGAAACAATAGGAAGAAAAAAATGAGGTAAATGTGGCATCGGGTAATGTATGCTAGGATGCTTTGATTCTTTCTTTACATAATATTATTGAATCTTGGGTTTTAAAATGTCTCAAGTCAGATAATGGAGGGGAGTATTACAGTAATAAATTTGATGATTATTTTTCTAAGAATGGAATCCACAGGAAAAGATGGTTCCAAGAACCCTGCAGTAGAATGGGGTGTCATAAAGGATGAACAGAATAATAATAGAACGTGTTAGGAGCATGAGGATACATGTAGGACTACCTCTTTATTTTTGGGTAGAAGCGGTGAGCACAGCTATGTACTTGATAAACAGAGGACCCTCAAGTGCCTTGGATGGAGGCATACCTGAGGAGGCTTGGTATGGTAAGAAATTCAATTACTCATTTCTTAGAGTCTTTAGATGTGAGGTGTTTGTTCATATTGGCAAGGATGATAGGACCAAGCTAGAGGCTAAATCAGAAAAATGCAATTTTATTGGTTATGGTGGTGAAGACTTTGGATTTAAATGTTGGAGTATTAAGGACAAGAAAGTCATTCAGTCTAGGGATGTGGTCTTTAATGAGAAAGTAATGTATAAGAAACAATTGCAGGAAAATAGGGAAGAATCCAAGAAAGAATATGCAGTGGTAGAGGATCTTCTAAATGGGACAGTGACCCATGAATCAGTTCAGGAACCTACTTAACAAGAACCCCAAAATCCTACAATGAGGAGGTCTTCTAGGGTAAGAAAAGAACTTGGATGTTTTTCTTCTTCTCTTTATTATTTATTACTCACTAATAGTGGAGAGCCAGAGAGCTTTGATGAAGCAATGCAGGTAGATGCCAATAAGAAGTGGGAGCAAGCCATGGATGAGAAGCATAATTCTCTCATGGAGAACCAAACTTGGGATTTGGTGAAGCTACCGAAAGGCAAAAGAGCATTGCAGAACAAGTGGGTGTACAAAGTTAAAGATGAAGAAGGAGGAAAAAAAAGATATAAGGCCCGGTTGGTGGTCAAAGGGTTTGCACAGAAACAAGGTATAGATTTTGATGAGATTTTTTCTCCTTTAGTAAAAATGACTTCTATCAGAATTGTTCTTGGAATAGTGGCAGCAAAAGACTTGCACTTAGAATAGTTATATGTAAAGACAACATTTCTCCATGGTGATTTGAAGGAGGAGATATATATGTAATAGCCAGAAGGATATGAAGTCAAAGGTAAAGAGGAGATGGTGTGCAAACTGAAGAAGAGCTTGTATGGCCTGAAACAAGCTCCACGTTAATGGTATAAGAAGTTTGATAGCTTCATGATGGAGCAAGGTTATATTAGATGTCATTTTGACCATTACGTGTATACAAAGAAATTTGAGGATGGAAGTTATATTATCCTTTGTTTTTATATTGATGACATGTTGGTTGCAGGTAAAAACATGCAGGAAATAAAAGTACTCAAGAAACAGCTAAGTGAATCCTTTGATATGAAGGATTTTGGGGCAGCCAGATAGATCCTTGGTATGAGGATAACTCAGGATAGGAATGAATGGAAGCTGACTTTATCTCAAGAAGAGTACATTAAGAAGGTATTGGATAGGTTTAACATGTAGGATGCTAAACCGGTTGGGACTCCTTTGGTAGGCCATTTTAAGTTATCAAAGGATCAGTTTCCCAAGATAGAGCAGGAAAGAAACTAGATGTCCAAGGTGCCTTACTCATCAGTGATTGGTAGTTTGATGTATGCTATGGTATGCACTAGGATGGATATTGCCCATGCAATGGGAGAAATGAGTAGGTTTATGAGTGATTCAGGAAATGAGCACTGGCATGTAATAAAGTGGATACTTCGGTATTTGAGAGGGACCATGGGTACTATTTTGTGTGGATATGTTGACTCAAATATGGCTGGAGATTTGGATAGCAATAGGAGCACAACATGTTATGTATTTACTGTAGGTCATATAGCAGTGAGCTGGATTTCATGGTTACAGAAGGTTGTGACTTTGTCAACCACTGAGGTTGAGTATGTTGCTGCTACAGAAGCTAGCAAGGAGATGGTTTGGCTACAAAAAATTACTTGATGAGTTGAGGAATAAGGAGGAAGTTGGAAAGCTATATAGTGATACTCAGAGTGTTATTCACTTAGCTAAGAACTCTGCTTTCCATTCTAGGAAAAAGCATATACAATTGAGATATCACTTCATTAGGACAACTTTGGAGGAAGATAAGTTGAAGTTGGAGAAGATTCAAACCAGTCATAATCTTGCAGACATGATGACCAAGGTGGTCACAAGGGATAAACTAAATCTATGTTTAGATTTGGTTGGACTTCGAGGATGACATTGAAGGGTTGAGAAGCTTGCTCAGTGAAAATCAGTCTTCAAGTGGGAGATTGTTATGTTTGTGGAGCTTGTTTTCATGTTAGAGTTCGGTACACCTTTCATGTGTTACACTTAGATTTTTTTATGGCAGTCTTGTTCATTGGTGAGTGGGTCAAGGGGGTTTGGGGGCTCAGGGGTGAAGCCCCCCGAAGCAAATTTTTCATGGGTGGTTTATTAACCCATGGGTAATAGGTAACCATTATGGGCTGGTTTTGGGCCCATGGCTTTTTAGTACCCATTGTTTTGTAAAACTGCATCTACAGCTACCTATTCATGTACTTATATATAGATGGACATACAATAGGATTTATATAAGTGTTTTTTGTGAAGGTGAATAGTGTATGCGAATTCAAGTGTGAATTCGGGAGGGTTTATTAAGCGTAGCTCCAAACAAGATCTGGTTATTGTAATTGTGAAGACTGTTGGCTTGTAATAAAATTTGAGCAAGTGTTCTTGGTGGATGTAGCCCACATTGGGTGAACCATGTTAAATATTGTCTTCATGTTTTGCATATTTCATTTCTGTAATTTCTATTCATACTTCTTATTATTGCGATTCTAAGGAATTATTCCACATTAGATTCTATTGATTCCTAACAAGATATTAGGGTCAATAGATACTCTATACATTGATATTCCCTCTTAATTTGGTTACTCATTAAATCTACTCTTTAAGTTGTCTCCTATTCTAGTTTATCCTTTAGTAAAAAACCAGGGGATAATCACCCCCAGTCATTTAGCATATCAACGTTAAATCATAATATTTAAAGTATAATAGAAATAAAATCTTCTTCCTCCACAAAAGGAATAGGTGTAATCCTTCCATGATTTTATTATATTTAATTTTTTGGTTCCCAATCTAACACCCTATACATACATGAATGGAAATGAAAAATGATGGATCTATTGATTTGTTTTTTTTATAGTCAGGGATAGATCCAGATTCTACTCATAATCTAGTCTATGGAGATGATAGGGAGGCACCTAACTAAGTGTGTGGTTCACATGCTACTTTATGTCTCTTCCTAAACCAAGGTGAGAGGATCTGAGGGGTGGTTTGAAAGGGGGAGGGAAATACTATGTTTCAAACCCTCAAACATGTTGGAACCTCAATGTGAGATCAAATGTAACCAAAAAATGTAATTCTCATTCAAAATAATGGTCACACAAGCATTGCAACCACACTATACATTATATACAATCCATTAAAGATAGATTTAGGGTGATCTCAAGCATCATTTTGGAGGAATATGTTGAAAAATTGGAGTGAAATGATACTTGAGATACTAGGCTTCATAATTCATAGAAAACCCACTCAAAATATGCAGAGGATTCTAAGTTTGCAAACAAATATCATGTTAAATTAGAAATAAGTGATGAAATCTATAGGGATGGGGTGATGGGTAATGTAAAATGAAATGAAAGGGGATGGAAAGGGTGGGAAAGGAAACTGAAGAAATAAAGTAGCTTCATTAACCACCTTGTCGTGATAATTCTTCATGTATTCAAACATGTAATCAAAGGAAAATCACCCTCTAAAGGTTATTTACCCTCATGGACACCAAATTAAGGTAAATAGTATGAAACAACTCTTGAGACACTAGCACATACCTGAGAATGAAGTCTCATGCACTCATCACACAAAACTCCCAAAACCAAAGGACGCCCTAGGGAAAATAGGTATTTATCTTCAGAATTTGTAGAAAGGAAATTTATAATTGTAGCCAATGTTGCAAGGTAACACTCTAAGCATCAAACCCTCAATGCCCAATCAAAAAATCAATTGTAAAATGTTTCTTTGTACTTAGTTGACATAACAAAAAATTATAGAGGATAATGGAAATTTATTGATTTCATACTTTTCTCAAAGCCTATCAATGGCTATATAACAATAACTAAATTAATATGAATCTATAAATGAATATCACAAGTAACAAAGTCCATACAAAGATTCTTCAAAAATAGAAACCATCACTTCTAAAGCACAAAAATCCAAATTCCACACCCCTTCCTTATGAAGATTGATCATTAAGAAAGTCAATAGTGAATATTGGGTTAAGGATGATAAACTGATTCCTTACAAACACATGGTCAATAGTCTCAAATGTTACTTTCAACTTAACACCTTTGAGTAGGTTCCTTTCCTACATAAAAAATCAACACATATCATGGCTATTATGGCATCACTTATTAGATTTTATATTAATCAAATATACATGGAGTTTCTCATTGAACATTATTTTGTGCCCACATACGATTTTCCAAATTCAACCATGGTATGTGAAATTGTTGGTCTTAAGAATCCCTAGTACCATGATATACACACATTTATCTAATATAAAACCTATCCTCCAAACATGAACTCTTATAATAAAATATCCGTAGCACATCATGCTTCACACTACACAATCCTCATTAACACCCTATAGAGAAGAGGCTATAGTGGGAATCTCTTAATATGTCTCAATCAAGATGAAGCTACCCAAAAACTAGTCTAATTATATGTAGGTATTTACGGTGTAGATACAAGTGGCATGGATTTAGCTAAAATTACCTTACACATGGGTTGTTATTATATCCCACTATGGAGTTAAATGCAAGCAACTTTTTCAAGAAATCTCAAGCATGCCAAAGGCACATTAATCACCTTCACAATCCTTTTAGCCTATCAACTCACCTTGGTCTTATTCTTGATGGGGGATGGACCTAGTAGGAAACAATCAAACCCACTTTTTTTTGATGGCCACACCTTCATAATAATTTACACAAAATACTTTATGAATTGGATAAAGGCCATGCCTTTAACGTATTTTACTAGGTCTAATATATCTAAATTCATCTTTAACGATATCATATGCCACTTCAGGATTCCTACCTCTCTTTTCATAGACAACGAATAATATTTCATAATTAAAAATGATAAAGAGTTAGCTAGAAAGTTTCATATCCAACTCAAATAGGAAACTCCATACTACCCATAGTGTAACAACCAAACCGAAGCATTCAACAAAATGATAAAATCAATATTAGAAAAGGTAATTGATAAACATGGTCACAATTGGCATACACAGTTATATCACACCCTCTAGGCCTATCAAACCTCATTTCATACCCCCACTAGAGCCACTCCCTTCTCCCTTGTATACATCTTTGAAGCTATATTTACCCATAGAATTCAATCTCCCATCCTTTCACATATCATTAGAACACTTAGTTCATGAATATAATTACTGAAAAGTGCACCTTATAGAGATCAAACTCTTATAAAGAAGTGGGTTCATGCCTTGGACTAGCTAAAAGTGTATCATAACTGACTCCACCACATGTAAAACAAACTAATCAAACCTAAAGAGTTTGAAATTGATGATCTTATGCTCAAGGAGAATCATAAGAATACAACCAATGAGCATGAAAAATAAGGCAAATCTGAACCTAATTGGTTAAGACCTTACATTATTACTCCTAAATTAGGGTGTGGTGCATACAATCTATCCTCTAAAGATGGAAAAAAGATCAAAGAACCCATGAATGAGGTTCATCTGAAGAATTTATATTCTTGAATCCTTATGAGTATACCTCATGTCAGGGGTATGTCAACACAACCAATTATTTTTATCCTTCATTATGTTTCTCTTGTTTCACCAATCTAAACCATTTTTGTCATGTGTTCCTTATAATAAGAATGTGTATCATGTCTTACACCAACCATATTCATCTTCATCCATTGTATTATGTCCCTTGGTCTCAGTGATTTTATTCAATTTTACAATGCTTGGTATAGTTTAAGGCCACCTTGTCTTTATCATTGACATTCATATATCTCAAAACAATCAAATAATCCAAAAATTCAAAAAAAAAAAAAAAACATTTCAAAACAACAAAAATTCAAAAAAAATCAATCCAAAAATCAAAATATCCAAAATTCTAAAAAAACCAAAATATCCAAAACTCTAAAATAATCAAATAATCAAAATCCCAAAACATTCAATAATCACAAAAAATACCGAAAAAAATCACTCAAACATCAAAAATCCCAACAAAATCAAACTTTTCACTCCTGTCCTATTGATCATCCAACCATCTTACGACTATCAGAACAATTCATCTTAACCCTTACATATATCTTTGGGGAAATTCCAATTAATCATCTCCCTCACGTGCATCCTCAATTGAGGAAATATCAGATCTCATTCCCTACCTTGCATGTCAGTATCCTTGCTTGGGGTAAATGACCCTTTTTCAATCTCAAATCAATCTTCAATGTGGATCCAACAAATAGTGTCATGAGGAGTTTCTTAACTCCACTCTATTAGTATAATCTTATTCCCTTACATGATGGTATCCTTAGTTGGGAGAATTTAAATATACTTACATTATCATTGTGGAACACATTAGGGGCATAGTTAATTATATTTATTTCAAGTTGTGTTGCATTGTTGTTATTATTTCTTGACTAATTACAAGTATTTTGTTATCATCTTGGCTCATTTATAGCCATGGTGCATATTTTCACTTTGTATACTGTTTTTTTTTTAATCTTTATGTTATGTCCTTCTTTGGACCAATTACAACTATTATGTTAACATCTTGGTACATTTATATTCATGGTACACACATATATTGTGTATATTGGGATTGTTTTACTTTTTATCTTTGTTTACCATTTTTGTTTTTTTATGCACATAATGGGTTAAGTGTCATGATTATTTGATAATCATGGTGACAACTCTAGTGTGCAACAACAAAATAATCTTGCTCTAAATTTCACTATCTTTTATGAAATCTCATTCTACAATAAAAATCCCTCCCATCTTCCATTTTCTCCTTGAATCCTTCAAATTTCCCCTCTTCCTATCAAGCATTTGTCCACCACTTTGCTACATCACCCATCCATTTTAGGGGGAATCCCCTTGGCATAAATAATCACTAAGGCATATGAATTCTTCGTTGAGGCATATCAAACAGGTCCACCATGCTTCTCTATCATCCACTCATTAATCTAGAAGTGTCTAATATCTTTAAAATGTTATTATCAATAAGGTCCACCATGATTATTTTCCATCCACTCATTGATCTAGATGTGTCTAATATCTTTATGTGAACACTTTAAAGAGCGGGAAATGTACACAATCTAAAAAATACATACCTATTTTCTATTCATTCCTAATTATCCCTATCCTTTTCATAATATGCCAATCCACGTCCCTTGAAGAATTAATTTCATAATTATATCATACTTTAAAGTATTCACCCACATCCTTAAGAATTATTTATAATCATTCATAAACCATACTCTTTATCCCTCGGCTAATTTAATTAGTTATTTAATGAAATAAAGAGTTAATTATACACCCACCCTCCACTTAGTTTCACTTCACTATCCTAATCACTCAAGTTAAACTAGTCCATTCCACTCAAGTTCTAGAACCCTACAAAGGTGGAAGAAATAATCATGCATGTACAACCACCTTCTTAAATAAAATATTATTTCCAACCAAATACTCATTTCCCCTTAATGGATATTCACACCATTTAACTTCATAGACCAAATCAAATGGATATTTCAATAAAATGAATTCATGGTCCTAAAAATTCATTCAAACATTGACCCACAATCCATGGCCTCTCTCTGTTTGCTATAAAATGAGGCCCTTTCCTTTACAATTAATCCTTGGAGGCTTTAAAAAATTGCAGAAAAAAATATACTCATTTGTCATTCGAATATTCATACTAAAAGAATGTCCTCGTGTTCACTCTTTCTTGTAGCATTTCTTCTTCATTTGGAGACCAACTTGGAGCATCCATAATCAAACAATGCTTAGAGATCCAACAAGTGTATTAACACTTCAACTATCTCATCTTGAGGCAGCAAGCAGACTGTAAGGGAGGTTTGATTGTTGTTATTTTCCTAATTCTTTTACTTTCATTATTTCATTGCACACATGTGGAATGAGTCATCCACTATTTTTTAAAAATTTTACTATTTACTAAAATAGGCCTAGATTGCTTTGTAGTGTTTTGGTTGGAAAATATTTAGGTGACTAAAGTTTTATAAGTTTTTATTCTTGAATATATCTATTTGTGTGGGAAGATATGTTATGTTTATGGAGCCTGTTTTCATGTTAGAGTTTGGTACACCTTCCATGTGTTACACTCAGATATTTTTATGGCGGTCCCGCTCACTGGTGAGTGGGTTAAGGGGGTTCGGGGGGTGAAACCCTCCCGATGGGGGCTCGGGGGCGAAGCCCCCAAAGCAAATTTTTCATGGGTGGTTTATTAACCCATGGCTAATGGGTAACCATTATGGGCTGGTTTGGGCCCATGGCTTTTCGGTACCCATTGTTTTGTAAAACTGCATCTACAGCTACCTATTCATGTACTTATATATAGATGGACATATAATAGGATTTATATAAGTGTTTTTTTGTGAAGGTGAATAGTGTGTGTGAATTCAAGTGTAAATTCGGGAGGGTTTGTTGAGCGCAACTCCAAACAAGATCTAGTTATTGTAATTATGAAGACTATTGGCTTGTAATAAAATCTGAGCAAGTGTTCTTGGTGGATGTAGCCCACATTGGGTGAACCATGTTAAATATTGTCTTCATGTTTTGCATATTTCATTTCTGTAATTTATATTCATACTTCTTATTATTGCGATTGTGAGGAATTATTCTGCATTAGATTCTATTAATTCCTAACAATTGGTATTAGATCTTGGTTTGGTTTGCTGAAGTGTTGAATCACAGGGAAGGTTTTTTAGTTTAAGTGGGAGCTATGGCAGATGATGGAAGATCAAGGGTTGATAAATTCAATGGGAATAATTTTAGTATTTAGAAGATGCAGATGGAAGATTACCTTTATCAGAAGGATCTTTATACTCTGTTGTCTGAGAAGGTGAACAAACCCTCGAGTATGACAGATGTGGAATGGGATTTTTTGGATCAGAAGGCACTTCGAATGATCTGGCTGTGTCTTGCATCTTTGATATTATTTAATGTTTCAAAGAAAAAGACTACAAAAAATCTAATGGATGCATTAGGGAAGTTGTATGAAAAACCCTCTGCCTCTAACAAGATATTTTTAAGGAAAAAGTTGTTTAATATGAAGATGTCTGAGAATAGTTCAATAGCAAATCATTTAAATGATTTCAATACGGTTTTGAATATGCTAGCTTCAGTTACACTAGAATTTGATGAAGAAGTTAGGGCTTTATTAATTCTGTGCTCTTTACCTGAGAGTTGGAATAGCCTGGTAATGGTAGTAAGCAACTCGGTTCCAGCTAACTTGAAGTTGAAGTTTGAGGATGTTGTAGGGGTGATTCTAAGTGAGGAAATGCGAAGAAAAATCTCTGGAGAATCTTCTACTTTAGGGAATACTTTGACAGTGGAAACTAGAGGGAGACAAAAGAATAGAGGAAACCATGGAAAATTGAAAGATCGGGCAAGGTAAAAATCCAAGAGTAAATTGTATGCTGGAATTGTGGAAAGTCTGGGCATGCAAAGAAGGACTGTTGGGAGCTTTGGGATAAGAAGAAACAATAGGAAGAAAAAAATGAGGTAAATGTGGCATCGGGTAATGTATGCTAGGATGCTTTGATTCTTTCTTTACATAATATTATTGAATCTTGGGTTTTAAAATGTCTCAAGTCAGATAATGGAGGGGAGTATTACAGTAATAAATTTGATGATTATTTTTCTAAGAATGGAATCCACAGGAAAAGATGGTTCCAAGAACCCTGCAGTAGAATGGGGTGTCATAAAGGATGAACAGAATAATAATAGAACGTGTTAGGAGCATGAGGATACATGTAGGACTACCTCTTTATTTTTGGGTAGAAGCGGTGAGCACAGCTATGTACTTGATAAACAGAGGACCCTCAAGTGCCTTGGATGGAGGCATACCTGAGGAGGCTTGGTATGGTAAGAAATTCAATTACTCATTTCTTAGAGTCTTTAGATGTGAGGTGTTTGTTCATATTGGCAAGGATGATAGGACCAAGCTAGAGGCTAAATCAGAAAAATGCAATTTTATTGGTTATGGTGGTGAAGACTTTGGATTTAAATGTTGGAGTATTAAGGACAAGAAAGTCATTCAGTCTAGGGATGTGGTCTTTAATGAGAAAGTAATGTATAAGAAACAATTGCAGGAAAATAGGGAAGAATCCAAGAAAGAATATGCAGTGGTAGAGGATCTTCTAAATGGGACAGTGACCCATGAATCAGTTCAGGAACCTACTTAACAAGAACCCCAAAATCCTACAATGAGGAGGTCTTCTAGGGTAAGAAAAGAACTTGGATGTTTTTCTTCTTCTCTTTATTATTTATTACTCACTAATAGTGGAGAGCCAGAGAGCTTTGATGAAGCAATGCAGGTAGATGCCAATAAGAAGTGGGAGCAAGCCATGGATGAGAAGCATAATTCTCTCATGGAGAACCAAACTTGGGATTTGGTGAAGCTACCGAAAGGCAAAAGAGCATTGCAGAACAAGTGGGTGTACAAAGTTAAAGATGAAGAAGGAGGAAAAAAAAGATATAAGGCCCGGTTGGTGGTCAAGGGTTTGCACAGAAACAAGGTATAGATTTTGATGAGATTTTTTCTCCTTTAGTAAAAATGACTTCTATCAGAATTGTTCTTGGAATAGTGGCAGCAAAAGACTTGCACTTAGAATAGTTATATGTAAAGACAACATTTCTCCATGGTGATTTGAAGGAGGAGATATATATGTAATAGCCAGAAGGATATGAAGTCAAAGGTAAAGAGGAGATGGTGTGCAAACTGAAGAAGAGCTTGTATGGCCTGAAACAAGCTCCACGTTAATGGTATAAGAAGTTTGATAGCTTCATGATGGAGCAAGGTTATATTAGATGTCATTTTGACCATTACGTGTATACAAAGAAATTTGAGGATGGAAGTTATATTATCCTTTGTTTTTATATTGATGACATGTTGGTTGCAGGTAAAAACATGCAGGAAATAAAAGTACTCAAGAAACAGCTAAGTGAATCCTTTGATATGAAGGATTTTGGGGCAGCCAGATAGATCCTTGGTATGAGGATAACTCAGGATAGGAATGAATGGAAGCTGACTTTATCTCAAGAAGAGTACATTAAGAAGGTATTGGATAGGTTTAACATGTAGGATGCTAAACCGGTTGGGACTCCTTTGGTAGGCCATTTTAAGTTATCAAAGGATCAGTTTCCCAAGATAGAGCAGGAAAGAAACTAGATGTCCAAGGTGCCTTACTCATCAGTGATTGGTAGTTTGATGTATGCTATGGTATGCACTAGGATGGATATTGCCCATGCAATGGGAGAAATGAGTAGGTTTATGAGTGATTCAGGAAATGAGCACTGGCATGTAATAAAGTGGATACTTCGGTATTTGAGAGGGACCATGGGTACTATTTTGTGTGGATATGTTGACTCAAATATGGCTGGAGATTTGGATAGCAATAGGAGCACAACATGTTATGTATTTACTGTAGGTCATATAGCAGTGAGCTGGATTTCATGGTTACAGAAGGTTGTGACTTTGTCAACCACTGAGGTTGAGTATGTTGCTGCTACAGAAGCTAGCAAGGAGATGGTTTGGCTACAAAAAATTACTTGATGAGTTGAGGAATAAGGAGGAAGTTGGAAAGCTATATAGTGATACTCAGAGTGTTATTCACTTAGCTAAGAACTCTGCTTTCCATTCTAGGAAAAAGCATATACAATTGAGATATCACTTCATTAGGACAACTTTGGAGGAAGATAAGTTGAAGTTGGAGAAGATTCAAACCAGTCATAATCTTGCAGACATGATGACCAAGGTGGTCACAAGGGATAAACTAAATCTATGTTTAGATTTGGTTGGACTTCGAGGATGACATTGAAGGGTTGAGAAGCTTGCTCAGTGAAAATCAGTCTTCAAGTGGGAGATTGTTATGTTTGTGGAGCTTGTTTTCATGTTAGAGTTCGGTACACCTTTCATGTGTTACACTTAGATTTTTTTATGGCAGTCTTGTTCATTGGTGAGTGGGTCAAGGGGGTTTGGGGGCTCAGGGGTGAAGCCCCCCGAAGCAAATTTTTCATGGGGGGGTTTATTAACCCATGGGTAATAGGTAACCATTATGGGCTGGTTTTGGGCCCATGGCTTTTTAGTACCCATTGTTTTGTAAAACTGCATCTACAGCTACCTATTCATGTACTTATATATAGATGGACATACAATAGGATTTATATAAGTGTTTTTTGTGAAGGTGAATAGTGTATGCGAATTCAAGTGTGAATTCGGGAGGGTTTATTAAGCGTAGCTCCAAACAAGATCTTTATTGTAATTGTGAAGACTGTTGGCTTGTAATAAAATTTGAGCAAGTGTTCTTGGTGGATGTAGCCCACATTGGGTGAACCATGTTAAATATTGTCTTCATGTTTTGCATATTTCATTTCTGTAATTTCTATTCATACTTCTTATTATTGCGATTCTAAGGAATTATTCCACCATTAGATTCGATTGTTCCTAACAAGAATTAGGGTCAATAGATACTCTATTACATTGATATTCCCTCTTAATTGGTTATCATTAAACTACTCTTTAAGTTGTCTCCTATTCTAGTTTATCCTTAGTAAACAAACCAGGGGATAATCACCCCCAGTCATTTAGCATATCAACGTTTAAATCATAATATTTAAAGTATAATAGAAATAAAATCTTCTTCCTCCACAAAAGGAATAGGTTGTAATCCTTCCATGATTTTATTATATTTAATTTTTTGGTTCCCAATCTAACACCCTATACATACATGAATGGAAATGAAAAATGATGGATCTATTGATTTGTTTTTTTATAGTCAGGGATAGATCCAGATTCTACTCATAATCTAGTCTATGGAGATGATAGGGAGGCACCTAACTAAGTGTGTGGTTCACATGCTACTTTATGTCTCTTCCTAAACCAAGGTGAGAGGATCTGAGGGGTGGTTTGAAAGGGGGAGGGAAATACTATGTTTCAAACCCTCAAACATGTTGGAACCTCAATGTGAGATCAAATGTAACCAAAAAATGTAATTCTCATTCAAAATAATGGTCACACAAGCATTGCAACCACACTATACATTATATACAATCCATTAAAGATAGATTTAGGGTGATCTCAAGCATCATTTTGGAGGAATATGTTGAAAAATTGGAGTGAAATGATACTTGAGATACTAGGCTTCATAATTCATAGAAAACCCACTCAAAATATGCAGAGGATTCTAAGTTTGCAAACAAATATCATGTTAAATTAGAAATAAGTGATGAAATCTATAGGGATGGGGTGGATGGGTAATGTAAAATGAAATGAAAGGGGATGGAAAGGGTGGGAAAGGAAACTGAAGAAATAAGTAGCTTCATTAACCACCTTGTCGTGATAATTCTTCATGTATTCAAACATGTAATCAAAGGAAAATCACCCTCTAAAGGTTATTTACCCTCATGGACACCAAATTAAGGTAAATAGTATGAAACAACTCTGAGACACTAGCACATACCTGAGAATGAAGTCTCATGCACTCATCACACAAACTCCAAACCAAAGGACGCCCTAGGGAAAATAGGTATTTATCTTCAGAATTTGTAGAAAGGAAATTTATAATTGTAGCCAATGTTGCAAGGTAACACTCTAAGCATCAAACCCTCAATGCCCAATCAAAAATCAATTGTAAAATGTTTCTTTGTACTTAGTTGACATAACAAAAAATTATAGAGGATAATGGAAATTTATTGATTTCATACTTTTCTCAAAGCCTATCAATGGCTATATAACAATAACTAAATTAATATGAATCTATAAATGAATATCACAAGTAACAAAGTCCATACAAAGATTCTTCAAAAATAGAAACCATCACTTCTAAAGCACAAAAATCCCAAATTCCCACCCCTTCCTTATGAAGAGAAGCCTTAAATGTTTATACAACAATGTCTCCATCTTAAAGCAATATCCCATATATGCTAATATGATGATTGTAAACATGCTAATTGATGATCCTTGTTCTTAGGGACAAAATAAATAGAAAATTATTTGATTAGGAGTTTGAATATATGTGAAATTCACTAATTTCTTACCCTTAATTCTCTAATCATCCATTTTTCATTTGGTGTGATCAATAGAGGCATATTATTCTTCTATAATCATCCATGGGAAAAGGAGGATCAAAATGAAGCATCTCCAACCGTTTAAATGATTCCTAAAAAATGGCATACAACATCCAAAATTTCCACAATTAAATTATCATGAATTACTTCACCAATTTCTATAAAATTGATCTCTTTGTAAATCCCCCTCCAAGATGTTACCAATGTACTTAGTTTGAGGTGAAATGGATGCTCAAATAAGAAGTTATGGGAAAAAATGCAAATTCGACCATTCTGCAAAAAACTCCTTTGTTTTTGCAAATTCCAAGATAATACACATTTTCTTCATGGCATTATGAGAGTTCATTTCATGCCACATATTTGGTTTGATTTTTTATGTCTATTGCAGATTTTTCTTTTTCTACAGGGTCTTCCTTAATGTGCAGCTTTTCTTTTTTTTGTGGATTCAACAACTCCATGGGACACTTGGTTTCTGATGTCCATAGAACACCAAGTTTTAATATCCCATGGGTTTTTTATTTTTCAACACTTATCCATTTAATACTCCAATACTTAATATTCTTACATCATTATGTTGAAAATGCTCATCCCCTCTGTTGATACCACAAAAATATGATTTCTTCATCATTTAGCATCATTTCCCTATGATTATATGTCTTTGTTTTGTGGCTTTTGCAACTCTGCATAACACCAAACCTTGAGATACCCACAGAACATTATGTTTTTTTCCTTCATACTTGATCACGTTCTAACTTCCTTCTTTCTTCTTCATGGTTCCTCATGCAGTCCCTCTAAGCATTGTGGATTTGGTTTAGTTTTCTACACCATTTGTTTTACGGAAATGAAAAATTCTTTGGAACACTATAATATCAAGTCTGTGAAGCACATTTTTATTCACTCCTTTGTTTCATGTCTTTCCTTTGTTAGTTCTTTCATCCTATGGAACACTATCCTCTAACTTCCGCTGCTTCCTTTATTTATTTCAAACCCCGCAATACACTCATGGGGGGTTCACTTAGTAAAATTATGGTATAGCATGTGCATTCAAAGAGTATTAAAGAATACCCTTAATTCTAGTTTCTACATCTAATTATTCAATTAATAATACCCCCTCTTGTTATATTATTAGAATTAAAATACCCCTATTTTTTCCATGTACCTTACTTACCCATTTTTCAATTACAATTTTATTTAACCCTTTTTATTTATACCCTAATATATTAGACAAAAATTATATTATATTTCTCACTCATTTTTTTTTTAATATGAATTTCCTCTCGAAAGATAGTTTGAATCCATTGAAGACCTATTACAAATCACTTTATATATGTTAAGCTTTAATCATCTATTAGTAGTTATTAAAATAATTAAGATGGTGAAATAATATCACTTGTGTTGAAAAGAATACTCAATCTTAGTTTTCTACCATCTTATTATTTCTTGGTTAAGAATCTAGATTTCTTTATTAAAAAAGAGATTATAATTTAATTTCTGACAACACTCCTTTTGCAATTTTAAGGTATTTACTTTTAAAAACTAGGGTTCAAATGTTTTATTTTTATATTCAAATTAAACCTCCCTTTCCTTTGGCCCACCTCTCTAATCTACCCCCAATACTTGATTCAAAACATTAATAAATTAAACCCTTTCACCCCCTCATGTCTATCGATATATTGACTTTGATTTTATTAATTTTAATTATCTCAATATGAACCCACGTGCTAGGATATTGCCTAGCTAATGAACCCCCCATGAAAAATACTACATTCTCTTAAATCTATGGAATACTACTTCTTGAAGGCCATGGAACACTGTAACTTTTTGAAATCATCAAAACTAATGGAAATTCAAGATGTAAGTACAAATTGACATTATATAGTTGTAGTATAACATAAACATAACTTTGAGGATCAAAGAACGAACAAGAAATGTGTAGAACAAAGGGAACAAATGGGTAAATGGTAAGGTCACTTCAACATGTTTCAAAGGGCTTTACAAAGATGATGCCAAGAAATAAGGGGATAAAAATTGGCACATTGGAGTTTTTATTCTATAAAACTAAAAATTTCAAAGTCCCAAACATGATTTACATTTTATTACAATTTGATTTTTTCTATGGATGTTGACTACATTCTATATTTCAGGTTTTTCCATGGAACGTGTTGAACAGATAAAGTATGATACTTATTAGAAGGCACATAGAAGTATCATGCATGGAAACAGGGTGCATTCAAAGGTGCAAAAGGATAGGGAAAGAAACACGCGTAAAAGACAAGGATAGATTCGAGACTTAGCCATTTTTCAGGATTAAGAGCTATTTTCTGAGATAGTGTGCAGAGCACACAAACCAGATAAAGACTTGGATGACACACAAGGGATATTTTTGGAAGAGCATCTACTAAGTGCTTTGCATGGATTCGAGCTAATAATAGGATTGCTACTACTAGTTAACCAGAAGAGATTTATTATTAGTGCACTTGCATGTGTGTCTATTATTGTAAAGGAACATGGCTATATTCATCATGTGACCTACTTTGGGAATTATGTAAGCGGTGAAGGGAAAGACCAAACCCTTATAAATATGTAGTGATCTACGTAGAATAGGAAGAATATATGAGTTGTTATGAAGTTATGCTGCCAGATCTGATGCAGGCATGAACTTATGGTACTACCTATTGTAAGAAGCTTATGTGTATTTACTATGTTTAAATGGAGTGTATTGACTGATTCAAGGTGTTAAACATGAATATAACTACATATTGCATAGTAGAATTCATATGGTTATTGCTTAAATCCATTACTCCTTAGATCTAGATCTTCACTATGCTCTGTAGAATGTTTATACAAATTATGGATATGAATGCATTAACTCTTCATCTCGCTAACATCTTGCACAAGAAACCCTAAAAAGGGTCCTAGTACCTTTGCACACTATGGGTGACCGCTTAGTCTATGTTGAGTGATGTGCCAACATGACTACATTATTTCTAGTAACTTCTAGGTTGCATCATTGGTTTCGTTGCAAATGGGACAGCTGAGGATTTCAACAAGATTTTGAGCCAAACATTGACAAAAATATGTGACGTTGGAAGGAAATATTGGGATTATAAAGTTTTTACTGTGCTTTGGGCATATAGAACAACATAAAATCGGTTAAACAAGGCCACACCCTTTCAATTGGTGTTTGGCGTAGAAGTAGTTCTTCCTATGGAATTCATGTTACCTTCTTTGCGTATTACACGCGTTGGAGGTGTAGCAGATGAGCAAGCATTAGAAGAATGAATTGAAAATTTGATTAAGCTGGATGAGTGACGAGAAATAGCATGCTGGAGTTAGAAGCAAGAAAAATCCAGGTAGAAAGCATGGCATGACAGGCACATCAGGGACAAAAATCTTGAGATAGGACAGATGGTACTTCTTTATGATTCTAAGTTTTTGCACTATTCAGGAAAACTTAAAGTACATTGGCTAGGACCATATGTTATCACTTACATACCTAAAACATAATCTTGTTAATTAGAGGCGCTTGATGGAATATGGTTACCTAGTTACTTGAATGGGAGTAGGCTGAAGCCCTACTATAAATAAGTCTTTTTGGTGTTTGTAATAAGGTAGTGTTGTCATTTAGATTAGGTTTTTAGTTATGTATTCCCTTAATGTATTTCCTTCTGCATCATTATGCTTTGTCAATTTAGTTGATGTTTTGTATAATAAGTGTGTTTGTGCACTGGAAGCTAATTACCATTTGAATAATTTTGATGTGCAGAGGACTGCACGTACCATGTGTGTGGGGTGGCTATTGAAATATTGGTACACATAAAGGAAAAAACTGCTATAGGTGCTATTCAATTTTGTAGAGTTAGTAGAAAGAAGACTGATTCCAAATAAGAACCATAGATGGAGATAAACAAATGAAAAATATAACACAAGGTAAAAAGCGGCCACAAGGACTACCAAGAGAAGGTGCAGTGGTGAGGTACTCAAGCACATGGAAACATGCTAAAGAGAATTTTGTATACAAAGGGTAGGAATGCGTACTAGAATGTTATAGCTGAGGCGGGAAGATTTACTACACGAAAATTATGAAAATGGTCAACTAATGAGGAATTATTGGTAGGTGAAGGAGTAATAAATGCACTAAATTTTTGAAAATCTATATAAGGACATGATGCGAGTTCATTTTTACCATTGTAATCACAATAATTTAAACGAGCTAAGTGTGGCTGAGCTGATAAAAGAGTATTGAGGTGTAGAGAGTGTGAAACCAGACGTGGAGAGAAGATTTGTGCATAGAAGAAGCTTGTGTCCCCACTTGTGAAGGGTTTAAGTGAATCAGAGTATTGCGAAAGAGCTAGGGCATGTGGATTTGAGCTAGGGTTTGGAATTTCTCTCTATACAGGATAGAAGGAGATGTGTTTACACACTACTGAGGACAAAAAGGTGAGATTTTCAGATAGCACCAAAGAAAGTACCTGCCGCAAGAGCTAAAGGAAAGAAGAAAGTGAAGACAGAAGTTGAAGCTATGCCTAAAAGTAATTTTTAGGAGATGCAGTACCTAGAAGGTGTTATAGTTGGGAAAGAATGGGATTCACACATCTGTAATTGTAAAATAAGTGATTAAAACCACCGCACATCAAATAACAAGGAGTTAGATGTGTTATTAAGCAAGAAGACCAACAAGTGCACAATAGAGGACATGCCAGTATATGATGATGTTTGGGATAAGTTGTTAAAGTAGGTTAGATTCTATCAGTTGTATCAGCTCCCTTATTTTGGAAAGTATGAACCATTATACCAGTGGTTAATGAGTAGAGTCCATGAGGAATTCTTCTATTTCACCGGACGGAGGGTTAGAATCACATCCTCCTTGACTACAACAATTATAGGATTAAAAGGCACATGGGTAAACATTTTCAGTGATCTAACAGATAAAATAGCAATCTTGGAAACACATAAGGAGTTGGGATATAAAAAGGGTCCATGTGGGATGGACATTGACAAGTTGAAGAAGTATCCAGTGGTTTTGGCAACTACACATTTGGTAATAAAGTTGAATGACCAAGAGAGGTGGTCACAAGTGAATACAATGTGGTTGCATATCGCAAGGAGAATGTCACAGGGAGTGATCTACAATATATCAGGACACATTACAGAGAACATTATCGAGGAGGTACACACAGGTGAAAAATAAAGTTTTGGTGATATTTTACTCTCTTTAATATTTATGGAGATTGGAGTTCCTGATGGGCCAAAGGACAAGATATGGGAGTATCCCATGGAGAACAAATCCCTTGCAAAAAGGTTTGATAAATATTTATGTGAAGCGTAAATGAGTGGGCCATTCAAATAGAGGGCATAGATGTGGTATGATAGGCTCCATGCAATATTTGAAGAGGAGTGGTGCATTCCTAAGGAGTTACCATCAGTGGTGGGAAAAGAATTAAAATTCGTGGTGTACCAGCACTTATACATCACATAATTTGCTATGAAATATGGGATTTAAAGCCCATGGTACAAACTACTGTATGCTTTCACAACATGCTACTTCTAGGCATCAGTCCACCATTTTACTGATGTGTGCCACCTAAATTTCATTGCATACAAGGTAGACAGTGACTACGATATTCTGAGGAAGACATATGTCTATCTAGGAAAGACTTCATATGTTGAGAGACTCATTTCGTACATTCTAAGAATGAATCTTGTAAGTTTGGCAATTAGGGACACTGGAGTAGTGCTTGTATACCTTCATCTTAATCTAAGGCTAGAGAATAACAAATATGTGGAGAATGAGTTTTTGCTCCCAGGGCCACCTAAGGGAAAGCATATAGTGGAGAACGTACTAGCTCCAAAACCTGTGGAACCTATAGAAGTAGATGATGAGGAATAAGAGTGTGAGGATAGTGGTGACTTAGTATATAGAGGTAAGAGGCAGCCTACAAACAAGATGGAGACTGAGCGTGTACGTACCCCACCATAGGAACAAGAAGAGGAAGAGGACTTGGAAGTAGTCAAAGGAGATTTTTGTTTCAAGAGAGTGTTTAGGAGAACAAGAACACAAGGTGTGGGAACTCCATAGTCGGTATGAAGATCACCATGAATCTCTCTCCACAAAAAGAGACAACTGAGAAAAGAAGGATAAAGTTTAAAATGAATGAGGAAGTGAAGGAGTCTATAGAGAGTGCACCTAGAACTCCTGTACCACCAGAAGATGTGGAAAAACCTGAGGATGAAGAAATGAAGGATGAAGAAGGAGTAAAGAAGGCAGGTGAAATAGAACAAGATACTACTCAGAACATAGAGGATCCAAATCCAAACCTTGGTGGTCAAGTTATTAAGGGGCCAGGAACAAAGAGGGAAAGTGGGGAGTATATTGCACCAATTATTGGCTATGAAGAGGACATAAGTAAAATTTTATGCTCCCAATTCTAGAATACAGTGGGCCTCAAGGACTTGTATGGATGGGAGTTGATGGACCCTGAAATGGATACTACGCACACAAGGAAATAGTTTTCGTGCTCTATACAAAATCACATGGACGAACCTAATTTTAATGTATGTTAAGAGTCTTGTGTATCAAGAAGAATGAGAGAGGCACCTTAGAATAGACACATAACCATCAAACCTATGATTATGTCTGATGAACAGGTGAGTAATGCCTTAGTGAAAGTATCTATAGAGGTAGTGCGTAGGAATGTGGATAAAGTTGAAAATATCAGAGTGTTGAGAGAATGTATCAAAGTGAAAGATGAAGAAATAGCATGTCTGAAAGGATAAAAGGACCTAGAAAATAATAATAATGGGGTTTCTCATCACCATGACAGAGGAGATTGGCGATCATGTCCTACAAGAAAGACCACACATGGAGTCCAAGGTACCCAGAATGTTCCCTTCAGCTATGCATTATGTGCATACCTTAGTTGATTTGGTGCTTGTGGATGGGACCGGTTTAAATGCCAATGTCAAAGGACCCTGAGTAGGAAACAGAGAGAGTGAGGAATTCAGTGGTTAGAAATATTTCATCGTATGAAGCATTACTCCAAACCTTGTAGGAGGAGATGAAGAAAGCAAACCAAGCATTGAATATATGTGCAGCTCCAGAAGTAGTAATAAGAATCAAGTACCATGGTAGAAGACAATGAAGTCTTTAAGGCCATGAAGTATGAGACTTTGAGGCACACGAAATGATTATCACTAGTAAAGTAAAATCACAAGGCCCTTATAATAGCCCAAGACCCCCATTAATAGAGGTTGGATGAAATTATAAAACTTATAGTGCAGAAGATGGATCTTTTGGAAGGAAGGGTGACTAGAATGTCCAACATTGTTATAGTATTGTAGAACAAGAAGGAAGAGATTACATAAGGAGAGTTAGACTCTATTGTATCAAATATTCTAGAAAAGGTAGAAGCTCTGTTGACTAATTAGTAAACTTTGAAGGCTGAAATAAAAGAAGAGTATCTAGAGTTAATTCTTCTAGTTGAAACAGAAGATGTTGCAGGGTGAAAGTTCATTCTTTGTACATCGATTCTTTAATTTACTTTCATTCCCATTATTTATTATTTAAAAGTATCAAGAGGAAACCATTATCGAGGGTGACAATGCAGTTTTGTGTGGGGTAATGTTGAGAAGACAAAGTATAATACTTAGAAAAAGGCACACAGAAGGTTTACATGTGGAACTAAGGAACGTTGAAAGGCTCGGAAGGATAGGGAAAGAAACATGTGTAAAAGACAAGGAAAGATTCAGGACTTAGCCATTTCTAGGATTACGAGCTATTTTTGGAGATAACATGCAGAGCACACAACCCAGATAAAAACTTGCGTGACATGCAAGGGCTATTTTTGGAAGAGTATCTATTAAGTGCTTTGCATGGATTCGAGCTAATAATAGGATTGTTATTTCAAGTTAACCAGAAGAGATCTATTATTAGCGTACTTGCATGTGTGTCCATTATTGTAAAGGTGTATGGCTATTTTCAGCATGCGACCTACTTTGGGAATTATGTAAGCGGTGAAGGGAAAGTCCCCACCCTTATAAATATGTAGTGATATGTGTAGAATAGGAGGAATAAATGAGCTATTGTGAATTTATGCTACCAAATCTGATGCACGCATGAACTTGTGGTACTACCTATTGTTGAAGCTTATGTGTATTTACTGTGTTTAAATGGAGTGTATTGACTGATTCAAGGTGTTAAACATGAATATAACTAGATCTTGCATGGTATAATTCATATGGTTATTTTCTTGAATCCATTACTCCTTAGATCTAGATCTGGAATATGCTATGTAGAATGTTTATACCAATTATGGATCTTAATGCATTAAATATTCATCTTACTAACATCCTGCACAAGCAACCCTAAAGAGGGGCAAGGTACCTTTGCATGCTTCGAGTGAGCACTTAGTCTATGCTGAGTGATGTGCCAGTGTAACTGGTTTATTTCTAGTAAATTCTAGGCTACATCAAAATGTGACAATACTATTAAAAAGGGAAACAATAATCAAGGAAATACAAATTGTTTGTGCACACTTAGTATGGTTTTCCTTTAAGTATACAATTTATTATTCAAAAATTAAAGGGGAGGAGAATGTAGAGACTCAAATTTGGTAACGTATCCTTTGGCAATGACAAGTTTGGATTTTTTTTTATGTTGATAAAATCTCTCACATTCTAAGCTGAATTGACATATATTTCTATCTCTCTCATGAATTCCTCATCTCTACACTCTTCTCTATTGCTCATATAGGTAAGTTTAATTATCCAAAGCAATAATCCATCGACATGAATCATTCATTGAGACTAGATATCTAATTTATTGTCTAGGACTCTACAACATGAGTTTGGGCCATACTAAAGTCCTGTAAGACATGTATGGTCCCAAACCCTCTCATATTGGTCTAAAAGTGTTAGAAATGTAAACTGAATTAGTTGCAATGATTGTGGATGATTAATTTATCTCAAGTTCATGTAATGCGTTAAAATTTCCATGTAAAAACTCTAAAATTGATTTTTAAAGTCCAAATAAACCTTGGCATATCAATTCCCTTCATTTCTCAATTTTCTTGTAAAAAAAATTAAATTATATAATTTTTCTTATAATTGTGTTTTATTAGATCATAACTTATTAAAAGAAATATAAAATGAAGGAAATCAAAAGACATATACTCCAAAATTGATAATGGAGTTCATCCGTGAGGGACTACATCTTTGGGTCCATGAATACAATGAACTGTTCCTATTAATGATGAAAAATAAACACAAATATTACATCAAATTTCCAAAATGGGAATAAAGGACTTACAAGTATCTTAGATCACCTATAGAAAGTATCCATAACCACCTCTTGGCTTTACAGATTCATCTTCCTGAACAAAATAGTCTCCACTTGCATTTTCTCTCTCTTATACAAGGCTAAAAATTCTCCCAAATAGGATATAATATATATTTTATGTCCCTAGGGACAATATTCCTACATCAATTTGACAAAATGGGAAAAAATTCCTTTGAAAGGGCACTCTAAACTCTCTAATAATTAATACAATATAAAAATAGTGCTCTTTAAATGCCACCAAGATCCTTTTATAGCATTACTTGTGTAGTAGCCACCCATGTGCGACCCAAACATAAGGCTAAAATATACCAAGATAAATGTGTTTACCCTCATTACTTGTTACAAGAAAATACATGGATTACTCACCAAAATCCACACAACATGTGACGTGAGCACAAACATGAACCCACCCATACAATATTTTGGTCATGTAAATGACAACACAACACAAGACACGATTCAATGACACTCATTTATAACAAACGGTTACAAGACCATGACCCAACTGAGAATTGCAAATCACCTAAGGGAACCTTCCACATTACCACATTTTGTAGGTTACATCTTTATTATATTCATATTTTGTTATTTAACCTCAATGATTTAAGGATTACTTAACATGAAAGTATGCATTTCCCCCCCCTTTTTTTAGAGGCCACATTCCTTTTGGTTAGGTTATCATTTAGCTTATACTATTTTCATCTAATTTAGTTTTCTTTTCTTATTATTAATACATTGTATTACCTAATTGATTAGTAGAAGTTTCTTAACATTTATACATTAATTTTTTATTCTCAAGATTAGAAACTATGTTTTCTCAAATATTTGATTTCAAGAGGGCTTATTCATATCTACCTTCACAACACAAGAAATTTTTATTAAGTTGTAAAAATAATCTCCATGGTACTTATAATTCATATCTTGACATCACAAGGGTACCTTCTCAAATAAGCCAACAAGATACAAGTTCCCTTTACGAAAAGAGTCTTTTCGCGAATATATTATAATAAGTGTACACTAACTAGTTCATGTTTCAATTGACATTAATTTATAAAACCCAAATTTAATTCTAAACATTTCAAACACATACATCACCCAATACTCACTCTTAGACTATGGGTTCATTTCTTAAAGATCATGGCTACTCCTCATTTTACTTAGTTTTCACTATGAGGAAAAAGATCTCAAGATTATAAGAGGAGAATATTAGGCTAACCTTATACTTGCGGTATGTGTTGAAGATACAAATGATTGGGATCATTTATAATATATAAAAGAGTCACATGTGGTTTGTGTTATAGCCAAAAGTTAATGTTCTAGAATATCAAATATCATGTTATCAAAGGAGACATCTCATATTATCTTTAATGTCAGAAAATGGAGACTTAGCAAGGAGTAAGGAACAAGTTAATTTTGTCACCTTTTAATGGGCTAACATCATATTGTTAACATTCCCATATACTAAGGTTTAGTTACAAAATTATGTAAACACATTAACCTTAAAAATGTCTTATGATTATTTTTAAATCTAATTCCCAAATACTTGAAAGGATCTATGCCCTACTAAAAGCCAAAGCTAGCATTCAACAACTTAATTCCCCAAGACCTCCAAAAACTCAAAGGTATTCGTATAATAAAGGATAAGGAAATAAACTTCCATTCCTAAGGCGTAGTGATGTCCCAAGTGGTGTTTGGTTCCACTATAGAAACAAGGCACAAGATTAATCTTAAAGGGGACCTGTCGACACTAAAATTTTCCTCCGTATCTATTTCATTAATGTATGTATTAGGCATAGGATGTTGTTAAGTATAATTAGTAGTAGCGTCCGATAGAAGATAACTGGTGCTACCAGTACAATGCCACCAATAATGTATAGTACGGTAATAGTAAAAAGTACAATATGAATGTTGTGGTAAAAAGTAAATATTTGTCTAAGTGGTCCGGTAATGTTAAAATGTCAAAGTTGGGGTAAAAGAAGTAGGGTCTACAAAGGTATTCGAAATATTATATTGGTAATAAGGACACAGGAGTGAGGTCATAAGTGTATTTTATTTGTATCTAAAAATGTGGAACCCATTCTTATCTTAAAAGATTTACATGTACAGATAAGGCATAGTATTTCTTATCCTATCTTACAGATAAGATGGATAAGCCTGGAAGTTCTATAAATAAAGAGGCCACCCCCCTCATTTAGCATAGAAGGAAGTAGTGAGAAATATTGTATGAAGTGTGTAAAGGAAGCCATCAGTAAAGGTGTGTTGAAGAAGCCATTAAGAGGTGTAATTGTAAAGTTTCATAGTCTTGGTGAAAGGCAAGTGAAGTCAATCACTTGAAGTACCTCATGGGTGAGATTGTAACAATTTCATGTTAATATTATAATTTACTCTGATATTTCAGATTTATCATCATTCCTTCTTATCATAGTCTATGGTATTCTTGTGTTATGTTTGTTGTTGTGTTTCCAAATTACATCCACCAAACTAAAGGCTATGCATTAGTAAATAATCATAGCATGAGGAGTTCCTGGTGAAGAATTATCATAGTGCCGGATTGGTGATGACAGACCGTCCTATATCACACGTGTTGATATTTCAAACTATAAGTTTGGTTGACGCTTTCTACATAAAAATGAAAAACACACACACATATAAGTTATATTTTCTTTTAAGGCTAAGATATTTCCTAGGTCGATACATCACTAGCAGATATATGAATTACACCATTACCAAATTACTACCATCAATTTTACTAGTACAATCACATCCAAAATTATGATGGTACGAATAGTTTTAAAAAAATGGATTTCAATTTCATTCTCTTAATGATGATTTGGATATTATAAAAGTGATCCTCGTACATCATTTTCCAATGCAACATGATACAATCAAGTTCATTTACATAACCAAATATATAGCTATATGCCTAAGAGTGGAATTAGTTAAACATGCAAAATTACAACTACATAAAAAATAGTACATTTCATCAATATGTAACCATATGGTATGCATCATGGAAATAATGAAATAATGCATTCCATTCATAACAATATTGCTGATATATTCTATAAAATTACATTGATTTCAGATAGCATGCCAACACAAGACACAAGTTTCATTGTACTTTTCCTATTGTACAGGTAACAACAACCACCACGGGATCAGTCCTAGAATTGGTATGGAAATCCCCTACACTCAAGATTAAATCCACATATTCCTAATTTCAAACAATTTCAAACAAAGAGTAGAGAGAGGTGGAGATTGGGAGAGAGAAGAAGAGAGATTTTGTTTCTCACGCATGCATGCTTTCACATTCATTTGCACTTAACATTTTTGGTTATAGAGAGAGAGAGAGACAATAAGGATGAGAGAGAATGTTGAGAAACATTTTTTTTTTGATTCACAATGTCATAACCATTTACATTTCATGCCCATTTTCATTTCATTTCAAACCAATTTAGATTTTCTAATTAATTTACATTTTCAAAATCAACCAAATTATCATAGTCATTTTCAAAGAGAGAAGAGGGAGGAAAGAGAAAAACACAATAGATTTCAAAATCCATTCATACAAGATAAAAGATAAAATAATATTCTACATAGCATTGTGAAGGTATTACAAATGTCTCACGCATGGTTAGGAGTTAAACGTGACCATTAGAAGGAGTTTCCAGTTAAAGTAGCAAGTTGAGAAAACTGACCCAAACAACAAAAGTGCTTACAAACTAGGTCCAAAAAACAACTTGTCTTGAGTTCAAGCATAAATTTTAGTGATTCCCCCTTGTTCTCCAATATACAAATACTTCATCGTATATGGGGATAGTTGAATACGATGAACAATGCTCAATTTATAAGGGTATCTATGGGGCTGATAATCGTAAATGAAACTAAAATTTATTGTAACCGAATGTTCATAGGGCCTCAAAACCCCACTCACAAAACTAATCCCTGATAATTTTTTTGCATTATTGAGAGTTGATTCAAATTATCCTATTGGTAGTCTAGAGGTATGTGGCAGTATTTTTTCATTTTACTCGAACGAAGAGGCATCTATAAGCTAGAACTTGTCACATTTTATTACATTAAGTGTGTCGCCACAAGTGGATGATATAATAAAATGGGATTTTATACTCGACTCGAAAAAGCATTAAGAGAGTTCAAACAACTTAGTTCATTTTATCCACGGTTCTCCATTACCAAGGATCAAATTAGAAGTTCAGGTTTTACAATACATTCGGGTGTGGTACCTCACACACACAAATTTTAGGCTAATTTTTCTATGTTTTGAAGGTTTCAGGCAGGGTAAAAGTTGATACATTCATTCTAAATGTGTTTTCAATGAACCAAATTATTGAAATCCAATGGAAAAAGACATGATATAGTGTAATTTAAATGCAAGAAGAATGGAAAAACCATACCTACCTCACACAATTCACCATCACCACAATTAATGAGACAAAAATATCTTGGAGGTTTTCATCAAACAAATCCTTTCTCCTTTCATCCAACATGCATTTTACATATCACATCGGACATGAATCTTCTTTAAACTAACATTTGGAGGTTTTGTATACTCTTCTCCGACACCTTACAACAAGCCAATTTTGTGTGCATCCAATAAACTTCGTTTTCCTAAGAGGCCATAATTCAAAAAGGAATTTAGTCAAGCAGTTTGCCTTCCCTACACAGGTTTCCCTAGCTTCAAAGTATGCATGTGTTGGGCATACACTAGAAACGGTTGATGGATTCTATCCTTGCCTACACCAAATGTATTTACTTAAAAGTTTCTATATTTTCAACACTTAAGTGTGCACATCCCACACCCTTGACATTCCACAAGCCCCAAAATAATTAGGTGTAGATTCAAGTAGCTCACATGTTGATTCTATGATCTTGCATTTTGCATACCTTCCATCCTACAACACAACAACAGCAAACAAAAAAATCACTATCTTACGTGCTTTATTAGACAAAAAATTCATGCTCTAACCTTTTATTATCTTAGGAAAGGAGAAAATTTGGCAGAGAAAAGGCCTCTGGAAATTACACCTATCAATTATTCTTGTGAAAAAACAAAAATCTTGCTTTTAAATAAAAACAATTTTGTGCACTCCTAGCAATTGAAACATTCCAAGCGCAGAGGCAAAGCCTTAATATTTGTAAACAAAACAATTCTTCACCCACTATGCCTGATAGGATCCACACCTGCTTGGAAATCCAACCCTGGCACAAGGAGGTAGCATGTTGGTGAAGTGACAATGGTCATAAAGAAGGTGTTTAGTTTTCTTTGGTGGAACAACCCACATGACATGCCAAGGCCCACATAATTCCAAGATGTAACTAGAATAATAAAATTACAATGCCATCCCCTACCAAAGTCTATTTTGAGCCAACACTATAGAAGATAAAAGAGAAAACAAGATTTTTCCCATCACACCCATGCATATAAAAGGTATCACCTGCAACCAACACAATGCTTGGATGCACATTAATCCTCACAAAAACCAAAAATTCCCCAAAATCCTTCTCACATATGTACCACAAAAACCCAAATTTTCATTAATTCATTCTTGGTAAGAGTTTTGGCACAAGTCTTAAGAAAATTGGGGGAATTTAGGAATATTTGAATTATTTTATGATTTACTTAAATTTTCTTCTATGGTTAGTTTCATGGTTTATTTAATTATTTAACAATTACTTTAACCAAAACATTTATCACTGCTGATGTGCCACTTCATTATCGCATAAATAT
This sequence comes from Taxus chinensis, assembly GCA_019776745.2. NCBI lineage: Eukaryota > Viridiplantae > Streptophyta > Pinopsida > Cupressales > Taxaceae > Taxus > Taxus chinensis. The sequence continues at coordinate 622,682,559 of CM034153.1, read as the reverse complement.
CTTTATTGGGGAATAGGTATAATCATTTTATTGATATTGTAAAACAATTTGATTATGACAACGTTAATTGTAAAAGACACTACTTAAAAAAACTCAAACTCAACCTTGAGATGTTGTCAAGTTAAATGAATCACAAGGTGAATGACATCACCTTGCAAATTGAAGACACATAGATACCTTTAGCTTGCAAAGGAAAAATTTAGAGTTACCCTCTTTATTTCATTATCACCCTAGTTTAATTTATTTCATTGCTAATCTTATTCATCATCCCCCATCGGTGGTCAAAATGAAGACCTGACATGAGCCCAAAATTTAGTGACCATCATGCAGTCCTTGGGAAAGAGTTATAAACATGTTTATTTAATAACTGGGATAGGGTTATCTTGATCCCCACGACCCATGGGGATTAGTGAAAACATGAGCATGGAGGGGGAACTACATCTTTTCTCATTGGTCAACTAAGTTTTTTTACTCTAGATTGAATTGAGTTCAATCTGTCTCCATCACATGGAATTCATTTGTTTTACTAAGTTGGGATGTATAACCCACATTTGATGGGTTGATAAGATGACATGATTTTAAAATCCATTAACCGGTCCATGTTGCTTATGTCTTAGGCCACACCTTATACTATTTTTCTTATTAAAACCTTCAAATCATTTCCTTACTCACTAGGGTGAGTTAGAAATGTTATTGAATGTTGAGGTGGCAAATAGACATGACTCCTTCATGAGTTATATGTGAGGTGGTGAGACATTCTATCTCAACACATATCTCAGGTTCACATGAGATCTCAACACTTGGCACTGATCTCCACTAATTTGGTTGACAATGTGCTCATCCCCTTCATGAGTTGATTAAGATTTCGGAAATAACTCTTAGCTCAACACATAGCTCAGTTGGTTTTTTCAGTGATTTTATTGATTCTCAGGCTTGCCAATTGGCATGTAGATCAATCTACAATGTAATGTGAGTTGTTCATTGAGCTAGTAATGTCACTATACAATGAGTTATAATTTGACTTGGTTGAGGATGTATGATATTGTTTGACCATTGTGTAATATTTAATTTGATATCCAACTCAATCCCCTTCTTGTTCTCCATCTTGACCCCATCTCTCTTTATCTCTTTGAGCTAGTTAGAAGTCTTTGGAAATACTTGGGACTTAGTCCCACATGCATCACAATCTAGTTTTTAGATGGATTAATAGGAAAAATTACATACAATATGATGTGAAGAAATGTGAAAGGGTCCTCCTTCTAAAAAAGAGTGGACCCCACCAGCTGTTGGGCCCTAACCGACACATTATGTTGGACCCACCTCGATCATCAAAGACAAGTGTCTACAAACCATATTTTTCTCAGGTAGACTTTGTCTCTTGTCACCACCATGCATGTACAATTTTTTTATTCTCCACATGCCCCATTAGCATTGTGCAACCCATGCTTAATTTGTTCTAGTTGGAGGGAAATTTATCATACTATATCTTTTGCATATGGTATATGTTTTCCTTTGTTCAAAATGTGTCATAAATACTTCGATGATTTCTTCCATATAAATCTAGTTTTAGGAATTTAGAGAACAATTGAACCATGAATGTCCTCTAGATCACACATCCACACTAAAAAAAATTGTACCCTTGAAATTTTCCACTCTCATAAAATCTATGAATGAATAATTCCTTCATTTTCTAGTTTTTCCTCTCTTCTGTGAAATATAATATCTTCGTGCAACTTTTTAAGTACTCGGGATAAAAACATCATTAGAAGGATAACTTAAACTTCTCACCTTGATTTACTACCATCAACAGCTCTCTCTTTTTGAGGCTTTCTCTCCCAATGGAGAAGTTTCTTCCAATTATGGAGCAGTATCTCCCAATAGGGGTTGTCTCCTCCATTATGGAGTGGTCTCTCCAAATGGGGGTTTTCTCTTCTAGTATGGAGTTATGTCTCTCGATGGGGCTATCTAAGCATTAAAGAGATATCTCTTACAGTGTACCATCATGTAACTTATCACTCAATTTTTGGAATCTAACTATCCCAAACTGGAACATGTAATTAGGTGATGAAGAATTTTTACAACCCCCTCCTATCTATTCCATCTGAACCTCTACGCTAAAGGTGTCTCAATATTTTCTGGTGAAGTTTTCTTATCCACTACACTGGTAGAGGCTAGAAAGTGTGTTTATATTCTCTCTTTTTTGTAAATTATTATCAACAAAGGAAAAACAATACATGCTAATTGAAGTATTTGATTCATAAATGTATGTTAGCATCATTATATCACATTGAAAGACATTTATAAAATTTTACCCATTTTAGGGTCTTATGGTTTAGTACTATAGACACCCTAAATCTACCACTCCTCCTAAATCAATTACATTTCCCACTCCATTTCCCAGAAAAAACCCATGAGGAATTAATTGACATTAGTTAATTAATTAAAAAATTTCAATTCCTAATTAATATTCCTCACTTGTCATTATTCTCCATATCCCCCCACTTACGAATTAAAAATTCAAGTTTAATTCCTATCCACTCATCATGTCCCCCACTCACCTAATCATGATTACGTTTTGTAAATTTCAATTAACTAATACCTTCAAATTAATCCAATTTTTAGGCTATAAATAGAGTCTTACCCCCCCCCTTTCATGATAAGGAAAAATCCTATCAGATATTTTGCATTATTTTTTCTCAGATAATCCCCTCCATATTTTCTTAATGTCCGCATAAGCCTTAATTAATCCATCATTAAATCCTCCATCTTCTCTTGTTTGGTGAAAATTTATGATTTGGTCATCTATGTAGTGAATTTATCTCACATTAGAGAATGCACCTACATTTCAATTAGTTCAGGCCTGTCTAATTCATATCCCAATATGAGGTTCACAAAGGAGACATAAAGGATAATGTATAATATGAGTTACTTTACTTTATTGTTATTGGTGTATTTCTGTATTTATTTTACTTTCTTGTGTTTCCATTTTCCCATTCTTCACCTGCTCATAATCAACCACTACTCATGTCCACTTCTTTTTTCTCTCTTTCCACTCTCACTCATTATGCCCTTCAACACATATTCACACCTAACATTCAAGGACAATTGTATTCTTTCCCCATTTGTGCCCCAGTCCTACTCCATTCCCTTACACCCCCTTCTTGTCCTTCTCTCCACTACATTGACCTCTCCTATTTTTGAGACATCTGTCATATCTTCCATTCTCGTCATCCCTCTCGAGTGGGGTCATCCTATCTATCCCTACTTACATCTTCCTATAGTTTTTTGGTTTTAAATAACATCATAACATTCATCATCCACCATCTTATATTCATACAAAAAAGAGTTTTTGCTACTTTTTGCTTAGTCAAGGTAGATTGAATTCTTCCCCCTTTGTGAAACCATACTCAATTCCTCTTCTAATAATTTCTTCTATTCTCACAAGAAAGAGTTTATTCTAATTTTTTCTTAGAGAATACCCTCTCTTTTCTTCCTCCAAAAATGTCTTATTGAAATAAAACCTTCCTTAAGAATAATATCTTCAAAACATTTAATCCTTCCACATGGGGCATATTCATCCATTTTGTCTACTTTTTTTGAAAGGAACTACTTTCATAGTACCCTTCCAAAGAAGGGGAAAATGTAGACACCCAAATTATACCACACCTCCTAGATCAATTAAATTTCCCATTCCATTTCCTATAAAAACCCATGAGAAATTAATTGACATTACTCAATTAGTTAAATCTTATGAAGACATGAAATCACGCACTTTGGGTAATTATCTAGTCCTGATTACATATTATTATTCATATGATTCTAAGTAAGAAAAGTACTAATTAACCCATATATTTGGCCATCTTTGTTTTTTTTTTTCTATTGCCACTTTTGGTCTTGTACACCTTATTTCTCAGTTTGACCTCCGACCCTTCAGCTCCTCTGAGTCTAGAAACTAGCACACAGATAGGATGCCAACACCAGATGCCCCCATCCCCTCTTGGCACCCCTAAGCTCTTTGTACTTTATTCACATATTTTGGGTCCTTTCTATCTTTTTGAGCATCTTATCTTTTTGGTATTCGGTATTTTTTGGTTCATTAAAAAATTCAAGCAAGGGAATCATATAAATATAAAGTTATGTGATCATAATAAAAGAACCAAGCACTAAGCATTATCTATCGCCACATAATCTTACATCTAAAGACTAGTCAAGAGCATTCTAGCATCCATTTAACGGAAAGGAACTAAATTATTCTGCATACACTTCACATAAGGGGATTCTATTCTATTCCATGCACACATCTATTACATTTATCTATTTCTATCTACTTTTCTCACTATCAAGTGCGACATGCACAAGAGCCACCTATGACATGATTCTGCACATATACACCTAGAACTACATTGGGTCTAAAATGGATTGCAACACTCAGTCGTAAGATCACTTTTTTAATAGCTCAGTTGTAAAATATTTATTTTTTAGGATTTGATGTCTTTTTGTGGATTTTGCAAGTCATTATTTCATTACAGGTTTCCAGTGACCTCAACAATCATTGTGCAACCTCCTAGTGACCAAAAGTGAAGGACATTGAACACCTTGTGACCATTTAAATATGGTTTTCTAAGAATTTTTTTCATTCTCAAACTCCTGATGCAAGCCATGAATCTGATTTGAAATCCTTAACCACTGTGAAGGTTGGCCATGTTGAAATAAAGCAAGTTGAGGATTCTGAAATCTCTCTCAAGCTAATAGTTGATGGAGAAAATGAAAAAATGGATGCATTTTCTTTCCCATTTGAAGAAGAAAACTCTTTCCATGATGAAAACTATGAAATAGAGGGTGTTGAGGTCATTGAAGGAAAATATCCCCTTGAGAAAGAAGCAGTGGAATGTAATAAGATTAAGGGAAATGAAATAGCGGGGAGCAGTAAGACTTGGGGTTCACTGATATGAGCTCTTGTAGAAGACATAAAATGTGGATGAGAAGAATAACTAGCGTGAGAGTGAAAACCATCCTTAAGATGTTGACTTTCATATTTAAGAGATGTAATCATTGATTCATAACCCAAAATGTATCTTGAAATAAAGAATGTAAAGCTTGAATAGACTTGCAGATTGATTAATTGTCATTAGAACTAATAGAGTCATCGAAGATATAGTCAAAGATGGCACCAAATTGTGAAGGCATCATGTTGATAAGGAGATACATAGTGTCTAGGGTTTTATGGAGAGCATATTTACAAGATGGGTGCATTTGAAGAAACTAAAGAAAGAAAACTTGAAAGACCTTATGAGCCATGAGAGAAATAAAATGAGGACCCAAGAGTATTCCAATGAATCAGGTTCACCAAATGATTTGAAAAATATTAAAATTTACAAAACCCTAATTACAGAGTAACAACGCAATAATAACAATGAAGTACAAATATGCCCCAAGCAATAAGCTAGATAAAAATGAAACCCTAGGTGTAAGAGAGAGGATAGAGGACTTATGTGATTTCGTAATAAATCCCGAAGTGTGTTGGGTTGGAAAATTGTTGAATAGGAGGAATATGTTGCATTTGCACTCAAAAAATTATAGAACTATCAGAATAAGTTGGACTAGGGAACTTGGACTAGATCAAGGGCACCTAGGCACTGGAGACTGCTTCTGGGTACCCGCGACTATAAAAACCCTCAAAAACTAATTGTTGTAGTGTCGTAAGATGTTTTCTAATCTCTATTGTTGGCTTCATATATGTCGTTGGAAGATTGAAGAGTTTTCTTATAACCTACAAAACAAATGATCTCCTACAAAACCCCAAAACACATCAAATCCTAAAAATAAAAATATGCAAATGGGGTGTCGGAATGACCCCGACAATCACCTAACAGAGGGAAATTTGTCAGGATGAGGGTTATAAAATCACATTAACCATATTAAATTAATATTGAACAAACATTAATGTACATACATAAATAAATAAATAACAAAGTAAAATAATTAACACCATAACACATGATATAACGTGGAAAACCCCAATGGGGTAAAAAACCATGAAGAAATTTTCCATTTTATTGAGAAACGTTTTACCAGTCCAGAACTCCCTTCCTCACTTCTACTCCTTGTTTTTAACCCGAAATAAATACATATATCTGAATATGGCCCCCACTACCAATTTGTGGCACCTGCGAGCACTCCTGTCCATTTTTTGAGTGCCCTTGTCCAGCATATTCGTCCAAATTTGCATTTTTATGAGCTTCGGTGAAACAATATATGCTTCGAATTCTCTAGTTTTCTAGTTCTATGCACCTTCGGGATCTTTGTGAAATAGCTAATTCATTTTATCCCTTGCTTGCAACTAGGGTTTCATATTTTCTAGCTTAATTTTCTTGGGTTATTTATTGTACTTAATTGTTATTTATTTACTACTACAATAGCAAATCAAATTAAGAATTTTTATAGCATAAATCCATATTTTTCTTAATCATTTTGGTGAACTCGAACTTGATCTGAACACTCTTAGGATCCTCATACTTATTTTTCTTTTGTCTTCCTAGGATTTTCTCATCATGGATATTTATATCCATGATTTCTTCCTCACCAACCATGAATTAAGAGCTAAGATCAATACACTCCTAGGTACCACTCACATTTTTTCTAATCTTTATCTAGATATAGTATATAATACATTCATAGATGCATTTTCTCAACACATTGATTTTCCTTCTACTCATGTTCTTGGTCTTGATGTCTTTGACAATGACCCCCCTTTGTACATAATGATTCAAATAAATAATTTGGGTCTTAAGCAAACCATCATCGATAATTGATCTGAGCTTAATCTATGCACTTTATCATTCATTGAGGCTATTGGCATTTCTTCTGCTTATTTTAGTCCTTCATCCATCTCTCTTTGTGATTATGATGGTTTTATTCGTCCATGTATAGGAAACATTACTTTACTTATCATTATCACACAAAAAACTATTAATACATTCTTCTTCGTCATTGAATTCCCAGTTTTGTATAACTATTTACTTGGTATACCATGGTTTCACCACATGTAATGCATACCCTCTACTGTGTATTGATTTTCAAGTTATTACATGAGGGTGTTGACTATATAGTCCCCGCTGATTGTGAACCATTTAAATATTGTGACCATGATCCAAATACTACAATTCTTATTCCCAAATTTGATACTATTGATGAACCACAACCCATGGATATTTTGTCTCATTTACCACCACTTAAAGGTGATATTTTCATGCTAGATATTGTCTCATCTACAACATGACCTCCTCCTAAATATACCACTACCATGATTCTTTATCAAAGGCATGTCCAGACATTAGATATCATCCCATTTCCTTCACCTTATCATGAGAAAGCTCCATCATCACGTCCTCCATTCACATGTACAGTTTTCATGAATGACTCTTATTGAGAACATATTCCATTCAATCTTACTTCATTTGACTATATATGCACTCATAATGGGTTAATTCGGCTAACATTTGCAATTGAATACATCCTTCCTCCAACTCATGATCATCACCTATACCATGGATTAGTTTGCATTATCATTTATTATGGTCTTCTAGTATTTTATCCATTGATATTTCTTCCACATACTCCTCACACTTATCCACTTACACTTGGACAATCTTGGCTTGATTACATTGGGGGAACATTAGACCCTAACCATATTTATATATCATTACCCATACCATTTGGACATGTTTTCATTTGCAATGACTCATTTATAGGATATTCACCAAATCTCACATGCTGGTATGCCCATGGGTGTTCATTACCTCTTTCCATTGATGAGCAATATTCTATGGGTATGTACAACTTACGCTTAAATGGTACTTTACTCGACCAACCTGATATTATCACTTCCCATGTTTTGGATGCTTCACCATTTATATTTGACGATGACAATGATGAACTTTTAGATAACATTACATAATCATTCTTATCATAACACACTCGGGAGGAATCACACCTATTTCTCACCCTAGCATTGACACACATCTTATTTTCTCATCACTTCAGATCTATACTTTCACATATGACATATGTATCTTGACATACTCTAGTATCATCATTTCCTGATGACGCACTCTCATGTTACGGTGCACACTTAACTGTTAAGGGAATGCTATGCACTATACTACACACTACACTACACACTACACACACTACATACTTCACACATCACATAATCATCTCCTTCTCGTAGAATCTGTTGTGCATTATGCACACTGCACACTCTACACATTCATGATATATATTTTTTACATCCACTTGTACATGTTGCGGTCATTACCCTATGTTTCACTCTAGTTCCACAATTCATACTCAACTACTTAGGGTCTACATCTCAAATGGACCTCACCACACTCACGTGCTTAATCACTCACGCATTCACTTACACTTTACATTTTGTGCTTTAATGATCACATATTTATAATACACACAATTCATACCATTTCTCGATGATGTAATCTTGCTCTATGGTTCATTCTTGACTACTGATGGGCATGTATAAATGAACCTCATTACTTAAATACACATCCAATCTGGGGGCACGCTACTCCTATCATTCACCATGTATTTAATTCTCTCTCATCCACAACATCCTACATATCTTGGTCGCATTTAGTATAGCTTACATTTACTTGTTACATGCACATCTTATTACACATGCTAGATAGATATCTTGTATTTCATTATCTTTATCATACACACATGTGTGTTCACTTGATTTATATTTTTGATCTCAGATTCTATAGATCTATACATGCATCATGGATTCTTAGCGCAATACTTATTACCAGTCCCATAGTGGCTCCTAGGGGCATCCACTTTCATTCACTACACGTGTTATTGTTTCATTTTTCATAGCACATAATTATCAGATTATACATGCATTGACATAATTTTTATCTTTCTAACATGTTAACGAGTGCTTCATGTGCAACATTTGTGTTGCAGGTCTATTTTCTTCCATGGATATCTCTTACATTGTTTTCTTATGCTTGTCATTTTTTTCCACTATTTACAGGATTTTCAATTTGTCTTTTATGTACACTTGTCTGCTTTTGGCCTATTCGGCCTTGATTATCTTGTGGCATCATGAGTGTGTCCCATGTTTGAAACCTAATTTTTGCAGTCTAAATTGTCTTCTTACATCTTACCTTACACATTATTTTCATTCTTGTTAGCTTACATTATATATTCTATATGAAATTTTTTTCCTTGCACTAGTACTTTTCTCTCAGCCACTTTGTTTGTGTGTGCCTTGGTTTTTACCAAACACACTCACTTCCCCCAGAAGGGCACAGTTTCATGATAGTGGTTGGCCCTCCTTTGCATCACATACTCCTTAGTGATGTTGCATGCACCCTAAATGATGGAAAGAATCATTTGGGTGAATCATTTACCCCATAAAATAGTCTACAATCATCACATAGCGTAACACAATACTGATACGACACAATCATCAACATCATACAGGGCTCAGAATATGACTTGGGTCCTTAGTGTTGCATATACATCAGCTCTCAGACTTGGATAGTAATGCCTAGGTTCCCTTGACCCTTGTTGGATGCCTATGACCAGGGGACAGTTAGACATAATTCTTTAGTGCAGCACAGTCTACAACACTCCACACAGTGGCTTTTACATGGTAGATATTCCTTAGCACCCACCATACAAACAACATTGAACATTTTCTTCTTCAACATTGGATTGGGATTGGTCAAATTGGATCATATTTTTACACACCATCTGTAGTGGTGATCCATATTATGAGAATCAATTAATGGTTGGAAGATGACACCATAATTTTCTCCCTACACTTCTTCCAGATCATTGGTGTGAGAGCAGATGAAAAACTTACAACTGGCACAACTAGCATGAGATCGCCCAAGATACTAGGTCTTCTACAACATCTATGAGATCCTTTCTACACTCTTTCCTCATCATAGATCAGGTGTACATGTTCCTTTTTTCACATTTTTCATTTTACATGCTTTTTACACATATACATGTATATTTGAATATTTGTTCATTTTTCTCTTTTGTAGGTCCATTCGTATGGGAAGCGGTTGTCAACATCTTTCATCACCATACTACATCAATTACATCAAACAAAAAATCATAAACATCAACAACAAGAACATTGGTGACACCTACAACACACGTTTCTTCCCTAGGATTGTTATCTCATCACTTTTTGCATTTTCTCATCGTTAGTCTCCATGCTCCAACTTTTTATCACTCCACACTTTTCCTTGTCTCTCAGCATGCTTCTTGCCATCGATCTACATGGTTATCAGGTAATCATCTCTATCTACTTTATATTATCAAACTTTCACTCAAAAACATAAAATAGGAGAAAAAGTAGACACCAAATCATGCACTTTGGGTAATTATCTAGTCCTGATTACATACTACTATTCATATGATTCCGAAGTAAGAAAATTAATAATTAACCTTTTCCTTTGGCCATATTTACTTCCTTTCTATTGCCACTTTTTTTCTTTCACACCTTCTTTCTCAGTCTGACTTCTGACCTATTAATTACTCTAAGTCTAGACACCCGTGCCAAGACATGATGCCAACACCAGGTGCCCCTGTCCCCTCTGGGTGCCTTTAGCCTATTTGTACTTTATTCACATATTTTGGGTTCTTTTTAGCCATTTGAGCATCTCATATTTTTAGTAGTTTGAACTTTTGGGGTTAATTATGAAATTCAATTAAGGGAATCATATAAATATGAAGTTATGTGATCATAATAAAGGAACCAAACACTAAGCATTAGCAATCACCACCTAAGTTGACATCCAAATGCTATTCAAGAGCATTCAAGGGAAAGGGAATACATTATTCTACATACACTTCATAGGACAGGATTCTATTCTATTCCATACATGAATCTATTAAATTTCTATACATCTCGCTACTTTGATTGCTATCAAGTGCAACATGCATAAGAACCGCCTAGGGCACGATCCGGCACACACACACCTAGAACTACATTGGGTTTGAGATGTAGTGCAATGCTCATTCGTAAGATCACTTGTTTGACAGATGAGGATAGTTTGACACCTCATTTTTCATATTTCATTTTTAGTTGATGTTTTTTTAGGGTTTTGTAGGTCATTATTTTATTGCAAGTTTCTAGTGACCTCGGCGACTATTCTATGACCTCCTAGCGACCAAAGGAGAAGTACAATGAACACCTTATGAACAGTCAAATATGGTTTTCTGAACATTTTTGTAGTCACATGTTCCCACTACTAGTCTGTGGTGCCCGCGGGTGCCCCTGTCCCTTTTTAGGCCCCCTATCCAACATATTCCTCTGGATATGCATTTTTTTTATCTTCAATGAAACATTCTATTCTTCATATTTTATATTTTTCTATCTTTATGCACCTTTTGTATCTTTGTAAAAAAACTAATTCATTATATCCCTTTTTTACAACTATGGTTTCATATTTTTTAGCTTAATTTTCTATTGGGGTTAGCACAAGGTTGTACAGATTATATATCGGATCTAAACATACATGTAAATAAAAACAAATATTCTACCAGAAGAAATCTACGAAACAAGAGATATAAATCAACACATAATTTAACATGGCTCACCCAATGTGGGGTACATCCACCAAGAAAAAAACTAATATATTATCCAAAGCTTTGACAAGATATACAATTAAAGATCTACAATCTTCCACACCTCTTAGATGTACAGTACTTTCTTTCCCTCAAGCTTTAGGTTCTTATCCAAGAATTCTCTCTCTCTCATAATTATTCTCACAATAATAATAAACTCATTCAATTCTCTACTTCTAAACCCTAGCTTTTATGCTTATATAGGCATATACAAACTTAGGGCACTTAGCCATACAATGATAATCAATAGATCTGCTTTAACACTAAAAATAGATTTAATTCCCGAGAGTTAAATAAAACACTCCAACATAGGTAATCGATGCTTATTAACCCTAACTGATGTTGGTTCCTCCTTCCTAACCAATGTCGGTCATGGGTGACCGATGTCAATCCCTCTTTAACTGATGTCAGTTACTATATTTTCCAAAAAGTTTCAAATTGCATGTTAATCTGAAGTAATTGACCTCCACAACTCAACAATCTCCCACTTAGAAATTAATTACTGCACCATACATGTACAACGTCATTATTGGATCCTGCCTTAGCTTTGTTTTTTCCTCTTCAAGTCTCAAACTCGAAGACTAATAGAAGTGTAGTATAGCTCCAACTTCTCCTTTGCTAATGGCTTTGTTAACGTATTTGTAGGGTATTCACTCATATGAATCTTCTACAGATTCAACTTCCTATCCTCCAATACATGTCGTATGAAGTGATACCTCAACTGAATGTGTTTTGTTCTTGAATGAAACACTGAGTTCTTTTCCAAATGAATTGCACTCTAACTATCACTGAAAAATTTGCAATCATTTTGCTTCCTTCATAACTCTTCCATGAACCCACTCATCCATATCATCTCCTTGCTAGCCTCTGTAGGTGCAACATACACTAGCCTTAGTAGTAGACAAAGCCACAACCTTCTACAATCTTGAAATCTAGCTAACTGTCATCTCACCTGCTATGAAAACATATCTAGTAGTGTTTTTCCTACCATCCAGATATCCAACCATATCCAAATCAACATAGCCACATAATGAAATATCCAAACCTTCATATCATAACTACATGCTAGATGTCCATCTCAAATACCTTAGTATCCATTGGACAAATTTCCAATGCTCTTTACCTGGATTGGCCATATATCTACTCATAACTCCCACTTCCTGTGTAATGTCTGGTATGGTACAAACCATAGCATACATGATACTCCCAACTACTGAATCATATGGAACTCGTGTCATGTATTTGACCTCCTCATGTGATGATGGACACTAATATTTTCTCAATTTGAAGTGTTCAACCATAGGTGTAATAACAGGTTTTGCATTCTACATCTTGAACCTTTCCAACACCCTATAGATATAATCCTCCTAAGACAAATACAATTTCTTGTTCTTCCTGTCTCTATGTTTTTGCATACCAAGGATTATTTTTGTAACTCCTCAATCCTTCATAGAAAATGTGTGAGCTAGCTTTCCCTTAAGCTCACCAATGTCCCACATATTAGATCCCACAATAATCATATCATCCACATACAGTAACAAAATAATATAGCTCCCATTTGCAAGCTTCTTGAAATAAACACAATCCTTAGATCCACATCTCAAGTAACCATGCTCATGCATAAAACTATCAAATCTCATGTATCATTGCCTTAAAGCTTTCTTGATCTCATATAGGCTCTTTTTAACCTGCACACTAATTTTTCCTTACACTTGACTTCATACCCAAGTGGTTGATGTATATAAATCTCTTCATCCAAATCACCATGAAGGAAATCCATCTTCACATATAATTTCTCTAAATGCAAATCATGTACTGTAACTAAACTCAATATAGTATGAATAGAAGTCATCTTAACAACAGGAGAAAATATTTCACAAAAGTCAATACCTACTTTTTGTGTAAATTCCTTTACTACAAGCCTTGCCTTGTAGCTTTCCTGTTCACCCTCTTCTTCCTTGATCCTATAAACCCATTTGTTTTGGAATGTCCTCTTACCTGCTGACAACTTAACCAAATCCCAAGTTTGGTTTTGTTCCAAAGAGTCCATCTCCTCATCCATGTCATGCTCCCACTGCACATGGGTCTTATCCTACATTGCTTGTTCAAAACTCTTTGGTTCACCATTACCATTCAATAATAAATAAAATAGAGACAGGTGTAAATATTTCTGGAGGTTTACTTACCCTTTGAGACCTTCTCGTAGAAGTTTGGGGTATCAGAGGCTCATTCTGGACCTCCTAGACATTTGTATCCAAATCTGTCAGTGACTGATGCCGATCACCTATAACCGATGTTGGTTTGTATATTCTGTAACTGATATCGGTTTTGATGACCAATGTCGGTCAAGGGTCAACTGACAGTGGTTACTATGTAACCCTATCAATATTACTTTTAAATCTGAGAGTTCATTTTCATTCACAAACTTCTCAACCGGTTCTTCCTTAGGTACCAAAATTTAATCCTTGTACATTTTGTTTTCATTCCATTTAATGTCACAAATCCTACTAATATTAGAATTCTCTAAATCCCAAAAATAGAATCTGAAATCACCATATCCATAACCAATGAAAGGTGCATCTCTTGGATTTTGCATACAATTTTTTCCTATTTTCCTTATCAATATGCACAAAAGCTTCTGAACCAAAAACTTTAAGGAAAGATAGATCTACCCAATTTCCGGTCTAAGCTTCCTCTCATATTCATCCATCTAGTGAACTTGAAGGCTTGTGGTTAATCAAATAAATTGTTGTATCAACTACTTCTTCCCTAAACTGCAAGGGCAATCCAAAATGAATCCTCATACTTCTAGCACGTTTCATGATTTTCCTATTCATTCTTTCTGCAACACCATTCTCCTGTGGTGTTCTTAGAACCATTCTTTCTCTATGTATCCCATTCACTGAACAATAATCATTGAAGTCCTTGCTACAGTATTCACCACCATTGTCAAATCTAAGGAACTTTAACTTTGAATTTGATTTATTCTCAACAAGAAATTTCCATCTTTCAAAAGTCTCAAAAACATCAGATTCACGTTCAATACAATAAACCCATACCTTTCTTGTAGCATCATCAATGAAAGTAACATAATACTAGGATCCTCCATAAGAAGATACCTGAGCCGGTCCCCACACATCTAAGTGTAGAAGCTCCAATTTATGATCCTTATTAGTTGCCCCAACATTGATAAATCTCACTCTCTTTTGCTTTCCAAAAATACAATTCTTACAAAAATCAAGATCTAAATCTTTCAAATCTGATAACTTACACTTACCCTTTAAGATCTACATTCCTTTTTTACTCATATGGCCCAACCGATTATGCCACATACATGCATCTAAATCTGAATTAGATAATGTAGAAAAGGAATCGATAACACCGGTAGATAAATATAATTTTCCTACCTTCTTACCTCTTGCACAACAAAAACACCATTGGTGACTTTCTAAGAGTCTCCTATAAATGTAAGCATGTAACCAACTTCACCTAGTTGTCTTGTAGAAATAAAATTCCTCATGAGGCTTGGCACATGCCTCACATCTTTCAATACCCATGTATTTCCATTTTGTAATTTTAGATGAACTTCTCCTTTACCAGTAATACTGCAAGGTTTATCATCACCCAAATAAACATGCCCAAAATTGCCCTGGACATAATTTCTGAAATAACCCTTATTAGGGGTTGCATGGAAAGAATTTCCTGAATCTAAAACCCATGATTCAATTCTATTATCTAAAGAAAGAATAAGATCATCTTGCATTACCTCTGCAGCAGCAAGATTTTCTTCTTTACATTTGTCTAGTTATTGGTTCTCTTTATTCTTTGACAAACAATATTTCTTTGTATGTCCTTTCTTTCCACATTTCCAACAAGCAATTCCCTTACCTCTAGATTTAGATCTATTATCCCTTGAATTGTATTTCCCATTACTCTTACTCTTAGATATCTCCTTTTTTCCTGCCCTTGCTTTCTACATTCAAAGTATTCCCAGATGATTATTCCTCTATACTCGTTTTATGAATTTCTTCATTCAATATTATACCAACCACATCATCAAAATTCAAAATATTATTAGGATATGTTATATTACTAACAATCATTACCAAATTATCCTAACTATCAGGAAAAGAACATAAGAATAAAAGCTGTTTTCACTTCATCATAAAATGGTATATGAACTGATTTTAACTGATTTACAATAGATCTGAAATCATTCAAATGACTGGATGCAGATAAACCTTCATGTATATTAGAACTAAATAGTTTCTTCATCAAATAAAATTTATTTGAAGCACTAGGTTTTTCATATAAATTAGCAAGAGAATTCATTAACTCTACCTTAGAAGTCGCTTCTGTAATATTGGAAGCCACAGATGTTGTCAGGCTCAATCTTATAGATCCCAAAGCATTTCTGTCAAGAATCTTCCATTCTTCATCAATCATCTTCGTAGGTCTAGACTTTTCATGCAATGGTAAGTAAAAATATCTTTGATATAAATAATCCATAGTCTGCATCTTCTATAATTGATAATTTTGGTCTTCAAACTTCTCTACCTTGTATTTATTTTCTTCTGCCATTGTTGTAGCTCTCACTTTATCAGAAAACCCTCTGTGAGTAAATCTATCAACACATAAAACCCTCAAACAAAGATCTGATACCAGTTGTTGGGGTTAGCACAAGGTTGTATAGATTATATATCATATCTAAGCATACATACAAATAAAAATAGATATTCTACCAAAAGAAATATACAAAACAAGAGATATAAATCAACACCAAGTTTAACGTCATTCACCCAATGTGGGCTATATTCACCAAGAAACAAGCCAACCTAGTATCCACAGCTTTGTCAAGATATACAATTGAATATCTACAATCTTCCCACACCTCTCAGATGTACAATATTTTCTTTCCCTCAAGATTTTGCTTCTTCTTGAAGAATTTTCTCTCACACAATTATTCTCACAACAATCATCAACTCAATCAATTTTCTACTTCTAAACCCTATATTTTATACATTTTATAGGCATATACAAACTTAGGACACTTAGCCATGCAATTATAATCAATAGATCATTTTCTTTAACAATAAAAATAGATCTAATTCCCGAGAGTTAAATAAAACACTCCCACACAGGTAACCGATATTGGTTAACCCTAACTGATGTCGGTTCTTCCTTTCTTGACTGATGTCAATCATAGGTGACCAATGTCAGTCCCTCCTTAGCCAATGTTGCTTACTGTATTTTCCAGCAAGTTTTATATTGCATGCTAATCCGAAGTAATTGAGCTCCACAACTCAACATTTTCTTGGCTCATTTGTTTTACGTAAATGATATTTATTTACTACTACAATAACAATCAAATTAATAATTTTTATAGAATAAATCCATATTTTTATTAATCACCTTGTTACTTCCTAATTAATATTCCTAACATGTCATTATTCTCCATGTTCTAAAGGTATGAACAGAGTTATAGAAAATTGAAAAATAAATAATAATATTAATATATATTATTTCATTACTTTGAATATTATTACACGTATCTATATATGATGGAGTAATTCTAAATATAAGGAGATGTAAAACTAAGTTTTTTTGACAACACTCCTAAAATTTCCTATCTACGTGAGTTTGGTTTAACAACCAAATCTCATACATAACAATATTTTAAACATCTCACCCATATACTAGCTCACAAATTATATTATGCTAACCCATAATGTGAGTACTAGAATATTATTTCCTGACATTCCCTCCATAGTGCAAACATGGGAGAAAAATAATCGTACTTCTTTCGCAGCGTGTCACCCGTGCGTTCTCATGATCTGGATGGCTTTTCAAGACAACCAAAAACCTTAACAAGGATGGTTTAATATGACAGCCAACAACTTCAATAAGGATGGTTTTATAGGACAACCAATAACCTCAATAAGGATGGTTTTACAGGATAACCAAAAACCTCAACAAGGATGGTTTTACAAGACAACCAACAACCTCAACAAAGGATGGTTTTACAGGATAACCTACAACCTCAATATCATTATGTTGTTTTTCCTTATGCTTTCATTTGTTCCCTATGTTTTTCCTTCATGTAATTATGTAGGAAACACTGCTCACTGAATACAAATATGAAAGAGGTAGAAATTAAAATGGAACATTAAGACCATGTTCCCCCCCCCCTTAATGTGAACATTTCACTTATTCAATACAAAAGAGAAACTCTAAAATAGAATCACACAACTGGAACTAACTAGAACTCTGAAAGCAAACTCACACACACTGTCACCAAAGCTTTGTGTAACCCCTGTCTTTGGTGACTGATGAGAGGTCATTGATTAACCTCGTGTATCACATTCCTCCATCCTCCATTGATAGGCTGCTAACTCAGCCAGATGTGATCATGAAGCTCAATGATTTCTGCATTATTTATTTTATCTTTGTCCCCACAATGTGAAATAAATTATTTTGCGGACGTCGGGTAACACCAAAAATGTTTCCGTGCTGAAATTTTTTTGTCATGACTCTGTTGAGACTTTTGACTACACAATACAACTACAACATGACAATTAAAAACCCAAAATAACCTATTTAAATTTTACGACATTTAACTTTGACGTGATAACATGCTTTGACCTTTTAACCTTGAACTATAATAAGATTCAACTAATTAACATAGGATGAAACAAATAAATTTTTAAGGACTAACATGTGTTGTAAATATGAGACTCAATACTTCACATAGCACAATATTGACTTATAATATTTGACCCACTATAAACAATGACGAAATGGGTAAGGGGGATTTATGAACTAATTTAACCCATAATCAACTAATAGAAAGACAAATAAAATAAAGGGAGACACGATGTTCTAAAATTAATAGTGACTATCAATTAACAAACTAACCTAGGATACCATGGATTAGACAAATGATGGGAATAAGACATGTTATAAGTGGATATGATAGTTGTCCTATAAAACTTCAATTGTGGTCAATACTGGATTAAAACACCTTCACTGGAGTCTGGATCTGCGTGCATGCAATATTATGGTTTCTAAGTTCTAGATGTCTTTTTCCAAACAAGTAAGACAAATACCACCAAATATGTAAACTCCCATAAATATAATATCAAATTTTATATCACATCCCAAGAACATGAATAGAGGTGGAATATGGGATTGAATTGGATTCACAAATCCAATCTATTCCCAACAATGAATGCATGACAGGGCTACTCTAACTTCTCCTAGTTGGTGGAATCTCTGGCAGTGCTTCAGATATCAATTTCCTTCGTCATGAAGCTCATAGAGGTCTAATTTTGGTGCAACATGTCTTGATGAACTATTGGTGCTAATATAGTCTTTGAAAACCATATGCATTTCAACCAAAAAAAATCGATCCAATAAATTGTGGATGAGAATCATAGATTATACTATGATTAGTGGTTTACTTTTGGAGATTGTATCACTACAATGCAACTAGATGCGGAAATAACCAACCTTTTTCAAAACATTCAGTGCTTCAGAACTAAGAATAATATATGGGTAAGTGATATTCCAATGCAAATGTAATGTAGACGTATATCGATGCAAGCCCCACCGATATCTCCGATGCACATATCAAGTAGAAAGGAGGCGAGTGTGATGAGGTGTCCACACAGATGCAGGTTTTCAATGCTATAAAACTCAAATGAAAATCACACAAAACAAATCACACCTTGTATGCATCCTCATAAGACTAAAACATCTACAGGCCACATTAATACTATTGGTATTTCCACTTCATAGGATGGTCACGGGTAGATCCATGTTCAATGTAATGGTAAAGGCACTGATGAGTTTTTTGTAAAAGAGGATAATTTCTTGCTACTTGATGTGATGTGACTTATATTAAGACACCTCTAATATTTGTTTCTTCTCCTTAAAAAACTCTCTAGCATGTGGTAGTCTCTCAGAAGATTCTAAGTGGTTGGAGTTTGACTTGCGCAAATCTCCTTCACACTAACAATAATAATCTGACTATATACTATATCAATGAAATCAACTTATAAATCTAAGGCAACTATGAAGAATATTTTGTTGCCTCATTATAATTTTTTTCCTCCATCACAAATGCAAAGAACAAACATTCTCTGATACCAAATTTAAAGGTATGAGAAGAGTTACAAAAAATTGACAAACAAATAATAATATTACTGTATATTATTTCATTGCTTTGAATATTATTACACACATATATATAGGATGGAGTAAGCCTAAATATAAGGAGATGTAAAACTGAGTTTGTTTAACAAAACTCCTAAAATTTCATATCTATGTGAGTTTGGTTTAACAACCAAATATCATATATAACAATATTTTAAACAACTCACCCATATACTAGCTCACAAATTATATTATGTTAACCCATAATGTGAGCACTAGAAAAAAAATTCCTAACACATGTCTCTCCACTTACGAATTAAATATTATAGTTTAATTCTTATCCACTCATCATGTGCCCCACTCACCTAATTATGATTAATTTTTACAAATTTCCATTAACTAAAACCTTCTATTTAATCTAATTTATAGGCTATAAATAGATCCTTACCCCCCCTCTTTCACGATAATAAAAAACATGCTAGATATCTTGCACTCTTTCTGAACATGTCATCCCCTCCATCTTGTCTTAATGCCCAGATAATATCTACTTCATCCATCACTAAATCCTCCATCCTCTCTTTTTTTTGCAAAGTTGTGAGTCGATCATCTGTGTAATGAAGCTATCTTGCATTAGAGAAGATACCTACATTTCAATCAAAAATGGCCCATCTGATTCATATCCCAATATGAGGTTTATGAAGGAGACATGAAGGAGAAGGTATAATCTTAGTTAATTTACTTTCTTGTTATCAATGTTTTTCTATAGCGTATAGTGAAAATATAAATGAATTTTCATTTACAAACATTGCCAACAAACTTAGGTCTTACAAAGTGCATATAATGAATTACAAATTTATTACAATTACATTTTCTAAATGAAAGGAAATAATGCCAATGTAAATTCATGAAACAGTATAATTTTTACCTTTGTACAGACATCATCCCACCTCATATTGCTTCTTTGAAGCTCACTTCAACTCACGGCTATAAACTGCATATTACCATGTCTTACAACTTGTTTTGGAGAACCATTTTTTTAAGTTCCCTATTAATACAAAAATCCTCTTTACCCATCTTGTCATTGCTAAAATAAAGGTAAGAAAACATGTTAATTTTAACATTTATATGAGAAATATTACTAAAATGATACAACTTGTAATTAGTTTCTCATACTATCTCTTCTTAATTAGATATCTGCTCTAATTTTTACATCCACATTTTACTCAGAACAATAAGTTATTTTCCTTCATAGTTAAGAAATCCATAAATGTGAATTGGAAGTGAAAACAATACATCCTAAGTAAATTTTAGCTATGCAAAATATCAATCCATAAAATGCAAGCAATTTCTTACCGACTCATTTTAATGGATTTCCTCTATGGGTTTTCATTAGATAAACTAGTTTTATGCATGAGATTGGTTTGTTGAATATTGGTCCAATTTCTTCCTATGAATTTGAAGGTGGAGTCTCTAATATTTTTTAATCCAATTTCCACTCATATAATAGTGATTACAATATTTTTTTCTATTCCTCATATCTTATGTTAGAGATTATTCTTTGTACGCAATGAAAATCGCTTCATAATGAGAAAGCAGGATAACTCAAATGTATATCAACTCCTTTATGTTTCCTTTGTGAAATTCGGATCAAGAGAAGACATGGACGATTCTGGAATATATTGTAGTGTAGGTACTTCTCCATGTAAAGTAACTTCATTGCACAAATTATTGATAACTCCACTTTGCACCAAATAAGGGAGGAATGGATTTGGGGATGGGTGATTTAAGGACTCATGTGGGAATTAGGACAAGGCAAGATAGGGATTCTCTATGCTAAGAAAATTCAAGAGCTCAGATGGTATTTTTTACTTGTGTTGAAAGAGGGGGTAAGGCTCTATTTATAAACCTGATTAATTTGAAATATTTAATCAATCACAATTTGAAAAAGTAAGTATGATTTGGTGAGTCGGGGACATGGAGAGTGGATGAGAATTAAAATTGAATATTTAATTATTAAGTGGAAGAGATGGATAATAATGGTATGTGATGTAGATTATGATGTGGAAGGCTTAATTAGGTAATGACAATTATTAATTAATGGACTAATGTCAATTAATGCTTCATGGATTTTTGTGGGAATGGAGTGTGAAAATTAATTGATTTAGGAGGATGGTAAAATTGAGGTGTCTAATTTTTCCCCTATTTGGAAGGGCATTATGAAAGTAACGTCCTTTCAAAGAAAGTAGACAAAATGGATGAATATGCCCCATGTGGTGGATTTTTAGGGATTTGAAGAGATTCTTCTTATGAAGGTGTTTCTTCAATAAGAATTTATTATAGGAAGAAAAGAGAGAGTATTATCTAAGAAAAAACTTTTTCTTGTGATAATAGAATATGGTGGATGATGAATGCTATGGTATCCTCAAAATAAAAAATACCATGGGAAGTTTGTTTTAATATGGATAGGATGATGCCCCTTGAGAGAGTTGGTGGAAGTGGAAAAGACGACAAATCTCTTGAAAAGATGAGATATATATCAAAAATAAATGGAAGATTAAGTTTGGGTGGATGAGGATGAGGATGACGTGGGTGAGTAATGGGGTACATGGGTGCGTAGATGTGGAAATAATTCAATTGGCATTTAATTTTAAGTGTGATGATATACTTAATTAGTGATGAGTGGAAATATTAAAAAATAAGTTGACGAGAGTAGTATTTGATTACGAGTCGGTGAAGGGTGAAGAAAATATCATGAGAAAATAAAAATAAGAGGTGATGACTCAAGGGATAGGGATATAGAACAAATTGTATGGAGATGTAGGTGGAAGATGAAAGTAGAGAAAATAAAGAGGAAAGGAAATGGGGATGAAGGAAGGAATAATAACAAGGGAAAAAGGGGAAGAAAGGATAAAGAGGAAGAAGAACAATGAGAAAAGAAAAAAAGGAGAAGGATGAACAAGATTATGAGGAAGAAGGTGAGAAAAGGATTATATTAGTTGGGAGGACTATCATGAAAAATATGAAAAGTGTAGAGGGGGAAAGGAGAACATGGTAGAGAAAAATGGAATGAAAGAAGTGGAAGAAGTAAGAAGATGAGAGATAATAATGCTAGGGGAAAGGGAAATTAGGAAGGAGGAAAAAGAGGTAAATTTTGAGGTGAAAGGAGATGATAGTAGATGATAGATCAGGTGAATGAAATAACTAATGATAGAGGAAAGGGAATGAGGATGAAATGGGTGTATAGAGGGATGAAGAATAGATGACAGTGAAAGCATAAAAGACAGAGAGAGGGTGAAATATAAGATGAAGGTAATGGAATAAAATATAAAAATATTATATGGAGAGGCATTTATAAGATGAAGGGAGAGAAAAGATGGAGAAATGAGGGAGATGAGGAAGATGAAGAATTAAAAGGAAGGAAGAGACGATAGAGAAGATAAAGTAAGAAGACATAATAGACAAGGATAATGTGGAAAATATCATAGAAAGGAATAGAATTTGGAACAGAACATATGGATATGTTATAGGTGGGAGATGAAATGAGGGGAGGAGATGAGGAAGGTGAAAATGATGAGGGGAAGAAGAGATGACAGAGAATATACAAGGAGATGATTGAATGAACTCGGAAGTTGTGGGAAATACCGTAACTGGAATAGAATATGGAACAGACTACACGGAGATGAATGTGGAAGATGAAAGGATAAAAAATAGGAAAGAGCGATAAAGAGATAGGTTACCAATGTGGAAGTAAGGACGTAGAATGAGGGGAAAAGAGGGAGAATATATAAACAGAAAGATACACAATAAGAAAAAGTGGGAGGAAGGAGAGGAAAAGAGGGTAAAGGGTGCAAAATAAAGAGATTCTAAAAGGAGGATATTTTGTTGAGAGTAGAAAGCATCAGGAATGTAGAGAGAAGAAAGAGAGGAGGAATGGTATGGAGTGTAAAAATGGTTAAAATTCTTGAGATGAGGATAAGAATGTTATGATTAAATAAATAAAGATATTGACAAGGGAGAAGAGGGAAAGAAAGGAGAAGAATGAGTAGGAACAAAGAGAAGGTGGGGCAGGAGAAAGAGAGTGAAGGATAAAATGGGAAATGAATGTGAAAGAATGTTAGGGGAGACCAATAATAATTACTGTTAGAGAAGGAAGTTAGAAAAGGTGGAGAGAATGTGGAGAAGGAAAAAGAGAGTGAAAAAGGAAATGTAATATGATGATGAGTGATTCTTATGTGGAGACCAACAATAATTATGGGTGGGAAATAGGAGTGTAAGTGTGGGAGTGGTGAAAGAAGAAACAGAAGATGATGAAGAAATAATGTTAGAGTGAGACCAAAAACAATAATGGGTGGGAAAGAGGGGTAGAAATGTGGGAGAATTTGAGAATATGTAGATGGAAGATTAAAGATAGAGAGAGTGATGATTTTTGGCAATATGAAGGAGAAGACATAATGAAGAGGATGAGTATTAATGAGAAGAATGTGAAGAAATGAGATATGAAAAAAGTGTTAGAGAGCGGGATGAAGAAATAAAAAAAGAGGAGGGGGAAATAGGGGAAAGTAAAATGGTCAAACAGGTAGTGATCAATTAGGATACGTAATCTGAAGATGGTGGATGCAATATGTGATAATATAGGTTAATGAAAAACAATTGGTGGGAGAGTGGTTGATTGGGAGGGGAGACTAGGGGGAAGGAATGGATAATGGAAGGGATGAAATGTGTGCATAGGAAGACATACAAAACAAAAATTAACTCTTAAGGGGAACCCTTAATTAAGATTGGCATGCTACACAAATTACTAAGTAATATTCTCAAACTGAGGATGGAAATGATGGAGGGGAAAAGAGGAGGTTATGTTTGTGATAATGGGAGAGGTGGTGAGAGGATGTGATGATGTTGAAGTGTGGGACAAATGATATGGAAGGAATTTATTTTGATGGGGAAGTACAAGATGACAAATAAACCTTAAGAAGAACTCTTAAGTAAGATTTTCATGCCACACAAATGGTTAAATGAGATTTTGAAACCAACAATGATGATGAATGGAGGGTTAGAAACAATAATGTATTGTGCATAGGGGTAGAACACTTGCCTAGAGTACATGATGACGGTGAAGGGTGAGAAAAATGGTATGGAGGAAACTTGTTTAGATGGGGAATTTCTAGATTACAAATCAGCCTAAAGAGGTACTCTTAAGTAATATTGTTATGTTTTGTGAATGACTAAGTAAGATTTCCAAGCCAGAAATGAGGAAGAAAAATGATGGGAAAAAGATCCATGAGGTATGTGGTGAGGTGAGTGATTGAAGGATATGGAGGAAGGGGTTATAAAAATATGTACTAAAGGGGAACCCTCAAGTAAATTTTCTATACTATGATAATATGTAAGTAATATTACCGCAGAAGATAATACTAGGAAAACTAGGAAAAAAAGAGATAATGTTTGTGTGGATGTAAGAGGTGGTGAGAAGAGATAATGGTGAGGAAGGAAGGGACCAAATGAGTGTAGGATAAGTTGATGGAGGAATATATACATTAAAGAATACATACTGTGAGGAACATCCTCAAGTAGGATTCCCATGCTATAGGAGTGATGAAGCAAGATTGTTAAGCTCACGACGCAGGGTGGAAAGATGTGTGTGGTAGTGATGGTCACAATGTAATAGATGTAGTGATGGAGGATTTTATACAATGGGAAGATATTAAGAATAGGGGGTACCCCAAATAATATTCCCACACTATATGGATGGTTAAGTAAGATTATCAAGCTAAAGGAGCAAGGTGTGGAAGATTATAAGAGGACATATAAGAATGAAGAAAAGGGAGGAAGATACACATGGACAAGAATGGTGAAAAGTATGAGGTGTGAAAAAATGGTATGTGGGTGTAAATGGGGAGGGAGGATGAATGGATAAAATACATGTTGACCATGGTGAGGGAAGAGGAGTTGCAGGATAGCAAACTCTTCATGAGGAATATACTCAAGTAGGATTCTCAAATTAAAAAATTTGTTAGGAAGGGGGAAAGGATGTGGGTAAAGTAATTTGTTGATCATGCAGGAAGATACTCATGTGAAGAAAGAATCTTAATTTTGATATAGCACAAAAAATGATGCATCATGATATGAAAGATCATGATGACTAGACTGTAATATGCCATAAAACATATACAAATGCCATCAAAAGGTATGATTCCCCTACACGATAGGAAATCACTTGAGAAAATTAATGATACATAAATGGAAGCATATTATAAAGAACATCAGGATACATGAAATCAATATGTCCTTTATACTATAAGACTATGAAGATAAGAAATAAATTTGTAAATGATTAAAAACTACTAATACAACACAATTTAAATATGTCCCTAATGTGTTCCACAATGATTATTGATTGGATGTGACCCCATTCAGGGGTATGGTGATTCAAGATGGGTTAGGTCATTTTCAGCAATCAAGGAAACAATGAAATCCAAACATGCCCCAAGCGAGGATACGTGTGAGGGAGAGGATTGATTTTAACTTGCCCCCAAGAAAGGAAACATGTGAGGGGTGAGATGATTTGTATTTGATAGTTGTATCATGATTGGAATGAATGTGAGTTGACATTTTGATTTTGTTGAGTTATTTTGATTGAGGAATTTTTCATTTTTCATTTTTTTTAGGATTTTGTGATTATTTGAATGTTTTTGGATTTTTTATTTCTTTTGGAATTTTTTTGAAGGCTTTTGGATTTTTGAAGTTTTTGTATTTTTGAATTTTTAGATTTTTGAGAGTTTTTGACTTTTTGAGGTTTTTGGATTTTTTGTATTTTTGAGGGTTTTGGGAGGTGGATGATATACTATATGGTAAAATAAAGGAAATTAGATGTCATGAGAGGTGATAGGATGGGGTATCATCCGTATATACATTGTACCTTGTGGTAACTCATGCTTTGAGTAATGTTAAATTTTTCTCTCCATTAGAAGGATATATTGTTGATGGCATAATGAGAAGAAGTCTAAATCCACCCTTGACTCCACACAACTAGTAAGATGTGAGGTTTTATCACCAAGTAAATGATGGAGGACCCATGAAGTGAATATAGAGACAATTTTTAATAATATTCCATTTGGGAAATTGTGACTCAATTCCTCTTAAGGTTATTGGACCAGTTTCGAAACACTTTTCACTTTATAGGTCATTAAATAGACTTAGACTTATAAGTGGCCTACTAATTGCAAAAATCTGGTTAAGGGATAGTTGTCTTTTAACTTGGGAATTTAAATTGCTTCTATGGTAATTTCTAGGTTAAGCACTTTGAATTTGAAAATATATCATGTTTATAATGACTCCCTATGCTTTACCCCATGGCACCAGTAAGAGGCAAGGACTCATCACCAAAGACAAAACATGTGTGATTATTAATTAATTAATTATTTTCTTTGGTTTTAAATATCCTCTATGATTTTCCCCATACCATCAGTAAGAGGAAAGGGCTTACTAACAAAGATAAAACATACGAAAGTAAGTACACCTTCCTCCATCCCCAACCTCACACTACCAGTAAGAAGTGTGGGATCAACACCAAATACTGTGAAGGACAAAAGGTGTAATGATTAATTACATAGGAGTTTATTTAATTGTACTTATTATAGTTCTTTTGTTGGGAAGGAACCTATGTCCCAAATCTCAACCGCACACGACTATTAAGATGTGAGGGTTCAAGACCAAATACTGATATGGGTGTTTAAAAGAACCAGGTAAATAATTTTAGAAATTTTTTGTTAAAGAGAGAACTACTTTATAGGGAGTATTTTCCATCACTAAGCTTCTAGTTATGACCATGGGTAAAAATATCTGAAATGTGAAAAATCATAAGAAGTAAGAGATGCTCAAAGACTTAATTGGAGAAATATTAATATTCATATCATGGTGATGATTATGAAGATATGATAGAAATATGTTCCAATGGAGTGAAAATTTTTAAAACTATTTATAGATGAGCTAGATAAAGGGGATGTACAAGTAGTTTCTACCAGGATAGAGAGCACCTTAGGAATAGAAATTCTTCAAATGGATAACATTCATGGGTTCATCAAGTATTTGATTAAAAAAACATGATGCGATGGATTTTGATGTATAAGGGTAGGACAAACAAGGTAAATGGTATTAATGGAAATTTTTTGAAGGAAAATGTTTTTTCCACAAGGTTATCAAAAAGACTGTGCATAGAACTTGTTGCATCATTAGAATCGATATCCTCACCACTGATCGAGACATATACTGGAGACACGTTAAATGTTTTGAATCCAAGGCCATGTCTATGAGGATTTTTCTGTATAAGTGATTAGATCTAAATGACCTTATTCACTATTTCCAAGTATTTTACCTTTTCATCGCATGTTGTTCATTATCCTATGGGATCTGGTAAATTGATGAGATTCATGGCAAGAAGAAAGTTCTTCATTATATATCCATGATCCTGAGTAACTTTGGATATGTTCCTCGTCAAGATAGCCAAAATTTTCCAAACCAACTTACCTAGGTTATAAGTTGGATGGATTCTCATGTGAGAAGTGTTGGGTTTTCCATAGCTATGTGGTGATGAAAGTGAGTTATCAATGTAAAAAGAGTGTTTTATATTTTGTAACTGATACTTGCTGCAACCTTTATCAATGATCTTGAACGTGTGTGTTGAGGAAATAGTAGGTACCTCACATGGTGTAAAAGGAATTTTAGTGGCCTTAAAAGATGTAGATAATGGATTATAGGAAAATGATTGATTATGAAAGGAGGAGGAAGATGCTTGATTATGAGAAGAAGATGGTATTTTAATATAAGGGGGGATTATTATTTGAAGAAGGTTGATTAGATAAATAATAGGGTTTATTGCTATAAGAAGATGGGTTATTAGATGGAGGGGGTCAATTAGAAGATGAGGGTTGATTAGTAGATGAGGGTTGATTGGAAGAGAAAGATTATGAATTAGATGAAGAAGTTTGGTTAGAAGAAGTGGGTTGATTAACAGAATCATGATGGCGAAACTTGGTGTAAGAATTTATAAGATGTTTGGGAAGCGTATCATAATCGATACACATGTTTTTAGAAAAAGGGATTACACATGGCAAAGCTGAATTTTCTTCCGATGGACAATAGTTTGCATGTTTATACCTTCTTTCAAGGATGTTGAAATACTCAAAGGGTTGGGTGTCAGCACACAATGTGAACTCTTTATCCAAGTGAGGGAATTTGATGCACTGATGATATGTAGATGAGACAATCTTCATGGCATGAATCCATGAATGACCAAGGATAATGTTATATGGAACTTCTAAGTCCACTACATGGCATAATAAGTCAAAGGTGACTGATCCAACCTTAAGTGGCAATGTGATTGTGCCTGTGGATTTCCTTTCATTATTATCATATCAATGAATGGTTATGATATCATTTTACAAGTTTTCTTCAGTGTAACCAAGACACCATAATAGTTTCATGGAGAAAATATTCAATGATGCTCCATTATCTACAAGTACAAGCTTAATCTTGTGGTGAATTATAAAAGCATCCATGTATAGTTATTTATTGTTAACGAGGTTTGGGTTGAGAAGGTTAGCGGGACCACATGATAAGATTAGACTGGTCAGTGAAAGATTCATGATTAGATACTTGAACTATTGGGATTCAATAATCATGTGGAACATGGGCTTCATTTAATGCACATTTAAGAATACTTTGTAGTTCGGGAGAATATTTAATCATTTCCATAATGGAAATTTGTGTAGAAGTTTTCTCCAATTGTTTGATAATATTGAAGGAATCAGATGAATATGTAGACTAGGAAGTAGAGATGTTTGTCAAATTAGATGTCAGATGAGGGGGTGACACTTGAGGAGGAATGGAAGATTTGTTAGTAATAGGAATCCAAACTTTTTTTTTCCTAGTGGTGACTACACAATTGACTTTAATTTTGATTGTTCCAACTAGGTTTTGTTCATAATTTATAGTTGAGATGACTAAGTCATACTCAACATTTTTGGATGATTGACCCTTTTGCTTTGTGGGATTTTAAGTTTCATCATGTTTAGTAAAGGGGTTTTTGAAAACATTTAATTTTTTGTTAGGGTTTTTAGTGTCTTGGGTAATTTCAACCTCTATATTATCACACTCAATTAAATTTTGCACATAAAATCTAGAGCTACATACAATGGTATGTATGATGAAAATTAATATGATTATGTTTGCAATATTCATTTTCTCTATACCATTTTGTTTTAGGTTTCCCTTCTTCGAAGGGTTTGACTATGGGATATGTGATCATTTTTGTACTTTCCAAGCGACAGAAGACAATGGAAATACTCTCTCTAGGTGGAGTAAATTGTCTCCACCTAAATTCCTAAGGAGAATTCTTCTTACTAGGAATAATGATCATTTTTTTATTGGGTTTAATAGTTTTAAATGGATTGCTTTAGATGTTTCAAACATACCGAGAATCAGTAACTCCATCATTTACTACAATCCAATTTTGATTGAAAAACTTTGACTTATCCTAATTTTGGGGGATGTCCCTAGGAGTTTGGTCTCTAAAGGGTGTTTTAACTAAGCCTTTGGAAATGAGGGCTCTTTCAATTTTCATCCATTTTTCAATAACTTATTTGAAGTTAGTTAAACAATGAATTTTTATTTAAAACAAAAATTCAACATTGAGCTTGGGAATGAAAATGTAGACTAATTTTCTTTCGTGTATAGAGCAAGAGAATCTATTTTTGATCCCTCACCATTGTTGAAGAAATGAAGAAAAGTGTTCATGTGTTATTTTCTTGGCGTTACAAAGGTCAAGCATTGTTACTTCAAAATCTAAGTTGAAAGAAAAGTGTTTCAAAAAAAATTTAGATTTAAGTCTGCAAAAGTGGTAATAGATCCTTTCGGAAGGTGTAGAAACCAATCTAAAGATTTAATACCTAAACTCTTAGGGAACAAATGTAAAAGTTAAATATCATGATAAGCCACTTCTTTGTATTGCATGAAAAATTCCTTAAAATGCTTAGGTGGATATCCCTTTCCTTTTTATTTATCAAACTTTGGAGTTTTAAAATACAAAGGGAGTAATAAACATGACATATCCTTATCAAATGAATAAGGGCAGATTTCTCCAAAATTGAAATGTTTTAATTGTTTTTATAACCCTTGAATTTTTTTTGCATACTCTTCCATTCTTGTATGAACGGAGAGTTTCGCAACGGGGTATTGTTTTCACCCTCAAAATTCCACTCTTTTTGAAGTTAAGTTTTGAAATTTTGAGTCGGTGCCTTGGAGTAATCCATGATTTTGCTTGAAAATATTTTCCTTCATTTAAATGTCATTGTCAATCCTTATCTTTGGATGTGGATTGCATAGAGCCTGGTATTGTTTGCATTTTTTCATTCCATGGAGAAAAATTTAAAATTCAGGCGTAAAGGTGGGGTTTTCCCTTTTATTTTTATTTTTCCATAGTCATGAATGACGGGCGTATCTTCCCTGTCAATTTGTGTCCCAACATGCACAGGTACATGGACATATCTGATTGGATGCGGCATGGTGGGTTTATCTTTTAAACTTGTCACTTTTATTATTTGTTGCAAAAGTGTCAAATTGGCCCTGTGGCCCGAAGGATCCTGATTGATTGTTTCAAGTGGTAGTGGAAGCCTCCATGCATCTCAATAGTGTAACTCCTAGGGCAGGACCCAAGGGATAATTCCCTAAATGAGCATAGGCTTCCCATGTGTCTCGAGGTCCGAAAAGAAGATAGAACAAGCCTGAATCAGGCTAAGTATGGAAGGTTCAGCAGATGGCGCCACATGCCTCATCAGCACAACATCAAGGGTCAAAGCCAAAGGTGGTTCCCCAAACTTATGCCAGCCCTCCACATGTCCTAGGTCTAAAAAGAGGATAGAAAAATCCTGAATCGGCATGTTCTAGGTCTGAAAAAGGGAAAAAGTTGGTTATTTAATCAACTAAGTATAAGAGGGTCGGTGGAATCCTCCAGGTGCCTCAACGGCGCAACTTCAGAAGTGAGACCCAGGGGACAGAACTCAAATGAGTGATAGCTCACCACGTGGTTAGAGTAAAAAAAGAGACAAAATCTATTGTTGAAGAGTCTAGGACCGGTGGAAGGAGCCATGCATCATCTCAGTGCCTTTTCAAGGGGTGGATCCAAAGTGGAAACTCAAATGAGCACCAACTCTCCATGTGTCTAGGCTCTAATAGAAGTCAAGTGGGCAGCAGGCCTGAATCGGCTAAGTATAAAAGAACTGGTGGAAATATCCACATGTCTCTTTGGCACAAATTCAAAGGAAGAATCAAGAGTGAGTCCCCAAGTGTGCACGAGCTTGCCACATGGTCAAATTCAAAGAAGGGGCAAAGCTAACCATTGAATCTATTAAGTATAAAAGGGTTTGCGCAAGCCTCTACATGTTAGCTCAGCACAACTATAAAGGCAAAATCTAGAGGTAGGTCCCAAATGTGCATTGAGCCTCCACGTGTCCAGGGTCAGACATATGGCCCTAAAAAACAAAAGGGACTTAATCAAAAACACAAAAATATTGAACTGGCCTGTAAAGGGACACGTGGTCATGTTTTCAAGTGGAGGTAGAAAGGTGGGCCCTTTTGTGTTTTGATGATTTGAAAAGTCAAAGCATGAAGGTGGTCTGTCAGAGCAATTTGGGAATTTTGGCTTTTTTCCATAAATATCTTAAAGTTAAAAAGTGACCCATAGCCCCGCTCATGCCAAGGGATAAAGTCAAGTGTTAAGCCCGCATCAAAAGTCAAAGTGAGAAAGCAAGCCATCAGAGCAATTTGGGAATTGTGGCTTTGTTTTCATAAGGGCATAAAGTATAAAGTAAGTCGTGACTCCTCTGTTGAAAAGTCAAAGTATGAAAGCAGACCATCATAGCAATTTGAGTTTTTGAGCCTGTGTTGAAAAGAGTTAAAATTGTAAAAGTGAGCCACAACTCCGTCTCCAATCAAGTAAAGCCACGTGTCAGGCCTATATTAGAAGTGGATGGGCAGGCTAAAATGTTTCAAAGTGCCATTTCTCTAATTAGCACAAAATACAAAAGGTGTCCTCAGATCCACTTCAATTTAAATCTCTCCCACGTCGACGGCTCAAATTAAAATGTTTGCAAACGTAGGATGAATGACTATGATTTAATGCGTCTAGTTTTTCCACTAGGCATGGAAATGACCAAGGTGTTAGAGAAGTTTAGACGTCGGTTTCTTGAATCAGTTTCATCATTTTTGTAACTGAATGTAATCATTCTTGGAAGCTATTTCATGGCTTCTCCATGCCATTGTCAAGGTTATATCCTAGTACTCTGTAGATGTAATAGATTCAAAGTAATCAATATAGTATTTTTTCCCTTTCTTCCTCTATTCCTTCTTCCTTGTCTAAAAATTTGTGAATCATCCATCTTTTATGATAAGAAACTTTGTGTTCTTGTTTATATGATTTCTAGAACTTTGTGTCTATGGAATTATATCTGTTATGAAAGTGAATGATTCTACTCTACATCTCATTGGCTCAATACGTATAAGGTTATACTCTTTCATCTATATTTCCTGAAGGTATTGTTATGTTATTCCTCTCTCATATCCATAATTCTTCCATTCTTTTGTATTGATGATCTTTGGGCATAAAATGTTTCAAAGTATCAAGAATCCACACTTTGAAAGTTGTACATTTGTATATGAGTTTTATTACTTGCTTTCAATAAGGGAACCTCTCCCATTAAAGAGGAGGGACTTGTTCTCCCCTGACTATGGTTTGTTAAAGTATCATTTTAAAAACCCAACAATTTTTGGTGACTCTACTGGGGATTTCATTTCAAACAGATCCCTTTTCTAAAAGAACAACTTCAAGATCCTTTTTTGTCTGATGACTCTACGGTATACACGTGGGAAGAAAGATCTCAGGGTTGAGGATTCCCATTTTCAACTTCTGGAGCAACAAAACTTCTCTTCCAGCAAGAAGTAACAGAGGAACTTGTTCCTCAAGCACACCTCCTGTTAAAGACATAAATTCCAAGGATAGCATTCCTTAAGAACAACTCGGTCCTAATCTCCATGCTTTGATACTTGTTGGTGTTTCAGTTCCCCTTTAGTCAATTTTTCCAAAGATGGCATGTCCCTTTGCCTTGGGGACAATAGGTTGGGCCTCTTTCTCTTCCTCAGCCATTCCATGAGTTACCTAGGGGTAACAGGAAAAGTTTTCCCAAATTCCGGGGTGATGGGAAGGTTCATCCAGATGAACACATTACAACCTTCACTGTTGCATGTGGGATTTTTGGGGTTGAACATGAATATGTCTCTATCAGGTACTTTATGGAGACATTACAAGACAATGCTTCTGATTGGTTTTATCATCTTCTAGTTGGGTTGATCACTAATTGGAATACCATGACAACTCAATTTATTGAGCAATGTTTCAAACCTAATGAAGATGTGCATGCTCTATTAGCTCAAATCTCTCATATCAAGAAGGAACCATTTGATCACGTGAGGGATTTTGTGGCCAAATTCAACAAGCTAATTCATAAAATTCCATAGAACACTTGTCTAGTGGATCAAATCCAAAAGTTCTTCTTCCTCAATGCCCAGTTACCCAAAGTGAGTTATGCACTAAGGAGAGCTAACCTTGTAACTCAGGATGTTGATCAGCATTTGGCTATCAGTGTTGAGGATGATTTAATCATGTCTGTAAACTGAAAAGGAATCCTCCAAGTCTAAAGCTTCTTCTTCTTCCTCTTCCCCTGGAGCCAATTCTAATCAGTTAGTACAGAAGCTTGCAAATGATCTCATTGTGATCAAGAAACAATTGGCTTAGCATACTCCTTACCAAGATATTCCAAGGAATAATTTTCAGCCCAGGAACCATCTGCCTTCTTCTCAGACCAAATTGGCTATTGAAGACCCACCCATTAAGGTTCTGGTCAATGCAACTTGTAAAGTTGAAGAACCTAATGATGAGGAGTTTAATGAAATCTGTGAAAAACTATAAGAAGAGGTTGATGAAGAACTGGATGAGCTTGGTGGGTCTTAAGTTCATTTCCTCACCACTGAAGGTATGGATGATGAAGATGAATATGATGAAAGAGTGGAAGATATGAA
Organism: Taxus chinensis; assembly: GCA_019776745.2. Lineage (NCBI taxonomy): Eukaryota > Viridiplantae > Streptophyta > Pinopsida > Cupressales > Taxaceae > Taxus > Taxus chinensis. The sequence goes on along the minus strand of CM034153.1, from coordinate 622,647,609 downwards.
TAGTGAGTCATATGTTGTCATGACTCGGGAGCAAATGAACAAAAAATAAAAAATGGTGTAGCCTGCTAGGAAATCCAAGGATTTTCATATAAATATTCAAGTGGTTGTAAGAAGAGGAGCTCCTATTCCCACTGCCTCCACACAAAAGGTGATTAATGCTAGTCCTCCTTCTTCTACTTCTATTTCTAAAACTCCTTGTCCTTAAAATCCTAAAACTGATCAATCAAAATTCTCTCAAGTTCCTAGCAATGATGCCTCATCTACCTATGGATCGTTTGATATCATTGATCACCTCAAAAAGACCAAAATCCAAATTTTAGAGGAAGAGTTTTACCAAACCCATCCAAAATATTTTGCTAAAATTGGTAAAAAAATTCAATTCCAAATCCAAAGCCTCATCTAGTACTTCTAAAGGTATTTTTCCCACTCCTTCTTCCTCACCTCAATCAAACCTTGTGGCTGTAGTCACTTCCCCTAATGAGAAAATTTAACCATTCTATGTGACTCTTCTCATAGCTGGCCATAAACTCAGTAATTGTGTTATAGACTCAGGAGCATCAGACAATGTAATGCCATCAAAAGTAGCTCATGTTTTGGGCCTGACTCTACCATGTGCCTTTGGTTCCTTTTATTCCATGGAGAGTAGAAAAGTGCCTTTGGTTGGAAGAATTAAAGATACACAAGTAGCTTTTGCTGCTTTTCCAGAGAAAAGGGTCTTAGCCACTATTTTGGTAGTTGATATTCCTCCCTCATATGGGATGTTGTTGAGTAGGAATTTTTAAGGAAGTAGGAGGTGAAATTCAGATGGATTGGTCGTATGCTTTGATCCCGGTCAATGGAAAAATGAAGAAGTTGTTACCTGAGAAAAAAACTGAATACATTGTGAAAAAGACTGGTGATCCAAAAGCACATATACTCTATGAAGATATAGGGCATGGTAACTACATGATCATGTCACAAGATGAGGAAAAACTTCCTAAGGGAGTGATTCATGATCCCAATGGCATTTGGACTCTGGAGTTTGATGGAAGGTGCTCTTCAGTTGGTTTTGGAGCTAGAGTGGTGTTGACCTCTCCAGAAGGGAGCATTCATCCTTTTTCTTTCAAGCTTTGTTTTGAAAATAAAAACAATACAGCTGAATATGAGTCACTCATACTTGGATTGAACATGGAAAAATAAATGGGAGTGAAGAATCTTTGTGCTCGTGGTGATGCAGAGTTGATTATGAAATAAGTCAGAGATATTTTTCAAGTGAAGAATAGGAGATTGAAGCATTATAGAAATATTGTCTGGGATTCCATTGAGTTTCTTGATGCTTTCTCCATTGAAGGTGTGCTAAGAGAAAGGAACATTAGAGCTGATTCTCTAACAATCTTAGGTTCTCTGTTGATTCCTCACCCAAATTTCTCTCAGGAGAAATTTACCATTGAAACGATTCATAGGCCCAGTGTACCAGATAATGCAGGTAATTGGCAAGTTTTCAATGATGATCAACAATTTCTCTCATTCTTGGAGCTTAAGGATAATTTTGACCAGTTTATTTTGAAGGAAGTGAGACTTTTCCTAGAGAGTGTGTGCCCTTCTAATGAAGAAGATATCAAGGAAGAGATGGATCAATATGGCCACATCAAATTGAAAGGTAATAAGATTCCTAAAGGGCTGGTGAGTTTGGAAGATTTGTTTGATAAGCATGATATGTACATTAATTCTAAAGCTTCCCAAGGAGCTCGGCAGTCTGTTGAATGTGAAAAGATTAATATTGGGAGTCTTGATGAACCCAAGATGGTGAACATTCGAAAATTCTACACTCAAGAGGAGAAGAAGAAGGTAGTAAATATACTAAAAAGGTATGCTGATGTTCTTTCCTATTCATATGATGATCTCAAAGCTTTCTAGCCAAAGGAAATGCAACACTTTATCCCTCTAAAACCTGGGATCAAACTTTTCAAGAAGAAACAAAGGAAATACAATCCCAAGGTTGTTGGAACTATTTTTTAAGAGATCTATAAGTTACTAAAAGCATGGATTTCATTTTCCCTATACATCATTCAACATGGATTGCCAACATTGTGCCTATTCAGAAAGAAGAATGGTGAGATTCACATCTTTGTGGATTTTAAGAATTTAAATTAGGCCTCTCTGAAGGAAAACTATCCTCTCCCCATGGTGGATCAAGTTTTTCAAGCTGTCATAGGCTATCTAAGATGTTGTTTATGCTTAATCGAATTCTCTGGATACAATCAAGTGGAAGTTAGGTACCCTAGGTTAACACAAAACTACTTTCACTACTCCTTGGTTCGAAGCTTTACCTACAAGAGAATGTTTTGTGGCACCAGGTATTGTTGGTACTCAAATCATCAATGTATCAATGTTTGTGCCACCTTTCAGATGGTAATGGAATTAGATTTTAGCAGTCTAAAGGGATAGCGTGTTGTTGTGTACCTTGATGATTTGAATTTTTTCTCCATAATAAGGGCATATCACTTTCAGCATCTTGAAGAAGTCCTCCAGAAATGCAGTGAACATGGAGTTTCTCTTTATCCAAAGAAGTCTATCTTTTGTGTCACTGAAGGCAATTTGCTCAGGGCATATTATCTCTAAAGAAGGAATCAAGATAGATCTAGAAAGAGCTCAAGTGATCCACCAGATTCCTCTTCCCACAATCAAAAAGGGTGTTCACTCTTTCTTTGGTAAGATAAACTTACTGAGGAGATTCATTCCTAATTTTACAGAAATGACTATGAGCATTTCTCACATCATGAAAGGAAAGAAAAAATTTGGTTGTAATTCTGAGGGTAAGGAACCATTTGAAGGTATCAAGAAATCCATTGCTAAAACTCCCATCTTAGCATGTTGTAATTTCAACAAGGATTTTATCATCTATTTCTATGCTACAGAGAATGCCTTGGCTACTGTGCTAACTCAAAACAACTCTGAGGATCATAAACTTCCAATTACCTTCATGAACTATGTTCTGAAAGCTTGTGAATTGAAACATACTATGATAGAGAAACATGCTTCTGTAGTGGTCAAAGGTGTCGAGAAGTTTCATTTTTATATTCTTAATTCTCACTTTGTTGTGCTTATACCTGATACAACCATCAAGTCTATTTTTACAAAACAGGAGTTTGGAACTAAGAGAGGAAATTGAGTAGAAAAAGTACAAGAATATGACCTTGATATCAAGCCAACTAAGCTAGTCCAGGATAAATTCTTGTGTGATGCTATTGCTAAAGGAGCTAATGCAACATTTTCCAAATAAGCAGTTGATGTTTCTATTGTCCTCTTCCTCAGTTTAATAGATGAATGGTATGTTGATATTGCACATTTTCTTACTTGTGGAGAGTGTACCATCCCACTTGAGTGCCAAGGAAAAGAGGGCTATTAAGTTAAGGTCTGCACAGTATGTATTGTGGGAGAATGCTTTGTTCAAGCGAAACATAGATGGAATATTATTGAAGCTCGTGGACAAAGAGAAATAGAAGAAGTTGTTCTCAACTTTTCATGATCAGGCTTGTGGGGGGAGTTTCTCTTCTATCATCACTACTCATTAAATCCTTCGTGTACTGGGTACTATTGGCCTACATTGTTCAAAGATGCATAAAAATGAGTAGGTAAGTGTGAAGCTTGTTAGAATTTTGTTGGGAGACCTAAGTTGGTTGCTTTGCCACTAAAGCCAGTAGTGATTGATGGACCTTTTCAACAGTGGGGATTGGATTTCATTGAAACTATTAACCCACCTTCCAGTGCTGGACATACTCACTTGTTAACTGCTACAGACTACTTCACAAAGTGGTTAGAGGCTATTCCAGTCAAAAGCACTACTTTTGAGGTGTTGTGTAATTTCATTAAAGAGAACATCTTGATAAGCTTTGGGGTACTAGAAAATATTGTGACTGATAATGCTTCGAATTTTTCTTCTTCTGAGATGATGGATTTCTTGCTATGGTTATGGAATTTCCCTTTCTCATTCTTCATACTACTACCCCCAAGGGAATGGATAAGCAGAATCAATAAATAAGAATCTGGTAACCATCATTTAGAATCTTGTCAATGACTCTCATAGGAATGGGCATAAGAAGCTCTATGATGCTCTCTGGGCAGATAGAATTACACCCAAAAGAGAAATTGGGATGTCTCCATTTCAAGTGGTGTATGGTGTTCAAGCTCAGCTACCAGTAGTAATGGAATTACCAGCCTTACACTTAATGAAGGCCATTGAAGATTCAAGTTTTACCAGTTCCTTAGACAAGAGAATCATGTATCTCCATAAGCTAGATGAAGACACGTTGTAGGTTTTTGATAGAATCTTAGCTCAACAATTAAGGGTGAAAGCTTTGTTTGATAAGAAAGCTAAACCTAGATATTTTCAAGTTGGGGACATTGCTCTGTTGTGGGATAAAAGACATGAACCTTGAGGAAGCCATGGTAAGTTTGATTATCTTTGTCTTGGTCTTTTCAAAATCAAGCACTTTGCTAGAGAAAATTCTTTCTATTTGGATTATATGGATGGATATCTTCTCCCACTTCCTTATAGTGGGAAATATTTGAAGTTGTTGAAGTCTTAGGTGACTAGGTAGTCCTTCTATATATTATGTACAGTGTTTTGGTTTTTGGCCATTCCTTTGTGTTTTATTTACCTTTCATGTGTTTTGTCTTCTGTATTGGTTTTGCTTTTAACTCTATTTGCCCAATGGATAAGGCACCGGTCTGCTTTCACATATTTTTTCTATGGTTCTTGATCTTGCCTTGTTCCTCTGTCAAGTCATCCCCAGAAAGAGCCAGTTGTTGTCACCCTCAAAATTCCCCTCTTTTTGAAGTTAAGTTTTGAAAATTTTGAGTCAATGCCTTGGAGTAATCCGTGCTTCTTCTTGAAAATATTTTCCTTCATTCGAATGTCATTGTCAATCCTTATCTTTGGATGTGGATCGCGTATAGCCTAGTATTGTTTGCATTTTTTCATTCCATGGAGAAAAATTTAAAATTTTGGCGTAAAGGTGGGGTTTTCCCTTATATTTTTATTTTTCCATAGTTGTGAATGATAGGTGTATCTTCCTTGTAAATTTGTGTCCCAACATCCATGGGTACGTGGACATCTCTGATTGGATGTGGCGTGGTGGGTTTATCTTTTAAACTTGTCACTTTTATTATTTGTTGTAAAAGTGTCAAATTGGACCCACGGCCCAAAGGATCCTGATTGGTTGTTTCAAGTGGTAGAAGAAGGCTCCATGTGTCTCAACCATGCAACTCCAAGGGTAAGACCCAAGGGACAGTCCCCAAATGAGCATAGGCTTCCCACGTGTCCTAGGTCTGAAAAGAAGATAGAACAAGCCCAAATCAGCTAAGTATGGAAGGTTCAGTGGATGGTGCCACATGCCTCATAAGTGCAACTTCAAGGGTCGATGCCAAAGGTGGTTCCCCAAACTTGTGCCAGCCCTCCACATGTTCTAGGTCCTAAAATTATAAATTAAGTCGCAAATTTTCCATTGAAAAGTCAAAATCCGAAGGCGGGCCATCGTAAAAATTTGAGTTTTTGATCCCATGTTGAAAAGCATTAAAATTACAAAAGTGAGTCATGACTCCATCGCCACTCAAGTACAGCCACGTGTCAAGCCTATATTAGAAGTGAATTGGTGGGCCAAAATGTTATGAAGTGCCATTTCTCTAATCGGCACAAAATACAAAAGGCATCCTCAGGCGTGCTTCAGTTAAAATCTCTCCCATGTGGATGGCTCAAATTCAATGTTTGCAAAGGTAGAATGAACGGCTACGATTCAATGCATATGGATTTTCCACCAGGCATGGAAATGGCTTAGGAATTAGATAAGTTCAAACGTCAGTTTCTTGAATCAATTTCACATTTTTTTGTAACCAAATGTAACCGTTCTTAGAATCTATTTAATTGCTTCTCCACACCATTATTGGGGTTAGATCCTGGTACTCTATAGATGTAATAGATTCGAAGCAATCAATATATAATTTTTTCCTTTTCTTCCTCTATTCCTTCTTCCTTGTTTGAAAATTTTCAAATCATCCATCTTTTATGATAAGAAACTTTGTGTTCTTGTTTATATGATTTTTTTAACTTTGTGTCTGTGGAATTATATCTAATATGAAAGTGAATGATTCTACTCTACATCTCCTTGGCTCAATATGTATGAAGATTCTCAATACGTATAAGGTTATAATATTCCATCTATATTTCCTAAAGGTATTGTTATGTTATTCCTCTTTCATCTCCTTAATTCTCCCATTCTTTCGTATTGATGATCTTTGGGCATAAAATGTTTCAAAGTATCAAGAATCCACACTTTGAAAGTTATGAATTTGTATATAAGTTTTTTTGCTTGCTTTCAATAAGGGAACCTCTCCCATTAAAGAGGAGGGACTTGTTGTCCCCTGATTGTGGTTTGTTAAAGTATCATTTTAAAAACCCAATAGGTATCAAAGACATATTTAATGTTATGAGTAGGTGGTTCTATTTTTTTATCACATGATTTCTTGGTAGCCTTGGAATCCATATCTATAAGTTTTTTTGTTAATTATTGAATTTTGGCATGTAATTCTTCATTGGACGGGTTATTCGTGTCATCATAGTTATTCTTACTTGAATAAATTTGGTCTATAAGTTTAATCAATTTTTCTATACTAAAATGAAAAAGGTAACTTCACTCCCATGCTTAAGATTCAAAGTAGGTAGAATTCATTTTTATTTTATTCTAATAGATTGTCTAGTTGTTCCTATTCTTCTCTATCAATCTCGTGTTGTCTAATCTCATTTTCATCATCCTCACTATCAGAGTGACCAAACATAGGTTTTTTGTGACTGCACGTGATTACGATGGTGTAGATAAGCTTAAAAGGGGTAGAAGATTGGGATAAGTGAATGAACAAGGATCTCGTGTAACTCAAGAACATTAACAATCAAGTGTATTGATGCAAGGTAATCACTTCAAGGACAGTTTAGGAATGTAAAGTAAAATTTTTGGTTTTTGTAGGTCTCTAGGGGTGTCTTGAGTCAGTTTTGATGTCCTTTAGGTTCTAGAAATTTAAAATATTTGAATTCAGAGGTTTCCCTTCTTTTTACAAAAGTTTGAAAATTTAAATTTTAGAGCCAATTTTGGATTTGTAGGTTAATGTAGAAGTTCCTAAGATGTTTTAATCAAGTGTGTTGTATTTGGTGAAGTGTTATTATTGTCTTGGATATCCATTATGGCCTTGGAAGGAGATATTATAACTCCCAATCTTGTGTAACTCCTTTTCCTGCATGTAACCCACATACATGACTTGGTATGAGTCATCATGAGGACAGTTACAAATGGATTCCAATGGTGAAGGAGAAAAGCCTCATTTTTGTAAGTTTTGAAAGTATTGATCAATCAAAGAAAGACAATTTGGATCTCCAAAATTCAAAGGTATGGTGACACTATTTATTTTCTTTATTTTCAAGACTATGAAATATGGAATCTGAAGTTGCATGAATGTTCTTAAGCCAAAAAAGAGCTATAATTGGTGATTCAACCTTTGTATGAACTTTTTTTGTACCATATTTGATGAAGATCTATGAAGAATGTGGCTAAAAGTGAGTAGGAAAAACCATCAAAGATCTGTAGCTAGACATTTGCAAGTGCAATCCAATTTTAAGGTGAATGAAGTCAATGTTTTGAAATAAGAGTTTTAGTTTAAGGTGTATGATTACTAAGAGAGTTTTTCCTAGGTATTAGAGGACTCCTCTAACCAAAAATGTGAGATAAATCTATGTTACCTCAAAGAAACTGTGAACTGTTGTTGATACTTTATTTTTCTAACTTGGGGAAGGAGGATTTTTAAGGAAAATAGGGAGATAATGACCAATAAGGCCCTAATGGTGAGACTCAAAAATGTGTACAGAGTTGGATTAGATATGAGGAAAATATTTAGGGATTTGAAACATTATTTGAAGGAAGTTAGAGAAAAAATAAGCCTCTTCGGGCTTGTACCCTACACATTTAGGGTTTAACAAAGGAAAAGTGTAATAAAATTACCTAGACAAAGAATCTACCACTAATATTTGTAAGGAATGATGGGGAAGGTATGTGACAACTGTTGGAGAAATAATTTTCAACTTTCATAGGTGGAAATAATATATATCCTTACCAGTCCAAAGGTGATTGTAACATAGTTTGGGAAAACCTAGTTTTAAAGGCACCTTAACAAATTAATGGTAAGTTATCAATAGAGATGGTCTCTAAAACTTTTCAAAAACCTTAAAACCCTTAATGGGTACTCATAAAACCACATTTTTTTGGGGACTTTAAGTCTATCGACATTAAAATTTTCCTCCGTAATTTCTATTTTATTATGTATGTATTAGGAATAGGATGTTGTTAAGTATGATTAGTAGTGGCGTCTGATAGAAGATAACGGCACCGTTAAGTACGGTGCCACCAATAAAGTAGAGTACGGTAACAGTCAAAGTACAATAGGAATGTTGTGGTAAAAAGTAAATATTTGTCGTAAGTGGTTCGGTAATGTTAAAATGTCAAATTTGGGGTAAGTAGAGAAGTAGGGTCTACATGATTAGGAATTAGAAATATTATATTTGTAATAAGGACAAAGAGTGATGTCATAAATATTTTGTGTATTTTATTTGTGGAAAAGTCTAAAAAGGTGGAACCCATGTGAGATGATAAGGTTTATCTTATCTTAGAAGATAAGTCTACATGTAAAGGCAAGAGTTTAGGCATGGAATATGATTGGCCAGATGAGATTTCCTATCCTATCTTAGAGATAGGGTGGATAAGCCTGAATTCCTATAAATAAAGAGGCCACCCCCCTCATTTAGCATAGAGGGAAGTAGTGAGAAATATTGTATGAGTAAGTGTGTTAAAGAAGCCATCAAGAGGTGTAATTGTGAAGTTTCTCCCATAGTTATTGTTGGAAGGCAAGTGAAGTTAATAACACTTGAAGAACCTCATGGGTGAGATTGTAACAATTTCATGTTGATATTATAATTTACACCTATATTTCAGATTTTTCATCATTCCTTCGTATCATAGTCTATGGTATTCTTGTGTTATGTTTGTTGTTGTGTTTTCAGATTACATCCACCAAACTAAAAGCTGTGCATTAGTAAATAATCATTAGCACGAGGAGTTCCCGGTGGAGAATTATCATAGTGCCGGATTGGTGTTGACATTTTGGTTCCATTTCCGGGACCATTCCTCATTGGTGGATATTCTGGAGAGATATTCCCACTTAGTCATAAATCAATATGAGGGTAACCTTGTTTTTACTGTGCCTAGTAGTTACCATGGTAAAGTCACTTTTTACCATGCATAGTATTTACCACGGTAACTTTACTTTTTACTGTGAATAGTATTTACCATAGTAACTTTACCTTTTACCGTGAATAGTATTTACCACAGTAACTTTACTTTTTATCATGAATAGTATTTACCACAGTAACTTCATTTTTTACTATGAATAGTGTTTACCCCAGTAACTTCATTTTTACCGTAAATAGTGTTTACCATAGTAAAGTCAGTTTTTACCGCAGTAAGTCAAAGTTTTACCGAAAGTTTACTGTGGTCATTCCTATTTTACTAAAGAAAGTTGTAAATTCACTTTCTATTGTAGTGAGTCCAATTATTTGTGCACATAAGTCTTACTGCTTGTACTTGTGAGTTGGTATTTCACTGTGGTTACTTTTTAAAATGGGGAAGATTCCTATTTTTTCAGCCCAATCTAATGAAGATGCTTCCTCTTTCATTCAAGAGTTTAAACGATCTTGTATTTGTAATGGCCTCATAAGAAGGGAACAATGGACTGAATTTTTTCCTACCTTTTTGGATGGTTCAGCCCTTAGGTGGTTTGAAACACTAGGTGATAATGTGAAAAACTCATGGGATTTATTAACTGAAAGTTTTCTTGAAGAATTTGGTGAACAACAAAAATATTCATATCTCATGATCGATATCACAAAGCTATCCCAAGGAGAGAAGGAGAAGATAAGGGATTATCATGCTTGTGTTCTAGAGCTAAGGAGGAAGCTCGATGCCCAGATCCCGAAGGAAGGATTAGCGGATGGGTTGATGAATGGCATGGATAATCTCCTCTGTAAGCACTTCATTCTTGGGATGAAGCCAGAGATCAGACAATGAGTGAAGTATGACCACCCAGCTACCATTGAACAAGCAAAGGAGATTGCAAGAAGGCAAGAAGAAAGCATGGAAGAGGATCCCAAAGAAATTGTTGCTAAGGTAGAGCCTACACCAACACCTTTGGTCCAGAATCCACAACCACTCTCGGTGAGCACAAATATTTTCCCTAGTACATCTACTGAGTATGAAGATTCTACTCAAGAAGATGGGTCAGTTAACTATTAATCTTCTTCAAGGAAAGGAATTTAGTTCTCAGGGAGGAGATAGAGGTCTAAAAAGAAATATTTCTGAAGTTGTATGTTATGGTTGTCATAAAAAGGGTCATTATAAGTATAATTGTCCAGATAGAGCTTCTACATCTGGTACAAGAGATAATGATAAAGGAAAAGCACCTGTGAATTCTTTTGATGTAGTAGATAAGAGTATAAATAATGAAGCAGATGTGTTTGTAACAAAAAAAAAAAGAAAAAGATAACCAAGATGGAAATGATCCTAAGAAGATGAAAGGAGAAACTAGTAAGAAACATAGGAGAAGAAAGTTGGGTGTGTAGGATTTTCTGATTTCACAGGGACAAGGACCATACTCCATCTTAGAAGATTTGTCCAAAAGGCCTACAAATATTACATATGGTCAACTCTTGGCTATGTCTTCTGAGAAGAGGCGGGAGCTACAAAGTGGACTCAATGCTCGACGAAGTAAGGAGGTTGAGGTACCTATTTTGGAGGCAGAGGCAGATCCCTATGCTCCATAAGCTGAGGTATTATGTAATGGTATTTCAATTCATGATGTCTTAGTTGATGGAGGTGCTGCAGTTAATGTAATGACCGAGTCTGTAATGAATATGTTGGGTTTAAAAATTGATCGTCCCTCAACACTTATGTTAAGGTCATTAAATAAGGGAAAAACTAAACCAGAAGGTGTTGTTTCAAATGTGGCAATATCTGTTATGGGTGTTGTATGTGTGGTAGACTTTCAGGTGATGAAAAATGGTATTGTTGCGTACCCAATGTTGTTGGGAAGGACATGGCTAAGGAGAGTTCATGCAAGAAACTACTGGAATGAAGGCTTCATGACACTTGGATACGTGGTAGAGAGAGGGTGAAGATAAACATGATCCCTCGACATCATAAGGCAGAACCTATGGATTCAAGTGATGAAACTGATGATTGGACATCCTCTGATTACTCTAGTACCAGTGAAGTGGACACTGAAGATGAAGAAAGTGAGGTTGATGTTTTGGTCATGGATATCCTTCCAGTCACACCGACTCATGAACCCATAAAATTATCTGAAGAAGAAATTGATGATCGTCTCCAACAAATAAAGATTGGTGATGCTGTGATGGAGAATGAGAAGGAATCCTACCTCCAGCTCTTTCGAAGGTACATACACCTATTCACTTTTGATTACAAGGAACTCCATCAAGTAAGTTGGGTAGAACATTCTATTGAGCTGGTAGATGGTGCTAAGCCCATAAAGCAAATGCCATATAGAATGAATCCTAATTTTTCCAAGACTATAAAAGAAGAAATAGATAAGTTGCTTGATGCAGGATTCATATTTGCTATGGAGAATTCAAAATGGGTTTCTCCCATTGTGATCTCAATAAAAAAGAATGGGAAACTACGCATTTGTGTTGATTATAGGAAGCTCAACAAGGCAAAAAAGAAGGATCATTACCCTCTTCCATTCTCAGATCAGATCTTGGACGAAGTAGCTGGCCAGAGTGCTATAGTTTTGCTGATGGATATAGCGGATACAACCAAGTTCGTATAGCAGAGAAAGATCAGTCTGAAGACCACGTTCACCACTCCTTGGGGAATGTTTGCTTATAGAGTTATGCCTTTTGGGTTGTGTAATGCTCCAGCAATGTTCCAGCACTTGATGAATAGGGTGTTTGAACCCTACATTGGGAACTTCATCAGAGTATTTCTGGATGATTTTTGCATCTATGGGAGCAAGATGGACCACCTGCACCCAGATGGAGACAACATTTCAAAGGTTAGATGAAGCACAAGCCTCACTAAACCCTACAAAGTGTGTCTTTGGATGTTCTAAAGGTGTTTTGTTAAGGCATGTTGTATCCAGAGATGGTATTGGTACTGATCCTGATAAAGTTTCAAAAATCAAAGAGTTACCATTTCCTATGAATAGAAGTAAGTTGAGATCATTTTTAGGCCATGTGGGTTACTATAGAAGGTTCATCAAGAATTTCTCAAAGATTGCATAGCCACTAACCCAGTTCTTGAAGAAGGATGTTACTTATGAACCAGGAAATAAGGCGCATGAAGCTTTTGAACAACTAAAGGAAGCCCTGGTGTCTTCACCTGTTTTAAAGAATCCAGATTGGAGCAAGCCATTCATTGTGTATACTGATGCCTCAGATGCAGCACTAGGAAGTACTTTGAGCCAAAAGGATGAAAATGGGAATGATCATCCAGTTTACTTTGGGAGCAGACAAATGAGTAGTGCTGAGGTAAATTATACTGTAACTGAAAAAGAGGCTCTAGCTATCATTTTTGCTATAAAGAAGTTTAGAAATTACTTGCTAGGGCAGAAATTTATAGTTGTAATAGATCATCAGGCTCTAAAATATATTGTAAATAAGCCTAACCCATCAGGGAGGATAGCAACATGGATAATTTTGCTACAAGAATTTGAATTTGATATTATAGATAGGCCAGGAAAGAAGCATGTCAATGCAGATGCACTCTCTCGAGCCTATGATGGTTTAGGATCATCTTGTGATGATGATGATTTCCCAGATGCAGCATTGTTATCCCTTGACACAATCCCTAGTGAATACATAGATATTTGGAATTATCTGAATGAATTCAAGTTTCCTGATGGTGCCAATGTAAAGACTAAGAGGAAGATTACTCAAGCCAGTCATCCATATTCTATTCTGCATGGAGTATTATTTCGAATAGGACCTGATGGAATAGTACAAGAGGGCAGTTGGACGTGATCAAGGGAAGGAGCTGATAGAAGAATTCCACAATGGTACATGTGGAGGACACTTCTCTGGACAACTTACAGTAAGAAGGATCTTGGATGCAGGTTATCACTAGCCCACTCTTTTTAGAGATTGTTATAATTATTGTAAGACATGTGATATTTGTCAAACACATGGTAACCGTAAGACTTCATCAGCTCCATTATGCCCTATTCTTCCACTTGGTCCCTTTGAAAAGTGGGGAATAGATATTGTAGGTCCACTTCCAACTATCCTCACGCCAAAATAAGTATATTGTAGTTGCCACAGATTATTTAACCAAGTGGATTGAAGCTAGGCCATTGAAAACAGCTTCCATGGATGAGGTGGCAAGGTTCATATATGAATGCATTGTCACCAAAATTTGGTTGCCCATTAGAAATTTTAACAAATCAAGGAAGCCACTTCATTAATGAGGTTGTAGAAGCCCTAGTCAACAAGTTTTTTACCAAGCACAGAAAGGCAACAACATACAAGCCAAGCATAAATGGACAGGTGGAATGAAATTTTTTTGTGTTGTGTCAAATTCTAGCAAAAGATGCAACCTTGCAGGTACATAAGTGGGATAAAAGGATTCATGTAGCATTGTGGGCATATAGGGCAACATCAAAGTCAACAACAGGATATTCCCCATTTTAGTTGGCTTATGGCATTGATCCAGTTCTTCCTATTGAGTTTGATATTCCCACTGTGAGAGTTATGAAAAAGGAAAGGATGGATGAAAGTTATTCAGTAAAAGAAAGGTTGGTGCATCTTCATTCACTAGAGGAAATGAGGGAAATAACGAAGGATACAAGTTATAAAAATAAAATGAAGCAGAAGGAATAATTTGATTAAAAGATCCATTGGTCTCCATTTCATGTGAATGACTTGGTTCTAGTATATGATTCCAGATACAAAGAAAGAAGGCAGAGAAAATTTCTTCCCAAATGGATGGGGCCCTACAAAATAGTAATTGTGTATGAAAATGGTACATAATGACTGGAGGAATTGGATGGCACTCCCATTACGAAATGGGTCAACCACGATAAGTTAAAGATTTTCCAAGAACCAGAATAGTCTACTCCGAGGATAGAGTAGAAGCTAGGAAGGGGGAAAATGTCAACATTAAAATTTTCCTCTGTAATTTCTATTTTATTATGTATGTATTAGGAATAGGATGTTGTTAAGTATGATTAGTAGTGGCGTCTGATAGAATATAACGGTGCCGTTAATATGGTGCCGCCAATAAAAGTAGAGTACGGTAACAGTTAAAGTACAATAGGAATGTTGTGGTAAAAAGTAAATATTTTTCGTAAGTGGTTCGGTAATGTTAAAATGTCAAATTTGGGGTAAGTAGAGAAGTAGGGTCTACATGATTAGGAATTAGAAATATTATATTTGTAATAAGGACAAAGAGTGATGTCATAAATATTTTGTGTATTTTATTTGTGGAAAAGTCTAAAAAGGTGGAACCCAGGTGAGATGATAAGGTTTATCTTATCTTAGAAGATAAGTCTACATGTAAAGGAAAGAGTTTAGGCATGGAATATGATTGGCCAGATGATATTTCATATCCTATCTTAGAGATAGGTTGGATAAACCTGAATTCCTATAAATAAAGAGGCCACCCCCCTCATTTAGCATAGAGGGAAGTAGTGAGAAATATTGTATGAGTAAGTGTGTTAAAGAAGCCATCAAGAGGTGTAATTGTGAAGTTTCTCCCATAGTTATTGTTGGAAGGCAAGTGAAGTTAATAACACTTGAAGAACCTCATGGGTGAGATTGTAATAATTTCATGTTGATATTATAATTTACACGTATATTTCATATTTTTCATCATTCCTTCGTATCATAGTCTATGGTATTCTTGTGTTATGTTTATTGTTGTGTTTTCATATTAAATCCACCAAACTAAAAAGTTGTGCATTAGTAAATAATCATAGCATGAGGAGTTCCTGATGGAGAATTATCATAGTGCCGGATTGGTTTTGACAAGTCACCTACAAGAAACAATATACATAATCATTACCTATTAAAGACCTAGTTAAGAGTTGCAAGTCAAAAGTGAAGAATTAAGGTAGAGGGAGTAATACAAGGAGTTGGGATCTGGGTTTTTGTATAAATTTTGATACCGATAAGGAACACTTAAGGGAGAAAAAAAATATCTATGGGAATATTTATAAATTCACAACCTTGGTGTTAGTAAACTACCTTGTCTTAAGGGCATACGGAGACTAGTTTTAAAAACCAAAGCAGTTAGGTAATTTTTATTATTTTGAGTGAAATATTTTTTCATTATAACTATTTTGTGAGGTGTATGAGAAGGATACCTTATAGGGAAGTGTTGAAAAATCAAAAGTCCAAGAATTTCACTCTTAAGCACTAACTAGTAAGCAAGAAAATTGATCAAATGGGAGAATTAGGTAAGGTGACAGTTATCTTTCATGTTGAGACTTAGTTAAGGGGTTATTAGGGAGTTATATGAGACTTATAGGATAGAGAATGATGAAAATAATGCCATTCCAGATCATAGTTTCTAGTTTTGTAAGTTTCTTAAGCCATTTTGCCTAGTGAATGAACCTCTTAAGAAAAAACAGAGTGAAGTTGAAGTTTGTAAGCCTCTTGATAACTGAATATATGATTGTTTCTAAAATTATCTACATCATATTGGTATCACCGTGTGAATATCAAGACAAATAAGTTGAAAAAGTAGAGGAAATGGTTTATAAAGTGAAAATAAGAGAAGCAAAGAGATGGATAAAAGGATGAGTGAAGAAAAGAGTGACCATGGTTAGAGAATGTCACATTGGATGAATAAATTAATAGATGAGAGACAGAGAGAGAGAGGAGGATAGGTTAAAGAAAGTGTATGATAGGATAAGGGAACAAGAACATAAGAGAAGGATAGACAAGATGGTGGAAATAAGGAAAAAATTCATAGAAAGAGATTTGAAGGCTATTAGGCCTCATGAATCAGATGTGACAAATGGTGAAGATGAAGAGGAACCAACAGCAGAGGTGATTCAAGGATTGATGGAGCTAATGAGGTACAATAAGAGAGAAAAAGATAAGAGAGAGAGAGAGGAAAATAAAAGAGGAAAGAAGGAAGAAAATAAGATTGTGGTTTCAATAGGAGATCACAACATTAAAACAAGATGTATAAAAACTATGAATAATGATGAAGAAGAGATCCAAGGGGCCAGTTAGAAATATTGTACAGAAACGGAAAAGGAAGCAACTAAGGACAAGGATAAGAAAAGAAGAAAGAAGACTGAGACAGATGGGAAAGAGAACGAGTAAGCAAGAAAAGATAGGTGATTAAAGAGATGGTGTCTGATAGAGGATAAGAGTGAAGAAGAAGAAGTGATAAAATACATTTCTATGGCTTCTCTTGAGATGGGATGAACATGACGAGAGCAATTGGTATGCAGAGATAGAGGAAGCAAAGTTCAAGAGAGAGACAAAATGAAGTGAGTGGCAACAAGGGAAGAACCCTCCAGGAGTTACCGAAAGCCTAAATTTTTTTAATCTAACAATGTGTGCTAAGTGTGTGTTTTCAGGAATGTAGAATGAGCTTGAGATAGAAAGTGAAAGCAATCAAGGATACAAGTCAAGAATAAGAAGAGATAAGTGAACAAGAGAGTGTATTTGTTTATGAAATCTTAGAGAAATTGTCAAGATAGAGATAGCAAGCCTTAGAGCATGTTATAAATACAGTAAAACCATGTGGAAAAGAGATGGAAAACAGTTCCAGGATGGAGGAAAAAACTAGTACAGTTTAGGAAAATGTGGGAATGGGTAAGTGGAGAGCATTGAAGACCAAGGTCATTTGTAAAATAAAATGAACATGGAAGGTAATGAAGGTGAATCTACATATCATGCTGAGAACAAGGATAAGAAAGAGATTCTAGAAGCAGTCATGGAAGTATACAACTCAGATCTTGGAAAGGATATGAAGCAATCAGACCCAACCATGGAGGAGTACAGTCATGACAAACATGATAAGACAATTCAAAAGGACATAGTGTGGCAAGAGCAAGGAGAAAATAAACATACAAAAGATATGGAGGTCAAGAATGAAGGAAAACCTCAGACTTTACAAACTAATATTTGTTCTAGTGTTGATTATGCAGGTGTGATGGATGACATGGAGTTGGAACAGTTGTACGAGGAAGAATAAATCAAGCAAAGGTCACAATTTTTCAGTTTTGAAGATGAAATGGACCAAGGAAAGAAAAAACAGAATGCCAAAAGCAATGTAGAAGTAAAGGAACTTGAAGAACCACCACAAGTAATCATGGACTAGAGGTACAAACCCACTCAAGAGGTAATAATGATAGGGTAAAATACTCTTACAGTTTATAAACTCATGAAAATAGATGATTTCAGAGTAAGAAGTCTTACAAGGAGTATGAAAAATTCATTAAAGACTCTAGAAGAAACAATCCCAATCAAGGAGCATCCTCTAAAGGTTAAATACAACAGGAAACAAAGGAAGAAAGGAACAAGGAACCAACTTGTAAACATAAACATCATGAAAGCTTATTTCCCGCTTGCTAGTATGGCATAGAGGCATCACTTCAAGAGTTTTTTAGGAATGTAAAGTCAAAATTTTTGTTTTTGCAGGTCTCTAGGGGTGTCTTAAGTCAATCATGATCTCCTTTGGGTTCTAAAAGTTTAAAATATTTGAATTAGGAGGTTTCCCTCCTTTTCACAAGTTTGAAAATTTAAATTCAAGAGCCAATTTTGGATTTCTAGGTTAATGTAGAAGGTCCTAATATGTTTTCTCAAGTGTTTTTTAGTTGGTGAAGTATTATTATTGTCTTAGAGATCCATTATGACCTTAGAAGGAGATATTGTAGCTCTTAATATTGTGAAACTCCTTTTCTTTCATGTAACCCACATATATGAATTGGCATGAGCCATCATGAGGACAATTACAAAGGGATTCAGGTGGTGAAGGATAAAAACCTAATTTTTGTAATTGTGGAAAGTTTTGATCAATCAAAGAAAGACAATTTGGATCTCCAAAATTTGAAGGTACAGTGACACTGTCTATTTTCTTTGTTTTCAAGACTATGAAATATGGACTTTGAAGTTACATGAATGTTCTTAAGCCAAAATAGAGGTATAACCAGTGATTCAACCTTTTTATGAAGTTTTTTGTACCATATTTTATGAAGATCTATGAAGAATGTGGCTGGAAGTGAGTAGGAAAACCATCAGATATTTTTAACTGGACATTTGCATGCATAGTCTAGTTTTAAGGTGAATGAAGTCAATATTTTGGAAGAAGAGTATGAGTTTAAGGTGTATTATTAATAAGATATTTTTATCTAGGTATTAGGGGCCCCTCCAACTAAAATGGTGAAATAAATCTATGTTACCTCAAAGAAACTATGAACTGTTGTTGATACTCTATTTTTCTAACTCGCGGAAGGAGGATTTTTATTGTAAATTCAGGAATAGTGACCAACAAGGCCCTACTGGTAAGACACAAATGTGCATAGATTTGTATTAGACCTTATGAAAATATTTAGGGATTTTAAACATCATTTGAAGGAAGTTAGAGCCAAAATAAACCATGGGCTTGTACCCTACACAGTTAGGGTTTCACAAGGAAAAGTGCAATAAAAATACCTAGACAAAGAATATACCTCTAATATTTATAAGAAATGATGGGTAAATCATGTGAAAACTATTGGAGAAATAATTTTGAACTTTCATATGTGGAAATAAGATATATCCTTACTAGTCTAAAGGTGACTGTAACACAATTTGGGAAAACCTAGTTTTGAAGGAACCTTAACAAAGGAAAGGTAAGTTATCTTTGGAGATGGTTTGTGAAACTTCTCAAACACCTATAAACCCTTAATAGGTACTCATAAAACCATATTTTTTCCCCTTGAAGTCACCTACAAGAAAAATATATGCATAACAGTTACCTATCAATGACCTAGTTGAGGGTTGCAAGTCAAAAGTGAAGAAGTGAGGTAGAGGGAGTAGTACAAGGATTTGGGATCTAGGTTTTTGCATACATATTGATATTGATAAGGAAAAATTAAGGGAGAAAATAATTCTTTGTGGGAATATTTATAAATTCACAACCTTGGTGTTAGTAAATTACCCTATTCAAAAGGGCATAAGGAGACTAGTTTTAACAAACAAAGCAATTAGGTGATCTTGATTGTTTTAGTACATTATTTTTTCATTATATTTTTTTTTTTTGAGGTGTATGAGAAAGAGACATTATAAGGAATAATTTTAAAATCCAAAGTCCAATAATTTCACTCTCAAGCACTAGCTAGTAAGAAAGAAAATTGAGTAAGTTGGAGAATTGGGTAACGTGACAATTTTCTTTCATGTTGAGCCTTAGTTAAGGGGTTATTAGGGAGTGATACGAGACTGATAGGATAGAGAATGATAAAAATGATGCAATTCCATATCTTATTTTCCATTTTTCGAAGATTATTAATCCATTTTCCTAGTGAATGAACCTCTTAAGAAGAAATAGAGTGAAGTTGATGTTTGTAAAGCTCTTGATAACATAATATATGATTGTAAATTTATTTGCATCATTTATGAGTGAGTGAGATCAAACAAGATACTTAGGTTGGAGGTGATTTATAACAAACAAGTTATTTATTTTGATCCTTTTTTAGATAAAGTTAGCTTAACAAGTGAGGATGTAAGGATTAGGCTCAAACAAGCTACTCAGGCCAAGTATAATATAACTCAAACAAGATATTATGAATTTGTTTTATATTTATCTTAAACAAGCTTAAGAGGTAAAGATTGTTTCACCACAATGTTGCGTATAAATAAAATAAGGTAAAGGTGAGGTGAGGAGGAATACATGTGAAGTTGAAGAAGGTTGAGAATACTAGGTTGAACGTGAAGAGATCCTTTTTGGCTAGGAAGGACTACAAGTATAATCACAACAATACCACTAAGTAGAATTAAATAGCATACGAAAGTGGACTACCTAGCGTATGATAGATCCTAGAAGTGTGATATTTCCTAGAAGGGTCGTCAATCCATTGTTTAAAAACAACTTGTAGACACCCTAATTTCACATCTGTCCTAAATCCATTAATTCCCGTTCCTCATTTCCCACAAAATACACTTCGAATTAATCAAATATAATTTGATTAATTATCCATTTCAAAATCCAAAAAATAACTCAATCCTCACCACATTTCATTATTGTCCATGTTTTTCTACTATTGAATTAAAAATTCAAATTCAAATCCTTACCCACTCTTCATGGTCCCCACTCACCTAATCTTTCCCACATTTTCAAACCATGATTACTTAAATTACTCTAAGTTAATCACTCCCCCGGGCTATAAATACAACCTTATCCCTCCCCTCTAAGGACACGGAGAATAATCTTGAATTCCCTATCTAATTTCTTGCATCCTTTGAGCAAATAACATCCTTCTGCCTTGTCCTAATGCGCAAATAGCCTCATAATCCTTTTTCCCATCTGGTGCAAAGTAAGAGGATCATTGTTGCAGGAAGGCCTTGCTCCATCTTGAAGAAAAGCACCTACATATCACACAATCAGGGCTCAATCCAAGTTTCCTAGCCCATTCCAAGGGTTGCTACGGAACACGAAGGAGGAGGTATGATTATTGGTATTTTACTTCCTTTTTAGTAGTGTATTATTCCTAGCTTACACAACTTAATGTAAAGAAATGACAGTAAAAGAAAGGTCATATTGTAACAATACAATTTAGGTATCTCATACGCTAACAATAGACTAGATTTAAGCTAAATATTGAATATACAACAAAATATAGAGAACGCAGGGTGTTGTCAAGGTTGGAAGGTATGGAAGAGGTGTTTAGGAAAGTCTGGGTGAGATTGGGTGAGGTTTGGGAAGGTTTTTGGTAAGTAAGGAACTCACTGGTCTGAGATAAATCACCAATCACAAAGACTGGTATCAGTTGGGTGACCGATGTCAGTACCTAGTAATAGATGATGTTGGTTGGGTAACCGATGCCGATAGGGGAAATCAGGTGCAAAGATTAAAATGAGGTTGTTTTGAGATCTCTATGATTACATAGAGAGTTGGGGAGGCTTAGATAAGTTGGTAGAATTTTATTAAATACTTGGATATGAAGAAATAGGAATTTGGGATGAGTACAGTGGTTAAATGGGAAAGTGGTTGAGTGGGGGTGAGACGTAAGAGATCCAGGAAGGGTAGAATGTGAAATAAAGTAGATAAATGATTAACAGCTGAAATACTGAAAGAAATGACAAGGTAAAAATCACTTGCAGATTGAAATCTGGTTCTAGAAAGAATAGTTGTGGTTCAAGGAGAGATAGGTCTCAATCCCATGTAGCGGTAACAAAAGGTTCATGATTTCCCTGTGAGTGATCCAATGATCTAGAAAACATTTTTGATGCTTGGTGGATGTTTTGAATTCTTGGAATGATCTCTAGTTCATCGTGAGGTCACTTGAATCCCTAGATGTGAGAGCTCAGAATGTCAAAAATCCAAAGCCAAGATGGAGGAACCTGGGAAAAGAGTTGGAATTTCTTATTTAAAGAAACTGATGGTGGTTAGGTGACTGGTTTTGGTCAAGGAATAACAGGTGTTGGTTTGGGAGAAAAGGTCTTATTTTTTCAAAAATAGCCTTTTCTCTCCATTTTTTGCATTGGTCAATATTTTGCTATGGACTAGGAGTCTGGGTTGGCACTAAATGAAGTGGGAAATTGGTATGAGGGATAATAGGTAATGAATTTTAGGGTTAGAATGAGTCTTTTTTACTTAAGGGAATTTTTGACTTAGTCTAAGTTAATAAATAGGCTTGGAATTGGTCCAAGGTGTGGGAATTATTAACTTAATATGGGTGATTAAATTAATAATAATTTGTGGAGGGGATCATGATTGGAGAATGTGTCAAATTAATTAATTAAAGGGACTTAGAGGGTTGTAACCAAATTTTGGGTGTCTACATTTTCCCCTTTTTTCACTGTAACTTTTATTGAATTAACGACGATATGACAAAAATAGGAGGTGGTTGCCCCAGCTATGGGTAGAGGTGATCTCCCTTAAACCAAGAACTTATTTAGAGTACGAAAAATGGATGATGGGTTAGGTATAGAGGTAGGTGATGAAAAATGAGGTAAGGTGCAGATATAGGCAATGGTGATATCGGTGTGGGTTTGATAAATTGGTAGGTGATGAAAAATGAGGTAGGGTGGGGGTATAGGAAATGGTGATATTAGTGTGGGTAGTAGGTGGGGGCATTCAAACGTACACGCACACATCTAGAATGTGAACAAGGCACTAGGATGTAGAGCTCACAAAATCTACATCGTGAAAGGTTGATAGTTTATCCAAACAAAGTTGATATGGTCTAGGTATCTAAGGTATAATAATTTCTCCTAGAAACATAACAAGGCTAGGTGTAGGAATGGGAATAGGTGTGTTCTAAAGAACCCAAAAGGTTTGGTCTGGTCAAGATAAACATCATGGCATAAGGCAAGGATCAGGTAGGCAAGCTAAACAACACGAGTAGCATCATCGCAAGGTATAGCGAGTAAGAGAATTCGAGCGTCAAATGGGAGAGGTTAGTGTGGGTGTATAGATAGGGGCCCTGGGTAAGGCCGAGGTGTAGGCAAAAATGTGCCCCTAAGTATAATTAGTGAAGGTGACTAGGCTGACAAGGCTATTAGGTGAGCCTGTAGGGATGTTTAAGGATTGGTTGGTTTAATTTCTAATGTATTAGCATTATGGAAACTAGATGTAGGCATGGTTGCAACATGGCATGGTTAGGGTTTAATTAGGAATGTATTGGTGTTATGGAAAGGTGACCAATATCAGGTGAGAGGTAATCGATGCATGGTAAGTTTGGAGAATGATTTCTATGTCATTGATATTATGGAAATGACTGAGAAATATGACGTTATAAGGAAAAATAATGGCAAAACGGTGAAATTGTGGATAGAAAATGAGTGGGCGAAGCTAACCTCCAAAGGCCCTATGCCCTTGGAGTGCTACCTACATAGCCCTTACAAAAGGGGCCTCATGCCGATGTAGTTCTCCCATAAGGACTAGGGAAGAATAATATTTCTGATAAGTAGGTTGGGTAGGTAGGCTAGATAGGTAAGCTGGTTGGGTTAAGGGCATGTTTGAAAATATGTATGGTCGAATGTTGAATAGGTAATAGGAAAGTTGAATTAGGTGTAGGAATAGATGAAGGTGTTATGGTTGATTCAATTTCGATGGTCTTGTCCATGTTGAAGAAACAATAAGTAAGACAGATAAGAAACCAAAAGAAGTGGCATGCCCATATTTGGCAAGGACCATAATTTTCATACCCCTAGACTTAATTGAACATAATTTACTAGATACACTGCATGAGCGATGGGTGTAGAGTTAAAAGAAGTTATGTGATCTCAATGTGTAGAGTACATGTCACATGTCCTTTGAGTTGATTTAAAAGATAATAAATAGAAGGTAAGGTGGAAGAGTTTCCTTAAATGTAACCTTGTTGTGGGACAGCATGCCCCTGTCTGTAAGATACCCAAACCTAGAATAGGCAAGTCCATGACTAGAAGTTGGTATTTTTTTTGATTTTTATTTTTTTTAATTACTTTTTTGGCATGTATAGACTAGATAAATGCAAGAATTCTATATGTTGGGATAAATAGTAGTGTATCCTTGAGGTCTTTCATGAAATTGATCGATGCGGGAAGATCCCCAAGATAATTTTTTCTTTGAACAAATATAGATTAGTCTTCTTTTTGGATAGACTAAGTACAGTAGGTGGCTGGCTATTTTTATAGTTGTCCTTTGAGGGAGTAGTCTACTTATAAGCAGAAAAAGAGAGACATAAATATTCATTTTGAGGGAACCATCTAGTTACAAGAAGTTTGAATTAAGGAGTAAATTTTTTGGTTATCCCATAGATGTTTGTGCTTTTATTTTTGTACTTGAAGTCATGGACAAGACTATAAAGGAGTATAGGAATTCTTTTATGAAGGTAGAACCATAGTGCATGAAAATGATTAGTTATGAAAGAGGGGTTTTAAGTGACAAAAAAACATGGGATTCCATCCTAAAAAGGATGAAAATTATCCATGAGAATCATGCCATGAGTAGAGTTGTGGTACTCATATTGAAGACAAGGTTGAATTGTGATGGATAATCACATAATTTTAGTTTATTAATTGGTCTTTAAAAGAGGTAGGGGGAAGGAGAGGTTCACTCAAGGGATGAGAACTATAAGTGACATAAAACTGATGTATGGTACTTTATTCAATAGTAGAATGGTCAAATAATGCAATGCATTAAGGGGCTTAGGTTCGAGTAGACCCTTCAACAGAAGATAAATGATAAGCTCCTCGATCCATAGGTATGGGTGACAATATAGGGTGCAAGCCAATTAGGAGAAAACTTACCTCATTTACTTTTTTCCATCTTTGGTTACATGTGTGGATTTTCCTTCAGGACAAGGTATCGTCTGATCTTGAAATTTTTGTTCCCATGAACACATTTTTTATAGGCATGCTTGATGTGATTTTTTATAGACTGGGAGATAGATCTGAGAGCATTTAGATGGCAAAGTTCATCTAATAGATCAAGTTGTATCAAACGTTCTTAGTGAAAATCATCGACCAGAGAGGATATATTTAAGTGATATATGAGGAGATGGAATTTGGACTTTGAGAGGTAGGACAACCTCTATAACCGTAGACCAAAGAGAAAGGTGTGGCATCAGTAGAGGTGTGAATGCTAGTATGATAAGAACATAGGGTAGAAAGGAA
This sequence comes from Taxus chinensis, assembly GCA_019776745.2. Taxonomy (NCBI): domain Eukaryota; kingdom Viridiplantae; phylum Streptophyta; class Pinopsida; order Cupressales; family Taxaceae; genus Taxus; species Taxus chinensis. The sequence goes on along the minus strand of CM034153.1, from coordinate 622,622,705 downwards.
TGTGCATGTGCTAATCCTTACTAAGTCATTGATCGACAAATTTCATAAGGAATTTTCTTGAGAATATTATTAGAAGACTTTCAGGTTGACCATTTTTCTTGTGGGTAATATGCTGAAGAGAAACTGAGTTGGATGTCAAATTTTTCACACAGTTTGCAGTAGGGTTTTATTTTTGAATTGTTTTCCATGTTGTCAGTGATGAGGCGATGACGAACACCAAAGTTAAGAAATGATATGGTAGATGATAAACTTCAGTTATCTTTTTGAGATTTGGTAGAAATGAGACAGATGGATTCCCACCCATTTAGTGTAATATTGAGTTCATGGTTATGATCCATCAGTGACATTGAGAAGAATGAGGGTTAATTTATCCAACCAGATCCAAGCCCCATTGAGAAAAAGGACCAAAATTATATGGTGACTTGTAAGGCAGTGACTAGGGGTGTGGTGGAGGTTAACATGTTATTGACACCTCACACAACATTTGACGTAGTCACATTAGTCTTGGTTAAGGGTTGGCTCAGTAATAGTTGAGGTGAAGGGTACATTTTGCAAATGCAAGGCCTACTGAAATATCCCCCCAAAAATCCCATCATGAATTTCCTTGATGGTGTCTAGGATTTCAGAACTAGCTGAGGAATACCACATGAGGATACCGTCAAAGCCACATTTGTAGAGAATACCCCCCATGATGACGTAATGAGAGACACTTTTTTAGGAAGACTCATCATCCATTGTGAGTGAGATCTGGAGGCAAGAATTGAAATAGAAAGGTAGTCAGCAAACTACTTATACCAAATATCACAGTGGGTTAGTTTTGATTCTTCCCAAAAAATGTATGCCATGGATAATATAAGAGGGTGACTACAACTATTGTACTATGACAAAGATTTTGGAGTCCAAAGGTGAGGTAGGTATTTGAGAAGATAATACAAGCCATGGTATCGACAAATTTGTTAGTTGATCATGGATTTGTTTTGAATGAGGAAGTGATCAAACGTGGTAAAAATTATTTCAACATGATATTTATAATTTTTAAGTTCTTCATTATGAAACTGGTACAAACCATTAACTTACTTCACAACCAGTTGATAGTCACTAAATATGTTAATGGATTTAACATCTAGGGAAATGGAAGTTTTAATACCTAACACAAGTGCTTCATACTCGGCCATGTTATTAGTTCATTGAAAGTCTAACTTAAAGGATAGTGGCATAGGCTCACCATCAATAGGAATGAGGACGACCCATGCACCTCCCCTAGGTTCACATTTGGAACAGTCAATGAATAAGGCCATTTGGTAAATGGTGTCACCCAAGGAATGAGTGGCAATGGATTCGTCAAGGAAATCAAAGTTAGAAGATTTATTTCTAGGAAGAGGAGTGTCTGCAAGTTGATCTACAATGGTTTGTTCCTTGATAAAATTTTGATGAATGAATTCCAGGTCTAGATCCATAAGGAGCATGAGCTAACACACAGTGCATTGGTGTTGGTAAGGTTTGGCATACATGTAAAGTAGAGGTTCGGTGTTGGCGACGAGAAAGTTTTTGTGGTTAAGTAGGTAGTGGCAAAGTTTAGTAGCCATGAAGAACAAGGCTAGGTAAAACTTTTCATCGTGAGTATACCTAGTCTCATAGTCTAAAAGAGTATGTATTATGTAATAAACCTCTTGATCCATCTGTTGCTCATTTTGATGAGCGAGCATGGCACCCAAGAAATGTTCTGTAGTAGAAATGTGAAGGTATAAATGTTTTTCATCTTTAGGTGGGATGAGAATAGGTCGTTGAAGATGGTATTTCTTCAACGCTTCAAAGGATTTTTAGCACTCATCTTTCCAATTGAAGGAGACATCATTTTTTAAGGAGATGATGAAAAGGGTGACATTGGTCAAAAATTTAGGAAATAAAGCATCGAATGGATTACAATTTTCCTTACAAACTATGAAGTTGTCGAATGTTAGTAGGTTGAGGCATCTGAAGAATATACTTGATTTTGGCGGGATCGACTTCAATGCCCCTCAAAGAGATGATGAAACCAAGGATTTTTTTGGAGAGAATGGTAAAGACGCATTTCTTTGGTTGAAGGTGAATGTGGTATTAGATGAGGTGATCAAAGATGAATATAAGAATTTCTAAGTGTTTGGAATGACTTTTGGACTTACCGAGAAGGTCGTCAACATAATCTTCTAGTATGTCATGCATGATATTGTGGAAGATATAGGTCATAGCTGCTCTAATAGGTGGCAACAGCATTTTTCAATCCAAATGGCGTGACATGATAATAAAAGGTACCCCAAGGGGTGATGAAGTTAGTTTTGTATTGATCTTCCAGAGAAAGTAATATTTGATTATAACCCGAGAATCCATCCATAAGTGATAGCATTTCATGTCCAGCTATAAGATTAATGAGTTGGTCAATGATAGGAAGAGGAAATTCATCCTTAAGGCAAGCAAGGTTAAGTTCGCAGAAGTCTATGTAGATGCGGAGTCCCCCTATCTCTTTGGTGACAGGAACAATGTTAGAAATCCATTATGGATAGTCAATGGGTAGAATGAAGGAAACAGAAAGAAGGTGTTGGAGTTCTTCTTTCACAATAATGACAATATGTGGATAAATTTCTCATAGATTCTATTTCATAGGTTTGGCATCGGGGATAGTCATGATATTGTGAACCATGATATTAAGTTCAATACTTGGCATATCAACATAAGACAAAGAAAAAGTGTTGTTATGATCTCAAAGGAAAGAGGTGAAGGATTCCTTTTCGGTAGAATCTAAATATTATCCTATCTTTAGAATTCGAGGTTTGTCCTAAGTTTGAATTTTGATCTCTATGGTCGATTCATTCAGCATGGTTTTTGTCTCAAAAGGTAACGATCGGTGAATGTAAGAATCATTTTCATCTAAATAGGTGATGATAGAATCATCATATTGACATTGAATGACATTAATAAAAGGTGTGTCATCATTCAACATGTCAAGATAAATAAGAGGAAGGGAAGAGGACACCTCACCATCACGATGATAGGTCATAGGTCCCAAAGAAACAGTGTTCATAGAAAAAAAAAATTAGGACGGATGGATTCTTGATCCATGGACTCCATGGACGAAGGCGGTGTGGTAGGTGAGTTAGGTGGGGAAGGATTATCTTCCTCTATGAGGTCAATTCTATCCTTCTTAGGAATAGGTGGCATAGAAAATCTGATACCACAATGGTCTTTGTGTTTTTAGGTGGTGCAAGGTGTGATTATATGACAACCTTGCTCATAAAGACCAAATCTAACGTCCTTCCAAGCACATTGATGAAGAAAAGTGTGGGCGGAGTGGTGGCTGGTGAGGTATTGGAAGTTGGATGAGAAAGGTTGTGTTTGGGTAGGTGGTTTAGGAGAATAAGAAGAAGTGTCAAGTCCCCCATATGTCAAGTTGGTTCAAAGGTGGGGAGGACCATATGGAAAAACCTCTCCTACATGATGGTTATAACATGGGTGTTGCTGAAGGATTCCATACTCTTGAGGAGTTAGGAAAGTGTTTATGTTGTATAGGTAGTACTCCCCCAAGTAAAGGTGTTGAAAAACACCTACCAAGGGGTCTGAATTCAGTACTTTGGTAACAGGGATGGATGAGCTACTCGAATCCTAAGAATGTGGGGCATCATTTTTAGGTTAAATAGGTGGGTTAGTAGATGGGCTAGTTGTGGAAGTTGCAGTAGTAGAGAGGATAGATGGGCTGGTTGTGGAAGGTTCATTGGTAGAAATGCTAGATGAGGTAGTGGAAGAAGATTAAGCAGCATGGGTGGTCGATACCTTTACTAGAATAAGGACATCATTTGGTCAATAAAGCATGTTGTAAGTTTTAAAAGGTGAAGGTTCTGCCTGAATGGTGTAAGGGTTCCCTTCATATTTAAATTTTAGGCAACAGTAAACGGTTGAAGGTACACACCCCATGGTGAAAATCTAGGGTCGACCAAGTAGCATGTTATATTAAAATTCCCCCTCAAGAACATAGAATAGTTTGGGACTGGTGCAGGGACCCACATAGATGTGGAGTATGATGGTGCCAAGGGTAGAAGTCATGACATCATTGAAATAATGTAGCATAAGAGGGTTATTATGCATGTAGTTAGCTAATATACACAATTATTCGTACGCATCGGAAGAAATGATATTAATACTAACACCTCCATCAATCATAACACGTTGAACACAAGTATCATTGATGTGGGTAGAGATGTAGAGGGAGGGATCATGATCATCTGATTATAGAGGGGAAATCTCTGAATCAAAAAAACTGACAGTAGAAATTTGAGGAGAGGTAATGGGAGAACAAGTTTAATAAATCATATTCCTATGATACGAAGGTTTTTACCTCTGACTCTGTAGGCAAGAGTGATGTAATAAGGTTGACAGGATCTTGGAAGACCCTGAGAGAAGCATCACCTATAAGAAGAGGAGATAAGAGTGGCTCCTCTATGGGTCAAGGAGAAGAAAAAACAAGTGATGTGGACTCCTTTTTAGGTAGAAATGTGGACAGGATTATCTCCTCCTTGGGTATAGGAATGGGTGAGATAGGTTCCTCCTTGGGTAGAGGAATAGGCAAGATAAGATCTATGGTAGGTAGAGAAATAGGTGGGGTAGGCTCCTCCATGGGTAGAGCAGTTGGTGTGATAGGATCCTCCGTGGGTAGAGGAGTAGGTGTGATAGGATCCTCTGTAGATAGAGGAGTTTGTGTGATAATTTTCTCAATAGACTTTACAAGAAGAAACTAGCTAGATGGAAAAGGTACTATTTTGAAAATGGCATGAACCTCGTGCACATTGGTGTCACTAGTAGAGGTCTCTAAAGCTTAGTTTGATGAAGGGGTAAGATTAGGAAAATGTTTCTTAAACACACCCATATTGGCATTGGTAGGTGCATTAGGGTTGTCCAGGATGAGATCACCACTATCTAGTATTCCTTGGACAATGTTCTTGAAGGTTTTTCAATTGTCATTGTTATGTCCCCTAACTCGGTGATAGTTACAGAAGTTGTTTTCTTTATACCATGACAATGTAGGATGAGAAGGATCAAAACCAATTTTTTTTTTGATAGGTGGAAGGGTGATGTCTCGAGCTTTTAAAAGATTTTCCAAAATAGAATAATATGGTTCTCCAATAGGAGTGTAAACCCTATGTTCATACTTGTATTGGAAGTTTTGAATAAGAGAGAGGTTTGTAGGTGGTTTTTCTTGATTAGATAGATGAGAGGGGCCATATTTCAGAATCATCACATTGGCAGATCCTTTGGCCTTGGAATGGTTATTAGAATGGTTTTTTGGCAGTTTAGAAAAAGAGTCATTCAATTTGAAGTTAGCATTCTTGTTATGCAAGTTAAGTTTCTCTTCTTCAAGGGCACGGATCTCTAGTTTTTGGGACATGGTGAAGGATTTCTCAAACATGTGAAACATTTGAACCTAGAGATTTGGTAAAATGTGTCTAGCACATGCCCTTGTGAATAACTCTATGAGTTATGCTTGTGGTAGGCTTAAGGTGAGTTGCTTGATAAGGCCCCACTAACGTGTGACAAAATCTGTGATAGATTCGTCCTCGTATTGGAGAATAGAGTATAAGTTCATCATAGATACCTTCTTAGATATATTGATTGAGAAGTGATCAAGGAATTTTTCGGCCAATTGGTTCAAGGAGAAGATAGAGTGCCTAGGCAAGGCACTATACCAATCTAAGGTGAGTCCCGACAGTGACATGGGAAAAAATTGAATGAGAAATACATCGTCTACACCTATCAAATAACAAGAATTTTTAAATGATCATAAATTTTGTTGAGGGTCTTCTTTGCTATTGAAATGGTTAAACTTGGGTAACTCCCATTACGCGGGATAAGGGTGGATATGTATGGATAGGTGGATGGGCTCGTTACAGATTTCATCATAACTGAGGACATTACTAGATCTGAAAACAAAGGCCTTGAGTGTTGGCATCTTATCCATCATCATCTTGATTAGATCCTTGGTAAAATTAGATTGAGGATCACCCCCTATAGTATAAGGGGGTGGATGAGATGAATAGGTTATACATGGTATGTCGATGTATGGTGATTTTGAATATATGAAATGAGAAGAAGGTATGTAGGTAGGAATAGATGATGAGGGCATGTACCCTGAATACGAGGTGGATGTTAAAGGTTGTGATTGAGGTAGGATGTAGGTGGGAGGAGCTTTTGGGAAGATCCTCATGGTAATAGGTAGTAGAGTAGGAGGAATCGAGACCACCAAATTCTAATTAGGTGTGTGGGTTGTTGACATAACTGGCAGTTGCGAAGTAATAGCTACTGATTATGTGGGGATCCCTATACTTGGAGTTGTGGATGAGGATATAGAAGATGTTGAGGCAGTGGAAGAGGTCGAGGGAGTGACAGATGTTGAAGGTGTGACGAATTCCGAAGGTGCGATGGATGTTAAGGTTGCATTAGGTGTAGTTGATGCAACAGTAAGTAATACTAAATTAGTATTCACAGATATGGAAGGGGCATAAAGGTAGGCATACCAAATAGTGGCTAGTCCAATGAGTAGTGGGTAGAATAATGGGAAAGGTAATGTTTTAAGGATATGACATTATGATCAAGGAATTTAGTGAATTCCTAGTCACCTGTAGGTATACTTACATTAACATTGGGGTCCATTGGTGAAGAAATAGATGCTAGTGAAGGCATAGTAGGCAAAGGTATACAAATAGCATGGAAGGAAAGTTCTCACACCTGTTGGCGAGTCTAAACCATAAGAAAATATTTAAAATGGGTATTATGAAATCTGTAAAGGTGACATAACTCAAAAATAGATGTCTAGAAGATAGAAATAGGTTATTGTTTCTAATAAAAATCAAAAACATATATACCGATACCGGTCAGTAAACCGATAATGATTAGGAAGAAATACCTATTTCGGTCACTGGACCGATGCCAATTACTATGAAAATGAATAAATTTAAAGATATGGGAAATAAAATTGAAAAACGCGTATCCTGGGCTATGTTAAGGGTGATAGAAACTTAGAAATTGGTTAATTGAAACAATAAACAACACAAAAAGTCGATATATAAGAATAGATTGTTGTTTTGACAGAAAACAAAAAAAACAAAGAGACTGATATCGGTCAGTAAACTCATGTCAGTATGATGAAAGAACCGATGTCGGTCATGGGACTGATGTTGATTACTGATAAAAACTAGGGAAGTGAAGAAATTAATTTTTTTGGGTAAATATTTAGTCACAATAAGCTCTAAAATAGGCCATGTATAACAAATCTGAAGTAACACACTCAAGAAAAAAAAAATTAACCAGTTGTGATGGTTGAATGTGGAAAAAAGAATTAAAAATGGTGAATATGCCCTCACAACTCATACTACAGAAGACAAGAAAGAAAGGCGACAATCAAACAAGCAAAAACTAAATAAACACGTTATCCTAGGATCATGTTTTTAGTGTTTAGTTGACTTATGCCTAAAGACTGACTATGAATGATATAGAAAGTATGGATGACAAAGGTACCTCGAAAGCAATCTATGGATGGTTTCAGGTTTTTTTGGTGAAGGATCCCTTGATATACCTTGTAGTATGTGAGGTCCAAGTTGTGATATGAAAAACTGGTCAGAACACTGGGTGGGGTCCACCATCAACAGGTTATTAAATCCTTGATGGATTCTTCCTGGAAAGGAATTTTTAAGAATTTTTTTAATTGTGTTAAGTGGTTTAGATAAGGATTTTGTGCACAAATGTGAATTACACTTTATTAATCAATTACGAAACAGTCATGACCTCTGTCAGATGATTGTTACTTAACTATGTGAGCTAAATATGTAGACATACAGGGATGAAATGCAAGTGTTTTAAGTCCCAAATCAAAATATGATATTCAATGTAAACAAGAGTGAATAGGATGAAGGATGAATTTTACTAATGAAATAATAGAAGAAAGAAGAAGAATCCTTTTTAAATGCACCAAAATAAGTTTTTCATTTAGAAAAATTAGAAAGAAGGAGAAAAATACTAGAGAATAATATTTAATAACGATTTAGAAAGGAAACACACAAGATGCAACCTATATGAATAAAACAAAACCCACAAACAAGGGTCCCACCGGGCATGCCAAAAATTTTCACCACAATGTTGCGTATAAAACAAATAAGGTAAAGGTGAGGTGAGGATGAATACGTGTTGAAGTCGAATAAGGTTGTGCACCATTGAGAAGACTAGGCTGATCATAAAGAGATCCTTTTTGGCTAGGAAGGACTACCTATAGACGCACAAGAATACCACTAAATAGAATTAAATAGCATATGATAGTGGAATACCTAGTGTATGCTAGATCCAATAAGTGTGATACTTCCTAGAAGGGCCATCAATCCACAATTTAAACATATCTTAATGTAAATAAATGATAGTAAAAGAAAGTTCATATTATAACAATACGATTTAGGTATCTCATATCTTAAAAATAGACTAGATTTAAGCTAAATATTGAATATAAAACTAAATGTAGAGAAGGAAGGGTGTTGTCAAGACTGGCATGTGTGGAAGAGGTGTTTAGTAAGGTCTGGGTGATATTGGGTGAGGTTTGGGGAGGTTTTGGGTAAGTTAGCAACTCGTTGGTCTGAGATAAATTACTAGTCACAGAGATGGGTACCGGTTGGGCGACCAATACCAGTACCTGGTAATAGTCAACGTCGTTTGGGTGACTGATGATGGTAGGGGAAATTGGGTGCAGAGATTAAAATGTGGTGGTTTTGAGTTCTTTATGATTTCACAGAGAGTTGGGGAGGCTTGGGTAAGGTGGTAGGATTCTATTAAAGACTCGAAGATGAAGAAATAGACATTTGGGATGAGTACATAGGTTTAATGGGCAAGTGGTTTAGTGGAGGTGAGATGGAAAAGATACAGGAAGAGTAGATGGTGAAAGAAAGATAATAAATGATTAACAACTAAAATACTAAAAGAAATGACAAGGTAGAAATAACTTACTTGTAGATTGTAAGTTGGTTGTAGAAATAATAGTTGTGGTTCAAGGAGAGACAAGTCCCAATCCCATGTAATAGTAGCAGAAGGCTATGGACTTTCCAGTGAGTGATCCAATGCTCTGGAACACACTATTGATGCTTGTTGGAAGTTTTAAATTCTTGGAATGATCTCTAGTTCATCGTGAGGTCACTTGGATGCTTGGATGTGAGAGCTCAGAATGCCAGAAATCTAAAGCTAAGATGGAGGAATCTAAGCAAAGGGTTGGAATTTCTTATTTAATGAAATCGATGGTAGTTAGGTGACTGGCACCGGCCGAGGATTAATTGGCGTCGATTAGGGAGAAAAGGTCCTATTTTCCATAAATATCCTTTTCTCTCCATTTTTGGCGTTGGTCAAGATTGTTTTGTGGACGGAGTCTGGGTTGGCCCTAAATGAAGTGGAAAATTGGTAAGAGGGATAATAGGTAATCCATTTTAGGGTTAGAATGAGTCTTAGTTAGTTAAGGGGAGTGGTGACTTACTCTAAGTTAATAAATAGTATTGGAATGGGTCCATGGTGAGGTGGAGGGTGAGGAAATTATTAACTTAATATGGGTAGTTAAATTAATAATAATGTGTGGAGGGGTCATGGTAGTGGGTATGTTAGTTGAAGGGAGTCTAGAGGGTTGCGACCCAATTTTGGGTGTCTATTAGTATGTATGGAGTGAACTCAAATAATTTACTTGATATAAGTGTGATATAGCTCAAGAAAATCTATTATGAATTTATTATGGATTTTCCTTAAATAAGATAATAAGTCCGAATCAATGTAAGAGTGGGATTTTCGTCACTTGATTGATCTGATTTTTTTATGTTGTGGAATTTTAAAAGTATGTTTTCTTTTGTTTGTATTGGATTGATGTTTTGTGGAACACGACCTGAACTTGAAAGATATAAAATAAACATTTCTATAATCCAAGTTTGATGAAAAGTAATATGACAAAACTAACTTGTTTACAAATATCAAGAAGTCATGTTCATGGAATGTTTTGGCTCAAGAGGAAGATCTGTCGGGAAAAACTGATGTTTTATGAATCATGCAACAATCATAATGATGTAGAATACGTGAATACAGGATCTTATCTCTCCAAACAGATGCATCTTCTGATATATCATAGTCTTGATATACCAAATCTATATGGGGACAAAACTAGTATGGGGAACCCTTTGAACACTTAAAGAGACTCGCCAATTCATTACTAACATGCTTAGAAGTGAATCACCACGTCCAATGCATGCTTTGTAAAAAGGTGTAAGGGTGATGGGGGTATGGAATGTGAGTGGTGTCCTTATTTCTCCCCAAATATTTATAAGGATGATGCCTTAGACTTCATTATTACATCTATTTTATATGTTACTCACAGTAGTCCCAGTCATGACAACATTACTTGTAAGTGGGGACTAAATGCGAGCTAGATACTGAATTGTTATGAGACTAGATCTCAAGTGCAATGCAAATGTAAATGTTTTGGTGCATGGTGGTGAAATCCATGTGAACAATGTAGCATAGGTGGTGATGAAATCCACTTCTGCTACATCTAAATACAGGTGATGAGGTGGTTAACAACAAAGTTCATTCTTATTTGAAGGAAAAATACGAGTGGAAAATGATAGCGTACCTTAATATAGTGTTTTATTTTTTAGTTTTTTTATTGGTTTTTAAATTTTTCTCTAATCAACTTAATTATTCATAAAGTGTTAGGATTATTTTCTTCATTTGATAATATTTCCAAGTGATGTGGTCCTGTGTGAAACGAATTAGTAGTATCCTGCACATAGTAGTTATTAGTAGTTATTCCTCATTGGATGGATAGTCATTCAAATGAGATGGGCTGAGATGATGGATACCTACTTGAGATATTTTTATGATTATAGATGATATACATATGTGTCCTATAGGTTTGAGAAAAATTGGGAGTCATTGTGAAGAGTTTTTGCAATATAAGTTGTTTTGGTGAAACAAGGTCATGAAAAAGGTCATTTACAGCTCAAATTGCACTTTCTAATGCTCACCCTGAATTGTTTACTTTGCATGGGACCTAGTGGATTTTAGGGATGTTTCTACATTGAGTTAATAATGTTTTAAAAAAATAATGAGGTCATTTTATCATCACATTTTTATGAATAAATGTTAAGAAGGTAAACAACTTTCTAGGTGCTTGAAACACTAGCTTGAAAGTGATATGAGATATTTTTCTTCCTAAGTGGACATAATTTATTGTTTATGCTTTTATGATTATTGGATGATGTAAAGGACACCTCTAGGTTTCTAGAAATGTATGGTATAGTATGTGGTGATGAGTGTACCCCACTCAAAAAGGAACTTGTTTCTGAAGAAGTTCAGTTTGGGACAAGGTTGTCCTAAATGAGTTACAAAATAAATGGACATTTTTTTTAGTCATGGTACTTTTACTTTATGTCCATGATAGTTTCATATCATGGCTTATGCCTCTAGATAGTAATCGTGTGCCCTATTTATGAAGTTTGGTCAAAAGGCAGTTTTGGGGTAGTTCTGGAGCAATTTCAGATAATTGGCTTGGTTGAAGACTCTACAATTCAATTTGGATGTAAATTTGATAATATGTTCTAGAAATAAGATTCATATTTATTTCCATTGGTATATTTTTTGTCTCATTATTATTATATTTGATGGGTCACTCCATCTTAGATTTGTAGAGAAGAATCGTTGTCTCAGCTTCTTCAGGAAAAAATTGCTTTGGCTTAAAGAATGAAGTGAATGAGGCATGATATCAATGGATTGAATGATGCTTGATATCACCTATAGAGAGTGAAAAGGTGATGTATTTTTTTACTATTTATGGCCTTTAGAGGTCTTTTAAGTAGTCAAAAATGGATGAAAAATAGTTGATTTTGTAAAACTACTTTCTAGGTAACTTGATTTGGTGAAGAGGAAAGTGAGGTTTGGTTTGCACACATGGATGTTTCATGAGCTACTAACATGCATTTATGTGATCTACAAGTCATGAGGATTACATAAAATGGTTACACTACATATTTTAGTTGTTTCTTGGGTGGTCTTGAGGCACAAAGGTGAAGACAGGGTGTTGGAAACAACTATTTGGTGACAAGTATATAAGCCTTCTTGAGTTGTGTTATGAATAATTTGGATTGATTCAAGATTATGTAATGACCATGTAATGATGTTTTTTATGTTACGATATTACACATGTATGAGTAAATTTTAAATCATGAAAAAACATGGTTTATGATGTTTGTGGTTTTATCTCATCCATAGTGATGGGGTTTTGAGCTTTCTTGGTGTAAGTTTGATGGTTTTGGGCATGAACGACCTACATGGGCCGACATTTGAATGTTTTTAATGAGTTAATTGATGTTATTATTTTAAGTTGTAATGGTTCAAAAAAAAATGAGGAGGAAACCTGAATTAGAGTGTGTGTTTGAATTGATAGCGATGGGTATAGAAGTGAAGTTGTAATTCAAATTTGAACTAGTTGCTTGAAAGGGAAAAAGTATGACCCATGTGTGTGTGTTTGTAATAGGTATGAAGGAATTTATTCAAAGCTAAGGAAGTGTACAAGAGGTTTAATAATGTTATATAGTGTGTGTATGCAAGGCTTTGAAGCCAAGATAAGTGAAGAAAGTGAGAGATAAAGTAAGCTACGTGAATGAGGGTTTGGGCAAGGGTTTGAAGGAGTTTGGATCTGAATTTTGTGATCACTATCAGTTGAGTGTTTATAGCATATCTTCATTGATATTCTTATAAAAATATTGTGTGATGATTCATATTCATGAAAGTCTCTTGGATTAATATCAACAAGGGTTTAGGGTTTGGTGTTCCTTGTGGGGTTAGTGCCTCACTAAAGAAATTTCTTGTGATGTTTAATATTCACTCGAGTATTTTTTGTGTGTAATACCAACAAAGTTTGTAGTGGGTTTTCTTCCCCTTGATGGTTTCTCACTTACATATTGTGTTCTTATTTACTTCTTCTTTTTTATGTTATGGTGGATGGTTGTTGCTTATTGTTATGATCACATTAATACATGGAGGAATGTTAATAGTGTATACATGTTAATTTGAAATTATATATGATTTTTGTAAGGATTAATCACCTCCCCCCCTCTCAGTCCATTTTGCTTCCAATAATTTGTATCATATAAGTTATTTTTGGAGAAGTTTGATCACTTGAAAGGATATTCTTGAAGCAAAAAAATGGTGAGTCAAGAGAGTGGTTTTTATACTAGCAAGGCACCATTGTTTGATTGAGTAAACTATTCCTTTTGGAGTCAGAGGATGAGGACTCATATCATGTCCTTAGGGTTTGATATTTGACAAACTGTGGAAGATGGTTATACTTTTTCAACTACTTCTCCAACAAGTGATGTAGATACGAAGTTTTATAGTGATAATTCAAAGGCCATGAATGTTATAATGTGTGGTCTAGGTGAATATGAAATTGTGAAGGTAGTGGATTGAAAATCAGTTAAGGCTATGTGGGAGAAACTTCAGGTCTTGTATGAAGGATATTCTAAGGTAGGGATAACTAAGCTTCAAACTTTCAAAAATTAGTTTAAAAGGTTGAAACTGAGTGACGATGAGTTTATTGTTGCATACTTACTTAGGGTTTACAAGGTTATCAACACCATGAGAGGTCCAGGTGAAGAAGTGAAGGAAAATGTTGTAGTTCAAAAGGTTTTGAGATCCCTAACACCTAAGTTTGATTCCAAAGTGTACAATTGAAGAGGCCAAGGATTTGACCTAGTTGAAGATGGATGAGATACATGGGACTTTGACTACCTATGAGATGAGGATTGTTGATTCTAAGACAGAATAAGAAAGAGATTAATTTCAAATCTGAAATGAAGACTAAGGGAAAGAATACCATGGAGTTTAATGATGTTGTTGAGTTTGAAGATGAATAACTCTTTGCAATGTTTGCTAAAAGATTAAAGGTTGGCTTTGGAAAATACAAAGGTACACTTCCTTTAAATGTTTCAAATGTGGTAAAGTAGGTCATTTTTCTATCAATTATCCTCGTAAGCACAATAAGGAAGATCATGATGATCCTGAGCATGATGAAGATCATGACAAGAAGTATCACAAGTATGGTAAAGGAAAGAAGAGCTTCAATAATTTTGATAACAAAAAGAATAACTTTTATACAAAGGAAGAGGATTGATTGTCCAATGCTAGTAGTGGTGTTTCATATTTTGAGTCTGAATCTGATAATGAAGATATAGGAAATGAATTATTTTTCATGACTAAAGATGCCATGAGATCCACTTATGATGGTTCTTCATTGTTAAATGATTTCATATCAGGTTTTTGTTGAGATTCTGAGGAAGAAGAAGATGATATTGAAGGTGAATTAGTGTGTATCCAAAAGGAGTTAAGGGATGATGAAAAGATGAAATGGAATCCAAGATCTCAAATAAAAGGACATGAAGATAAGATTCATGATTTAGAAGAGAATCATAGTGTCTTCAACAAGTAAGCTAAATGAGTCAGTTAGGTTGCTAGAAGAAAAGGTAAAGTTCCTAGTTGAGTAATTTGCAGGATACAAAGAGAGTATAAATGCTCAAAATTTGAAGAGAATATAGAGTTTCTAAGTGTAGATTTTTTATATGTTGGTAAAAAGGCTAAATCATTTCATAAATTTGAGAAAAATACAAAGGATCTTGATGATCTTCTTATCAAACATATATCAGCATGTGATAGAGTCGGTTTGGGATTTAGTGATGACCTCAAGGGAAAATATAAGGTGCAACATGATAGTGTAGTCAAAAATCATGCACTTTAGACATTTTATTCATCTCAGCCTCATACTACTATTTAGAGGGTTCTTGAGTAAAAAAAGTACTAATTAACAACCCTGTCCTTTGGTCATCTTCTTTATTTTATTTCATAATTTGTGACCTATTCCACCCATATGCCCAGCCATTTCTGGACATCTCACATTATTTTAGCCTCAGTTGGGGTGCCCATATTTAGTATTGGGGCGGCCATGGGTGCCCTGGTCCCACCTAGGGGCGCCCTGATCCTTCTATCACTTTGCCACTTTTTGGGCCTCTTCTAGCCATTTTTCATATTTATCTTTCTTGGGGTCAGCCTTTTCAAGGTTAATTACAAAATTAGAGCAAGATAAGGCTTATAAATATAAAGTTATGAATTAGAGCAATAAACCCTATAAATATAAAGACCATAATGCCTAGCATCATACACTATTATAGACTCCATCTAGAGTTATCCACCTATTGCATTGGCATCTACATAGCTCCATCATCAAGGCACAAGTTGGGACATCTGCATCACACTTCATAAGGGGAGGCATTATATTTTATTCTATGCACACATTCTACTACATTTAGATATTTCTCACTATTTCACAAACTGCAACTAACACAAGAGCACTTAGGGCACAACATACACACACACTGCACACACACCACACACACACACACACACACACACACACACACACACACACACACACACACACACACACACACACACCATAACTACATCCAGGTCTGAAATGTAGTGCAATGCTCAATTAGTAAGCCCATTATTGTGGCAGATGAGGCCGGTCTGACCCATTCATTATGTATTTTTTTTTAGTGTTTTGATACTTCCTTTTCATCTTTTGTAGGTTATTTCTTCCTCTTTGAATATTTGGAGCATTCGGCACAAATTTTGCACAAAAAATTAATGCAACATGCAAGTAGAGTTTCAAATCACCTGTCAACCCTAAAGATGCACCATGAGGGGTCAAACACTTGTCCTATGAGCACCAGTTTCAAACACTTTTCCTAGACTAGGGCACCCATATTCCTTACCAAAGTGCATCCATGGGCACCCTAGTCCTCTTTCAGGTACCCCAGTCCAAACACATCATCCAGATATGTCCTTTTCGACACTCCTACACAGTTGTTCCAACTTTCTGAATTTTTGTGCATCACTACGACACAGTTCGACAGGCTTCTATTATTCAACTGAGTTCTTTCCTTTCCCTTATTGTACATTATGGTTTTTTACTTTCATTAATTTATTTACTTATCTCATTTACATATTTTTTTAGTGCATTTACTTATTGCGTTATATGTCCTCCTAGATTAGATTAACTATCTTTTACTAGATTAGTTAGTCAATTTTAGTTAATTAGATAGTATTACAAACAATAAGGATGAGCAGCCAAGCAAGGAGGATGAAAAATAAGGAAAACACCACCAAAGAAAATATGAAGATAAATTCCACTAGGCAAACTAATGCTTCAAGGTATGAAAGATCCTTCAATGGTTATTATTTCAAATTACAATGGATTTGTTCGTAGTGAAAAGGAGTGTAGGAGGTCTACTAGATATTATCAGTCTTGGAGGGAAAGTAGGAGTGAGTAAAAAAATAATGTGGTATGCTAAAATTTTCATGAAAGAGGTCGTGTTGCTAAGTATTGTTTATTTGAATCTTTAAGCCAGAATTGGAGTAATGGAGGTTACAAGGAAAGAAACAGAGTTGTGTGTTTCAATTACAACAAGTTTGGACATATTTCTAGGGATTGTTATGGGTCTGAAAGGAAATTAAGGATCTATCAAAGTCCTAAGATGCAAACTAGAAGGAAAAACAGGTCTTACAAGCCTAGAAGGAATAATGAGGTCTCATCAAAAGTAGGTGTTGATATAAATAAAGGTATGACTCAGAGATCATATCAGAAACAAGTATATGGAAGTGATTTTCATGTATCTAAGAAGGCTTAGGACGTTTTTAAGTCCTGCCTCTAGATCTATCATGATGGTATATGCTTATACTATGGATTTTTAGAGGTATATTTATCCATATGAAGAAATGAGAAGAGGGGGAGCTAGGTGACTAAAGTATGTTGCAGTAAAAGGTTCTTTACATGGTGTTAAAGCTTGTCAAGGTATGTCATCAATTTTTTTATGTGTTTTTTGTAGTCCTACATTGTTGTTTGTGGTTTCTCAATCAAGGAATGTGTGTTTATGGTCAAGATTTCTTCTCAAGGATGTAAATTCATGTTTCAAGGTCTATGTTGTCATTATTGGAGCTCATTAGGTCTTGTGTTGTTTCTACTAAGGAAGGTTATGATCTATAATAGTGTAAACCATGAGGGTAAAGTTAGCATGATATGTACAATCTAATATAATGGTAAATTCATATTCCTATGAAAAGAAGTCTAAATGTACCCATGTATTCAAGAAGGTTGTCTTTTTAGAGTTGTTAAGGTCTATAACTCAGGGTAGTGTTGGTAAGGAGTGTCTTGGGTTTGTTTTAAGTAAGTCATTATTACACAAATAGTTCTAGTATGGTTTTAAATTCATCACAAGTTATGTCATGTTGCTCATGCATACTCCTAGTATATGTCAAGATTTGTGCATCATGCTTCAAAATTTTTTAGTCTACCTAAGAAAATTTGAGGTGTTATCAAGAAGTAAATATGAAGGATACCTAATATGTGAGGCTCATGAAGTAATTATGAATTATATCTATAGGTTTAATTTTCAATGTACAATGAGATTTAAGTTGTCATTATTGGTATAGGGTTTTGTCACATGAAGTTCTGGTCTTGAAGAAATGATCTAAATGATAGTGAACTTAAATGTGGAATCCAAGGAGATTCAATAAGTTGAAGCATGTTGAAGGATTATAGAGATACGGAGGACTTGAAGATCTTGTGAGAAATTGAAGTTGTTTCCCAATAAATCAAGGTGTGTTTCTGTGTAAGGAGGTAAAGAAAGTGGTTGCATGTTCAAGAATTTTCATGGTTAATATGGGGAAAATGTGTTATTGTATTCAATTCAAGGTGTCTACTAGATGTAGAGTGTTATGCCCTGAAATGTGTCTACATTTGCAAATAGTGAGAGGATGTAAGGAAATAAAAGTTGAAACAAAACACTATAAAACCTTGTTCTCTATCAAACACCAAGTTGCAAGGGTTGTGAAGAGTCTTTCAAGAAAGAATTTTTTGATTGTTGGGATTCTACTGACTAGTACATACCTCTTGATGTCATCAGTGATGAGAAAGGTAAGAGATTCATTAAGAAAGATTGAATTGTTGCCTTCTTATGCTTGTACAGAGGTTCAAACCCTCAAAGTAGGGTTTTGAAGGGTGAAAATTATCTCTCTTGAAAAAAAAAACCAATAAAATTGATTGAAACTCAGGAAGAAAATTGTCTTGTGGTTGTGAAAAGGTTTTTTAATGAATTAAAATGATTTATTCAATTGTAGAGGAGTTTTATTTATCATTTTCTCGTGACAAATTTAGAGACCTTAAGGTAACAAGGCAGTTACAAGGGAAGTAACAAGGCAGTTACAAGGGAAGTATACCTTCTTCCTACTGTGAAGGCCTAAAGCTTTTTGAATAACATGAGAAGGATATTGAGTAGTGTGAAAATATCCTTAGTTAGATTGGTAGTTACTTAGAATGAAAGATAAGTTGATTCTATGTAATTTAACCAAGCTACTAGCACTATGACAGGTACACAATGAAAGGGTTTAAAATATAATGAAGTCATTCATAAAGAGTTATGTTTTTGAGGAAGCTCTAAACTCTTCTAGGAGGTCTATAAGAGTGTATGAGGTTTTTGAAAGGCATAACATAACATAAATGTATTTTCAAGAGGATTCAATCATGTGTTTCAACAAGGATGCTACAAATGGTCTTGTCTAAAATGTGATGTTATAGGTTTAGAATGTTAGTCTACTCTATATGGTGGGTTTTGATGTCCTCAAATGTGTTGAAGAAGATCTAAATAAGTGTGAACAAGATATAGAGGATGCCAAAAGTAGTTGGTCAAGTGAAGACATTCAACAGGGTGTGCATGTTATCAGTAAAGATGAACCAGGGCATGCTACAGGTGAAAAAGTTAGTATGACTTATCCTTGATGTTGTGAATTCTCAAAATTCATGCTACAGGTGGTCAAAGGGTCATGATCACATCTCAAAGTTGTGTACAAAGGAAGAACCAAAACTTTTCAAATGAAATAGGTAGGTTCTAATTTTTCCAAAAATTTGAGTTATGTATATAGAAGGTATGTATGGAATGTTACAATGTTGCTTTTACACCAAAATGAGGAACAACGGGTTTTTGAATGCCTTTGAAGGTAGGTGAGAATGTATTGAACCTAAGACATGCATGTTTAATGCCTAGAGATGCAAACAAAAGTAAAATAGTCTTGCTTGTAGTAAGAAGATTAAATAAAAGTGGTCAAGGAGGATCTGTAGGTAGTCATTATGTGGAAGATATGGTGTCACAGGCCTGTGAGAGCCTCCAAGATAGGGGCAGTTCTTATTGTGCTCTATAATTAGGTATATAATGTGGTTAGAGAACTTATATGGCAAGATTAGATGTTTGGTTTACAGGATTATTGTCTTTTGGATTAGGTTAGTTTTCAAATAACAATAAGATAGCATGTTTTGAGGTTAAAAGGACTGAGATAGAGCTTTGGGATAAGGAGGTATGGATGATGTATCTAGATCTCATGATAACAAGGTAAGAAGCTCAAAAAAATTGTTTTCAATCAAAGATGGATATCCTAATTCCAAGGGGAGTAATGAGAATTTTTTTCATGGTATGTATGATCTCCTAGAGCAATCTGAAATCAATTCAAAATGCACTAAAGGTTTTGGTTATGGAAGTCAGTCCTCAAGGATGTGTAAAAGTCAAGGTATGAAAAAAACTAGCTTAATTTGAGTAAGACAAGTTGAGATAGATCATGTAAGAGTGAGATGATGTTTTAAGCCTAGAAATCATAATTTATGGCATTAGGATGAGGTATGTACATAATCTAAGGTCTGTTATAGTGTTCTCATAGGTGGAAAAAGGTCAAAACAGGGTATAAGGTGAAGAAAACAAGTTCTTGAGTCCTAATGAAGATGTTGTGAGATGTTTGCACTCAAGAAAAAGGTAAGAAGATAATATTATCCTTGTTGTATCATTGTTGGCATGTGTAAGTTCATGTATGCTTCCACTCAGGGGGAGTTCAGTGGTTTCTAACTAAGAAAAGTACCAAAATTAGAGTTTAGTGAGAAATTATTAGTTTGTGAGCTAGCATGAATACTTTGGTTGATGTTTCCAGCCAAATGTTGATCTTAAGATGTTGAGAAGGATTAATGTCATGAAATTACATGTATTGTTTATCATTAATGTAAAAGGGGGAGAAGTTTAAGAGTTTTTCCATCAATGACAAAGGGGGAGATAGTTTGCATGTTATGTTATAGGTGTTTTATTGATGTAAAATCCCATTAATGACAAAGAGGATGATGGATTAGAGTCATAACATGCTTATTAGGATGATGACATGGAGTTTTTGGCGTTGGAATGATGGCATGAGTTGATTTAGTGAGATTTGCTTGGTCTGGCAAGCCTTGTCAGGTGACCTAGCTAGCCTAGGCAATGGAGTGGTGGTTTGAGTTTCTTGGTGGATTGAGGTGTATGGTATTAACATGGAGAGCATGTTTTTGGATTGTTTAATAAATCACGTGAGTTTTAGGGTGTAGGTACAAGTTGAATACCTAGATTGCAAGTGCTCATATAGACTAGATCTAGGTTCTTAGAGGCGTGAGGATGGAATGCATAACCATGTGAGCTCATGGAAGAATGAAAGGGTTTCATACATATTATTCCAGGTATGGTAGGACCTTTTATAAGAGGTTTTATGATGAATTTCATGATGTTGGTTCAGTTGATCCTAGCCAAAACCATGCAAAACTCCAAGGGACTAGTCATGCAAATGAGATGGGATGGAGACATATTTGAGACCTATGTTGATGCCATTAGATTATGATTTTAATATGATTCATATAGGTGTGATTATAAGTGTGGAGCCATTTTGAATAGGTATTTTACAAGTTATGTTGTTTTTAGTGAAACAGGGTTAAGAAGAAGGTGATTTCCAGCTCAAATTGCACCTTTTAATGCTCACCATGAATTATTTGATTTGCATGGAACTTTGTGGGTTTTACGGATTTTTATAGATTTATTCTAGAATGGTTTCAAAAAAATAATGAGGTCATTTCATCGTCACATTTGTATGAACGAACGTTAAGAATGTAAACAATTTTTTATGTGTTTGAAAATCCAAGCATGAAAGTGGTAGGATATATATTGCTCATAAGTTCCCAGAATTGACATGATAGTGATATTATTATGATTTTATGATGTAGAGGAATCCTCCAGGTTTCCAAAAAGGTATAGTAGAGTATGTGGTGATGAGTTGACCCCACTCAAACATGTACATGTTTCTGAAGAAGTTTAGTTTGAGACAAGGTTGTCCAAAGGAGTTGCAAAATAAATGGAAATTGTTTTTATCGAATGGGACTTGTACTTCAAGATTTACATGATGGTTTTCAGATCATGGTTGATGATTATAGAGGGAAAAGTGTACCCTATTTATGACGACTAGTCAAAAGGTAGTTTTGGGGCAGTTCTGGAGTAGTTTCAAAGATTGGCTTGGTTGAATGCCTTCCTCTTTGAAGTTAGAAGGAAATGTGATATGCTATAGAAATAAGATTTATATGTATTTCCATTGGTATATGGTTTTATCTCAATTATGATGAGATTTTATGGGTCATCCAGCTTTACTTGTATGGAGAAGAAGGTTTGTTGCTTCTACAGGACAGAAACTACTTTGGCTGAAAGAATGGAATTGATTGAGGCATGTAGATAGAATGATTTTATGCTTTGATATTACCTATGAGAGTGAATATGGATGAATTTTATTCCCATTTAATGCCTTTTTATGTCTTATAATTGACATACAAGGATGCAAACCATTTGATTTTGTAAAACTATTTTATGGGGCATTTTGATTTTGATGAAGAGGAAAGTGAGGTGTGGTTTACACACATGGATGTTTCATGAGATACTAACATGAATGGATATTATCTACAAGTCCGTAATAATTCCATGTGAATGGCTACATTTCATATTTAAGTCATGTCATTTGGTGGTCTTGAGGCCCAAAGGTGAAGACAAGGTGCTGGAAACAACTGTTTTGAGAAGGATGTGAGCCTTCTTGAGTTGTGTTATGAATAATTTGAATGTTAAATCTTATGTAACGACCATGTGGATGATTTGTAAATATTATAATACACATGTATGAGGAATTTTTGAAGCTTGGTAATAAGCATGGTTATAGAGGTTTTGGTTTTAGCTCATCCAGGTGATGGGGTTTTGAGCTTATTTTGAGCAAGTTTGAGTGCTTTTGGGAATGGCCAACCTACATGGGCCCATATTTGAATGTTTTTATGAGTTAATTGAGATGTTATTTTTTTATTTAATTTAATGGTCAAACCAAAGGAGGGAAATTGAACTTAGAGTGTGTGTTTGAATTTAGATAAGGGTTTAAAAGTGAAGTTAAGTTCAAATTTGAACTAGTTGTTTGAAAGGGAAAACAGTGTGACCCATGTGTGTGTGTATGTAACAAGTATGAAGGAATTGAGTTTTAGAGATGACAGAAGTTGTGAAAGAGATTGAAGAAGGCTAGAGAGTATGTGTGTACAAGGGTTTGTAATCCAAGATAAGTGAATAAAGTGAGAGATAAAGACAAGCTAGGTGAATGAGGGTTTGAGTAAGGGTTTGAAGAAATTTTGGAGCCGAATTTTGTGATAGCATCAGTTAAGTTGTTGCAGCATATATTCATTGAGTGATATTCTTCATCAAAATATTTTGTGATGAGTCATATTACATGCAATTATCTTGTTGTGAGTAATATCAACAAGGGTTTATGGGTTTGGTTCTCCTTGTGGGGTTGGTGCCTCACTAAAGAAATCTCTTGTGATGTGTAATATTCACTTGAGTATTTGTTGTGTATAATATCAGAAAAAAATAGTGGTTTTTCTTTCCTTTGAGGGTTTCCCACTTATATCTTGTGTTATGGCGTTCTCTCTCTTGTTCATGGTTATTTGAATGTATGTCATATGGTGATTTGCACACATTAATGAATGGATGAATGGTTTATGGTTTGATAAGAAAATATAAAATTGTTTAAAGTTTTCTAAGGAATGATTCACCCCCCCCCCCCCCCTCTTTCCATTATGCTTCCAACATATTTTAGTAGAAATTTACTAAAATTTTCTTTTTAAAAAAAATAATTTTCTTTATAACCAAGTGTATTAATAAAAGTTTAGTTATCACTAGAAACACCTCTAAAAAGAGAGGAAGAACAGTGGACTAGAAAATTCTATGTTTTTTAATGTTTGAATCTGGTTCTTGGATTTTAGAAAAAATGCGAACAGCTAAAAAAAATTGTAAGAGTAGTAACAGAAAGATGTTTTGTTTTGATTTTTTAAACTCTCACTGTTGATTTTTCCAGGATCCTACACATACAACAATTTAATAAACACCGCAAACAAACCAAACAAACATATATTCAACTGAATAATTCCACACACAAGTGTAAGTAAAATAGAAATCACTTCACTAAATAAAATCACTTCCTAATGTATCTATGATTATCAAAATTTGGGATGAAACTCTACAAAACACCTACACAAACATTGGTGAAACAACATAAGTAGTAAAACACCAAGCTTCAAAGGAGTTAAGGAAGAGATGAACACCACATATCAAGAGAAATTTATTTCTTCTATAGCCTACACAAGTGCCAAAAATGGCACCAAAAAATATAACCTTCAACAACCTAAACATTAGCCAAATGATTCCATATTGTAAAGAAATTGAAATTATAATGACAGATAATATTAAACAAAAAATTGATAAGATCAATAAATTTAGAACTAAGGGTAACAAATCATGGGTAACACCCATCAAGCATGCCAAAATTTATGCAATGAAAATCACTGCATAACGAGAAAGTAAAATAACTCAAATGTATACCTTCTCCTCTGTGTTTCCTTTAAAACATCATATCAAGTGAAGATGTGGAAGAGACCAAAACAAATTGGATTGTAGGCTCTCCTCCACATAAAGTAACTTATTTTCACAAATAATTGATAGCTCCACTTTTCACCAAATGAGGGAGGAGTGTATTTTGGGATGGGTGATTTAAGGACTCATGTGGGCATTAGGAAAAGTCAAGATAGGGATGTTCTATGCTAAAAAAATGCAAGAGCTCAAATGGGATTTTTCACTTGTGTTGAAAGAGGAGGGTAAGGCTCTATTTATATCCTAAAAAATAGATTAATTGTAAAGATTTAATTAATCACAATTTGAAAAAGTAAGTATGATTTGGTGAGTGGGGGACATGGAGAGTGGATGAGATTAAACTTGCATATTTAATTCGCAAATGGGGGACATGGAGAATAATGGCATGTGAGTTATATTATGATGTAGAAGGCTTGATTAGGTAATTAAAATGATTAATTAATTAAATAATGTCAATTAATTGTTCATGGTAGGAGGATGGTAAAATTGAGGTGTCTATAATCTTTGTTAATCCTTTCTTCTAAGGATTTTCTCTTCCAACACATGGTCACACACTGGTTATTTAATGCACAAAAATTACATGGAAATGAATATGAAAAATTTGGTGCTACATGACCATTCTTCACATAGTCCAAGTGCGCAATGGAATATTTACCTTTCCCAGAATTTCTAGGACTATTACTTATGTAAGATTACTAAGGGGAAACTATTTTCTCTTCTATTTTAGAATTTTCACCTTGTTTAGAAGGAATATTCTTCCCTAACTTGCATTCACTCCCATAATATATTTTTTATTCCTACATAATTTTCAAAGAAAAAACTTCCTCATCAGTAGTATTGTTAAACAAAATATCATCTTTACCTTTAATATGTTCTTTTTAAAGTTCTAGTGGTAAAATCTCTTCTCTTAAAGCATGTATAGTTTCAACTATTTCAGACCATTCCCCAATTTCTCTCTTACCACTATCATATACCAATCCTTCATATCGAGGTATCTCCTCTACCTGTATGGGATTAGTAATACCTTGGCCATTTTTTCTAAGGCCCTTTCCATAGAAGCCCATCCTATTTAGCAATTTAGATCTAATACCTTAGTATGATTCTCAAATTTACCAAAATTAACATCTGATTAATGGTGGGAGAAAGGAATGCATGGTGATTCACTTATAGTGTATACCTCAAAGGTTTGTATATTTTTGGTAGAGGGTTGTCCCTTGATGGAAATTTCTATCTCCTTCACTTCACAATAAGTTTAATATTTTTACAAGATCTTATATTTAGCTTGCAATTCAAATTGTAATGATTATATGACACCAAGAATTATTTCTCCTTGGCTTGTCAATATCTATTGGAGCTCCTTATTTTCCTTCTGCAAGGACTTCTTTTGGTTAGAGAAAATGGCTAAGTGTTAGCCATGTGTGGAAGTTGGAGACCGTACACAAGGTCACATGCAAGAGTGTGCATGAAGAGTAGTGGTTAAAGAGAGGAAACTACACAAAGGTGCACACAACATGGAGGCACATACCAATACACAAGGGGGTTATGCATAAATATGGATTCATGACTTAGTTGTTTTCAAATAAGGCTAAAATAGGAAAGAAATCAAAATATGGTGTGGCAAACAAGATAGGTCTATAAATACAAAAAGCACATGCAATATAAGGACAAATATGGCGCATGGACACAAGATAAATATAGGGTTTAATTAGGATAAATACAAGCTATTTATATCTCGATCTATACCTAAAAAATAATTGTAAAAGCATGTGGTCTATTGTTGGTGCACCTATTACTAGGAAAAATTCATGTAAACTGTGAAGGGAAAGTCCCCACTGGGTATAAATAGGGGTATAATTATTTTGTTAGATATATATTATGTGTATGTAGTCATGTATGTGACCACCTTAGATATGATTATGTAAGTGCATTCTCCATGTGTGCGTGGTCCAACACATAGTTATAAGCAGTTGTGGGTGTAATCAATATGTTTCTTATGTAATGAGGTATTTTATCAATGGATTATTATGTTTGGGCAGAAAATATGACTTGATCTGAGCATGATATTATGGGAATTCAAATACTCTTACTAATTATCTATGTCAAATGATTTCCTTATTATATGTGTTGTCAATCTGTGATGGTGTATTTTCATTCATGCATATGATAATGGTTATTATAACTATGTATGCTCTAACCACATCTTGTGGGTGTACAAAGGAAGTACCTGGTAGTTATGCGAGCTTTGGGTGAGCATTGAGACTTAGTTTGGATGAAGTGCCAATGCACCTAATTAACCATTGGTTAACAAACAAGACTACATTTTGGTTGTGTTGTTGGGACATATTTTAATTCTACTTTCAGGATGTGGCTTGTACATGGCATTTTGATTGTCCTTAGATAATATTGAGATTTGGGTTCATGGCGTATTTTCTCAGAGATACAAAATTGAACCTAAATTTAATACACATGAGTGGGTGGAAGAAAACCTCTATGATTCCTTATATGAGATGTTATTCAACTTATTCTTAGTAGAATTATACTAGTGGTTAGTAGCTTACATGGATAACATATTTGTCCGAATAGGAATAAAGTGAGTGTGGATCCAAGACAACTATTAAGCACTCTTTGATTTGAACACACCTTGAAATAGAGTTGTAGATCGCTATTGGGAAGGTGTGTTGTAAAATTATACCTTAGAGTACGTGATTTCAACATACTCATTCCCAAAAAAAGTAGAGTTATAGTTTGTACATGAGCCAAGGGGATCATTTTTGTGCACGGAAACTTTAGCTATCAAGATCTTGAATAATTAAGATCAAGATTGATAAATTACTGATGATAGGCTAAAACCCCACCATGCACAGGGGTAGGAAGTATGTTTGGGAAGGATGGAATTAGTCCAAGTAGAAGAAAGAGAAATATATGAAAGGTTGCGTAGGTATAATGATGTGTGAGGGAGGGTAGTTGAAGATGAGTTGAGGTTGAGGGGAATGATGATGGGCAGTAGTGATGAGAACCCTGCAAAAGGCGAGGGAGCATAATATCATGTCTTTATAGTATTGGGGAAGTGTAGTAGAAGGGCCCCTTCATAATCAAATGAGAGTGAATCTGAGGAGATAATGAGAACTGTTGGTGTGCATCTAACTCATCTTGGTCACCTAGCCCTTGTACAAGGTGTTTGGCATCCAGAAGTTTTTGTAGAATATCATCATAATGAAGGTGAGAAGGAAGGTAATCAAGTATCACTATGTTGGGTAGGAGATATAAGTAGGCACGTATTGGTATCAAATTAAGAGGAACATTGGATTAAGGACACACATATGGCAGTGTAAGAGGTTCCCGATTTTGGATAGAGATTTTTGGAACCAATTTGGGAGGCGCGTCGTCAGGAAAAAGTAGTAGAGCACTACCCATTAGAAGTAGTACTATTAGTGGGGCTATATGGTAGATAATTGGTGTACATTTTATCACTACCACAGGGATGAAAGGAAGTTATTCTATAGGTCCCTAGCTCATGGCAGGAGGCTCAAGACCTCCAATGCGTAGAGGAAATCCTAGTAGAGGATCATGTTTGGGATCCGAACCCACTCTAGGTAAAGGACCACTGTAGCCATTACAATAACCTCAGTAGTAGACCCCTCAAATATTCTTTGAGATGTCTCTCCATTTTCCAAAATATAGATGTGTGGAAGATACATCCGAGCATGTAAATAAGTTTGAGTTATGGTGAAGAGATAAGGGAATAACAACTTCATATTGGAAGTATACTCAGTTTAAGACCACAGTTCAGGGTCGCACACATAGTTAGAACAAGAAATCTTATCCACATCAGACAACAATGGACTATGATGCATTGCATGCCACCTTCCTAGCTAAGTTTCATATACCTAAATTCAAGCAACAGAGCATTATCACACTGAAGGATATCAAGTAAGGTCCAGGTCTAAGAGTATTAGAGAATAAAATCTGCGTTTAGAGACCTTATTGTCTAATATTTCCTATGACATACATCAGATCCAGCATGCACAGTAGTTTGTAGGAGGATTTCCAACACCTTTTTAGAGAGTGTTATCACAAAAATCATTTACCGATCCACCCAATGCCTTGGAAGTAATGTTATGCACTGAAGTAGTAGGAAGTGTAGACATGGGGGTAAGTCCCTTCCTTAACACCCAAATTGTAGAAATGGATACTCAATTAGAGAATTTGTCTACCAATTCATCACATGATCTGCACAGTGGATTATGGTACATAGATTGTGAGGTGTAAGTACATTTAAGGATAGCTTCCCACATAGGAATGTGTGCGCATTGTTGACATCCTATAAAAATTTTCATGAGAATCATAATTTCTGTAATTGTCCACTTTTATAGCACATGACATAGAAGAATGTCTCCATATATTGCAAGATTTTTTATGTGCATACCTATGACACATGCAACTTTCATTTGTTTGATCATATACATGAGACATGTGAAATAAGGTTGCACCACACCACTATGGAAATAAAATTGCAAGCACAATGAGGGTAGAATAATGAAGCACACAAAAACGGTAATGGAGGTTTTAGAGATGGACACTGAAGCAGAGTATGTGTTGTTCATGGAAGGTTTATATGAGGGGCATGTTATAATTTTGGGTCACATAATCATTATCAGCACAAGTGTTCAAAGAATCAAGTTTACACGTATTGTGAAAAGGCACACAAGGTTGAAGATTGTCCAAATCTATATGCCCATATATGTAAGAACAAAAAAGGACAAGGGAAAAAATGTGATTAAGGTAGAGCTAACAAGATGGTTGATCATATAATTTAACATGTATTAGTCACCACATTCCCTAAGGCAGTGTGCATGTGTGACCAAGGGAAGGAGATACCTCTCCTCATATGGGAACAAGTTGTGTGTGAAAACTATCCATATGTATCCCAATAGAAATAATTTTATCAGGAGACTGTTAGCATATGGATTTGCACACATGCAAATGACATGCAACAGTGTGGGAACGAAGTCCCTCCTCAATGAAGGTGAGGCTGCCTTTATTGAAAACCAAAATTGTATTTACATCTGTACATTCAAAATTGTATGTGTGGGGTGTTTTGGAACATCAATGGAAAGAAAAGTGAATGAGGGAGATGGAATGGGATGAAGGAAAGGAGTGAAATGGAATGAACTGAAAGAACATGCAAGAATTAGGTAAACACATAGCCTAATATTGCACGAAGAAGAAAGATGAATAATTAACACAAATAAAACGGAGTTTGAGTTAGCCAAACAAGAATGTGTAAAAGGAACACACATGAGCAAGTGGATAATCAGATCTTGATCACTGTGAACTAGAACAACCAATTAATAACGTTGACAATAAGATCAAAGATAATATTTGCATTTAAGATTTGAAACACCTAACATCTAATGAACATAAGAACATCAAATTTTACAAGAGACAATGAATGAGACACAAAGTTTGTATTTCATTAAATCTAAAATGTTTTCACAAAAGAACACAAAGTTTCTTCCTAAAACAAAGCTTACACAAAAGTATTTTCTTCTCCTCTCTCAAAGTCACCCTTTATAAATGAGCCCCTCACTTCCTTTTATAACCCAAAAGTTGGTTACAAAGTAGTTAGGGTTTTACATGATCATTAAATAAGGCACTTAAGTGACCTTTGACTTTTTCAACCAACTTTTAAAAAGTTACTAAAAATAGAAACCTCTTAAGTTAAAAAGTCATAAAAGAAATGGGCACACGTGGACCCCACTTAAATGACTTGGATGCACACATAGACATCCTAGTCAACAATCCGCCACCTAGATCAAAACACATATGGTCAGTGCCTTATCCATTGGGCCAAGATTCCACCTATCCCGGTCATACAGGAATGAACTCATTGACCATGCTTCGTAATCCTCCAGATGACAAGAGAGTCGATCTTGAAACTTGAGCAATTATTCCACCCCTCTATTTGGGAAACATCCTAGAGTGAGCAAGTTCATCTTCATTCGTATTCACATTCAAAACTACACACAATTTTCCACATGCTCCGAATAGCCATCCATGATGAATTATTCATTTGTCACGAGATTATAGTCGTTACGTCGTCTTAGCTTGTCAAAATCCAACTTTTGATCTTTTACCATTGAGAAGATCTTCCAGGAGCCAAAATTGTAATTCACTGCCTGGAGTTATGTCCTTTGTCTTTGTCACCATCCCAAAGTGTTGGCATTCCGTTCTGCTCACGATCGTCGAATTCAAGAACGCTCCAACTTTAAGACTAGTCGATGAAGTATTGTGCCCACTGCTAACTGATAGCTGACAGGGACACGCTTGAATGATGTGGCCTTGCTTGATGATCTGCAAAATTGTACTTATCATTAGTTTTGGTTTTTCGATGAGTAGCTCCGTACAACAATCAAGTGAAAACACTTTTTGTGGACAAGATTCTTCCATTACCGATGTCTACCAATAACAATGGATTTTGACTCTGAAAAGACCAATGCCAATAGCTACAACTTATACCACATAATGAGGAAGTTAGAGGTTGCTTCCGCTTTGGAGCCGTGGGAGTAGAATTGCCACACTATGCAAGTTTTGCGGTCCATCCATGCAAGTGATGACCATTTCAGAACAAGCGTAAGGAAAATTGTGACTCGCCTTCAGTTGATATGTGATCGCAAAATCAACCTATCTTGATATGTCCCAAGTTGGTATCTACGATGTTCTCATACTTTGAATGGAGTGTCAGGTGATTATAATGCCATGGAACCTGCATTTTTGTTTGGAATGACATGACTATGACAGAAACGTCAGGCTGAAAATTGCCTGTAAAACTGCATTGGGAAAAATAACAAATCTTGTCTTAGGAATTTCTCACTGCATGAGGAAGTATATTAAGATACCAAAAGTACAGAATGTTTTTCCCCAATCAAATTCTTCAATCAAATATTAAAGGTCAAATAAAAACTGCTAGAAAATGAAGTGTTGGAAAAATCCCGTTTGGTTTTAGCTTGGGAAAAATACCAAACGTCACCCTTGGCATCTACAACTTGGCAAGGAATCATATGAAGATGGGAAAAAATTAATGAAATAAATATTTTCTCTTGACAATCATCTGAATTCTATCAACTTGAAGTGAGCCACCTTGACAGGCTGAGAACTGTATGGCAGCGAAATCAGCACACTGCATATTTGACCTCGAATTCAAACGAAGTGTTGTACATTTAAATTTTTGTAAATAAGTAGATGAATTTGGGAAGCATTCAACGAAATAAACTGTTTCTCTTGATGATTTTTGGGGCTCAGGATACGAATTCTAAAAGTAGGTCTCCGGCCAAGCTGAAACTGTGCACGCGGCAAAATCGAGTAAACTGAGTTTTTCTTGGGTTCATCAAAAAATATCAAGTGAGGAGCTGCTCGTTTAAAATTTGGAAACCAAGTACACGAAGATGGGAATAATTCAACAGAACAAACTTTTCTTCCCGACGATCATCCGACTTTGAGATATCAAAATCCAAAGTTGATTACTTCAACGGATACAACCCGTACCACATTCTTTCCGCATCTATCGTTTTCTTTATTAAATTAATTTTTCTTTGTGCTGATATACATCAGTAATGCTTTTGAATGCGTGATATTTTTGAATAACCTGAATACTTCTCACTGATGCATTGAAAATGATTTTTTTTTTAATGACTTCACACATGATTGATTTAATCTCCCTTTTTTTTTTAAAACTCGCCTCGCGTATTTGCGTACATGATATTTTTCTTTGGCAGCTAGTGATCTTGTTTCTCCTTCTCTGGCGCAATGATCAAATTTCATCTTCTTAAGCAATGAGTAGTAAACTTGTTATTCTCTTTCTTTTCTAAAAAAAAGAATAATAAAATAAAATAAAACATAATTTTTTATGCATGCGTGGGTTCTTGTTTGTTTGGTTATATTTTAATCTTATTCTTCACTCCAAAGCATGCGTGGAAATTATTTGAGTTGTTGCATGAAATTTAACTTCAAGCTTGTGGCTATGTGGGCAAAACAAATTTATTACTCCCTCTGAGCATGGGAAAACTTTTAAGTATTTGTTTTGTCTTTTATGCAAGCTGCGTGGGGCAAAATCCTCAACTGCTGCATGGATTTCTGTTTTGGCATGAGTCTTCCTGAAGATTGTGTGGAAACCTGACAATGAACAACTCTAAAATGTGGAAATTGCTTTTGTTGTCCTTTGGCTCCACTCTCTTTCTTCTCCCAGGGGTGGATATCCATCTTTTGCTGCTATTGCTTTCCTCCTTAGGTGTGGATTTCAACTGCACCAAAACAAAACAAAACAATAATAAAACAAAACAGCTCCTTTCCTCCTTGGCTGCATGGAAAATCTTCTTGTCTTTTTTTTTGCTGCTTTATTACCATTACCTCCCATGTGTGGAATTCCTTTTTATTTCTGTCTTTTCTTTCAATCTTTGCCAATGTGTGGTGTTTGAAGGACTATTTTTTTTTTTTAAATTTTCAAACTGCTTTAACTATCCCTTTCTCCTTTGCACGTGGGGTATTCTCTTTTTGCTTTTTATTTTTGGACTATCATGGATTTGATGTATTATTTTTCCTTTAGGTGGAGAGCTTCTTCAATATCTAGATTTGTGAATGTGTGATGATTCGTTGAGGGATGTGATAAAATATTACTCTGGAAATAAGAAGGAATTGGAAAGCTTCGCAAGACTCTTTCCAACGAGTCCGACGGAGGAATTTATGAAGGCTAAACCAACTTCCCTTCTTCCCGGGTAGTGGAATTAAGTGCCAGGGGGAATGGGGGAAAGCAACGGCCAATTGCCAACTGGATTGGCAAAGTGGGCTAACAATCTCCATTCAATTTCCCCATGTGGGAAATTGGGATATTTCTTGCCCGTTTGCCAATCCATGATTTGGCAATTGGTGGAGAAAATCCCACAAGCGGGAAATTAAAATAAAATTGCCAGGAAAAGGGAAATCCAGGCTTGGGAAACTAAATTGGCATTCCCGGGCAGTTAGAAGCACAAAACTTACTTCCCCAGCAATAATATAAAAATTTGTCGAATGAATTTTAATTAATATTTATTTAATTAAATACTCCCAAGTTATTTAAAAATTAATTTTATCAAACAAAGAGCAATTAATTAATTAATTAATTTTAATGTATTTTAATGCAATTTAAAGCTTGACGAAAGGAGTTCTCGCCTAAAAAGGACAAAATGAAGACCGAAACGATCACAAAAAGGAGACAGTCGTCATGAGGATGATAAACCACGCAAAGTAACACTTTTGAAAAATTTCAAAATTTCCAAAAAAAATTTTGAATTAATTAATTATGCGAAGTCAAAATTGGCTAATAACAGAGACCATGGGTGTTATTAGTGAACTATAGGAGGAATACAATGTTTGAAAGAGCAAGAACATGAGAGGGAATGTGTAAGGAGTACTGAGCATCCCACAAAAGGATATTGATGATCTTAGAGAGGTATATAAAATGATCAGATAGGAGAACATCATACCATTGTTGGGATAATGGTTATGAGATAAGATGTTACGCGTAGTTATGGAAAGGGAGCACTATATCCTTCATGCGAATTTACCGCCATGGGACCATGAGTATGAAAAGGAGATCACATTGGATGTAGTGATTAATGGATGATTGGTAAGTAATATCCTCATTGATACAAGCACAGAACTTAATGTTCTTACCCTTGATGCTTATAACCAAATGGGAAGGCCACCATTATATTCATCCTCAAATGTGTTGTATATGGCTAATAAGACAAGGGTCATACTCATTGGTGTATTAATGGATTATTCTACTACTATTTAGTGAGCCAATTTCATGAGTGAATTTGAGGTATTGGAGCTAGATGGGGTGCATAATTTCCTTGCACTACTCGGACGACCTTGGAACTATGCTAATAATGTATAATTGGGCTTCAACAAGAGATATATCAGTTTTGAGAAAAAATATGATCGTGTCGTAATACCCTTGGATGATGTGAATGTTGTGCCCTATATAGAGCCTATCAATGAAGAAGATCTTAATTGGATCTATGCACATATGGTGTGTGACCTTGAGGATATGGAGCCATCTAAGGAGGGTGTACTTCATTAGGAAGGCACGCTATCAATCATCAATACTACTAGCGTGGAATGTGACGATTGGTCCCATGGAACTTATGAAATTTTGGTTCACGAGGTTTGTAGAAGGGTGACAAGGATGGTTAAGCCAGGACATGTCAGGAGGTTGGTTAAAACCAGCTTGCCAAAGTATACTGGAGAAGAGAAACCTGAGTCATTTTTATGTGTGATGGAAGAATAATGGTGTAATGAATTTGATAGGAGAAACATGATGGTATACACCTTGCATGGGACAAAAATATACTAGTTGGCCCACACACAGGGATAGTTTACTTAGAGTGAGATCAAAGTGGAATTCTTAACAAGTTTTATAAGGAGAAATCTTCCTTCAGTGGTACATGATTATGATGGGAAGACTCCCCCTCTGGTACATGTTCACAGTTGTGAAAGGAGTTTTATGCCAATGCAAGATTATTTTCCACCATCTCTATGGGTGCACAATTTTTATTCTACCTTGCGTGGTTATGCATGTGGTTGGTATGTACATACAAAGTTAAGAAAGGATACAACAAGTTGGCATGACCTAACTGAAGGTATTGTTCATACTTTTTTATTATTTCTTTATAAGCCACAAGTTCATAAATACTTGCATATTATGAGGCATATCAAGTTGGGAATAATGCAAAGGTTGAGGAACTAATGATTTAGATATTTGGTGAGGCTGATATTGAATTAGGCAAGGATTTAGTAGAAACATAAGAGATACAGTTTGAGTGCGCATGGAAAGAAAAGGAGAAAAGAAATATGGTCTACCTCATAGATGATGAATAGGTTGAGGACCTGGCTATTAAACACATATGATGTGCACGTGAGGTGATGGTCTCTGAGATGAGAAAGCATGGGCAAACCATGTTCCGTTGAAAATTAATGAATTAATTACATTATGGACTCAGGATCACCTAAGGATTGGCTAATAACAGAGACCATGGGTGTTATTAGTGAACTATAGGAGGAATACAATGTTTGAAAGAGCAAGAACATGAGAGGGAATGTGTAAGGAGTACATGAGCATCCACAAAAGGATATTGATGATCTTAGAGAGGTATATAAAATGATCAGATAGGAGAACATCATACCATTGTTGGGATAATGGTTATGAGATAAGATGTTACGCGTAGTTTTGATGGAAAGGGAGCACTATATCCTTCATGCGAATTTACCGCCATGGGACCATGAGTATGAAAAGGAGATCACATTGGATGTAGTGATTAATGGATGATTGGTAAGTAATATCCTCATTGATACAAGCACAGAACTTAATGTTCTTACCCTTGATGCTTATAACCAAATGGGAAGGCCACCATTATATTCATCCTCAAATGTGTTGTATATGGCTAATAAGACAAGGGTCATACTCATTGGTGTATTAATGGATTATTCTACTACTATTTAGTGAGCCAATTTCATGAGTGAATTTGAGGTATTGGAGCTAGATGGGGTGCATAATTTCCTTGCACTACTCGGACGACCTTGGAACTATGCTAATAATGTATAATTGGGCTTCAACAAGAGATATATCAGTTTTGAGAAAAAATATGATCGTGTCGTAATACCCTTGGATGATGTGAATGTTGTGCCCTATATAGAGCCTATCAATGAAGAAGATCTTAATTGGATCTATGCACATATGGTGTGTGACCTTGAGGATATGGAGCCATCTAAGGAGGGTGTACTTCATTAGGAAGGCACGCTATCAATCATCAATACTACTAGCGTGGAATGTGACGATTGGTCCCATGGAACTTATGAAATTTTGGTTCACGAGGTTTGTAGAAGGGTGACAAGGATGGTTAAGCCAGGACATGTCAGGAGGTTGGTTAAAACCAGCTTGCCAAAGTATACTGGAGAAGAGAAACCTGAGTCATTCTTAAGTGTGATGGAAGAATAATGGTGTAATGAATTTGATAGGAGAAACATGATGGTATACACCTTGCATGGGACAAAAATGGACTAGTTGGCCACACACAGGGATAGTTTACTTAGAGTGAGATCAAAGTGGAATTCTTAACAAGTTTTATAAGGAGAAATCTTCCTTCAGTGGTACCGGATTATGATGGGAAGACTCCCCCTCTGGTACATGTTCACAGTTGTGAAAGGAGTTTTATGCCAATGCAAGATTATTTTCCACCATCTCTATGGGTGCACAATTTTTATTCTACCTTGCGTGGTTATGCATGTGGTTGGTATGTACATACAAAGTTAAGAAAGGATACAACAAGTTGGCATGACCTAACTGAAGGTATTGTCCATACTTTTTTATTATTTCTTTATAAGCCACAAGTTCATAAATACTTGCATATTATGAGGCATATCAAGTTGGGAATAATGCAAAGGTTGAGGAACTAATGGCGTGAGATATTTGGTGAGGCTGATATTGAATTAGGCACAGATGGATTTAGTAGAAACATAAGAGATACAGTTTGAGTGCGCATGGAAAGAAAAGGAGAAAAGAAATATGTGTCTACCTCATAGATGATGAATAGGTTGAGGACCTGGCTATTAAACACATATGATGTGCACGTGAGGTAATGGTCTCTGTAGATGAGAAAGCATGGGCATACCATGTTCACGTTGGAAGACTAATAAATTAAACATTTGGACTCAGGATGCACCTAAGGAAGATATAATTGGTGATTACTAGTATGAACCTAAATTTGCAAAGATAATCAAATTACTTTGTGAATTTTAGGATCTATTTACCAGGGGATATCAAGAATTAAAAGGCATACATCTTTCATTTGGGGAAATGAAAATCAAGCTTAAGGAGGGCATGTGATCGGTCTTGAAGAGGCCTTATATAATGAACCCTAACCTACGCATCAAAGTAAAAGAAAAAAATGATAAGATTCTTAAGTCAGGTATTATTGAGGAATCTAAATGGATAACCCTGATGGTGATTAACATTAAGAAGGATGGCCGGATAATGATCTGTGTTGACTACAAGGTACTCAATGCTTCATGTGTCATAGATTTTTTCCCCTCTCCATTCACTGAAGATATCTTGGAAGGAGTAGTACGGCGTGAGATCTGTTCATTCACAGATGGATTTTTAGGTTTCCATTAGGTAAGAATTGTGTGCAAAGATTAGGATAAGACCACCTTTTTAACTTAATGGGGAATCTTTCCATACACCGTTATGCCTTTTAGACTAAATAATGTGCCAACAGTATTCTCACACATAGTTGTTCAAGCATTCCAAGATTTCATTCACAGGTTTTCATAGGTATACTTGGATGATTGTACCGTGTATGGGCTAATGAAAGATCATTTTGATTTCTTGATATTGATTTTTGAAATTTTTCGGTGGCTTAGCATCTCTTTGAACATTAAGAATTTCATTTTTGCAACTCATTTTAGTACTTTACTTGGACATATCATTTGTCAAAAAGGGATTGTTTGTGGATCCAGCAAATATTTAAGTTATTTTGGGGCTAGAAGAGCCAACTAATCAGAGTGAAGTGTGTAGTTTCCTTAGAAAACTAGTTATTATGTGAAGTTTATTAAGGGTTATGCCAAGATTTCCATGCCCCTTGAATATTTTTTGAATGCCAAAGGAAAATTCTTTTGGGTGATGCATAGTAGCAAGATTTTGAGACCTTAAAGAAGAGGATAACCACCGCACCTATCTTACACTTCCCTTCTTGGAACAATCCTTTTCATGTGCATGTATATGCTTCCGATACAACTATAGCATTAGTGTTTTTATAAATAGGTGAAGGTGATGTTGCTCATCCCATCTATTTTATGATAAGGAAGCTAACATCAGATGAGAAAAAATATACAACTATGGAGTACGAATCATTTTCAATTATATATGCACTTCAAAAGTTTAGGATACTAATTGTTGGCCACACCATTTATATTCTATACTAATCATATGACATCAAAGTACTTGGTCAATAATTTGGTTTTGTAAGGGCACATCTGCCACTGGATAATTCTTTTCCAAGAGTTTGATTTCACTAATTATAGTGAATCCTAATCATCTATCAAGGATTAACTCTAAAGGGGATGCACAAAGCATAGAGGATATTATTCCAGATGTGTAATTGTTTTATAACTCAACCACATACCAACAGAATTATAATATATTGCAGTGTTTTTGCATACTAGATTTTCTCCTGGAGAGATGAATACTTTAGAAAATAAGATGATTTCCATTCTTGTGGTGCCCTATCACCTTATTGGATGATATATGTATAAAATTTGTAGAGATGAAGTCTTATGCAAATGTGTGTAGGAGCATGAGTGTGAAGCTATCATAGAGGGATCGCACGGATAAATAGTTGGTGAACACTATACAGGAGAAGTAACTATGAGCAAGATCTTACTGGTAGGTTTATAGTGGGAGATGTTGTATGAGGATACTAAGGAATTTTTCAAGGATTGCGACCATTATCATATGATAGGTAAAACTAGAAACATAGATGAGATGTCGTTGCGGCCTATAACAAGCGCAGAGCCATTTTAGAAGTGGTCAATTAACTGTGTAGGCCCCATTTCACAACCTACATGTCAACAAGCATTTGTGTACATCATTACATGCATAAATTACTTAACATGATGGGAAGAGGTTGCACCTACAAAATTTCTATCAAAAAATATTATAAGTAGGTATGGATGTCCATTTAACCTTATTAGTGATAGAGGAACTCATTTTCTGAATGAGACAATAAGGATATTACTAACGAAATTTATAGTAGCACACCATAAGACTACACCCTATCACTCATAATCCAATAGAACTATTGATGTCTTTAATAAAATTCTAGGAAAAACATTAACAAAGATAAGTGATGTTATAACGACTATGATGATAAGGTATTAGTAGTGTTATGGGCATATAGAACAACTTATAAGAGGTTGAATAAGGTCACACCCTTTAAGTTTTTGTTTAGTGTGGAGGATGTTTTTCTCATGGATTTTATGTTACCCTCCCTACCTATTACATGCACGGTAGGATTAGATGATGCAAAATAAATAGAGGAGTGCATTGAAAAAATGATGTAGCTCGATGAGAGGCACACCATTGCAAGATGGAGCCAAAAGAAAGATAAATTTAGATAGAAGGCTTGGCATGATAGGAATATTAATAATACCTGATTTGTAGTAGGGAAGATGGTACTTTTGTATGACTCCA
The DNA here is from genome assembly GCA_019776745.2 of Taxus chinensis. NCBI lineage: Eukaryota > Viridiplantae > Streptophyta > Pinopsida > Cupressales > Taxaceae > Taxus > Taxus chinensis. Next base: position 622,583,495 of record CM034153.1, on the reverse strand, counting down.
AGTTTGTGTTCCATCTTGGAAAAATTAAAGTGCATTGTTTGGGACCATTTTTAATAACTAAGTTATTGGAATCAAACATATGTCAATTGTAGACTTGGATGACACCATTTTTCTCTGGTTACTTCAATGAGAATAGGTTGAATCCCAACTATACGATAAGCTTCTTTTGTGTCTTGTAATAAGGCAGTAATGTCCATCTTCGATTAATATTTCCCTTTTTGTTTGAATTTGTGGTATTTTTTGTAATAAGCATGTGTCTGTGTGCAGGATTTGATTACTCTATGTTAGACCATACATGCCAAAGGAGCAGCACATACTTTTAGCATGGGTTGAATAAAATTCGAATGTACGCACAAGAGAAAATGTGACAATGATACTTCCTAGCAAGATTGGTAAGTGTGCACGTGTGATGGTGAAAGAATTATGTGATGATGGGAAACTAGATATTGGTACATAAAAGATGGTGTCTATGAGTGGATATGGTACAGTGTGTAGGTGCTTGAAGGATGATATTGATTCTTAAAGGGATATGAAAGTGCTCATATTAGAAACCACATAAAGAGATCCAGTCGCGCATTGTAATGCGAGAAATGAAAACAATAAGTTACACTACTTGGTAAGTGGTGCACAGAGGAAGATTATGTGTAGACGTACGGAGGTGTGTGCAAGGAGTTTTATGGCCTGGGAAGTAGTAGCACGCCTAGAAGGTTATGGCTTTTTCACACGTGTGAAGAAGATACAAGTGCAAGAAAAAGCAAAAAACACTTTTGAAGGAAATAAGTAGTGGTTGTAGGTGACAAGATCATTTAATGCGGATAAAATTGGAGAAAACTATGAATAGTGTGCAGAGTGAATTTAATTCTTACCTTACCTTCGATGAACTTGTGTGTTTGTACAATGGAAAATTTGATGACTAAGTGTGAAGAACGAAGTATAAGAGTGTAAAAAAAAACCTGAAAATCCAAGACTGAACCAAAGATGCATAAGTGCATGCACAGAAATTGAGTTTGAGAGCTCCCTCAAAGGAAGTGGAAGCTAGGAGATAAGTTCTAACAAGCTATGGTTCACAAGAACAGGGATGAAGAACTAGGGCTCACAAAGGTTAAATTCACATATCTAGGAAATATATTTTAGAAGGTTGAATTTAAGGCATAAAGTGGAGGTGAGAAAGTGTAAGAGTTGAGAAGAAGCTTATATGTTCTGCACTAGGGCACAAAATTTGAGTTAGTAATGATTTTCTAGCAGCTATGGCACATATATGTTTCAAAGTTTCAGTGGTTGTAAAGTAGCAAAGTTAAGAAATAGCACCAAAGAGGGCTCCTATGATTAAGAAGTCACCCAAGAACAAAAATAAAAACAAGAATGTTGTTGATGATGTGCCAGAAGACTTGGTTCTTTAAAATTCAGTTACCCTTGTCAGAAGTAGTAGTAGGGAATCCATGGGTGTCACATTTGACAAAATACAAGATAAGTCAATATAATCATCACACAGAAGGTCCATGAAGGAGAAATAAGGAAATATTTAATGAAGGAACTAACCCAGAGGATGATGGAAGGAAACTGGTTATTGATGATAAGGTGAAGAAGGATAACTTGGAGAGCGCATAGGGATTCTGCAGTTATATGAGCTGCCATAGTTTTGGAATCTTGACAGTGCACCTCTACCAATGGCTTATGTCAAGGGTAGCACGAGAACTTATTCTACTTTTCAGGGAGAAGAATGTGCATTAACTATACATTATTGATTGGAAAGGTGACTGGCTTGTGCATGATAAATGGAGCATAAATTGGATTAGATTTTGAAGATGACATGGCAGTGGAAGCCAAAATAACATAGTTCAATTACTAGAAAGGGAAGCATGCATTCACAATCACAATTATAACTGATCTAGGCACAAGGGTAACATCATGCCTTGTAAGTTACAAATTGGGTGTGTTTGAACGATAGTGGGAAGTGAATAAGAAGTGGTTGCATGTCGCACACAAGATGGTGCAAAATACCTTATACAACATCACCATTGTATATTGGTTGAAGGCATCGTTGAGGAGTATAAGGTCTAGGTAAGAAAAGGTGAAAATATAACATGGGGCACAATTTTGTTATTGATTGTGCATTTTGGGAGATAGGAGTACCTGATGGCCTAGAGAACAAGATGTGGGTCTATCCATTAGAGAACAAGTCTCCCACACAGAGGTTTGTAGAATTCACTTATGATGGGGCAATAAGATTTATCCCTTACAAAATAAACGTAGAAAAATGGTATAGGATGATTGTACGAAGACATTCGAGAATGAATGGCGTGTACCAAGGGAGCTTCCTTCACTATTAGATGAACATGTAGAGTTTACAGTGCATCAACACTTTTATTCGTTGGTCAGTTCTTACTTAGAAACAAAGGAGACCATGGTGTAAATTTCCATTTGCCTTCATGAGCAAAATACTTTCAGGCTATAGTGAACCACATCAAGGATGCATGTAAAGATGAAATTAATTGCAGATAGTGTTGATTCTGATTGTTCCATACGATTATGCACTAGACTTATGTGTATCCATCAAAGTCGGTAGTATGTAGAGATGGTGGAATCCGACAACATGGACTTGAGCCCCACTACAGTTATAGTGGGTAAGAATGCATGTAGAAAGTTATATCTATTTAATTCCTAATATCAAGGATGGAAATGTACCTCAATGTGAGACCTTCATCTACCAGAGAACAGAAAAAGAAGAACCGTAGGAATGGCTAAGAGAAGGCACGAAGAGACTCCACCCAAGACAAGAAGAAGGGGTGGAAGGGAATGAAGATGAAGAGAATAAGAGACTAGAGTGAAGAAATAAAATGCAGAAGGAAGAAAATGAAGGAAGTAAAGGCAAAGAATAAAGTAAGGGTCAGAGGTACCTAAGGGGTCTCCATCAGTCATACCCACTAAACCAAGTCCCTTAAAGAAGAAGAAGAACCCGGTGAGGAAGAATCCTTGGGTGATTTTTGTTCGAGGAAGAAGAAGCACTTGGAAGAATCAGGTGGCGGAGGAGATAGCACGTGAGAAGGAGCAACTACAAGAAGATATGTCAATGTGCATGATGAGGAGCCTACACAAGAAGAGGAAGACCCCAAGGGATGAAGAAATGAAGAAGAATGTGAATTAAAGTGCAAAGAGAGAATAAGAACCCAAGGGAGATGAAGGTGAGGAAAAATGACGATGAGAACTCAAACTAGGGAAGACACAGGTGCTAGAGGAGGTGAGGGAAGAAGCGTGCAACTCAACATTGTGCAAGATGACGTTAAAGTGGAAGCAAGGTGAAAGAAGAAAAGATGAGAACCTTTACAAGAACCTCCAATGTCTTTTATTGATGATCAAATGAAGGCATTAAGGGCCAACTTCCAAATCTCAGTTATTGAAGGAGGATTTTTTTGTTGGGAATTGTTCAATTAGGATGTGACACTTATGCACATAAAGAATATGATTTCTTAGAGTATGCAGATGCATATGGAAGAACCAAAGTTTAGGTAAGTAAGGACTCATACTCCAAGATGAAGCTGAAAAGGGATCCAAAAAATAAATTCCATGTTATTGACCCTATAGAGCTTTCCAATGAGAAAGCCTCTAATGCGCTTAACAAGATGGTTGTCGAGGTCATAAGAAGGAACATAAAAAAAGGAGCCAAGATAAGAAATATATAGAAGGGCACAAGGAAAAATGAAGAGAAAATTCAAAATATCACAAGAATTAAGGGATGAGAAGAAGCGGACAATGGATGCTTATGAAAAAGAAGTGATATAGTGAAAAGTATCATACCACATGCCCAAAGCTGATGGATCAAGCCCAAGATGAATACGATACATAATTTCACTATTTAGAGGATGGTGCACATGATGTTGGTGGAGAGGAATACTAGACAAAGGATGACAACTGAGGAGTTTAGTAAAAAGAAGGAGAAAGAATAAATAAGAGGTGGAGAAAAGGAATAGATGAGTATGAGGCTTTGATCATAGAGGTTAAGGAGGCCATGAAGAAGGAAGAGTTTGCATATCGACAACTGTCAGGATTTTGACCCCATTCTTAGTGCACAACTACCAAGGAAGAGGCACCACTAAAGAAAATATAGGCCACAATGAAGAAAAAAAGGAAAAGAGTGAGAGGGTCATGGAAGAGGTTGTAGAGAAGAGGGAAATGATAAAGGTCCATGAAGGACACCCTTGCAGAAAGACTTAAGGAGATCCACAAAGAGGTATTGTGAAAAAATGGATGTACTAGAGGGTGTGACCTTGGACTTAGAGGTGGTGGTGAAGGAATTGAAGGAGAAGGTAGAAGAGCTAATCCCTTGAAGCAAGTACCAAATATAGTGGAAGTTAGTGCCAAATAAGGCGTTCCAAGGGCTTAAAAGGGTGGAAGGAGTTGGAGAATGTGTTAAATAGGGAGTTTCTAGAGATACTTTCAAATTCCTAAGGCCTAAGGATTTTGGATGCACAATGGAAAATTCATATTATTTGATTGGTTACTTAGGTAGAGGGCCCATTCTTTATTCTTTAGCTTCTTCATTCTTTCTTTGAAGAAATTCTTTGGTTCATTATTGCCAAGGACGGAAAATACTCCTATTGTGGGGTACTGTTGGTCAAAGAAAATGGCTAAGTTTTAGCCATGCATGGAATTTGGAGACCACACGGAATAAGGGAACGTGCAGAAGTGTGCACGAAGAGTAGTGGTTAAAGATAGAACAATGCGTGAAGTTTCATGCAACATGGAGAAATAGACCAAGTGCACAAGGGGGTCATGCACATAAACACAGATTCAAGACTTATCCATTTTCATCCAAGGCTAAAAATAGGGGGGATAAGTAGAATATGACATAACACACAAGCAAGGTCTATAAATAAGAGAAGAATGTGCAAGATAAGGACAAAGATGGTGCATGTAGAAAAGCTAAATATATGATTAAAGTAGGATAAAGTCCAAGCTATTTATATATCGATCTATAGTTAAAGAATAATTGTAAAATCATGAAGTCTATTGTTGACACACATATTATTAGGAAAAACACATGTAAGTGGTGAACAGAAAGTCCCCACCAGGTATAAATAAGTGTATAATTCTTGTGTCAAATATAGAATTGTATGTGTATGCAGTCGTGTGTGTGATCAACTTAGAGATGATTGTGTAAGTTCTTTTTTCTTGCATTCATGGTCCAGTACATAGTTGTAAGCATTTTTGGATGTAATCAATAGGTATGTTATGTAATGAAGTATGTTTGTAGTGGATAATTTTGTTTGGGTAGAAAAGATGACTAGGTCTGAGCATGGTCTTATAGGAATCCAAATACTCTTACTAATTATCTATGTTGAATGATTTCCTGGTTATATGTGTTTCCAATCTGTGATGTTATATTTCCATTCACACATTTGATAATGGTTATTATGATTATGTATGCTCTAACCACATCTTTTGGGTGAACAAAGGAGGTACCATGTGGTTGCACACACTTCAGGTAAGCATTCATACTTTTTCTAGATGAAGTTCCAACACACCCAACTAACAATTTGGTAACAAACAAGACTAAAATTTCCATCTTCGTCTCATCTCATAATTCTCTTCTTGAATATGGTGGTTAATGGATTTTATTTCCTTAAGTCTCAAAACATTTCCCATGGTTATCCTATTGCAACCTATGTCCAACTAAAAACTAAACCAAATGCAATAATCTCAAGAAAAAAATGGTTAGCAATGCCTCAAAAATCTTCTCTAATATCAAAATTGATCCGAAAATGGTAAAAAATGTAAACTAACTCAGTTCTTGTTTTTGTGGATAATTAATTCATCTCAAATTCACATACTATGTTAAATTTGGAATGTAAAAACATTGAAATTGGTTAGAAAATAAAAAATAAACCTTGTCCCACCAATTTTGCATTCATTCCCTTCATTTATCAATTTTCCTGTAAAAACTTGTAAATTACATAAATTGGCTTATAAAATATTTAATCAAACTAGAACTACTTAAAATAACATAAAATGAAATAAATTTGAAGAAACTATAAAATTGGAAATTTATCCATGAGGGACTACATTTCCATGTTCATGAATACGATAAATCAATCCTATTAATGATGTAAAATAAAAGAAATCTCACATCAAATCTCCAAAATGGGAAAAAAGGGACTTGCAAGTATCTCATACCACCTCTAGAAAGTCTCCCTAACCAACTCTCGACTTTGTAGTGTTATCTTCTTATATAAAACAATATCCACCTGTAATTTCTCTCTCTAAAAATACATTATCTCTCTCTTATACAAGGCCAAAAATTCTCCCAAAATGGATACAATATATTAGTTTTGTCTCTACAATAGCATCCCTGCATCAATTTGACATAATGGGTAAAACTTTCCTTTAAAAGGGCTCTCTAGGCTCTCTAATAGGTCTTGTTGATATAAAAACAATGCTTTTTAAATACCATCGAGCTCCTTTTGTAACATTTCTTGTCTCATGGTTCAACCAGTTGGGCATATCCTTTTACTCTAGCTCAACTTGAGTTCAATCCCTCTCCATCGTATGTGGTTCATTTGTATTGCTAAGTTGGGATGTATATCCCACATTAGGCATGCTTATAAGATGATAGGATTTTAAAATCCATTGACTAGTCCATGTTACTCGTGACTTAGGCTATGCCTTACAATGTTTTTTCTTGTTTGAACATCGAACTCGCTTCCCTTATTGTTGCAATGAGTTGGGAATGTTTTTGAATGTTGAGGTGTAAATCCTTCATGAGTTAGTTGTGAGGTGGCAATATATCCTGGTTCATTACTTATATCAGGGTCACTTGGGAGCTTGACGCTTAACATTGATCTCTGGTGATTTGGTTGACTACGAACTTATCTCCTTCATGATTTATTGAATATTTTAGGGATCCCTCTTAGATTGACATGTAGCTCAATTGGTTTTTAAGTGATTATATTGATTCTTAGGATCACCACTTGGTATGTAACTCAGTCCATAGTGTGACGTGTACTAGCCACTAAGCTGATAATGTGACTATGCATTGAGTTGGAATTTAACTTGGTTAACTGGTATGAAGTGGCTCGTCTATTTTAGAATATTGAGCTTAACCCTCAACTCAGTTTCCAACTCACCGAGCTAGTTGGAATTCTTTGGAAATACTTGGGACTTAGTTCCACATGCATCACAATTTGGGCTATATATGGGTTAGTAAGAAAAATCACATACAAGATGATGTGAATAAAAGGGGCAGGGTCCCCCCACCTGAAAAAGAGTGGACCCCATTAGTTTTTAGGACCCTAGTTGGTGCACTATGTGGGACCCACCTCAAGCGCCGAAGACCAGAGGTTACAAACAATATTTTCTCTTGAACAGAATTTGGCACTTTCCACCACCATGCATGTCCGCTTGTCACATTCTCTATATGCCACATCATCATTGTGCAACCTACAGTTATTTTTTCTAGTTGGAGGGAAAATGCAACGGACTACATCTTCTATATACATTATTTATTTTCCTCCATTAAAAGGGCGTCAAAAATATCTCAATGAGATCTTCTACATGTAACTAATTTTGGGAAGTTGAAGAAACAAATGAATTGTGAATATCCTTTGGGTCACATATAATGACTCTTTTTATATTTTTAATATCTTATGTACGTCATTTCATCTTCCTTAGGTTATCCATTGTGTGACATTTAACCTAGTGAATCCTACACAAGATATTCAAATGCACTTCATAACTCACCTGACATTCTCATAAGATCTTATTACAAATATCAAAACTAAAGAACTCAAGGCTCTTCAAAATATTCCTAAAGTAGTTTCACATCATTTAGATCAGCCACCACATAGGTTTGAAGAACTCAAAATATGTTCAAGATCCTAGCTTCCTCCATTCCAAAGAATGAAAAGGTTGTAGAGCCATACCTTAGCAATAGAAACTCACTATGTGCACTAACCAAGTTCTTTCAGGGAGAAAGGGGATAGTATAAGAATCTAAAGAACATCACATCACATTACTAACATGTTAGGTACATTTTCTAATATATATTTATCCTATTATCTTTGTGTCAAGATACAAGAGAGAGAACATAGGTGGTTGGCTTAGATTTCACACACTACTTGCACCTACATTAGGAAAACTATATGAGGATTTCTCCTACTCAAAGGAATGTAGTGCAACACTTGGATTGGTTTATTAGGGGTTGGGCACTAGTGGTAGTCCATCCTCACCTACACACTAATTTCTCCTTTTTTATTTTATGATTTATGGAGTTTTTTTACAAGTATATAGGGTTTTGTATTTAAGTCAATAATTACAGGTGGTTTCAAATCTATGTGAGCCCCTAGTGCCTCACAATTAAACTCATTTATAGAAAAGTAAAGTTGTAGAACCCCCTTTTTCATAGGTCAAATACCATTTTGACCATGCCAAACCCATACTTCTCCTAAGATTGTGTTGTATGGTATTGCATAGGATTAGTTTCCAATTCCAAATTCAAATATAAAGCATTTCCATATTCAAAATAACTATTTCATCCATTTTATACACCTAGATCATCTTTGTACCATTTTGTGTAGCTAAGTACTTATCGCTTTCTATATTTCAAGTAATCGTTATATCATTTTATCATAGTTTCAAGTATTAAAAGATTCATTCTGGATTATATGGATAATGATTTTTATTATTTAGAATAATCAACATGTAACATTCTTGTACATTTTTCCTAATTTCTATTCCATCTTATCTAGTAATTTGTAAAACTAGAAACCAATTTTTTAGACTTCTTTAATTTTAGTCCATCATTAGGGTGATTTCAATGCAACAATATGGATAAGTAAAAAACAAGTTTCAACATGATAATTAAACATGATTTCAATAGAAATAATTATTTATTTTGAGTTAGATCAGCCAACAAGATCATCCCCCATTACTACCAATGGATCAAAGCAATACCAAATGGGAGTATCATTTAATGTAATCTTAGTTGATTATAATTGATCTTCATGAATCACTCAACTTCAACACATTGCCTCTATTTAGTGTGTTATTTTTTTTCAATTTCCAAAGATTTCATTGTTATTATTTTATTGTAATTCTCCACTTTGGTAATTAATTTATCATCCTCCATGTAAAATTTTTGAATGGTATTATGAGACTGGCCAGTAAGGTATGATTTGGTGAAGTGGTTATTAGCTATGTCTTCTAAATGTTATTTTATCTAGGCCTATATCGAGCAACGTATTTCACTAATATATACTTTTTCATAAGAGTACATGAAATTGTATATATCCCTTTCGTAGTCTAGGATATAATGGGTCTTTTGCAGAATCAAAAAATACCCTAATTGTGTTTAGGAAGGAAAATTAAATTGTGATATTTATTCTTTTTAAGATCTTAGTGATAAAATTAATTTTCCTTGTAATGTATGGAAGAGTGATGTATTTTAATAATTAGTTATGTATGAATTTTTTTAATATTTCAATGAGGTAGGTTAGACTTTAAAAGAATGAGAGGCCAAGCTCCTTACATTGAACAATATTAAGTATGCATATTCCACTCCTAATCTATACACATAAATTTCAAGAAAAATTTAATTATAAAGGAAAAACTAATGATGATAATATTGATGCTAAATTTTCTATAAATTTCATATCTCAATATCCAAATCTTCAGGTACAAGATTCTTCTCAAAGGAAATTCACACAATATTCCTCCTCACTAGAAGTGGTCTTAAGATATTTCTTAAAGTGTAATCATATATTTCTCCCTCCTCATATTGATGTTGAAACAAGAAATCATGATGGTAAAACATTAAATTATAATTATTTTTGTGACTTCCATATACGTATTGGACACTCTACTAAAAAATGCTTTAGGATTCATCGTGTTATACAAGACCTTGTTAGCTCTCCCCTGATAAATTTAAGTGTCATATCAATGACAACTCTAAACTTAATATATTCAATGATTCACTTCCTATTCATCAAAGTTATGAATAGAATATCAATTCATGTGTGCATTATACTTATAGGGATTACTATCCTCCTTCCACATATGATAATCCACTTGATTATCTTATTGATATAATTATCTCTATTATTCCTCTCATGTACCAATTATTAAATTTAATTGTGCTCATATTATTGGTGATGTTATCTCTAATAAACTTTATATTTTATCCTTTTTCATTAAAATTCCTATCCATAGTGTATTTATTGATAGCGTTTTTAAACACAATATGTTCAGTTTGAAATTATTTTCTACTTTAGGGTTTAATAAGAAACATATGTACTTCAATGTCAAAACGTATATTGGCCACATCATTCTCCCTTTACTATGGCATTTTATACTATGGTTATTGAAAAGGGAATGGTGGGTTGAGATGATCTAGTGCCATTTGTAAATTATAACACAACACAACGTAAATTTCATTAACTTAAAGACCTTAACAACATCTACAAGTTATTCCCTTTATTGGGGTGATTACAGAGCTTGTAAAAGACATAGAAAACTATAAGGGGTGGTTTTTATTGGACTCTAAAGGCTCCTCTCTCTTATAGATTCAACAACGTCTCTATGTCTACACCTAGTTCCACATTTCTTTCTTAGCTAATGCTTTTAGTCTACACCTACCACTTTGTCATTTTTTGTCTCTTCCTCCATTTCATAACACAGTCTTCCTTCTTTCAATATTTTCACGCTAATCTTTGGAAAATATCCACACTCCCTAGGTCTGATCTATTGCGCCATCTTCCATGTTATTTCTTTGTTCCTCCTTTATCAAAATTTTTGTACACACCATTTCTCCTTTCTCCTCGCTGTTTCACCCATTTCATAAAACTTCCACACATTTCTTTGTAACATTCCTCCACGCCTAGATGACCTTTAAAATTATTTTGTTTTCTCTGATACTTAATCAAAACGTCAACGGTCAAAATTCATTTAATCTTCAAATCTCCTATGATTCTCCTACATTAATTATACCTTTTTTACTACTTCTCTTGGATCATGAAACATGCTTCTAGGATGCTCTTGGATCTAATTAACGTGTTAATTATATCCATGACAATCAAGTCATTACAACTAAGTTTATCTCATATGAGACTCCTTTTCCTAATCCTTTACTAAGAAACCTTCTACACATGTTCTTAATACACTTTTTCATGTTATCTCTAGAGGATCTATCCCTCACAAGCTTCATCCTAAGTATCTTATTGTAATTAAAAAAGATCATAAGCATGTCCCACAACCCCAAGTTGATGTGATACATCCTAATCCTAGTGAGTATGATGAAAATTTGAGGTATAAGCCTCAAAAACCTACATGTTTATCTCCTCACCCTATTAATAGTATCATAGGGTAGAAATTTATTTTAAAAAATATAAAAATAAAAAAAACAAAAAAAACATTCAAATAATTTAATACATAAAAATATTTGAATAAATTATCAAAGTACAAATTCAAGACCTGCATATGACTTAATCATCTAGTTATGTACTCTACATATGTTGATTGTCACAAGGTATGATAAATTGAATATTTTATACTATTTACACACATGTGTTTCACAAAGTATTTGAGCATGATGCATGACATGCATATGACTCTATACAATAATAGGTGTTATTCAAGTCCCTTTCCTAGCACATACATTTTAATATGTGAGCATAGTCTATGCCATTAGGTATTATTGTTTCATTACAGATTAATTTTTCACATCCTCATTATCCTGATATTATATATTGTGTTATATGCATTTTATTTATACCAATTCAGTTAACATGTGTTCCTTATGTAGAACTATTATTTCTCCATCAATGTTCCTCGGGGTTGGTGTCCACTATTTTATTCACTTGCTTTCTCATTTTCTTTTGTTCATATATGCAACCTATGGCCTTTTCTATTCATGTGTGTGTGACACTTTTTGATGTCCTTTGTTTGTGAACTATATTGTTTTTTCTCATGCTTATTTTTTTGTGTGAAACTCTTGTTTTCCTCATGTGTGGCCTTTTTCCTTTCCATGAGTGCTTATATGGAATTTCTTGTTGTAATTGTATGTGTCTATGCTTGTATACATTTTTTTCTTTTATGTTTTTCCTTCTATTTTTTATATTATCTCTTAGTGTCATAATCTCTACCATGCACTCTTTTACAATAATATGATCTTTATAGTGGCCACCAACCTCAAATGTGATGTAATGCTAACTATAACTTATATTTTATGTGGGAAAACTTCACTTATTTTTATCCAAGTGATGTATTGCACATCTCGCTCAATTCAAAAGAGGGAGCATTTAGTGGTGTTATCACCTGTATCTATATTCAATTCAAGAACATAACCATGATGTACAATTCATAATAGAATGGAATAGGGCACAAATACCTAGGAACATGAATAAATATATATCAATATTAGAATTTACATAGGGATAAAAATATCCAATAAGGGAGAAACTTATGAGTTGTTAGTGTCTAGGATGGATGGTTTCATCCTATGAAAATGTTTACTAGAAAATTGAAATTTTTCTAAAATATATAGATTTTACAGGTTTTAGATACAAGCTTAGGGATAATTGACATGCATTCCGAATAATATTTTATGACATTTCATTATATAATATATGGGCTATGATTAATTCATTCCCTTTCAAATTTACACATCTTGAGCACCATTATAGTACACAGTATAGAGGCATGGTCCTCCTACCTCTTCCTTATTTAGCTTTGCACATTACATACATTAGGACACTGCATAGTGGGGGCATGAGTATGCTTATTCCCTTTCAACATTGACTAATTTTCATATTCGGTACCTAGATCTATATAAAATGGTGTGGTTTTATGTGTAGAATATTTTTGGGTGATTAGAAAGGCATGTGACACTCTTCTTCTCTCTCTTTTTGGGATTTCTTAGGAATGGATAAAAAGCATGTGACATTGTATCTTTTTTTAGAAGGATCTTTAGGGGAAAATAAAAATACTCGTGAAACCCTAATTTGGTGTTAGGTCAAGTGATACTAAATTTTGTTTTGGATCTATATTTTCTTTCAAACAATTTGGGGCTGATCACCCCCCAATCCTTCAATAGGTTAATTCTAATCCATTTCTCCAAGCAATTCATCAAGGATGTTATCCTTCAACAATACAAATATGTGTACTCCTTCCATGCTTTGTTCACTTTTGAAATTTGTACATTTCAAGTTTCAAATACATTTTCAAATTTGAGTTAAATTTCAATTCTTTTTACAGAAATTTAATACAATATGTGTTGCAAGTTTCAATATGGTTATTGTGTCAACACTCGATAAAATCAAGAACCTCGAGTGAAGAAAATGTGTGTCTACACATTCAGGTATATTTTCCTTTAAGAAAGTAAATTCCATTTACCATATTAAAGGGGGGAAATATAAACACATATATGTTGTTATTTATCACCTTATAATGTCAGTATTACCTTACCACATGAATCATGAATTGGGTGCACATGATGAGTATAAATACCCATCATTATCCCTATTGCATTACTTTCTCTCCTCAAGTACACTACTTAGATGCTCAAAAAATTACTAACATCAATACAAAATAGTATATCATGCCCAAGTATCATGCCCAAAACTTTCCAACCTCTCATTACCTTCTTGTATGTGGCTTCCAAAGAGGGACCAAACCAACAAATGGTTTGGTATGAAATGAGTGGTTTCATCCCAAGATACCTAACAATAATTTTCTAAATTTGATATTTTTTATGGTTTGGTAATTTTCTATATTATCCTTAATTGAATCTAGACCTATAGAATCTTATATAATAAATTCAAATACATTCATTTACTTATCTGATACTCTGAAGAGCACCACAAAAAATAATCTTCTAAAATAACTCCAATCTCTCCTAAATTCCCCTAAAGCATTAACACAATTTGGGAGTATCCCCCACATAGGTATGAAGCACTCCAATCTAGGTTTAGGAGTCTCAATTCCCAAGTTGCAATCCCTTCAAGAAAATTCAAGCACAAACACACCAAGAAATTATAAACATTATTAAGTGAACAAATTTCCAAAGATAATTACATCCATATAGATATCATATTTTTAGGTGGATAACTGCATGTGATTTGAGGCTTTTAGAGTAGTTTCAACATGAACAATTCGCATATTACACTTTCACCAAAACACTCACCATTTTGTAGAGGTTTCCACACATGGTTAGGGTTTGAAGTTGTTTGAGGTCATATTAAGGGTTCACACATTTGCGAGATCTAGGGTTTCATAAGAAGGCATATTATAGTTTATCACACAGGAATTTTTTTTAGAAAGAATTATAAGCTCATTGTACATAACCACCAAATAGTTATAAAACTACCCAATGATTATGTATATAAGTAATGGTTTCATCCCTATTCATCTTGCACTTTAAGAACCATAAATGAAGCATATGAAAATAATTTATAATATTTTTATCATTGTGTCATAGTCATTTAAGCTTCTAGAGAAAAAAATAGATAGATGCATCTCTCCTAGATGATGTCTTCTTCCATTTAGAACACATTTTTATAATATTATCTTACAAATTAATGATATATGTATATTTTGATCTGCATAGGAATGTTAAATTAAATAAATTGAATACATCTCTTTTTTCTAACCATCATCCAAAATTGTAAATAAGAACACACATCTTATTCATTTTGGTTTAATCAAATTTAAAATATGAAAATAAAGTAACCTAGTGATAAAGTGAAATGTTATGCTCATTTGAATCCAAGTTATAGCCTCTAGGTTACCACAATACTTCTTTAAAGATCTCTAAACCTAAAACCTTAGATTGAAATTGACATTACATATCACTCTCTTGCTATGTTAGTTTCATTTAAATTCTTGGTAGATTGAATGTTCTTTCCAAAAAGTACATGTGAAATGTTGAGTTCTTACCAGTGCATTCCATGGGGAGGATACCACATTGTGAGCATAATGGATTCCTTCAATGGAGACATCTTCTTTCTTATAGAGAAAAGTTTCCCTATACTTTTTTTTGGGCTTTTATATATTTTCCCCATTTCTATGTAAGCATTGTTGAAGGATTAAAAACATGGTCAAGTGATATAGGAGCATTTGGGTTCATAAGAAATCTTGTATCAACTAAATAACATTGAAGAGTTAGAGTCATTTTATGGTCGCAAATTTTATTATGTATTTTGAGTTATTGGCTGCTCGTGCATTGAAGGAGTGTTGTTTTTGGTCCATGTAGTGAAGGAATGTATTGTTGGAAGGCCAAAAAGTATAGTATAACATTTTTTAGAGTATGGAAGTCCATTGCATAATGTTTTATCAAGTACATAGTTCCTCTACACATTGTTTGGTTTACTACATGATTGTATCATTACGTAACATTATCCATGAAATCATATTTGAGCTTCACAAATTTGTAGAGTGTGTTTCAAGCATTTGTGAATTTCCCCAAGATGCATAATACCACGATCTTGTTTCAATGGAAGATGCAAAGTACTATTGAATTTGCATAATACTATATGGAGCTATCGAGCACTTCAAGTTTCTTTAAAATTTTAAATAATTGATAATTGGATGTTTGAAGGAACAAGTTTCAGAAAGGATGATTGGTTATGTTTTGGCTGGTCTTTTGTCGAGTTGTTTGGACTTTTATTGTTAATTCCTTAATTTAAGGAGTCTTAATGCATGTCATTGGATGGCTATGTAAGCAAGGACCAATTACCTTGCAAGAGGATCTTTTTAGTATCTTTTATGAATCAAGTAGCTCAGTGTTTACTTTTAAGAGAAAAGTGAGGATGTGAACTTAATTCTCTTAATAGTGAACTTAATGCTCTTAAAAATGCATATTCTAAGGGTTGCATTTTTAGATTTATCGAAAAAACTATTTAATCACAATTATTTATATTTATATAGGATTGTAGATATGATGTGCTTATTTTTACCCCTTATTCTTATTAGAAGTTTTAAAAATAAAAGATAAGAAGAACTAGGCATGTGTAAAGTTGTTGCACTTTCCAAAAGTTCCTACTGATTATTATAAGTTAATATCAAGTGAAACTTCTGGAAGTAGTCATTGGAAAGTTCAAGAGTTTCATTTTTTGTGTATAAGAAACATTAATTGAAGTAGAAAACCTTGCATTTACACTTATTCAATCCTCATTTTCCAATCATTATACACCATCACACTACAAAAACCTCGAGTAAAAGGTCTATTGTGAAAATATTTACCTTCTTTAACAAAATTGACACGTAGGTGGTGTGCTTTATGTTGTGCAGTTTGTAGGTCACCCATCATACTTCATCTAGGATCTTTATGCCTAAAACCTTGGATTCAAATTGACATTGCATATCACTCTATATCACCAGGTCACTATTGATTTCTTTCTTTAAATCCTTGGTCGATCGAATCTCTTTTTTGAAAAATATGTGAAAATTTTAGTTCATTGGTGGATTCAATGGGAAGGATAGCATGTTGTGACAATTAGGGATTTCTTCGATGGATTCATATTCTTTATTATAGAGTATAATTTTCCTATTCTATTTTTGGGTTTTGATATTTTCCCCCATGTCTATATGTAAGAATTATTGTAGGCTTCACAATATGGGCGAGATACAACTAGTCCATTTTTCAACCCCAAGATCCTCCTAAATGCGTTCCTCTTTGTGTGATCATATCTACGGTGTTTCCATTGATATGTGTGCCATCCTACTCATGGCATCTTGGTGTTGATACACTCTTTAAGCATTGTCCAGACACTCATGTGCATCGTTACAACCATCAAGCATGTACCCATATGATTATCTTCCACAATATTATCACTATTATTATCCATATCTCCCTTTGTTGTTTTTTTTCTTTAATGGCCTTCAATATAGATGTTTTCCTGCTTATTTTTTCTTTAATAACGCTAATATAAACATTTTAATGTTTTTTTCATAAATAACCTTGAAATTAACCTTTACCCTCTTATTTCCTCTTTAATAACCATAAATTTAAACTAAATCACACTCTAAAAACCTTGAGCTATTCCACTACAAAATATTTACCTTCCCTAATAAATCCCCTAAGAAATTTGACATGTAGGTTGTGTATTTTCTCTCGTGTAGCCTTTAAATTGCCATCATACCTTAGAAGAGATCTAGATACCTAGAAAAACATAAAACAAAACACATACACATTAAATTTGTTGGTGGATTTATCAAGGAAGGTAAATCTTTTTGTAGTAGAACAACTCAAGGTTTTCATTTTATGATTGCTTACAATGATCTGTAAAAGAGGTTTGAACAGGTGTTACTACAATTCTTATTGCTTCAATTAATACTTGTCGTACACAACAAAAATCAAACGCTACAACTCTCTAATAACTATTTCAAAACATTACACTTCATATTAACTTCTAGTAATAGGTAAGCACTTTTGAATCGTGCAATAATTATACATATGTCTAATTCTTATTTTTTCTTTAAAATTTTAAACAAATACTTATAAGGGGTTTAAAATGAACATGAACGCAACATATTTCTAGATAATTGTGATTAGATAGTTTTGTTCAATAAATATAAATTCTAAAGTAAAACAAGATTAAAAAAATAAGGTAAGAAAATAGAAAATAAATAAAAGTGATTGGTTTGATGACTTGAAATCATTAAAGAAAAATGTCATATACCTATCCCCCTCATATAAATGTTAATAAAATCAAGGTAGAATGTGTAGCCGACACTTCTATAAATCTTGTTCGTACTTATACACATGGTAATATATATATATATATATATATATATCCGACCTAATAGACCATACAACCCTAGTACCTTGAATTATTTTTTGTGTGGACCCAGGGTCTCTAAATAATATATGGTAGACCATGGGGTGAAGATAAAGAAAAGGACTAACGCAGGGAATTCTCCCTTTGCACGATACTGAATGCGGACATATTCTATTCAATTTGAGCGACGTCAAAGGTATCCAATATGATAATTGATTTTTTAAGGGCGCGTGGCTCGTGTTTGTCCAGATTTTTTTAGACGAATGATGTCCGGCGAGAAAGTGACACGAAAAAAAATGATCATATCTAGGTATTTAGTGACTTTTTCAGAAACAGGAAAAAGACCGTGACAATAGAAGAATCACGCGAAAGTGATATGGAGAAGAAGTGTTTTCCACTCAAACTTCCAATTTCCAAGGTATCCAATGCCAAAGGTTGTTTCGTGGGAATCTCCGCTGTATTAAGTATAGCAGGGCTTATGTAATCGTAACGTAAGAAGATTGAAATATTGTGTGTGTCGGTCACAAGACTCACTAGGTACCAACTCTTCTTGGTAAACACATGATCAACATGAAGCTTCGATAGTTGTTGAGGATAATATTCTTGTCAAAATTATTTTTGGGTGATAATAACTAGTAATTGTACCTTCGAAAGGAATACAAATGTAATGTTTTTGTGGATTTGCTATAAATATATTCGTCTTTATAATTGATTTAATCATATTTTTTTATTGGTCCTAGCTTTTTAGGATATTAAAACTCAAAATAAATTCAAAACCATCGGATCTAGACTTGTTTTTTCCAAAAGTTCTTAAGAGTATAAAATTGGGATTAAAATGTCACAAATAATTTAGAAATTGGTAATACGATATATATATATATATATATATATATATATATATATATATTGAACATGTCATTGGAATTTATGAATTTCACCTTTAACTCATTGTTCGCCAATCTCCACAACAGGAAACATTAAAATAGATTTTCATTGAAAACCTCATTTTCAACATTTTAAGCACAACACATGAACGTAAATATATGAGAAATAGATCTTGTTTAGAGATCTCAAATGTAGAAAATTAAAAAGCATGTTATCAGCTCATTACTGCATTATCAATTATTACTACCTCTTGTGGTGAGGATGGGAGGATGTTTTTGCATATAATAAAAAGAAGGTTCCACAAGGCACCACACGGCAAGGGAAAAGCAGGTTTAAAAGCAACTGATGTTGGAAGTTGTAAGACACTAACTTAGTGTCCCGCGGGTTTCCCCATTACAATGTTCACCAGGTTCTCACAATTATGTGAAATGAAGGTAACACGATCGTAGGAAAAGTTTCGTGCTCAAGGAAGGAAAGACCACCGCAGCATAACAGGAGCTTTAAATAGAAAAGTACGGAAGTTTTCAAAGTCGCGGCAGAAGCTGCAAAACATTCAAAGCCACACAACGTTAAAAAGCCACCAAATAAAGAAAATGATGCAGAACATTGTCAATGTTGCATAGCAAAGAAACTCCACCAAATGAAGGAGTAGAGAATTGGTGTTTTAATGTATTGTGGGGGTCAGAAATGTTTCCGCGCATCATCTTGAGGGTGTGAAGGCCACTGGAAACCATGAAACATCAAAATTTCATGGATTGTGCACATGAGCCATGCCTAAATTCAAAATCAACACCCAACCACTTCACCAACCAAAATTTAATGAAGTATGGACATTGTCTTCCTCGACCTGCAAATCTAATGGTGTGTGATTCGGGCCATGTCATGCGCCCATACCTATCTGTAAACATCTATGTAGATTGGTCCTTTGTGGTTGAACCCGTCTCCTGTTGGCACCTCTCACTCCTCTTTTATCCTCCCATTTTCTATAAGTATGGAACTCATTCCATTAAAAACGGATCCCTCTGTTGTTGTAACTATATCAAGTCAAAATGGTGGATCACTTCTCACAAGTTCTAGACCTCAGATTTGGTATTTGTAATGTATTTTCACCTTCTATCATGAATGTAATGGTTTGTGCATCCTTTAAGAAGTAGCATCTTGTGTTCATGGCTCTTTTTTGCCCCATAATCGTGTTTATTGCATCTCGCCTCTCTATTTCCTTCTTTAGCATGTTGTGTTCTTTGCATTTACTTGTTTCCATTTTGGTGTGTTGTCAATGCGTGGGAAGGGTTAGTTTATGTGGTTTCGGGTATGTGGCATGTCTTTCTTCCCTCTCTCCCTATGTATTCTTCCCTTTCTTCCCCTTGTAGAGAGTGATCACCCCCTTTTTCTGGTGCTATTAAGACCCCTTTTAGCTTAGGTTTTCATTTTCTACATCTCTCTCTCTGGTCCCTTGGATGTGTTAGTGTAGGTTAGCTATAGGAGTATTTTTAGTATTAGGTTAGATTGGTTTCCATAGATTCTCATAACCCATGGAATAGAGGAATTTGACCTTCTCTAGAGGTCTATCTCAAACCGCGAGTCCTACACTTGGAGACAATCTCATGTTGGCCCAAGTTTTAGATCTCCTATGATCCATACAAGGGTGCAATTTTGAGTTCCAATAGTTTTGTCACACTCTATGGGACAAGGTTGAAGCACTCTATAACTTCATGTCATCGAATTTGATGTTTTCTTGGTGATATTCAACCTTTGGAGGCAATTCTCAACACATTTGGCGACTCTGCTGATCCAAAACACCCATTTATCTTATCTGCAAACCCTTTCCTTTATTCCATTCTCCCATCCACATTTCCACTCATTTTCATGTTTCTATTTAATTCATAGATCTCCAAAGAGCTCTTCCATTCTCCCATTTTAGTTATATCCCCTCCATTTGCATCAATGGGATGATATCCCCAAAATAACCTTGATAAACTGGCCTCTTTTCCATGGAAATGGAGATAAATATCCTATTGATCACATTCAAGACATAGCCAACCATTGTGTCATTTACAACATCAAAGATGATAAAATTTTCCTCATACTTCTTTTTTCATCATTCAAAGGTAAAGTAAGAGAATGATACAATAGTTTGGCTCCTCAATCCATTTCCACATAGGATCAAATGGGAGAGCAACTACACAACAGGCTCAATGAGGATGCATATATCATTTCTCTCATGGGACACCTTAGAAAAATACAATAGAATTCAATAGAGTATATCTCAGACTTCAAAATCTGATTCTCAAGGACATGACTCATAATCCCTTAAGAATTTATACCTTCATAAGGTATGGCATTCTTGTATTATATGAATTCCTTAGATGTTGATTTAGTTGTGTTGACACAAGCTCTAGGAGGAAACACTCTTCCTTAGGATTTTGACATTGTCGTACAATCTGAGAAGAGTATCATTCAGGATATCTAAAGGAAATCCATCCCCATTTCTCCCATTCTTCCCTCACCTTCCAAATCATCTCTGTCTAATAATGCACTTAATCAACAACCCCTTGCTTGTGTCTAATCTCCAACTAGTTTCACTAAGGATGAAAATTATAGACCAGTTAAAGATTGGCATGATTATGATTGGGGGGATGAGATTGTGTAAAATTTATAATGGAGGGCATCTACTATCAAGAGAGATTAGTTAGACTCAGAGGATGCAGATCCAAGTGTGGAGGTAAAATTGTTTGTAGAAAAAGAAAAAGAAATTCAAACCATCTTGTAAAAATTCTCCATCATGAGGGGTTGATCTTAAAAGAAATGTATAAATCAAAAGGTTGATCCTATTAACTCGGAAGGTTGTATGCCCAATAATATATTTGGTTAGCTGAGATCCAAAATGGAGTTGTCACTGATCACTCTCATTTTAGAGCCTGAGAATGAGCATCAAAGCATCAATGGTAGGATTTAACACCTCCAACCAAATGCATAGCAACTTGAGGATGCATTTATTATCTTTCTAGTTGTTTCTTCAAGAAAAGATGAAGTGTGGGCTATGCTTTCACTTCCACCATGTGATCTTGTTGCTAAACGGATCACATGGCCGCATTTTGTAAGAAAAAGAAGTTATTTCTCCCATCTTGTATCAAGTTTTGTTTGGCCTCCTTTGCTTTTTGTTAGAGTAAGGTATATTAGGTGTGTTTATTGAAAAACAAGTGCATTGTAGACACTCTACACGTTCCACTCAGAGCATGTATAATTTTCATGTTTGTACTTTGTTTTTGTTGCCATTTGTTGTTATTTCACAATTCATCTTTTAGATCATGATTATGGTGGAGTCAAATAGTTGGAGCAATTTCCATTTTTTATTCAGATATCCACATATCAACTTCAATCAGTATAGTTGTAGACATCAAATCACACACTTTGGGTGCATTTCTAGGTCCTAGGCACATACTACTACTATTCATATGATTCCTAAGTGAGAAAACTAGCAATTGACATCTGCCTTTGACATTTTCTTTGTGTTTCATGTCTTCTTTCTGACTTCTTACACCCTACAACCCAATCAATACTCCATTGCTTTAGCTCAGGGATAATTTTAGTGGCGAATATTCATAATATGGCAAAAATTTCATTTTAGGAAAATTTGAAAAGGTGATTTTTTCGGAGCGAGTCGGTGTCCTGTTCACCTAAAATTTATAGTATATTTTTTTGGGGTTGGCTTCTCCTTAATTTGAAAAAATCTCCTATAAAAACCTAGGTGATTCACTAGGTAGTATACTATGGTACTACCACAAGTAGCTTATCAAATTACCAATACCGTGAAGTTTGAACTCGCATACTCTTAAGCACCAGAGATTGTTGTTAGCCTATTAGGGTTAGTTGCTGACGCGTGACAAAGAGGTATTGTAGACGCGTGACAAGGAGATATTGTAGACATGTGACAAGGGGGTAAGTAGTTGACATAGGAGAGGAATAGAGTTGACGTGTGATAGAGACAGTGATGCCTTGTTAACGCGTAATAAAGAGAGTTGGCGCACAACAAGGGCGTAAGCAGTTGACGTGTGACAGGGACAAAGTTGATGCGCGACAAGATCCAGTTGACGCCTTAGTGACACACGACATAGACATTTGACGCCCTATTAACACGTGATAGGGATATTTGACGCACTGTTGACGCGTGACAAAGGGTTAGTTGTTGATGCGCGGCAGGGATTACCATAGTTGACACGTGACAATAATTTTGACTCTGAATCGTTGAGTCACTACTTGGTTCTTTTGTTGACACAGGAATCTATTCAAAATAATGGAAGGTGCTAGTCCTAAGAATGCGAAGACCCTAAAAGTAACTAATAAATCTCAGAAGTCTTTGTTCAAGTATTTTGGAAACTCTGCTGATACAGATATTGAAACTACCAACAACCATATAGCTTCCACAAGAAAGAATCAAAATACTGACTGTGTGGAAGGTATTATTGAGGTGGACCTACATTCTGCACAATATCAAACAAATGAAACCTACGATAATATGCCAGATCTTGAATATATTCTTCGTGTTGGGGTGCAACCAGAAGTGCATCAAGATATCACACATACAAATACTCAGCAAAATGGAACATAGAAATCAAATTCAAATTCCGGTTCACGAAAGAGGAAACCAGGTGATTGTGATATTTCTCAAAATTATACTAAAAAAAGTAAAACATTAAAAATGAACAAGAATATGTGGACCCTTGGCAGGTCATACAAGTTTGATTGGGCAGATAAATTTCTTTTTATCGAACCTGTACAATCATCTAATTATGAAGAGATCCCATTTGAATGTACATGTACAATATGTACGTGGAAATTGGGAAAGTAACAAAAAATGCAAATGAAGGTGGACACTATAGAAAAACATTGTGGAAAACAATATTTGACTATAACGGTGGCGGATGGCCAGAGAATCAAAACACACAGGTGGAAAACTAGAAAAGAATGCATGCATGTTAGATACATAGCGAATTATGAGGCAGAGCAGAAAAAATGCAGACATCTCGCGGAAAAGGGAGGAACGATCACATCACAAATTGGTAAGATGAATGAAACAAATCTACATGCAAAACTCATACAATTCTCTACTTTATTTCACATACTAAAGAAAGGAAGACCGATTTCATATTTCCTCGATTTCAAAGTTTGGTATCAATATAATGGAATGCTCAACATACCTCAGTCTCATTGGTCTGAAAGTAGTGGATGGGAAATGGAAAAATGCCTTTCAATGATAGAGAAGGAAGATTTGAAAGAGAATGTAAAAAAATCAAAGTTTATCTCTCTTTCAATTGATGAAGTGACAGCAGTCGAAAACACTGCATGGGTAAGTATCCATGTCTATACTTTAGAAAATCATATAAGGACACCTCATCTATTGGGTGTTATGAAAATGTTTGAAAAGTGTAATGCCGAAAACCTACATAAAATAGTTGTTTCTCATTTGAAAGATATTGTTGGAATGACTGATTATGAAATTGCTACGAAGTTGGTATGCGTCAGAGCAGATGGTGCATCTGTCATGTAGGGTCACCAAACAGGGTTGTGTGCTAGATTATAAACAACAGTGGCCCCATATATGCTACCAATTCACTGAATGGCTCAAAAAATGAATTTAGCGTATAAAATGGTAAGAAACCATGAAAATGTTGCTAAATTAGAAGACCTTATAAGATAACTTCATGCCTATATGGAAAGCAACCCAAAGTGATTTCTTCAGTTCTAGAAATTTGCAATTGGAATTACAGATGGCAAAAAACTTCTGAAAGATGTTGAGACTAGATGGATCTCTTTGTATGAACTGTGTGCAAGTGTTCCTACAAATTTAACCAAATTTAGAGCAAGGAAACTACCACCTAAAAATAGCTTCCTAACCTAGCTAAAAATGAGAAATTACACCATCATGACGAAGAAATGAGCAAGTCATACCCTTAACATTAATAATTTTGAATATAATCAAAACACAATGTAAATTCATGAACTCTATTCCCCTTAATTGCCTAATTAAATATTTGAAATGGACCTAAATAGTCCAAATGGCAATCAAATTATATTGCTTGCTTTGATCCTTCAATGGATGCTTGGGTGTGAGGCTTAGCTCTTCAAGAATGGAGGATGGAGGGCTCAAGAATGATAAAAGGCTATTAGTATGAAACTATGTGCTTACTTTTGTCTCTTGAGAGATTTAGGTGTAGGTATAAAGGTAGGAGGAGGGCTCTTTATATAGCCCAAAGGATAAATGTTTCAACACATCCTTATGAATGTGGGATAAATGGAGATGTAGAGTTAGCTATGGATAAGGGGGGTTTAGATGGGGTTGAGTTAACTTTAGGAGGGTTTAGTTTGTCCTCAAGTGGCTCATGTGGATAAAAGGGGTGTATTAATTAATCAAGATGTTTAATTAATACATGTGCAAGCTTTTATAAGCTTTTAGATGGATATTAGTGTGATTTGGACCATTAGAAGGGATTTAAACCAATTAAATAGTGATTCATTGATTTAATGAGAAGGGAGGCTAATTAATTAATAATAATTAATTAGACTAGATAGAAGGTGTTAATTAACAATGGGTCGTTAATTAGGGTATGTGTTGGATAGGTGACTTAATTAATTAGTGTAATGTAATCAAATAACAACAATGGAAGAGAAGATGAGCGCTATTGACGATATGTCATCAATTTGTGGGAAAGGAGATAATTAGCGTAATTAAAGTATTTAAATTGCTCGGGTGTAATTATAGGTGTTTAAATTTTCCCCTCTTTGGGGTGGCGTAAGTGACGCCACTTCAAAGATAGTAGACGAAAGAAAATTTTGAAGGGATAGAAGAAAAATTAGTGGGAGGGAGAGATGCCCCCTCAAGTGTCGATGGGGTGAGGAAAGAAGCCGATCGACGATTGAAAAAGGTGAGAGATAGGCAGAAGAATGGGGAAGAGGCAGGATGCCTCGGTGAGAGAGAAAAGTAGGAGTGAAAGAGAAGTGATGCAGAAGAAATATGGAGGGGAGAGAAGAGATTAGCCTCTAGTTGATGTTTATTGGAACAATTTTGATGTCATCATATTGCCATAAGAACTACATCATCGGTCCTTATGAAAAATATAAGCATACGAAAAAGGTAGAATGACATGAAAATCCATGCTACAAACAATTGTCCATTGTTGAAAATACCAACTCTATGCAACATACAATAATGCAATGCAATACGAGAAGGAAACAAGCTCATATAACATGGAAAACAAGTACGAACGCACATATCCAACCCAAGAACGGTCAAGACAGTTGTACAAATGTTTTGTTATCAGTGCTGAAGAGATCCACAAGTTCATGATTGATGACAAGGGTTAAAAATGATGCCCCTAGCAAGGATACATGCAAGGGGAAATGACAATGGACACGGGGTCCATGAAAAGCATTTGTGCGCAACGAGACAACACCAGGCAACGAAAGTGCCTTAGAGTACAGACAAAACAAGCATCTAGCTTTGTGAATGGTTGTGAATCTGGTGATCCGTAAGTTGTATTAATCAGGGAAGATGTGAGACAAACCAACAGGATATGGAGAAAATACCATGCACAAGACACAAGTTTTAGCCATAATAAGCAAGTTACCATTTTTGGAGGGTTTTTTACTTTTTAGGATTTTTTTGAAAAATTTTGCCCTATTTTTTTGGAATTTTTGATATATATATATTGTTTTTATTGTTTTTGCTTTCCAAACCATAATGACTAGTAGAAGAAAATAGAAGGGCCTAGGGGCAACAGAAAGTGCCCTAGGTG
Source organism: Taxus chinensis (assembly GCA_019776745.2). Taxonomy (NCBI): domain Eukaryota; kingdom Viridiplantae; phylum Streptophyta; class Pinopsida; order Cupressales; family Taxaceae; genus Taxus; species Taxus chinensis. Next base: position 622,557,052 of record CM034153.1, on the reverse strand, counting down.
GAAGAAAGGAGAAACAAATGACAAATAATGTCCTTATTTAGTGGAAAAATTAAGAAAAAATAATTATTTTAAAAATAATCATTTACAAGAGTGTGGAGGAGAATAAAAATTTCCAAGGAGCAATAAAATTTCCCTAGGGAGAAGGAAGGGGTATCGGACAGCAAAAAATGCCCCAATACGGTGAAAAAAAGAAGAGAAAAATAATTATTTAATAAAAATAATTATTCTACAATGAATAGAGTAGAAAACGGTGATTGAAACGGGCCTCCCGGCCCTCCTGACGGTGAAAAACAGGTTAATATACCCCACCAGGGGGGTAAAAACATCACGACCAATTCATTTTAACTGATCAGTTTAGAAATTTTACTGTGAGGCTCTGACCCTGAGGAGAACCATGGTGATCGCACGAGACCATTTGAGGCACGTAGATGCAGTCTGAAGGTACCAGTGGCACGCAGACGATGGCCCCTTTATGAGTATCGAAACCTTGCTCATTAATTTTTGTCATTAATGCCTTAATTTTAGCTTTTAGCCATAGGAAAACGTGTAGGAGTGCTTGTGAGCAGGCGCAGGCATGGGATAGGGCGTGCAAGTGCCATTTTGGGGGTGCAAGCGTCTCTTTGGGTGCGTATGCACAAAAATGTGCATGCACACATGCACTGGCATAGACTGCACACACCCACGCACATGCACACACACAAGTACATGTGCGCGCACGTGCACACGTGGGAAATGGGGTACACACACGAGGGCATACACGCGTATGCGCAGGCACCCAATGTGTAGTGCACATGCCAAAAAGGGTGCACAGGTTGTCAAAAGATGGTGCACATGCCAAAAGTCACATGCGTGCAAGCGCAGGCACCCTAGACATGGAGAAAAAGATAGGAAAGTTTCCGAAAACATGACACTTAGAAGAATTTTTAGGGTTTTTGGGTTAACCCTGAAAGATGAGATAAATTTTTAGAAGAAATGCTAGGAACTAATGAGTGGCATGTTATTTTGTAGAGATGACCACCAGTTTTGTAGACGCGGGAGCGACATACCTGAATTGTAGAGCTAGAGGTCAGTATGCACCAGCACGACCAACGAGCTATGGTAGTACTACTTGAGGCGGTAGGGCTAGGCCCCGTGGCTTGGATGCCTTCGATTGTATTGGATCACGGCCTTTTGACTGCACTAGCCGAGTGATGACATAGCAAGAGTCAGTGTTTTAAACTGATGACAAGAGAGATGACTGTCACTATTAAGGATGTCTAGTGGATTCTACATGTGCCGATGATGGGCACTTTGATCGAGTACAATTCGGATACAAGGTTGATTAGAGTAGCTTGCAGTGCCCTATTTGGTGTTGATGATATCCTGCACGACAGGATGACTATAACATTACATGAGTGCATCTCTGAACCCACCTTGCATTGGGGGCATCTCTACATCATGGCTCTTATCAATGGGTTCCTACTCATTGATAAGATAGGGACTTCATTCCCGAGAGGATTACTGCCATTGGTTCATGGCATTTATAGTGGTGAGAGATATTGCTAGGGGCGGTGCATACTAGCCCACTTATACTGGGATTTACACCTGATTACATACCACGATCAGAAGACCATGGGTCCAACCTCATTATTACAGATATGGTCATGGGATCATATTGCGCAATCAGATGCCCCTCGTGGGCCGTTTCCGTGTTTGAGATCCCGATGAGCCATCATATATGGCATGGGTAGTAGCTGGTGGAGATGTACGCGGCCATCTTGGTAGCCTATTCAGATATAGGCAGGAGTTTGGTGAGCTGGTAGTGATAGACATCATTTGGCGTCCATATAGGCACTTCCAGTGGCCAGAGGATGCCACAGAGCTTAGCATGTGCCTAGTGGAGCACTTTCTTATTGGTAGCCACAACTATATCATGGAGTTATATTGAGTGGATAGGTGCCAGCGGTAGCTTGGTAGGGTACAGGGGGTCTCCCAGCTAGATATCTGGCATGCACGCAGGGACTCAGAGAGGCAAACCATAGGACCTCGTATATTAGTGGTTTGAGGTAGGGTGAATTTCACATAGGTGATCCCATAGGTATGGTACCCATTACGACATGTGAGATACCTCAGGACCACAGCTGATTATGCAGCTTGGTATGCTGCAGTATTACCCTGGCAGCTCACTATTCTAGAGGAGGCCTGGGTAGTAGGCATTTTCCCGTGTGTAGAGATATGGCATGGGGCAGAGTGCAAGGCAAGGGTAGTGGCACATGGTCCAGACCCAGAGGATCCTTGTGATGGTATCCCACATGATGGATAGGGTGCCCCACATGCATAGGGACCGAGGTCGCAGGGCCCAGTACAGGCATTAGTGTAGCCACCTAGAGGCAGGGTTTTTAAGTAGGGACAGTCTCTTAGAGCACCTCAGGGACCAGTCCCTGAGGCACACAGCCTCTCAGCTAGTGGCACAGATAGCCACAATACAGGTGTAGGTATAACAGCTTATAGCCGAGAGAGACGCGGCCAGAGCAGAGAGAGATGAGGCTCGAGGCTGGTGTGTGACTGTAGTAGCAGAGAGAGATGAGGCCTGAGCTCACATTGTTACTTTACTTTTAGACCAGGATCAGGCTCAAGCCCAGGTTGGCCTAGGAGATGACAGAGTAGCATGGACAGAGCCAGATAGAAGAGACAGCGACACAAGGGGCTCAGATATTGAGCCTTCTTCATTAGTCCCAGTCATAAGGTGTGCATGGTCGTTGCACAGAGAGACCATGTGTATGCATGATCATAGGCATTATTAGGACAGAGGGACCAGGTCCACTCCAAGCTGTAGGTGATGACTACAGAGAGAGATCAAGAGGCTACTTCCTCTAAACAAGCTGAGGTAGACATGGGCTGGGTGATAGGTGAACGAGATACTTCCCTTCAGGCAGCACTCGCCTCTAGAGATGTGGACCTGATACATGATGCCACCAAGCTTGGTGGTGAGGCCCTATTCTATAGGATTACTTATTACTGAGTGGTTCCACCAGAGTAGCAAGTAGCACTGCCACAACTATTAGGGTCAAGTGCATCAGGCTCTCGATCACGGAGATCTGGCCATTCTACCAGATCAGTTAGACATCCTTTACCAGAGCAGTTGACCAGACCAGCGCCATCCCAACCTGTAGTGTTCCGTCATCCAGAGGACAAATCTGGGAGCCTTGAGAAGGGTGAGAGCTGTGGTTGAGAGCCACGTTTTTGTTGTACAAATTTTTTTATATGTATACCTCTTATGAAGGCCGATTTTGATGTACAGTCTTGTATATGTATTATGATGATGCCTCATGATGAAGGCTTGATTCTTTCTGATACATGCCCCTTTTTGATGGCATTGTGTATTGATGATGTATTATATTGAGTACCTATCTGGACATTGTATGTATGTATACAGACATTTTTGATGTATCACCTTTGTATGCCTTAGCTGAAGGCATTTTTGATATAGAGCACTGATTTGTATCCATTTTTGATATAGATGTATATTTGACACACATGTATATAGATATGAGGATGACTTTGTTTTGGCTCAAATACACATGGTTATAGATATGAGGATGCCTTTGTTTTGGCTCAAATACACATGGTTATAGATATTGAGTACCTATCTGGACATTGTATGTATGTATACAGACATTTTTGATGTATCACCTTTGTATGCCTTAGCTGAAGGCATTTTTGATATAGAGCACTGATTTGTATCCATTTTTGATATAGATGTATATTTAACACACATGTATATAGATATGAGGATGAATTTGTTTTGGCTCAAATACACATGGTTATAGATATGAGGATGCCTTTGTTTTGGCTCAAATACACATGGTTATAGATATTGAGTACCTATCTGGACATTGTATGTATGTATACAGACATTTTTGATGTATCATCTTTGTATGCCTTAGCTGAAGGCATTTTTGATATAGAGCACTGAATTGTATCCATTTTTGATATAGATGTATATTTGACACATATGTATATAGATATGAGGATTTACTTTGTTTTGGCTCAGATACACATGGTTATGAGATGATTTATTTTATTGTTTTTGTATTCTGATGCATGTGACACGAGTGGGCATAATTCTATGATGTGAAATACTCCTTTTAAAAAATTAATCTATGTTGATTCTCATTGCATGTTACGTTTGTTTGATTTAACACTTATGGATGCATTGTGACACGAGTGGGCATACATTGATTCTCATTGCATGCTGCATGTTGTTTAATTCAGAACTTATGGATGTGTTGTGACACAAGTGGGCATACATTGATTCTCATTTCATGCTGTGTGTGTTGATTCAACACTTATGGATGCGTTATCTGATTTTGTACTTTATGTATCTGATTTCGATGTTTGATGTATACATGTGCTGTGGATGTTAGATGATAGATCTGTAGATGATATCAAATGCATTTCTCATGTGTTATTCTTGATGTATATGGACGGGATGATATGATGATATTGGTGTGGGGGGGATAGATTTTTGATCATGCACAACCCCTCTTGCCCCCATTGATGATACGATATGTGATGATTAGCTTAGCATACATGCATGATGTAAAACTTAGCGTTTTGATTATATATGATGTATAGATGATGTTAGATGTGGCGATAATCATGGTAATGTGATGTGAATGATAAAAAAATAGAGAACATGCAATAAACACAACCAAATCGCTAACAAAGAACACTAGGAAATAATGCAATACACCATGATTCACCATGCTTTATTAACATGTAACAAAACACAACCAAATGCTTTTAGAAAGAACATAATGATTTAACACATTACATCATGATTTCCCAAGATTCATTAACATGTAAAAACATACCGCAATATGCACAAGCAAGAATAAATCTAATCTAAGCAAGAAAAGATGAATCCTAACAAAGTATGCCCAAGCAACAAACAAACCAAAAGCAAGAACCCAAAAATAACTATACAAGCAACAAGCAAAGCAAGAAACAAGACAATGCAAGTAACTATTTTTGTAAGATATGTTTTCATGCACCAATTTTCTATTGTTTAGGTTTTTGTGAAATAATTTTCTATTGTTTTTGTGTTTTGTGAAACAATTTTCTATTGTTTTAGGTTTTTGCAAAACAATTTTCTATTGTTTTTGTCTTTTGTGAAACAATTTTCTATTGTTTTGTTTTTTGTGAAACAATTTTCTATTGTTTTGTTTTTTGTGAAACAATTTTCTATTGTTTTTGTGTTTTTTGTTTTGTTTTGTTTTTTGTGAAACAATTTTCTATTGTTTTTGTGTTTTCTAATGGTTTTCCAAAGCCATGTGTAGGTAACCAAGCAAGCGTGGATGCCCCCAGCGTTAGATGGGGAATATACAAGGGCAGAAGCCATGCATGTTATGAACAAGAAGGTGAAGTCATTGAGTTTCCCCCAGCGTAAGATGGGAAATAGTGAAATACCATGCCCCTCATAGACGAATAAAAGAAGGCAAGGCCAGATCAAGGCTTGACAGGATGGGACGCAAAGGGAAACTCGAAAGCATAACCAAGTCTAGGCCAAAGAACACTACCCCCCTGATGCAGGATGCTTGTGAACAACGAACCCTCATGAGGCACCGAAAACTAGTTTTCACCCAAGGACTTGTCCAAAGTGCCACAATTGCATGGTTTTCACTAGTGGATGACCTGTTTTCTCTTTTTCTTTTTCTGATGTTTTCGATTTTTTGTATTTTTTATTTTTAACTTCCTCATGTCATGTTTAAGAATAGAACCACTTAAGATGCATGGCATTCATGGGCTCCTGGAGCTCATCACCATTGGGGTGAGCTAGTTTGTACGCCCTTGTGCCGTACTTGGCGACTATGACATAGGGTCCCAACCAATGTGGTTCAAACTTTCCTTTCTTTTCTCACCCTACTCTAGTGTTGAACTGGTTCTCCTTCATGACTAAATCACCAACCTCAAATTGATGAGGGATTATTCTCTTGTTGTAGTTTCTGGAGACTCTATGTTGATACACTTTTAGGTGATTAAGAGAGCGAATGCACCTCTCATCTAGTAGTTCTAACTCAGCCATTATTGCCACTCGATAATCTTCATCCTTATCCAGATAATCCTGAAGAGAAACTCTCAGGGATGGAAGTTTGATCTCTAAAGGGATGATAGATTCTGTCCCGAACACTAGGGAATATGGTGTCACACCCGTAGGAGTGTGAATTGATGTTCGGTAAGCCCACAAGGCTAGATGATTTGTAGGTGCTAGTTTTAACCTATTTTGTTCACCATCTTTTCCATTATCCTTACAAAATTTTTGTTGGTTGCCTCAGCTTGTCCATTACCCTGGGGGTAGTATGGCGTGGACCATTTTAATCTGATTTGGAACCATTGGCAAAGACCTTTCACATTTTTTTTTCTTAAATGACTTCCCATTATCAGTAACAATGGCTGTGGGAATACCATATGGGTGAATGATGTGATTCATGATAAATTTAGAAATCTGTGCCCCTGTGACATAGGTTAAAGGGATAGCCTCCACCCATTTTGTAAAATATTCTATAGCTATGATGATATGTGTATGACCATCAGATGAGGTAGGAGTAAGTTTCCCTATTAGATCAAGTCCCCACTTGGAGAATGGCCATGGGGTAGTGATAGGTTGCAATGGTTCCGACAGAGCATGAATGAAATTTCTATACTTTTGGCAAAGTACACATTTTCTAACATAATTTCAACAATCAATTTCCATGGTAGGCCAATAGTAACCTACTCTCAATAATTTCTTAGCCAAGACCATTCCATTGGTATGTGCTCCGCACACCCCTTCATGCACTTCTTTGATTGCCTGGATTGACTCCGTCACATCCAGACAACGTAATAGATTCCCATCGTAGTGTTTCACACAGAATTTTTAGTTCCAGAATAGAGTTGCTTCTATCATTTCATTCTCTTGAGAAATAGATAAGGGGTTAGGGTTAGGAGGAATACCTGTTGAGTGTTGCGAAGGTGTGCACATACCGTAGAGAGATCAGATTGATTATGAAGAACTCCTTTTTGTCTGGGAAGGACTACCTGTAAATAAGAATGCAAGACCACCAGATTTTAGTTAGACAATAAGTAAGGGAACTTCCTTGGGCCCAGGAAATACTAAACTTCCTTTCGAAGGTGGTCAGTTCCCTTTTAATATAAATTATTGCAAATGATAATAAAGAAACTATTGCAAAATCATGATTTAGGTACCTCGTTACTAAAAGCAATAGGGACTAAACTACCTATAATAAAACGTCATTCTGTTTGTTTGGTCACTAGTTATTGATACGTTTAGATCAAGTTATAGGGATAGACCAGGCTGAATCTGAGGTTGTTAGGAGATAAATGGGTGAAAGGTTGGTTTTTATATAAGTCACAGTGACCGATGCCGGTCACTAGATAACTGACTGCGGTTATAAAACCGCTACCGGTAGGGGATAACCAATATCGGTAGGGGTAGTGATTCAGGGGCTTCTGGGTATAGGTTGATTGTAGGGTGGTTATGGGGTTTTTAAGGTTGGTAGATGGTTGGGGGAATAGTAAGGCAATGGAGAAGACTCAGAGAGTGAGAAAGCTGTCTTCTGGGAAATATAGGGATGGATGAAAGAAGGTTAAGTGTAGGGTGTCGCCGGGTGTTAGATCCAGGGGTGAGCTTATAATTACTATGAACCAAAAGTTCACGAAGTAGAGTTTAGAAGCATACAAGACACTACTTACTACTTTCTGATGAGAATACATGTCCGAGGAATGTGGTGACAAAGGCAAAGCTCAGGTGGGATGATCCGACAATCGAAAGTGAGCTGATGAAGCTATCCTCTGACTCTCCCAATGCTTAGACGAGTGTGACAGTGATCTCATTGATCAGTTACAGTCTTGGACTCAATGCTCCTCTCAGCAACCTTCTCTCTCTCTCTCTCTCACTCTCACTTGTCTCTTTTTCGCAAATGAATTCCGATCCTTGCATTTTGGTTGGGGTAGGTTATTTATAGGGAACCGATGGCGGTTGTATAACCGATGGTGGTCGAGTAGGGACCGGTGTCGGTCCAGTCAAAGTTGGCTATTTTTACTAAAAATAGCCAACTTTCCCTCCTTTCCTCCCGAGGGGTCAGTTGTGGGCTTGGTCAAGTCATTATTAGGCTTGTTTTGATGCGGGTGAGGGGTGATGAGTCATGGGTGTGGGTCTAGACCAAGTCATAGGTCTTAATTAAGTTAGTTTAGGGTTAGGGCTAGGTCATAGTGAGGTGGCGATGTGAGGTGACAGGGTTGGAGATGTGGATTTATTAATTATAAGGTAATTAATAAATAATTAAGTATGTAAGTTTTAGGTGGTGAGGTAGGGTTAGGTTGCGGGACGAGATACGGGGTATAGGGAGTTGTAAGAACCAAATTTGGTGTCTACATTTGCCCCTTGTTGTCGTGTAGCTTGTCTTGTAAAGCTGCACTGACAATAATAAAAAGTGGTTGCCCCAGTTAAGGGTATAGATAATCCCCCTCAAGTCTATCACAGATTGAGGTGACATGAAATCAGGGATAGGGTTGATAAAGGGTAAATGATGGTGAGATGTTGGTAAGATGGTGGGGTAAGTTCAAGGAAGCTGACGCATGTTAAAATGCAGTAGTGTGACCAGGGTACATGTGTTGAAGAGCAAATAAGAAATTCATAGGAAAAGGTCGATAATTTATCCAAACAAGACTGATATAATCCTAGTATCCAAGGCATAGGAAGTAGCTCCAGGGGATGTAATGGTTAAGGTACCAAAATGTTTAGGCATGTTCGGTAGTACCAGATGGTTGGTTTGGTTGAAATAAACGTCACGGTCTTGGTCTAGGAAAATCTAGTCAAGTATCCTAGTCATGCTAAAACATGAACAGGTGAGCTCGATTGAACAAACAAGTACATGATGGGTGGATAGAATCGTAATTTACGGGCCTCGATCGAGGTCCTTAATTGGTGTGGCCTTGGGTCGGGCCGATTGGTTGGGTGCAGCCTTGGGTTGGTCCGATTGGTTGGTGGTGGCCTTGGGTTGGGCCGATTGCTTGGTTGCGGCCTTGGGTCGGGCCGATTGGTTAGTTGCGGCCTTGGGACGGGCCAATTGGTTGGTTGTGGCCTTGGGTCGGGCCGATTGGGTGGTGGTGGCCTTGGGTCGGGTCGATTGGTTGGTTGCGGCCTTGGGTCGGGCCGATTAGGTGGTTACGGCCTTTAGTCGAGCCGATTGGTTGATTGCGGCCTTGGGTCGGGCCGATTGGTTGGTTATGGCCTTGGGTTGGGCCAATGAATTCAAAATAAGGCTATTTAGCAAAGGTCGGGGGTAGGCGATATGGTGAAAAAATAGAGTTCAGTGGATAAGGGCAGGAGTTAGGGTAAACTAGGTAGGTAATCAATATCGGTTAGTTGTGACCGGTATCGGTTAGGAGATCGATATTGGTTTTCTAGGGCACGCCCTAACCGATATCGGTTAGAGGTCAAAACCTATAAAAAGAAAAAATACGGCGTGTCATTTTCACATTGTGAATTTGAGTGCCAACCTGTTTCTTGTCTGAGTTGTGAATTGATTGGGTTGAGTTTTTGGGCTGAGTTGGCACTAGTTGAGTGGGGGAGTGAGTTATTGGTAGGCCCCAGAGATCAGGAGGAAGAGTTTGATTGGTTGAGGACCATGGTAAGGAGATTTAGAGCTATGGCACAACCTAGAGGAGCAGAAGGTGCTGGAGGAGCCCACCGCCACCTATCCCACCACGATGACGTGTAGTTGTACCGGTGGGCTCTAAATCCCTATTTGTGTGAAGTTGATGAATTTAGCTAGGATGTCAGTTTTGGGGTAGGAATCTAAAATTTGATAAAATAATGAGTAAATGAAGGTAAATCCTAAAATGGAGTGGGTAGATATGTTAGGTAGTGTCAAAACGACAGGGTGGGTAATTTTTTAGGCAATTGGGCTGGGTAGATGGGTAAAAATAGAAAAAAAGGGGATTTAGAGGTCGTTTTTGGTCCGGCCCCGAAATCCCACAGTGACCGATGTCGGTCACTAGGTGACCAGCATCGGTCACAACGAAAGCTGTATAGAATTGTTGTTATAGAGACCGGCGTTTGTCACGTGTCGACCGACGTTGGTGCATAAAATTCAGGTATAGACAAGTGGTGGGGGACCGATGATGGTCGAGGGTGACCGGTACCGGTCACCATGGGTAGGAGGAAAGGGTGTGAAATTTGTTTTATTGGTTTATTGTAGGCAGGTAGGATAGATTTGTGGGGTGAAGGGGGAGAAGGTAGAGGTCCTAGGAAAGGTTATTGGGGTGGGGAGGTAATCGGGTGGTTGGAGGCCAGGTTGGGTAGGATAGGTTATGGGTTGTGTATGAATTAGGAAGGGTTAAATTGGTTGAGGTATGGTTAGAGGGCGAGAGTAGAGCGGGTGGAGTATGAGTGGGGTGGTTGGTAGGGTGTGGGATAGGTAAAGGGGATATTGTAGATGTTTGTAGGGTGGGGTTATTGATGTTGACGGAGATGAGGTGGCTTAGGTTTGATTGGAGTGGGTAGGATATTTAGAGAAGGACCATAAGAGTGAGAGGAATTTATAGATGTATAGGGTAAGGTAGGTGGGTGTAGATGTGTTTATAGAGTCGGGTTGTGATTGGGTGGGTGAGTGAGTATAGAGGGTTAAGGTAGTTGTTTTGTAAAGGGTAGGCCTGATGGAGTGGGTTGTTTTTGTAGGCACGCCAGTAGCTGACGATGCGAGATCGATGTCGCCTCTACTAGGGCGGATGTGGCCACATGTGTCTGCAGCGCAGTGGGTAGTGATGCGGGAGGTTGGACTCAGTAGAGTCCAGAGATATATAGGCTGTGGATAGGGACCACAGCCTGATGGTTGCCCTCATCGAGAGATGGGATCCGGAAACCAATGTCTTCCATTTCCCTACTTGAGAGATGACAGTCACGCTAGAGGATGTGTATCGCATCCTGAGACTGTCGATCATAGGTGAGGCGGTGTTCCAGGTGGATGCTGAGACAGCGATGGATAGCATCCTGCAGGTATTCAGGGATGCAGCCCCATTGATTACTTATCATAGTGTGAGCATCTACTACGGTGATATGTATCGCGCGCATCGACAGAAGACACGGCTTGCCATGCTGATGATGATCGGGATCACCTGCTTCACCCTCCCTGACTCAGAGGGAGGCCGCTTCCCACGGGCTCTGATAGGAGTGCTACATGAGATGGTGGAGGAGCACACCTGCTATACATGGGCACCAGTGTATCTGGTGTAGCTATATAGAGAGCTCTGGGGCTATCGCCGTATGAAGGTGATTTTGGATATGTTCGACATTCTTGTTACACTACTAGGCCTACGAGCATATCGTATGTTTACGACTAGTAGGGTTGCCCCAGCAGCCTAGGGCCACAGGTAGTTTATAGGTATGGGTTTCAGAGGTGGTTGGGGGTCGTGGGCCAGCCATGAGTAGTTATCGTAGGGTGAGATGTCACTTATTACAGGCATATGTTAGAGGGCCTGACGGTATTAGATATTATATGGAGGCCATATAGATGCCATCAGCCCCGTGGAGGAGCCCGAGCACAGCTGTGATGGATCCAGTATATCTTCTAGATAGCTGGACGGAGACCCGAGGAGTATGAGTGGATTCCCCTAGAGAGGGTATGACGATAGTTGGGCATACTGTAGGATGAGCCACCTCCCTTCCCACAGTATCGGAGGGAGGATGTAGAGGCACCACTGCCTCTACCACAGCCATTGGACCTAGTCTGGGTAGCAGAGAGACTGACCAATGACACGGTGGATGACACCAGAGTGACAGGTTCCTTTTTGGTTTGGTGGGCAGGGTAGAGGGTAGGCATGAGAGCACAACCCACACATCCAGATTTGGCGGCTGTTAAATTGGAGAGGGACTGTCTCTTGGGTCAGGTGTAGTTATTACAGGGGCAGCTTGCTGCTGCACAGGCACAGATCGGAGTGCTATAGGGGCAGTTGGCCTCAGGCACAGGGACAGGTACAGGGACAGGCACAGGCACAGGCACATGATCCCTATTCAGGCATAGGCACAGGTCCCTATTCAGGTTTCGATGGTAGCTCCACTGCCACCACAGGTACAGGCGCAAGGTCAGGGTGTACAGGCAGGGCATGGCCCACTTATATTAGGAGCCGGGGGACCAGCCCCACTAGTCATGGTGGCACGGGCCCGATACATGGAGGTGAGAGTGGATGCCCACTATTATTAGGATGTACTAGATGGTATCGGTGTCCGAGTATCAACCATATGTAGCTCACAGAGCCGAGACTTCCCAGAGTCACAGGTCATAGGGGGCTGCAGCCATAGCTAGTGGGTCAGTGACAGGTAGGGGGTGAGATGTAGGCATAAGGGCCAGCTGAGGGACGGGCTGAGGGAGGGGGAGAGAGTTGAGTCACCCCAGGAGCGGAGATGGGTTTTGTGGATTTGATAGAGGATTTGTTGATAGAGACACTGGTATGTAAACTGAGTGTGTATATAGAGGCCTGCGTGCCCTCATAGGATTTATCATGTGTATGCATTTTTGTTGTATATACCAGCTTGCGAGCTGAGTATTTTTTGTATAGTTGATATCAGCCTGCAAGCTGAGTACTTTTTGTATAGTTGATACCGGCCTGCGAGCCGAGTATATTTTTGACATGAGAGACCGGCCTGCGAGCCGAGTCGAGATTTTGACAGAGACAGCGGCCTGCGTGCCGACTTTGTATTTTTGGATTATAGAGGCCCCATGCAGGGCAATTTGTATATGTTGACATTGATTTGAGGATATATATAGATGATGATTTTGATCCACATGGTGTGTATAATGTTTGATGTGATGCATATATTAAAATGTTGTATGTGTTTTGTCAATGGTATTGGAATTTGATGTATATATATATAGATGATGTTGATGATGTTTTGATGATATGCATATGTTTTGAAATGTTGATGTTTATTATGATGATGGATGTTGATAGTGATGTCGTTTATGCAGGGAAAAGAGATGGGATCTGCCAAAAAATTCAAAAAAACAAAGAAAAGGATTAGGCTTAAGCAAGAGGAGACAGATGACCGATATCGGTTAGATAACCGATGTCGGTCACAACCTAACCGATACCGGTTACATTTAAACGAGATTTTCTAAAAATAGAAAAGCTTGGGAGGCAACTGAAATCTTATTTTTAGAGTCATGCAACATGTTAAATATGAAGATGCGAGACTATTGACGTCGATACAGGTAATTGCATGGGAGAATTGAGTGATAAGGAGGAAAGAGACAGGTAAAGTGATCATGGGCTTGGATTAAGAAGGTGAAAAAGCATGTAACATTGAAGAGGGTGGTGAACATGACTGAACAAGGAGAAGCATCCAACGGGCAGAGAGGAGAGGGAAGATAGGTTCCACCTCAAACTGGTGCATCCCAGGAGGTATATATAATTTTTGGGTGGAATTAAATTTTTGCATGCGTATGAATAGGATGTGGGAAGGTAAGTGGGTTGAGATGAAAAAGAAAGGTGATAGGCAAAGGTTTGGGATGGGGTGAGTGTTATGGGGTAGGTAATAAGGGGTTTCGAATATGTTTTTAGGTATAGAGAGGCGCGAACAAGCGAATAAGTTATCGTAGGTGGTGTTTTGAGCAGGGTAGATGGAATTGTTAGTGACCAATATTGTTTAGGAATAACCAGTATCGGTTAGGTAACCGGTATCGATTATCTATAACCGATATCGGTTATTGTGTAAAGTTGTGGATTGTGATAAAAAACACGTGGGAATTTATTTATTGATTTGTTGTTTGTCGGTTTGATGTGTGCAGGCATAGGCAGGGTTGAGGATGACTGATAGGGTGCCAGCTTTGTTGTCATGAGTCCGAGCGGATGTAACACTAGCTGAGTGGGCATTAATAAACCGTGTGGGGTTAAGTGGAATCTGCTATTATTCACGAATTGCACACAATCATGCTATGTTGCAGGTGCTGATTGAGAGATGGAATCCTGAAAAGAATACCTTCTATCTGCTAACAGGGGAGATGACAATGACGTTAGAAGATGTGTTTCAAATTTTGAGACTTCCAATTACAGGAAGACCAGTGTATCAGGCAGGGCCTAATGCGGCATGTGCATTGATAATGGCAGTATTTGGTCCAGCCGCACAAGATTTGACACAGCGAGGTTTGACATTCACTTATGATATAATGTTTGCGGCACACCCTGAGGCAACAAGGTTGGCCATGGTATTAATGATAGTGGTGGGGTATTATGCATTACCTAGAGTGGACGGGGGAAGATTTCGAAAATCATTGATGTGTATTATTCGGGAAATGATAGAAGGGAGCGTGACTTTTGCATGGGCACCTACATATCTGGCGGAGCTATACAGGGGTTTATGGGCATGCAGGAAAAATCACAGGACTACACTGGATTGTGCATACTTATTACATTGTTGGGCCTATGAGCACATTGTGTGTGTGCAACCAATAGGCTGACCCATCCAGGCAGGAGAGACAAGAGTGCAACGGTTGAGATTCAGGCGATGGGTCTAGACGGAGCAAGAGGTGAGATCCGAGACCGTGACAGCTGACACTAAGTATTATAGGTAGATGTGGGAGATGGTGATGATTGCAGATATCCGTTGGAGGCCTTACGGTAACTATATGGTGACGGCGAACATAGCCGAGGATTTGAGAGGTGTAGAGCGATTGAGGTGGATCGCGGGACAAATGCCAGGTGAGTACGAGAGGATTCCTCTAGATCGCGTGCGGCGACAATTTGGATTTGTTCAGGATATACCCATGGCTCATAGACCATACAGGAGGATCGACGCCAAGGCACCATTCTCACCTCCACGGCCAACACTTCTAGAAGGACCAGAAGAGACAGTAGCCGATTTCAGGGTAATGGATGCAAGAGTGACAGAGTCTTATAGATTATGGTGGGTAGCAGAGCTGCAATATACACATGAGAGGGCCGATCATCCTGACATAGCTGTGATTACTGCAGAGAGAGACTGCCTGCAGGGTTTAGTTCACCAGCTTCAAACACATGTGAACGAGACCACGGGATTGTTAGAGGCTTCGCAGTCTCGAGTGGAGAGAGTAGAGGCAAGAGTCCTTCACGTGAGAGGGCAGATTCGTATGTTATAGGAGAGATTGGTGGATCAGTGGGAGGAACCAATAGCAGTGGTACCTTTGAGTACGGAGAGGCCAGGTGAGCGGTGTCGACGATCACCATCACTTCTTGGTTTGGGACGAGGTGTGGGGGTCTAAGTGAGTTTCATACATTGGGGTAGAAGAATAAATAAAGATTCTGACCTCCGTGTTGATGATAGAGAAGATGTATTTGTTTAAAATCTAAATAAAATAGAACATGTATGTTGATTTGAGTTTGTGATAATTATAAGAATATTTGTGTTGTGAATGCTTGGATTGATAAAGGATCAAGGTGAGTGTTATTCATAAAAATATGTGAAAATATTTATATTTTTAAAGAAAACACAACACATGATAGGTTATGGTAGGGGATGGTCGAGCTAACCTTGGGAGACCCCATGTCTCCTAAGTGCTGCCTACATAGCCCATTACACAAAGCAAGGAGGGGCCTCAAACCGATGTAGTTCTCCCTCAGGACCAAGGAGAGGTGAATTTAGGCAAGTTGGTTGTGGTTAGGCAATTTGTTGGTTGGTAAAAGTTTGATGTTGGTAAAGTAATGTTGCTGGTGTTGGTGTAGGTATAGGTGAAGTGAGGGTTAGCTTACTCAAGCATAAGAAACCGTGTCCTTATTAAGGTCAACAAACAATCCTAGATTCGGGTAAAAGAGGAAAAACCGTCCCATAGTTAGAAAGAGCTAAACAAACCACGTATTATCATAGGATGAGCCTAAATCCCTAGGTACCTTGCATAGGCGAGAAGTTGATAGGTGAAAAGAGTTGTATAATCACAATATATCGGATATACGCACGTCCCTTGAGTTTTGTTATTTGTGAAGAATGGTGAGGAGAGGTGGATGGGATAGCTGAGGCATAGAGAACTTGTTATAAGGTGATTATGCTGACGGAAGAGAACCATACAAAAATAGACAAGTCCAAGACTCAAAAGTGCTTTTGAATACTGCTTTTATTTTTTTAATTTTTTTTTGGAGAATAGACTGATTAATGCGAGAAGTCTATATGGGATATGCATTTTGTTGTTCTTGAGGTCTTCATGAAGCTGATCAAGGCGAGAAGCTTCTGATAGAGGCTGACTTTGTATAGCTGTCCTTCGAGGGAGTAGTCTACTTATAGTAGCAGATGTGGCTTTGCACATAGCTATCCTTTGAGGGAGCAGTCTAGTTTATAGCTAAGAGGTCTAGATGTTTGTTTGTCATGAAACATCTAGTTTTGCAGGAAGTTTGACTCAAGAATATCCCAGAATTGTATAATTGAGAACTTGTTATTTTGATACTTTTAAGTCATGGACTAGTTGAAAATAAGGAGAAGGCATCTTTAAGAGGAGTTGATGATCAAACCACGTGGATTTGATTTTACTTTGAGATGCACGAAAAAAGGTGTATGAGGTGGTAAATGAGCTCAAGGGACGAGCGTAAGGTAGATAAGAAGTGGTGTAACACTAAATTCAATAGTAGAATGGTCAGAGATGCAAGGCATTAAGGGGTTTAGGCTCAAGTTTACCATTAAGTGAAGCTAAATGATAAGTACCTGATTCGTAAGTGTGAGTGATAATGTAAGGCCCAATCCAATTAGGAGCAAATTTTCCACGTTTGCTCTTTTCTAGTTTGGTTACATGTTGATTCTCTTTGAGGACAAGATCACCAATTTTAAAGGTATGCTCATGAATTCGCTTATCATAAGCACGCTTGATGCGCTTTTGATAAATTTTAAGGTGGTCAAGAGCGGTAAGACGACGCTCGTCAAGAAGCTCCAATTGGGCTAACCGCTCTTGGTAGAAGTCATCATTGGTGAGAATATCCTGGAGAGATATTCTGAGGGACGGGATTTGTATT
This sequence comes from Taxus chinensis, assembly GCA_019776745.2. Classification (NCBI taxonomy): domain Eukaryota; kingdom Viridiplantae; phylum Streptophyta; class Pinopsida; order Cupressales; family Taxaceae; genus Taxus; species Taxus chinensis. The sequence goes on along the minus strand of CM034153.1, from coordinate 622,540,042 downwards.
TCAAGAGGTAAGACAACCTCGGTACCATACACCAGAGAGAATTGTGTGGCATTAGTGGAAGTACAAATGCTGGTACGATAAGCCCAAAGGGAAAAAGGGATGTGATCATGCCAATTTTGACCAGAATCGTTAACAACTTTCATGAGAAATTTGGTTAAGGTTTTGTTAGAAGATTCATCCTGACCATTTGCTTGTGGATAGTAGGGTGACAAGAAGCTAAGTTTGATACCAAAGTTGTCACAAAGGGCTCATAACAACTTATTTTTGAAAGATTTACCATTATCGGTTATCAAGCGATGGGGAACACCGAAACGACAAATAATGTGATGATTGATGAATTCAACAATTTTCTCCTTTTTGGTTGAAATGAGTGGAATGGCCTTCACCCATTTAGTGTAATATTCGGTTGCCGTGATGATCTAACAGCGACGTTGCGAAGAAGGTGGATGAATATCACCAATAAGGTCCAAACCCCATTGTGAGAAAGGCCAAAGATCTCGTGCGACCTGTAGTAGATGGCTGGGAGTATGTTGAAGGTTGACATGCTATTGACACATAACACAACGCTTAACATATTCACAGCAGTATTTATTAAGAGTAGGCCAATAATATCCTAGGCGAAGGATCCACTTGGCCATGACAAAGCCACTAAAATGCCCGCCACAAATTCCATCATGGACTTGTTGGATGGTATGAGTGACTTCAGCACTGGTTAGACATCTAAGGAGGATACCATCGAAGCCACATTTATAGAGGAGTCCCCCCATGTTGACATAACGAGAAACATATTTAAGAAAAGCATGTTTGCCATTACTATTAAGGTTAGGTGGGAGAACAGATTTTGTAAGGTTGTCGTGAAATTGGTGATACCAGGTATCCTGCTAGTTAGCAGATGCATTATTTACCATACAAACATCCGGGACTAAGTAAGATGGGGAAAAGAGTTGTTGGACGAAGAAAAATATGTCAGAATCAATTGGTGAGGTAGGAATTTGTGAGGGCAAGCAAGCCATAGAATCTGAAAATTTATTAGTTGAGCGTGGAATAGTTTGGATAGTATAACAGGTAAATAAGGTCAAAAGTGAATCTACGTAACATTTGTACTTTTGAAGTTCCTCATTTTTACATTGGTAGATGCCAGTGACTTGATTTACTACCAATTGAGAGTCACCAAAAATGTTAATAGAATTCACACCTAAGTGTAACGCAATGTGGAGACCCAAAACAAGGGCCTCGTATTCTGTTGTATTGTTAGTGCAGGGGAAATCGAGCCTGAATGAAAGAGGCATAGGTTCACCTTTAGGAGGAATGAGAAAAATGCCCGCCCCTCTACCGTGTTGGCATTTAGATCCATCAAAGAAGAGAATCATCAGATAAGACACATCATTGAGTGAAAGAGTTGCAATGAGTTCATCAGGGAAAGTAAAATTGGTAAATTTTTCCCCAGGTAAAGGGGCTTCTGTGAGTTGGTCTATGATAGTTTGTCCTTTGACTGATTTCTAGTGTATGAACTCAAGGTCGAGGTCAGCGAGGAGCATAAGCCATCGGGTGATGCATTGGTTTAGATGAGGTTTGGCGTACATATAATGTATGGGGTCAGCGTTGGTGATGACAAAAGTTTTGTAATTCAGGAGGTAATGTCGGAGTTTGGTGGCCACGAATGATAGGGCTAGGCATAAATTTTCGACATGTGTATACCTAGTTTTGTAATCCACAAGAGTATGGCTTATGTAATAAAATACTTGTTCTCGATGCTCAGAGTCACGATGTGTGATCATGGCTCCTACAACATGGTCAGTGGCAGAAAGGTAAAGGTAGAAAGGGTGATTGTCCTGAGGTGGGATAAGCACGGGTGGTTGCAAGAGATAAGTTTTAAGAGCCTCAAAGGCTTTTTGGCACTCCTCACTCCATTGAAAGACAATGTCCTTTTTAAGGAGATGATGGAAAGGTTGACATCGATCCAAGAGTTGTGAGATGAAACGATGGATAGATTGGAGTTTTCCCTACAAACTACGTAATTGTTTTAGGTTAGTAGGTGGGGGCATTTCTAAAATAGCTTTGACTTTAGCGGGGTCAACCTCAATGTCACGTAAAGAGATGATAAAGCCAAGGAGTTTTCCTGAAAGGATGCCAAAGACACATTTCTTTGGTTGAAGATGAACACAGTATTGTAATAGGCGATCGAAAATAATGGTTAAAACATCGAGATGTTCACTGTGATGTTTGGATTTTCCAAGAAGATCATCGACATAATCCTCAAGGATAGTGTGCATAATGTCATGAAAAATGTAAGTCATAGCCCACTGATAGGTCGCACCAGCATTCTTAAGGCCAAATGGCATGACATGATCGCAGAAGGCACCCAAGGGGGTAATGAAGGTGGTTTTATGTTGATTGGCCGGGGCTACTAAAATTTGATTATATCCCAAGAAACCATCCATGAGAGAAAGCATCTCATGGTCCGTAGTGAGATCAAAAAGTTGATCAATGCTAGGTAGGGGGAAGTCATCCTTTGGGCAAGTGAGGTTAAGATCTCAGAAATCCATACATATCCGAAGTCCCCCCGTCACTTTAGTGACAGGTACAACATTAGAAATCCATTGTGGATAGTCAATAGGTAAGATGAAAGAAACAGAAAGGAGTCGTTGAAGCTCTTCTTTAACTAAGAGGACAATGCGTGGATGTATTTTTCTCAGCTTCTATTTAACTGGTTTTGAGTCTGGTTTCAGAGTGATGTTATGGACAACGATGTCAGGATCGATTCTTGGCATGTCAGCGTAGGACCAAGCGAAATCTTGATTGCGGGCATGAAGAAAGGTAGTGAAGGTGGCTTGTTCTGATGCATCGAGAGATTGTCCGATCTTTACAATGTGAGGATCATCCTCTGTGTGGATGTTGATTTCTATAATTGACTCATTCAACATGGTTTGGGTTTCAGATGGTAAGGCGCGTTGAATATAAGAGTCATCCGCACCAAGGTAGGTGAGGATGGAGTCATCATCCTGGCACTCCACAACATTAATCAAAGGCATGTCTTCTTTGATCATGTCTGGATGTAAAAGGGGGAGAGAAGATGGGTCCTCACCATCACGTTGATAAGTGAGAGGACCTAGGAAGATAGCATTCACGAAAAAGAAAGTTAGGAGGGATAGATTCAGGGTCTATCAACTTTGTGGGTGAAGATGGTAAAATGGGTGATGATTGTTCGGAATGGGAGACTTCGTCATCTTCCTGGATACAATTGACACAAGCTTTCTTCAGCATAGGTGGTTCAGAAAACCCAAGACCACTATGATCTTTGTGTTTGCGTGTTGTTATGGGAATAACCTTATGTCGTCCTTGCTCATAAAGACTGAAACCAAAACCTTTCCAAGCACAGCGCGTAAAGAAGGTGAGGAAAAAATGACGGTTGGTTAGATATTGAAAATCTGATTGGAAGGGAACCACACCAAGGGGAGGTTCGGGGGTGACAGAGGATGCATCAACACCCCCATACGTTAGGATGGTGCGGAAATTAGGTGGTCCGTAGGAGATCACCTCCCCCACACGATGGTCGTAGGTAGGATGTGCATGTAATTATCCATACTCTTATGGGGTATGGAAGGTCCTAACATTGTATAGGCGGTACTCCCCCAGCATAAGCCATTGAAAAAAACCTACCAAGAGATCCGAGGTTGGGATGTTGTCCGTGGGGAAGGAAGAGGTATTCACATTGGTGGTTTCATCGGTCAAAGGTGTGGGTGCAGCTAAGGTGGATGGTTGAGGCGTGGTTGAAGTAGATGCTTGGGTTGGATCAATGGGTGTCTTGACTGGTACAAGCACATCATTAGGACAGTATAACATATTACAGGTTTTGAAGGGGGAAGCGTCAGCTGTGACAGTGTATGACTTCCCTTCATACTCAAATTTTATGCATTGATGTAAGGTGGAGGGAATGCATCCCATAGCCCGGATCTAAGGGCGGCCTAACAACATGTTGTATTGGAATTCTCCCTCAAGGACATAGAAGAGTTCAGGTAAGGTACGTGGCCCTACACAAATGTTAAGGATCACAGTACCTAGGGTAGAAGTAATAGCATAATTGAATGAACGCAACATGGTGGGGTTGGCACACATGCAGCTAGGAGGGATATTCATATGTTGGAAGGATTTGGAAGAGATAATGTCTAGGCTAGTGCCCCCATTGATCATAACATGATGTACCTAGATGTCTCGGACATAAGCTGAGATGAAAAGAGCCGGGTTAGGATCTTCTGCACCAAAGACGACAATTTCTTCTTTGGAAAAACTGACAGTAACAGCTTTCTGTACAGGGACAGAGGTGGTTGTGGAGGTAGGTTATTTGGTGAGAGAAGCAACATGGTTGGGTGTGAAGATGGAGGCAACAGGTAAGGTTTCATTAGGTAGGACATCTATCTCTTGGAGGATCTCAATTAAAGCTTGTCGATGAGATTCAGATGTTTGAATGAGATCACAAAGTGTCATTTTTACAGGAGATTGGTGAAGTTGTTTGATCATGGTATGATGGGCAACTCCATTAGATATTGGATAGGAAGGTCCATGAATAACCACTTTAGTTGGTGGTGTGATCGGGGTGGCGAAAGAAGAAAGAGAGGCCACAGGTGTGCTTTCTTTAGCTTTTCCATTGTTTTTTTGACCTTGAGTAACAATGCTAATCATGTTGATCTCGTGAATATGAGAGGAGGAAGATGACAGGGATAAGTCATTGTTCTCGAGAGGCGGGGCTACAATGATGATAGATTTTGGCGAGGCGGGGATAGGTGGTATAGGAGAAGGGATTGAAGCTAGGGGATTCTCTCTCCGTAAGTTGTCTTTTTGAGATTGTCTATCTGAGATAGGTAACTAGCGAAGGATGGCTTTCAAATCTTTTCATCCTTCTACATTGTGTCCTGGTGTGCGGTGGCAGGCACAAGTTTTAGATTCATCGTAACCTATAGGTCGAGGTTTAGATGGATCATATGGTCTGAGTGGGGGTAGGGAAATGGTCGCATCCTCTATCAGCATATCAAGGATCTTAGCGTAAGATCCTTTGAGCGAGTCAAATGAAGATGAGGCTATTGATTGAGTGGGTGAGATTATGGATTTTTTTGGTAATGGTTGGGTACAAGTGGTTCGTATGGGTGGTGGTTTAGGAAAGGGATTTTGATGATCAGGTTTAACTGGGCATGACTTCTTCTACGCAGAAGTCATGTTTAGCTAGTTAGATGATGAGGCCACAGATGACGTGGTGGCAGGAAACAACCACGGGGAAAGCGGAGAGGCAACAAACAAGTCCTTCAAGGATTGAGTTTGCTTAGGGTTGGTAGGTAGGCCAGATACTTGGGGCAATGGTGTTGAGATGCCTTTGGATTTTATTATGGGTGTAGAAGGTACTGGTCATGTTAAAGAAGGCGTGGGAGGCATGGTGTATTGAGGCAAGGTGGAGGGGTGAGGCCCCAATATAGAAGGTAGGTGTGACGGCGAGGGTTGAAGCCGTGCCTGTGGTACTGGTGTGATTGGGGGCGAGGGTTTTAGTTGTGGCAGAGGCAAAGATTGGACTCGAGGAGATTGGGTCTATCTCCTAGATGGATTGACGACCTTATCTTTGGATAAGTCTAACCGTTTAGGTGGGTGTGTTAGGCTAGGTATTGGTAAATTCCTAAGCGTTGGGGAAGGTTTGGTTAGGTTGATAGAGGTTAATGAGGTATTCGGTGGAGATGAGGGGGGTGGAGGTGAGGACATAGGCATTTTGAGCTTTTGTAAAAACTTCGGGCATATGGTAGAGGTGTCTGGATTAGTCATTTACATTTGAGTAGAGCATGGTGTTCTCAAACATGCCCATAAGAGTCATCTATCTTCTGGAGGAAGACAATCTTCACGTATGGATGGGCATTTTGATATGGAAGAGAAATGGGTTGTGATTCCGGTCCATTGAGGGTGTGATACAGGGGGCGAATGAGGCACTGTATCAATGGGAGTTAAGGGGTCAACCAGTCGCTGGAAAGATTTAGGCGATGAAGAGCTGATAGGGAGAAGGGCATGTTCTAGAGGATCTGTCATGATTAGGGAATTTGGTGATGTAGGCTTGAGGGGTTTCTCTTCTAAGGATGATAGAAAAAGTGGCGATCCTTCTTCTTTTACAACAAGAGCCGTGAAAGGAGATGTTTGGGCAATAGATAAGTTGGATAACATCTGCTCATAGTCTTGTAGGGATGTGGTGTAAGAAGGCTCTTCTATGAGAAAAGAACTCTGGGTGGTTGGTTCCTTTATGGGTAACGGAATAACGGGGTTGTCCTCTTGTCCTAATGAAGGAGAAGGGGGCAAGGACTCTTGCGTCGGTGAAAAGGCTCGATTCAGAATTTCTTCGGTGGAAGCCCTTAGTTGGGAGTTGAAAACCACATGGATCTCATGCACACTCTTCTCCTCAGCTAAGGTTTCTTGGTTTGTGTTACTATTAAAGGAATGGTTTGGAAATGGTTTGTTGAAGATTTTTAAATTTCGATTAGCAGGGGCATTAGGATTATCGAGGGTTATATTTTCTGCATCAACCATTTCCTACACTATGTTTTTCAACATCTTGCAGTTTTCGTGGCTGTGTCCCTTCACGTGATGGAAGTTACAGAAGTCATTTTCTTTATGCCAAGAAGGTATAGCACATGTGGAATCAAACCCGGAGTGAGGTTTAATAGGAGGCAAGGTGATAGCTCCTGCTTTAAGCAATTTGTCCAAGATCACATCATAAGTTTCTCCTAAGGGAGTGTACTTGATGGGCTTGGCTTTATACTTATAGGTGGATTTCAGCTGGATATAAGATGGTGCTTGAGATTTGACCATTACCGCGTGTACAACTCATTTTGATTTCGAAGCAGCCGATGCGTGAGAGTTGGTGGTGTTGGGTTTGTTGGCGGAGTCTTGGGTTCGAAAATTTGAATTTTTGTTGCACAAGTTCAATTTCTCCTCTAACGCCCAAACCTCTAGTTTCTAAGCCATAGTAAAGGCCTCATCAAAGGTGCAGAAAGTTTGAATTTGGAGGGTGGGAGAAATGTGTTTAGTGCAGGCCCGTGTAAAAATTTTGATGAGCTCGGCTTGAGGTAAGGCATAAGTAAGTTGGTTGATGAGGCCTTGCCATCGTCCAACAAAATCTGTGATAGATTCATCTTCAAATTGTCGGATGGCATAGAGATCGGTAATGGATACTTTCTTGGCAATATTGATGGAGAAATGATCCAAGAAAGATTGGGCTAACTAGTTAAAGGAGAAGATTGAGTGCTGGACTAAAGCACTGTACCACTCCAAGGTAGGTCCTGATAAGGACATGGGGAACGTACAGAGTAGTAATGCTTTATCATGAGCAATCAGATAGCAATCATGTCTAAACAATCATAAGTGTTGTTGAGGGTCCTCCTTACTATTAAAGCGAGTGAATTTCGGTAATTCCCATTGAGGAGGATATGTATGAAGGGGGACAGAAGAATGAACAGGCTCCCGACAAACTTGCTCATATGTCAGGGTGTTACGGCTTCCTAAAACAAAAGCCTCAAGATTTTGCATCTTGTCCATCATTTGTTTGATTAAGTCATTGGTTGGGTTAGATGATGGTGTTGTCATCGTAAACGGAGGACGATTGGGCCAAGAGCCGCTACTAGACAATGGTGAGGCTAAATGTTGATAAGGTATTGATGATGAATGTGTTGGGGTGGCCGAATAAGGGTGTCCTATATAAGATGTTGAGGCCACCGGATGCATTTGTGGAAATGAAAAGGTGGATGGAGCCTAAGAGGGAAAGCTCATGTGAATAGGTGGTAGAGAACAAGTTATGAAAGAGGAAATTTGTGAGAGGGATGAGGTAGGGGCAGTGGATGGTAGTGATATGTGGGGCCCCAGATTAACCAAAGGAAAGCCAATTGGTGCAGTATGGACCATCAAATCCACTGAGCTGGGAAACGGGGCTAAGGATGAAGATGGTGGGTAGGAGTTATTAGGTGGGGAAGGAGCTAAGTGGGCGGCTATACTAATAGGCATACCCAAGAGGAGCTGACCGTCGGGTGTACGGTCATGGGTATGAGACAAATAATACTGTACGACGCCAAGATTAGCATCCAAAAATTCAGCAACATATGGATCTCCGACAAAGGACTTGGGAAAAGCACTGGTGTCTATAGGATTCCCCATAGGATGCGAAGGGGGTGACTCAGGAAAAGACATGGAACAAGCATGTGAAACCATGGCTGCGGCTTGTTGCTGGGTGATAACAACCATGGACAAGAGGATACAACAGAGAATTAGTCAATTAGGAACATAAAACGCAACAAAATGTTGGAATTGGTAAGTTACTGGTTTGTCAGGAACTATAAAACACAGTAATCGATATCGGTCTGGTAACCGATGTCAGTCAGGTAAACGATTTCGGTAGAATAGGACCAGTGCCGGTCACTGTGAAGGCAAAGAGAGAATGTAAGAGGCTGCTGGTTTGGGGATAACAAGGCTTAGTATACCCACCAAACTGTTGGAAGTGATAACTGAGATAGGATATAACAGAGAAACAACACTGAAAGAAAAATAGAAAACAAGCAAGATGCACAAGCAAATCAAGAGACTAACCCTAGGATTAGTTTTAATCACTTTTGGGCTTATGCCTTAGACGCAAGATGATGTCAATCCTAAACAAAAGAACTAAGGGAGATGTCAAGTTTGTTTTGTCTTGTAAGGCTACCTTAATCAGGCGGAGGAATACCACGGGAAGGGGGGGATGTTTGAGATGTTGTGTAGATTATGATGTGATTTGGTATGTGTTGTGCAGTGAGAGTAAGACTACTTTCTCGTCAATACTGTGGATATCACCCCCATAGGTACGACCTGTTACTTAATCTATGTTCACTAGAATTAAAAACAACAAGCAAGAATGTGATGCATGAGTTTTAAACCCAAATCAAAAATGATATTCGATGAAGCAAAGAAAGAGAAGAGGTCAAGAAGATGACTTTCACTAATGCAAAGATGCGAAAGAAAGATAAGTTCTTTTACCAAAATGACAAAATATTTTTTGAATATTTAGAAGAAATAAACAACAAGTGTGCTCCCTATATGAAAACAAGCAAGAAAGAAAGAGTTGCTTCTATCCTTTCATTCTCTTGAGAAACAGATAAGGGGTTAGGGTTAGGAGGAATACCTGTTGAGTGTTAGGAAGGTGTGCGCATACCATAGAGAGATCAGACCGATTATGAAGAACTCCTTTTTGTCTGGGAAGGACTACCTGTAAATAAGAATGCAAGACCACCGGATTTTAGTTAGACAATAAGTAAGGGAACTACCTTGGGCCCAGGAAATACTAAACTTTCTTTCGAAGGTGGTCAGTTCCCTTTTAATATAAATTATTGCAAATGATAATAAAGAAGCTATTGAGAAATCACGATTTAGGTACCTCGTTACTAAAAGTAATAGGGACTAAACTACCTATAATAAAATGTCATTCTGTTTATTTGGTCATTAGTTATTGATATGTTCAGATCAAGTTACAGGGATAGACCAGGCTGAATCTGAGGTTGTTAGGAGATAAATGGGTGAAGGGTTGGTTTTGGTATAAGTCACAGTGACCGATGCCGGTCACTAGATAACCAACTGCGGTTATAAAACCGCTACCAGTAGGGGATAACTGATATCGGTAGGGGCAGTGATTCGGGGGCTTCTGGGTAGAGGTTGATTATAGGGTGGTTATGGGGTTTTTAAGGTTGGTAGATGGTTAGGGGGAATAGTAAGGCAATGGAGAAGACTCAGAGAGTGAGAAAGCTATCTTCTGGGCAATATAGGGATGGATGAATGAAGGTTAAGTGTAGGGTGTCGCCGGGTGTTAGATCTAGGGGTGAGCTTATAATTACTATGAATCAAAAGTTCACGAAGTAGAGTTTAGAAGCATACAAGATACTACTTACTACTTTCTGATGAGAATAGAGGTCTGAGGAATGTGGTGACGAAGGCAAAGCTCAGGTGGGATGATCCGACAATCGAAAGTGAGCTGATGAAGCTATCCTCTGACTCTCCCAATGCTTGGATGAGTGTGACAGTGATCTCATTGATCAATTACAATCTTGGACTCAATTCTCCTCTTTGCAACCCTCTCTCTCTCTCTCACTTGTCTCTTTTTTGCAAATGAATTCGGATCCTTACATTTTGGTTGGGGTAGATCATTTATAGGGAACCGATGATGGTTGCATAACCGACGGCGGTCGAGTAGGGACCGGCATCGGTCAAGTCAAAGTTGGCTATTTTTACTAAAAATAGCCAACTTTCCCTCCTTTTCTCCCGAGGGGTCAGTTGTGGGCTTGGTCAAGTCATTATTAGGCTCGTTTTGATGCATGTGAGGGGTGATGAGTCATGGGTGTGGGTCTAGACCAAGTCATAGGTCTTAATTAAGTTAGTTTAGGGTTAGGGCTAGGTCTTAGTGAGGTGGTGAGGTGAGGTGGCAGGGTTGGAGATGTGGATTTATTAATTATAAGGTAATTAATAAATAATTATGTAAGTTTTAGGTGGTGAGGTAGGGTTTGGTTACGGGACAAGATACGTGGTACAGGGAGTCGTAAGACCCAAATTTGGTGTCTAGACATAGCCACGATGATAAAGTGTACGTCCTAAAAGGGTGTACCGGGCTATTTGGTAAATCAGGCGTTGCTTTTCAGAATAGGAGATATTGGGAGGGAATGTGATGTCCTTAAGATAGGTAAAAATGGGTTCGTACCACAGGGAATGGGGACCAATAACCTCACAAGCTAGGAAAGATTCTGGCATGTCATACATGGGTTGGCGTAGATTTTTGACGAAGAATGACATATCATTACTCCTTGGCGGAATACAAAGCATAGATCCTACTGTTGCCATGGCATCTACCGATCTATTCTGCGCTCTTGGGATTTGTTCGAAGGTGATGCACACAAAATACTCCTTTAGAGTTTCCACTAACTTTTGGTAAGGTATGAGCTTGTCATCCTTAACCTTATATTCATCATTAACATGTTTGATAATTAACTGCAAATCACCTACAACCTTAACATGATGAACATTCCACTTGATGGCCAGCTTCATCCCTGTATTAAGTGCTTCATATTCTGCAATGTTGTTTGTGCAAGGGAAGGCCAGGTAAAAAGCTTGTGGTATAAGATCACCAGAAGGATTAATAAGGACCACTCCTGCACTTGAACCATGAAATGTAAAGGATCCATCAAAATGTATCTGCCATACGACAAATTCTTCAATGTAGAGGAAGGAGGCATCTATCAGATCTAGATTCAAAGGTTCTGTGCTTTGCAAAGGTGCTTCTACTAGCTAGTTTGTAAGTACTTGTCCTTTAACTGATTTTTGATGGAAAAATTCTATGTCAAACTCACTGAGTAGATTGATCCAATTAGCCATTCTACCTGTGAGGGTGGGTTTGGACAAAAAATACTTGAGTGGGTCAACCTTGGATATGAGCTTGGTCTTAGTATTCAACAGGTAATGGTGAATTTTTTGGAAAGTAAAAACAACAGCCAAGAAAGCCTTTTCAATTTGAGGATAATTAAGCTCATAGGTGATGAGGGTGTGAATTAGATAGTATATTGCTTTCTCCTTATGGGCCAAGGTCGTATTGGGTGAGCAACGCACCAATAGAAAATTATGTAGTAGAAATATACATCAAAAGTGGTTCTCCCGGAGTGGGAGGCATGAGGAGAGGTGGATTAGCCAGGTACTGTTTAAGCAAAGCAAAGGCTTGTTGTTGCTCGGGTCCCCTAATGAATGTGACATCCTTTTTAAGAAAATGGGTGAATGAGTGACATTTATCTACAAGTTGGGAGATAAAGTGGCGAATGGCTTGAATTTTCCACTATAAGATGTGTAGTTGCTTGATATTCTCAGTTGGAGGCATTTCAGTGATAACAGACACTTTAGTAGGGTCTACCTCAATACCTCATCTTGACACAATGAAGCCCAATAGTTTCCCTGATAACACACCGAAGACACACTTCTTTGGATTCAGCCTGACTTTGTATTCATGCAAGTGTTCAAAGATACGCCACAAAATAATAGGGTGATCCTCTCTTGTTTTGGACTTTCCTAGGATATCATCTACGTAGTCCTCCATGATATCATGAATCATATCATGAAAAATCACTATCATGGCCCACTGATAGGTAGCTCCAGCATTCTTAAGGCCAAATGGCATCACCTGATAGATGAAGGTGCCCCAAGGAGTCGTAATAGTTATTTTTTGTTGGTCTTCTTTAGCGATCTTAATTTCATTATATCCTGAAAAGCCATCCATGAGTGATAGCATTTCGTACCCTACTGTTGAGTCAACAATCATGTCAATGTTGGGAAGTGGAAAATCATCTTTAGGGCAAGCCTTATTGATGTCCCTAAAATCCATGCAGATTCGGATACCGATAGGTTTCTTTTGGATAGGAACAATGTTTGATATCCATTCAGAATTATCAATTGGCCTGATGAATCCTGCTGCGAGCAATCTTTCCAAATCTTCTTTAACCAATAGGGCCACTCTTGGGTGGATCTTTCAGAGCTTCTGTTTGATAGGCTTGGTGTCTGTGTGCACTACTAGGTTGTGCATGACCATAGTCAGATATAAGCCAAACATGTATTTGTAAGACCATGCGAACACATCAATAAACTCTTGCAGTAGCATAGTGAATGTATTTTGTTCTCTAGCCGAGAGTGATGCCCACATTGGGATCCTCTTCTGTACCAATATTGATATCAATGGTTTCTTCGACTAACACTTTTGATAAGTCCTCCATACATGTAGGATCATGAGGTAGGTTGAGATCTTCATCCAAGGATGTCTCCACGAGATTTTCATCCTTGGCGTAGTCACTTTGTTTGTCCTTTGATTTTCTTATTTGTTTGTCAGCCAATGCCTCAAAGAGGTTTTCACTGTGTGACTTGGATTTTGATTTTTGCCGAGACTTTTCTTTAGAAAAATTTCCCTTGCTTTTCTCTAAATTTTGCTAACCACGAAATTTAGCCTCCTCGCTGAAGTAGGTGCAGGTGTCTAATTCGATAAATAAACATTTCTTGTGATCTCCAATGGGAATTGTATCCCTTATGCCCATGAACTCTATGATAGCCTCGTCATTCTCGAATAAATCTAGTGGCACATGAAGTTGTTGGTCCCATTCAACAAGGGAAGGGTATATAAGGTCAAGGGTCGGTTCTATGGGGGTTATGGTTAGGACAACATTGTTTATGAAAAGGTTCGTGGAGGCCAGATCCTCATATTGGCTACAATGGGAATCCGTATCACTGTCTAGATAATCAGAGCCATCCTCATGCTCCGAACAAGTTGTGTCTTGATCATTGGGGTGTGCCCCATAAGGGCGAATCCCAATGCCACATCTTTCTATTTTGAAATGTGGAAGAGGGACTGGTTCTCTTTTTCCTTGTTCATTCCTCCCACATCCTAGGCCCTTGTAGCCCATGGAGTACATCATTTTACTAGATTTTTCATATCCCGGGGTTCAATAATAGGATGGCTGAGTATCCTTAAGGACCCAAGTCGTAGGTGGATCAAGCAATTTCTCCTCAGCTACCAAGCCTCCAGGTAGGAACGACCCAATAGTGTGTTCCTCTCTAGGTCTTCTGAAGTAGTAGTTGGGTCAACCTCTAGTCTTGGGTGATAGTGAGAGGTCAGAAACCAAGAGCGCTTATTTTACACTATACTCCCCATAGCCATATTCCATGATTTTCATCTCCCATGAATCAAAGGGAGATGTTGAAGTAGACGCCCCATGAGCACAAGAACTAAGAGAATCCGAATCAACCCAGGATTCCATGGCCTCAGACTAAAGAGGGACAACTATATCTGCAGAGGGACATGTGTATGTACCCTTTTGTGCAAAGCTATTGAGATCTCTACAATGAGTAAAGGGATTTGAATCTCCTGGTATTGTAACCGTATGTCCCTCATGCTTCAACTTAATGCATTGATGAAATGTTGATGGCACGACCTACATGGCATGAATCCATGGTCGGCGTAGAAGCATGTTATATGGAAGTTCCAAGTCTAGGACGTGAAAATTTGTCTGATGACAAGTGGGACCCACCTCCATGGGCAGTGTGATGGTGCCCAATGACTCCCTTTCTACGTTGTCATATGCGGTGATACTGAAGATATGGGACTCAAGATCTTCCTCTGTATGTCCCAATTGTTGCACCAACTTAAGTGTGTAGATGTTCAACCGAGATCCGTTATCCATAAGCACCCATTTGATTTTCCTGCGGGTGAAAACTACCTCAATGTATAAGGGAAGATTATGTGTAGGATTCTCGGTAGGGATCTCCCTATGGTTGAAAGTGAGATGTTCACTTGGTTCGATGTTTGCCACCACGGCTTGAAGGTGTGTAGGATCAACTTCTAAAGGCACTCCCGACCTTGAAGAGTTTGGTACAAAATGTCCTTATGTACATTGGATATCTTGAGAAGATCTAAGATTGAAATCTTAGCCAGACGTCTTTTCAAGTTATTCTAAAAGGTTATATTTACCGGTGTGCGGGGTCAACGAAGAAGGTTCTGGAGTCAAAAGGTAGGCATGCCTTGTTACCGCAGCGCAGTCCTTTCCCTTGATCTGGATGGTATTGACATGGTCAGCAGGAGAGCGAATACATCCGATAAATGATTCATAATGATTGTTATCTCTTTTGGTGTACAAGTAATTCACTGCTTTATAAGTTTGGGAGGACTCTCCCCGATCCGACTTTGACTTTTCAGACTTATCATGCTTGGGGAATGGTTCTTTATAAATCCTCATTTTCTCGTTAGGTGTTTGTGTTTTTCCAGGGTTATCCACCTTTATATCCCCGTTGTCAATGAGGTCCTACATATAATGGTGAAGCCGCAGACATTTGTCTGTCTTATGTCCTTTGACGCGATGCATTTCACAATATGCATGCTCCTTGTACCATGAAGGTTTTAGAGCATTGTCATCAAATGGTTGCGTTGTAGGATAGGTCATCATGTGGGACGCATCCAAATATTTTAGTATGACTGACAACAGTTCATTGAGAGAGGTGAATGTTCTTCACTTTGGTGGTGGTTGAATTGGGCCCTTGGCTAGTTTAAAAGGTTGACCAGTTTGGACCGTTTGAACACGTTTGGAATCAGTGATTCCGTCTCCCACCACATTTTTGTTTTTGTTAAAGATCTTTGGCTTTTCCGTGGGTTTGACACTTTGGTTGTCTTTAGATTGGGTTTTGAGGGTGCCTTTGGCAATGAGAGCCTTTTCTATCTGAATCCCTTTCTCGATAACCTCCTCAAAAGTATGAACACAATGCATTTGGAGGTGGAAAGCTATATCTGGGTTGAGATTGGGAATGAAAATAATAACCAGCTACTTTTCAGGGAAAGCACATGGGAAGCGACTAGCTATCCCCTATCCATCATTGGAGGAAATTGGCGAAGGTCTCATTTGGGGCATTGCTTTGCGCCACACAAGTCTGCCATTGTGACATCACTCTCTATGTTATACGAGAAGTGACGCTCATGAATTCTTTCTACCAATTCTAGCCATGTGAAAATTGATCCTCATGGTAAGCATGTAAACCACTCCAGAGGCTTGACCTCTGAGAATCTTGGGAAAAAAGTCTTATGAGGTAATTTGTCCCTATAAGATCACCTCTTGACACGCCATGTAGAAATATTTAATATGATCCCTTGGGTCTCCCTTTCCCTTTGTATTTGTCAAACTTTGGCAATATCAACTTTCTTTGGAAAGGGTTAAAGGGTCATTGTATTGTCAAAAGGATAGGGGCATAACTCTTCATATTGATATTTCCTAATGCTACCTATATTTCTCTCTTGGAAGCTCGTAAGCATCATTTTCATAGACTGCACTTCTAGTGTGAGTAATTGTTCTTTAGTGGGAGAAGTAGGGATGTAAACACGATGGTACCCTATGCCTTCTTCTCCTTGGTTTTCTCAATGAAGTTCATTGATTTTAAACTTAGGCTCACAACTTTTAAATGTACTTGTTTGTGTCTTTCTGTATATGGGAAGTAATCAAAGCTATTTTTCGGCTTAGGTTATTGATTTTTTGTTAGATTATGGCTTGGTTTGTTGCAGCTTCTTCTAAAGGTTCCTTCTCTTTGTATTATGGAGGTTATTCATCTGTCTCATGTTCTATCTTGTTTCTTTCATGGAACTTTGATAAAGGTCATTCTATGCCTGACCACTTTATTGTTTTCTGCATAAGAGGTAGAAGCTTTTCCGTGTGTTAAAATATATTCCATATTGATAAGGGGGTGTTCTTCCTTAGCAACGCATCATTTTCAGGTAGTACTATTTCATTCTCAGTGGGCAATTTGGCCCCTAATTCTATGACCCATGCCAACAATCTATCTTTGTTCCTAACAATAAATTCATCTAGTAGAGTGGGGTCAAAATCAAAGTATACATGTGGAGATTCTAATTCATTTCTACTATGATCAACCATCTCTTTTGTTTCTTTCTCTGCAAAAAAACAACGGTCCTAGGCCGTGTCCAACGAATGGGTTTGACCCTTATCTATTATAGGTTTCCTAAGCTTGCGCTTGTTGTTCCTCGTATGTCTATTTCTTTAATCCTAGACATGTTTTAGGAGTCATGTTTTTCATGATAGTTTCACTAGGGTGGATTTTAGATGTGTTCAAAGCTTAGTGATTACCCCTAAGTGAGATGTAAGATGTATATTTTTAAGAGTATGAATAAATAAACAATGTAAGGATACTAATGTGATAGAATGATGAATCACCAATGACATAAGTGTTTTGGTACCAAAACCTATTTAAATGAAGTACCCTCCTAAACTACATTTCAAAACGTAGCTTCACTTCGTAAGATGATTAACAATATGTTTTCACTTATGTCAAGCTCAAGGGAATGAACAAAAACATAAGTAAACACAAGAAGTCAATGCGACCTTCCAATCAAGATATACGATCAACTAGCTCAAACTCGATTAGGACCCATATCTCAAAAAGTGCCAATTACAATTCATGAGTGACACCAACAATATTACCAATATATGTTAACCCACCTTGCAAGACAGTGAAGTATTGATATACAAGGCGTTATTGATATAACATGCACAAATGGTAATACCTAGCACTCTTCAAAATTGAGGCAATAATAAAACCGAACCGAAAATCTCAAAGTATAGCTAGGAATAGTTAAAAAATGTATGCAGCGTAACTTTACAATATAGGTATTTATGTCGAGTTCATAAGAAATAAGACTTTAAATATCAAAATTGTAGTGATACAATATAAACAAGATAACTCTTCTAAGGAAGTCCGCAGTGATGAACCATGCCTAACTATAATGATGATCTTGACATGGGTATCAAGATCACAGTGGCTACCAATGATGTGAAAATGCCTTCGCACACTTTAGATGTTTAACTAACCCAGCCGTAAACACAGATGGGCGTAAACGGACAATAAAAGTGAGAGAAGCAGTCGATTGGTAACACAAAGGTAGTCACCCTTCTTTTGATCAACAAAGTGTCAAAACAATGTGAAAGAAGTAACTCAAAAAAAGGGATGAAAGATGCTGGCTTCACTTTGGCAGAGTTTCACCTCACCCTAAGGTAAGTAAAAACTAAGACAAAAGTAATGTGTCACACATTTCTCAATGAAAATATGGTTCATAACTCAACGCTATTTTAGATTGGTCAAAGTGGGCTCCTGGCCAAAGTGTATATTTTCCTAGGTGGTTCTCTCGTCCTAGGTGCTACAAAGATCATCCATGAGTGGGATGATTTACCCAAAAAGTTGCAATGACTAGTTTTAGGAGTATCTCAAATTTTCCCCCTTTAAGCACAAGTGGGCAATAAATTGCATCCAAATGTGTACTTAAAAGGGTCGTGTAGGGAACAACTTGTAACTCTATCTTACAAATGATTTACTAGTCAGATAGGTAGTGCGGAGCACTTCCCCTGTTTCGTCCACAAGGTTCCCTCTTACGTGGAATACTTTGGGGTTCATGGAACCACCCCCATTGTTGTAGCTTAAGGCATTATGCCAAAGGGGTTATGTTTCAGTTGAGCGGAGATGGACATGCCCTTTTCTCGAAACCTGCAATATAATGTTTTGGATATGTTGTTCTTTTTATATTTTTTTTAATTATATGTGGTTTTCCTCGAACACCATTTAGCAACCTATATAACGACCGTATTAGTAGTTTTTCTGAGCATTTGTTTTGATTCCTCCATTCTTTGACAAGGGATGGCGTTTTGGTCCTATATGAAGATGTTTAGTATTTTTCCCTCAAAAAAGAAGGCACCATTTCTGATTCTCCAGATCGTCCAAGGACGCAAGAGAAGAGCATACGTGATGTCTTCACAAATCCCAAAAAGATAACAAATAAAAAAACACACTCTAATCCAACTACGCCAAATCAACAAATTCTAACTCAAATACTCTTAACAATCTCAAATCATTAAAATGATTTAAGAATCATTTTTGATTCCCAAGATCGCCCCAAGGGACGCGAGGGGAAGAGCATACACGATCCTTTTTCCTATAAGCAAACAATGCAAAATTTCACCTAATCAAATACAAACATGTAAAAACAGCCTACGAAGATATAAATATATGATTAGATAAACTTACAAGAACGTTAGCACATCTACACTTAAATTCCAAAAAATGTAAAAGGACACCTACACCCCTTTTTCAGTGCCTACGCGCGGGTTAGGGTGTATGCCCCACCTAAATGTTATTTTAGGTTCATAGTGTACCTGCGCCACTTGAGAGATGTGTGCACCCCAAAAATAGTGCCTACGCCACTAAAATAGTGCCTAAACCACTCTGTGAAATTCGTTAGATTTACTAAACTGCATGTGCCACCCGAGAGACGTGTGCACCATAAAAACAATGTATACACTACTCATGAGAAAAATAGATAAAATAACTGCATTACCAGAAAAATGTTCATGTACACCACTAAAAAAGCATGTGTGCCTTAGTTAAGGTGTGTGTGCTCGATCTAACAGCTTTTAGCAATGCAATGAATGTACAATAAAAAACAACGCCATATGCTTCTAGGGTTAGTGCACCTATGCACGTTGGTTAGGGTGTGTGCGCCAGGGTTAGTGCACATGCACCATGGGTCGAAAAATAGAGTGACAGGTTTTAATAGTGTGCTTGCGCGCCACCAGAGAGACGTGTGCACCCCGAAAACTTTGCCTGTGCCACAAAAATCACACTTGCGCCCCTAAAATCGTGCCTGCGCTAGACCTGTAACTAAAGTATAACAAAAACACAAGAAACTTCACAATATCTCAAAATTTTGACAAGTTAGCTTAAGAATGGGCAATAACCCATTAAAATTAAGGCTATGAACATGAAGTTACACATATCAAATGAGTCAAAATTCCAAAAAATGGACATTAATTACTACATGTGCATATCAAAAAAGTTAGCCAAAACAATGAAACTTAAACTAAAATGCCATGGGACTAAGTGTCCCACCGGGTGTGCCAAATGTGTGCAAGTGTTTCTACAAATTTAGCCAAATTTAGAGCAAGGAAAACTACCACCTAAAAATAGCTTCCTAAGCTAGCTAAAAATGAGAAATTACACCATCATGATGAAGAAATGAGCAAGTCCTACCCTTAACATTAATAACTTTGAATATAATCAAAACACAATGTAAATTGATGAACTCTATTCCCCTTAATTGCCTAATTAAACATTTAAAAAAGACCTAAATAGTCTAAATGGCAATCAAATCATATTTCTTTCTTTGATCCTTCAATGGGTGCTTGGGTGTGAGGCTTAGCTCTTCAATAATGGAGGATGGAGGGCTCATGAATGACAAAAAGGCTATTAGTATGAAACTACATGCTTACTTTTTTCTCTTGAGAGATTTAGGTGTAGGTATAAAGGTAGGAGGAGGGCTCTTTATATAGTCCAAAGGATAAATGATTCAACACATCCTCATGAATGTGGGATAAATTGAGATGTAGAATTAGCTATGGATAAGGGGGGTTTAGATGGGGGTTTGAGTTAACTTTGGGAGGGTTTAGTTTGTCCTCAAGTGGCTCATGTGGATAAAGGGGGTGTATTAATTAATCAAGATGTTTAATTAATACATGTACAAGATTTTATAAGCTTTTAGATGGATATTAGTGTGATTTGGACCATTACAAGGGATTTAAACGAATTAAATAGTGATTTATTGATTTAATGAGAAGGGAGGCTAATTAATTAATAATAATTAATTAGACTGGATAGAAGGTGTTGATTAACAAAGGGTCGTTAATTAGAGTATGTGCTGAATAGGTGACTTAATTAATTACCGTAATGTAATCAATTAATGACAATGGAAAGAGAAGATGAACGCGATTGAAAATATGTCATCAATTTGCGGGAAAGGAGATAATTAGCGCAATTTAAGTATTTAAATTGCTCAGACATAATTATAGGTGTCTACATGAACCTGCATGCAGAGTTTGTGAGGAGTATCCTTTGTTGGTTGGTTTCATGCACAAATATCGTCATAAAGTTGATAGGTCAAGGGGCTTGTTCCATTTAACTTATTTGGAGACATTGCTTACATTGGTTGGTATTCTTCTAATGTTGCAGGAGATCAATACACTGATGAAGCATGCACAGGGGAGATTAATCTATATTGTGGATTTTATACGGATGAGAAAAATGATATGTCAAAGTCTTGATATCTTGTATTATTCCCAAGATAGTTTTGATACACCTATTTTTCAGAATTGGAAAGCTTTATTAGATCTTAAAAATCCCAATAACTATTTGAGATTTAATATCCACGATCACCTCTACATCATTGTTAATGGGAGGGACATACCACTACACATTTTGCAAAAACATCAAGATATTATAGGATCGGAATAAGAAGATGTTCCCATGACACGTAATCTCTTTGAGTCTGTTATAGTTGAAACAAGAATAAAGCTTACAAAAATTTCAGAATCCTTATCATAAGAAATTAGAGAACATTTCTCCAAAGATAAAATTCTTGAAGTGATGGGTGTGATGAATCCTAATTTTTGGAATATTGAAGGTGGTCGTGCTGAATTTGTAAGAAAGCATTTCCATAAATCCATGGGTACAATAATGGAACATTTCACAAAGACTTCAAAGTTCAAGGGTACGGAAATCAAAGGTATACTAAATGCTGATTTATTAAAATTTCAATCAACAAATTTTGCAACAACAATGAGGAACCAATATAAAAATTTAGATGAACCTTCTGAAAGTGGTGCTATTACAAGGCTGTGGCAAGGAATCTATCAAATTTCTATTTTACAAGAAGATATCAATGAATATTTCAGATTATATGAGTTATGCCAAACAATGATTTTGGGGTCTGTGGAGGACAAAAGGGTTTTCAGTGCATTATCATTTATAAAATCAAAACTGAGAAACAAGTTGGATAAAAATCTAGAAAGTTACTTGAGGTGTTATGTATCTCGATAATCCATGGAAACCTTTCCTTTCGACATAGAGCAATTGCGCATTGGAATTGCCTTTGTGAAAGAAGAGGTGTGAATAATATAGCTACAAGTACAACTGTTTCCAACATTGAGAGTGGAATTGGCACATCGTCACACTCTATAGAAGAGAACATCGAGTTTGAAGAAGTTATTGATAATGGATTGTTTCAACTTTAAATAGGTATCTTCTTCACCTTAATCTTATTGTTTGTCACTTTAATTTTTTTTCAGCTCTTGTTATCATTAAAGATGTTACAGGTATATATATTTCCTTGTATTATGCAGAGCCCATGTGAGCTATTTTATTAGCTTGGTGGGGTTATCAACTCGCCACTGAGTTGATCACATTATATTCCAAGTTGTTCGAGTAGTTTAAACTATACGGTGGAACTGATATAAATATACATAGTATTACCTAAAAACTCAACGGATCTTATTAACGACTCGACCCAATGGATAGTCCTTATATCTTGGCGAGTACATTGGTCGGATCAACAATTGCACATGGAGGTCAACAAACCTTATAACTTGGGCTTACCAATTTATCTTGACCGAAGCCTACCTTATCATCACACATTTGGGGGATTCAAACATGCCAACGCCACATAGAATAGCTATTCAACTTAATAGCGTGGCCACCTATCAACATCGATGGTTCAACAATTAAATCTCGGTGCCACAATGCAGTCAGATGGATAACATGACCTACAATGGGGCAGTTCAACGAACCTACAGAACCCATAGCTCGACATCCAAACTGAATGACTCGGCCAACAATTATGTGACACACCAAAAGTGTAACAGATGTGGCATTAGATGTGAGGCTTATGGGTGGTCGATCCCATTTTAAACAACAATCCCTCCTTCGATGCGAGAGATGTGGGATATCTTCCCACTTGGGAAAAACAAAACCATCAGTTACAATGGAGAGGGTGTGGATAGACCCCGAAACCATGGAGTTACAAACTGGTGCAACTCGCCAGCATCATTACAAGGAAACTCAACACGGTGGAAAATTAGCTCGCAGGATTTTATAAAATCTACAAATTCTACACAGTCTGTGTAGGAGGCAGCAGGGGCATAACTTCATTCATTACCATGGTATTTGAAATCCCTTCAGAGACCGAATTTCAAATCTATGGTAATAAAAATGAAAGTTGTTCAAAATTATGAGAGGAATCTAGAAATATAGTTTTTTTTTTCAACCCTAGTGTTTAAAAATATCCATTTATAGACTGTTTTTCGGGCACAGTTGCATGGTTTCTTCACACTGTGGTTGTACACCTGTAAGGGCCACAGATCGACTTGGAAATAGTTTATAGTAAATTATGAGATCTTCCCAAAGGCTTAGATCAGCCCATTTGCAGGTTTGAAAGGTCTATCTTCTTCATTATTGCATCTCCATGGGACAAAATTGGATCAGCTGTTGCATTAGACTTTAATAGATTGATTCTCTTTTCGAGAATCTAGAGACGTAGCCTTCAGGTGAACTCTGTTAATAATCCACATTTTGTGGATGATTCATTTCTGTTTTTAATGAAGCAATATTTGATAAGATTCAAATTCATTTTGCAGGATAAACTTTATTAATTTGGTTAAACAATCATCACTAAAAATGGGAAAACCTTTGACCAAGGACTCTTCAAATTTTCAGTATCCATAATACAACAAAGTTCAAATGAATGTCATATTTCAATGTTATGATTAGAAATCAGATTGAGGTGCAATCTATAATAAGGGATTAATCAGTTTTGGAGTAATTAAGCCATAAAACTTACGATGTTCTAGTCTCTCTAGGCATCCTTGGAAATGATTAAAAGATGAAAAGTTACCTCAGACCATTTGTCGGAATCATGTGACCACAAATCTCATTGAATTATCGTATGATTTTTTGTAAAAGTCTTATCCAAATCATGGAAACTTCATTACTTCAAATGTTATTGTTATACGTGATGGTCCCACTTCCTTACTAGCTTACACCTTATGAATCTATATTCAATCTTGATTCTAAGATATTAAAAATCTATCCCTATACCAATAATCCTTCATGAAATAATAACTTCATTGAAAGTACTTTAGCCAATAACTTCTCTTCCATTGTATATTCTGACAACACTGAGGTACAATATACTCATCAAGTTCATCTTCTTGTATATTACTAAAAAATTAGAAAGTTCGTATAGATAGGAAAATGGACACAACTTCCCAAACATCTGCAATACTTCATTCAGATGATCTCACATGGAGAGGTATGTTTGGCTTATTACTTAGATCTAAATGCTACATGAATCTGCCTCTCATGGCCTAATCCATCTTTGTGATAAAATTAATCAAGATGTTTTTCAAATCAATCTATATTGAAATCTCATCCAAATATGGTAGCAGTCCACTCTTTAAATTAAAGTCTCCATGCTAGTATTGAATGCATCTCACTATTGAAAAATGCATAATATGGGTCTATGTGTGATCAATGCCCAATCTAATACTTAATGGTAATATTTTGAATGGATATATAATCAAAGACACACCCTCCATTCACCTCCTTTCTTTGGGTAAGCTACCATATTGTAGAGAATAGTAATTCACAAGGATGAGAGCAATATTTAGATCAAGCCCTTAGGGGCAAGAAATTATTGGAATTTATTACTTCACTGTCATTAGTCTTCATAGGCATTAACTCATATGTAGCCTTTCTTAGTAATACTATTGACCATGAGGGGGGGTCAAGTCCATATGATGACTTGATATTTATGCATATGTGGACTGCAATGTGTCTATAATAGTATCAAGACATGACATCCATGAAAAACTAGACCACACATATCCTATAACTCATGCAATTAAATGATCCTAGTCCTTCTCTTTCTTCTACCTTCATCTCATTTAGGAATATTTTTCCGGTGCTAAGGGTGAGCCGTATTACAGTAGTAATTGGTGGTCTATCTGAGAAGATATAGACTCATATCCCTGTACTGAGTGAGTTGGGGAAGATGGTATGAGTTTCTATATATATTTCAAAAAGGTGTAAAGTCCCTGTAATGTCATCAACTTTGTGTTGGTATTTCAATTCAATTGGGTAAAATTCAAAGTTGGAACCAATGTAACACATGGCATATGTGGAATTTGTAGAATTATACATGCACATGTACTTACTTCTCTCATGTGCACCAATATTCAAAGTATTGAATTTATATAGAGGAGTGAGCTTCCATTCCTAAGTAATTGATGAATCTCCTTCTAGGACACTTTATACAGACTCATGTTGGCCTCAATCCTCTTCATAACCAAGCTTTTTAACCATCTCATTAGGAAGGGCTTCCATAGTATTAGTTCTACCACTATCAATAATGAATTGTATAACACTTACCTCCACAACTTGAAAATGGTTCTGAAATACATACTTAGTCCTTTGTGTGGATGCTTTCTCCACTTTGGAATTGACCTTCAAAAATACCTCATCTACGTGCAAGTGAGAGATTATTTGTACTTAGGCTATTCTACACGATTTAAACACATCACTCTAATAAAGGCTAAGGACATAGTTTGTGCAGTGAATGAAAATTATTGCAAGCATTGCATTTGTTATGTCAATTCTATTTTTTTGCACTTTATAAAAAGGTGCTAACATCATGATGTTTGATTTTGCGATAGTTACAACAATGTATGCAATGGTCCAGTTTGGTATATCTATTTTCCGACCCTGCAAAACTATTCCTTGAAAAAAGGAAATCATTGCAGCAAGAAAGTGGTGTGCAATTGCTTAACTATCCACACCACACCTGGATTTATTGACATGAGCTGCAAATGCACAAAACGTATAGTGGGAATTAATATAACATTAAATTGTATCACAATAAAAAATTGAATAAAAAATGACGAATGAAAGTGAATTATACTTACAATCAACATGGAAACTAAATTCGATTCGATCATATTTGCTTATCATCTTCGAAGAGTGTTTCCTTTTTTGTAACAAAGGGTAAATTTCTGAATGGAAGGCCCATAAATCGATGAATGTCAGTTGGGTCGATACCTTTGAAACAATCATTCATTCATAGTAACATAAAACAGGTCGTCCTTGTATTGCAAATTTAAGAAGGTAGTTCAAAATATCATAAATTTGTTTTGAAATGGAGCATCTTAGCATGCCCACTAAACTCACATCCTATCGATTAAATCCTTCTATTCAGAAGTCATCTGTAAAAATTCTGGATGTGGGGGCACAAAGGATTCCTGTAGATGATCTTTCCCGTGGATAGGACTAGATTTTCCTCTTATTTTTGTCTTGAGCTTGCACTTGGGATGCACTTCTAACTCATTGTAGTTGTGTTGAGTCTTTGAGACTGATGGATTCTTGTATATAAAAAAATCCGAGAGCTGGAAAGTGTAAAGTGAAAATGACCTTGGGAGGGTATTTATAGGAAAATCAAGGGTCATCTGACATTTATCGAGCACTTCAACATCACGGTTGTTGACAGGTGTCAATAAGGGTTATTGACGTGCATCAATGAACTTTAGTTGACACTTACAAGGGCTATTGATGCTGTCAATGCAACCTTGTTTACATGCCTCTAATGGCCCTTGAACTCGCGTCAATGATCCTTTTGATAAGTCACAAGTCAACTAGGGCCATTGACACACCAACAAGGGTTCCTAGATGCAAGGTAATGGCCCTTGTTGATCCCAATTCAAGACAACAATCAATAGGCAAAAACAAGGGCCATTATTTCATTATACACCATCTAGGGTCATTGACAACTGAATATCCTTGTTAAAAGATGCCATCAATTACCTTTACTCATGACTGTGTCAAGTATGGCGTCAACAAGCTCTTGTTGACACGCGTCAATGGCACCTATGTTGACACATGTCAACATCACACAATGGGTCTTTTTGACGTGTGTTAATGAGGCGTCAGTGTCTATTCATATGTAGTCTCTCTAGCTCGAAAAACTGGCAAAAATTTGGTTTTTGTCTTTGATAACTTGTCAAATTCTTGGCCTTTCACTAAAACCGGTTCCAGGGATATTCATGGTATTTTCCACCTCCAATTTTCTAGAGGTGTCTTAAAATCAACTCCAGACTTTACCTTGCACCCAGCTCTAGGACACCAACACCCAAGCTGGGACACCAATCGTCCTC
Source organism: Taxus chinensis (assembly GCA_019776745.2). Classification (NCBI taxonomy): domain Eukaryota; kingdom Viridiplantae; phylum Streptophyta; class Pinopsida; order Cupressales; family Taxaceae; genus Taxus; species Taxus chinensis. The sequence goes on along the minus strand of CM034153.1, from coordinate 622,513,409 downwards.
ATGGGTGCCCCAAACCTCTTTGTACTCTTACTCACCCCTTTTGGACCTCTTTTATCTTTTGGGCATCTTGTTTTCTTATGGGTTGGCATTTTAGTTGTCCAATTGTGAAATTTAAATAAGGGAATCATATAAATATAAAGCTATGTGACCAAAATAAAGGACCAAACACTTAACATCTACTATCTATCACCTAAGGTTGCATCCAAAGGCCATTCTCAAGAGCATCAAAGTATCCATATAGCACTCACACAAGGGACAAGGGACTACATTCTTATTACATACACGCATTGGAGGGGAAGTTCATTTTTCCATCCACGCATCTATTTACATTTCTACATCTAGACTATTCACTCACTATTCAAGTGTGTCTGGCATAAGAACAACCTAGGTCATACTTATTCGCACACACACACACACATAACTACATGGAGTTCTGAAATGTAGTGTAGTGCTTGGATCATAAGTTCACTTAGTCAGGTGACCTACGGGTTCAATATGACTCCCCATTTGCATATTTTTCATTTTAGGATTTGATGTGTTTTGGAGTTTTGTAGGAGGTTTTTTTTGTAGGTTACATGTGAATCTTGTGGGTTTAGTGTGACACAAAGGTGATCAACAAGGAATGGCAGAGACATAGAAGTGACACAGAAGAAATCACTTTCTGACCATTTTAGTAGTCACAGGCCCCCACCAGGGATCTATAATGCCCAGGATCCCCACTCCAGCTTATTCCTACACTTATGCATTTTTATGGACTTGGTTACGACAATCTGCACTTCAAGTTTGTTAGTTTTCTATCTCTGTAAACTTATAGGATTATTTTGAATCAACTAAGTCTCTTTTCCTCTCTCTTGCACCTAAGGTTTCAATTTTATCTAGCTTATTTATCAGGCCATATTTGTAATTTATTTCATATTTATTTTGTTGTGACTCTATAATTAGGTTTAGCATATTTTCAATATTTGTTAAATCATTTGGTGAACCCGTCCATTTGATCCCTACTTTTTAAGAATCTATCAAAATTTCTCTTCTTCTTCGCAAGTTATGGATCCATCTTCTTATCCTTCATTCACCCCGAACAAGGTTTTTGACATAGTTACTACTGCTAATTTTATGCATGTCCACGCTCAGCATCCTCCTCACTTTATTATGCCTAACACTGATCCAACTATTAATGTAGAAACCACTCACCACACTTTCCCGCCTACGGCTCAACCAACTTCTATTCTATCACCTATCACTTCTATCACTCTAAATACTACTAAGGGTTATGATATCATAGAGCATCTTAAGAATACACCAGCTAAGAACTCCCTTTATGATTTATTTTGTAGTAAACCTGATTATCATTAAACATTAGAGGTTTCTCTTCATTCTATTTACATTTAAAGTGATATTGTTTTGGTGGCCTTCACTCACCTTATTCAGTCTCTCAAAAATATTCCACACGCTATATCATTTACTGATGAGGATAGACCACCAGCTATGGTTGATACTTCATGTGCACCTCTGCTTATCACTGCTATCATTAGAACCACTTTTATTAAATGTGTGCTCATTTCCAATGGATCTGCAATTAATCTATAAACTTAGTCTCTCTTCAAGAAAATTGAAATTACTAATAATCTCATTTCTAAGAATTCTACTCTCATTCATGGCTATGACTCCACTACATGCACATGCCTAGGCACTATCACGTTACCTATACAAGTTGGGCCTAAGGTTGTTCCTATGAAATTCTTTATTATCGATGCATCATTCCAATCTAATATTTTTCTTGGTAGACCCTGGATTCACTCAATGCATGTTGTCACATCTACTGTTCATTGGTGTGTTAAATTATTACATGATGGCTATGAAGATACTATCGTAGAAGACCCAAATCCATTCAAATTTTGTTACATAGATCATATCACTGCTACACCTGTTCCTCCATCACAATCTACTCCATATAACAATCTTGACACATATGATATTGGTCAATCTAGTGCGTAATAGCTCTCTTTCACCTATACAGGCATACTGTATATTCCCATTCACACCAATGATATCATTTCACCAAATGTGTTCACTCCAGTTACCATCACCACTCCATCTACCAAGACTTCTCTCACTCTTACATATAGCACCATTCCTACTGATTTCCATAATGATACTATCTTAATCAAAGATGTCAACACTGATGATTCCAATGATGAGGTCGATGTCATAGAACTTGATGATGACACATTACACAATCTTAACTTCACTCCTATTGACATCGACGAGTATTATTTGAATGATATTTTTTTTTTGGTCTTGACGAATATCAACTCAAGAAACCTCCTCCTTCTACTAATGCTATGGTACTTTATTGGGGATATGTCCAGACACTAGATGTTGTAACACCTTCCTTAACTTCTCGTGAGAAATCTGTATCTACGATTCCTCCTTTCACATGCACTCTTTTCATGAATAACTCTTATTAGCATCACATTCCATTTGATCCCACTTGCTCTAAAACTATTTACACATATGATAGCCTGGCTTGGCTCAGATTTACGCTTGAAGATCTACTTCTTCTGCCTCATTATCCTTATATCTATCATTTCTTTATTCACATCACAACTTTTTATGGTATTTGAGTCTTTCATCTCTTGGTCTTTTTTTCCCACACTTCTTCAGTTACTCTTAGGTAGTCTTGGCTTGACTACAATAGGGGCACTCTAGATCCTGCTCATATTGATATCACATTTCTTATGCCCTTTGGCCACTTTTCTATTTTTAATGACTCATTTCTCAGCTATTCATAGAATCTCACTCAATGGTATGCACATGGATGTCCACCCACATCTTTCACTGATGAAGGATATGTAATCGACATGTACAATCTGCACCACAATGGCTCCTTATTTGATCAACTACACACTATTACTTACCAAATCTCTGACACATCTCCATTTGAATTTGATCATGATAATGATGATCTTTTAGAAGACATTATTTGATTCTTTTACACATCACACACTTGGGGGCATCATGCTTATCTTCCCCCTTCTAGCATTCTAAGGTATATGTTTCTTGTACTCATCATTTGATACACTCTTGTATTGTCATTACCCTATGACTCACTCTCATGATTTGGTTCACACTTGACTGTTGAGGGAATACTACATACATGAACCTCACACACTTCACATTTCACACTCGGCACATTCATGACATATCTCTCTCTCTCTTCATACACATCACACTACCTATGACACACTCTAGTTCCATAGTTTATACTTGACTGCTGAGGGTCTAAATTTGAAATGAACCTCACCACCCTCACTCACTCTCTATGATCTACACTTTGTCAATCATATCTTTCTAGCACATAATTCAAACCATTTCTTGATGACACACTCTTGTTCTATGGTTCATTATTGACTGTTCAAGGGGTATTTTCTAAATGAACCTCATCTCATGCATACACATATACTCATTTAGGGGGGCATGTTTCTCCCATAACATTCACATTCCATTCCATTCCATTTCATTCACAATATATTGTATATCTTGGTTGCATTTACTCTTGCATACTTATGTTTACATGTACACGTTGTTTCACATGTTAGACATATACATTGTATGTCATCATATTTCTATATACATATGCGCATTCACTTGCCTTCTAGTTGTGAATGCAGCCTTTACACAGATTGTTACACATGCATCATGGATGTTTGGCCCTAGTACCTCTTACCAATCCCACAATGAATCCTGGGGGCATATATTTTCATACACATCACATGTGTTATTGTTTCATTTTATGCTTCTTTCTATCTTTCTTAGCACACTACTATATCGGATCATACATGCTTTGACAAATTTTTTTATCTTTCTAACGTGCTAATGGGTGCTTCATGTGAAACATTTTCCTTATAGGTCTATTTTTCACCATGGTTTTATCCAACTTTTCTTGCTATTATTTGTCATTGTTTTCCATTATTTGCAGGATTTTCCCTTTGTCTTGTGTGCACACTGTATGCTTTTGGCCGCTTCAGCCTAGATTCTCTTGCGACATTTTGAGCGATGTCCCATGTTTGAAACCTATGTTTTTGGTCTACATTTTCTACTTGCTTGTCAGATTACATTTTTGTCTTCTATACGCTTATTTAACTTTTCTTATACTAACACTTGTTTCCTAGTCACTTTGTTTGTGTGTGCCTTAATTTTTTCCAAGAACATTCCCTCCCCCTGCATGGCATCAATATCATATCAATGATTTTTCCTACTTTGGGCTGCATTCTCCTAGTGACATTGCATGATCCCCAAATTAGAGGGGACATACATCAGGTGAATCAGCCGCCCCATTTAGAAGTTCACAACTATAGTACATCATAGTTTAGTACTGGTACAACACAATATTCAATCTCAGAAACAACCCATATTATGAATTGAGTCTTTAGTTTTGCACAGACACTAGTTCCCAAACATAGACATGAGTGCCTTAAGCACCCCTGAACCTTCCTAGGTGCCTATGAATAGGGGGAAGTTACATAGTTTTTCTCATTTTGACACAATTTTTAGTATTTTACACAGAGTCTTTCACCAAACAGGGATAGTCCTTCTAGTGACATAGCATGCATTTTACTCCTTTTTCTACTATTTTTCATTGGATTGAAAACTTTATCGAAATGGATAAATTTATACACACCATCTATAGTGGTGTTTAAAGTGTTGGGAATTAGTCAAAGGTTGGAGAATAACACTAGACCTTTCTCCCTACACTTCTTCTGCTTAGCATGAGATCACCCAAAAAAACTCATGAGATCACTTGAAAAACTGTTCTTGGCATGAGATCCCCAAAAAATTCATTCTTCTACAATATTTTCAGGATCCTTTCTATCTCTTTACTCATCACAAATTAGGTGTACATGTTCCTTTTCACATTTACACAACTTTTTTACATATTTTGATCGAATTTTTCACATACACAACTTTGAATACTCTTTTTTTCTTCTCTTTTATAGGTCCATCCTTATGGGAAAAAGTTCAATCAGTCACATCAATCAACACAGTACAACATAAACAACACATATGGTACATTTCATCTACACATATGCCTAACCTCATGATCATCATTATCTCTTCTTCTCTAGCTTCCACGCTTCATTTTTATCACTCCATGCTTTTCCTTGTCTCCTCGACATGCTTTTTTCCATCGATCTACATGAATTAGCAGGTACGCATATCTATATCCACTTTATGTTATTGAGTATTCTCTCAACAACATAAAGTGGGGGAAAATATAGACACTAAATCACACACTTTGGGTATCATTTCTAGGTCATAGATCACATACTACTATTCATATGATTCCTAAGTGAGAAAATTACTAGCAAATGACATTTGTCTTTGGCCCTTTGATTTATGTTTCATGTCTTCTTTTTGGTTATTACACACTACATTCCTAGTCGATACACCACTATTTTATCTTGCACTAACAATCTGGACAACAATGCCAGGTGCCCTCATCCCTTTAGCATGCCTCTGACCTCTTTGTACTTTTCTCACATATTCTGGGTCTCTTTCTATCTTTTGGCATATTTTTTTCTTATGGGTTTTCATTTTAGTTGTTAATTACAAAATTCAAGTCAAGGGAATCATATGAATATAAAGCTATGTGACCATAATAAAGGACCAAACACTAAGCATTAACTATCACCACCTAAGGTTGCATTCAAAGGCCATTCTCAAGAGCATTCAAGAATCCATCTAACATCCATTCATAAGGGACAAGGGACTGCATTCTTTTGCATACATGCATAGGAGGGGAAGTTATTTTTCCATCCACAGATCTATTTACATTTCTACATCTAGCTACTTTCTCACAATTCAAGTGCGACTAGACACAAGAACCATCTAGGGCATGATTTATTCACACACACACTAGAACTACATGGGTTTGAATGTAGTGGACAATCTTGGATCATAAGTTCACTTAGTTTGAAAGACCACCGGACAAGTATGAACCCCCATTTGCATCTTTTTCTTTTTGTGATTTGATGTGTTTTGGGGTTTTGCATGAGGTCTTTTGTTTTACAGGTTATCATGCGAATCTAACGGATCTTACATGTGACATAAAGAGAAATCAACAACAAAGGGTTAGTGACATATCAGTGACACTTAGAAAAATCACTTTTTGAGGTTTTGAGTAGTCACATTCCCAAAGAGGGGTTTACAATGCCCTAGGCACCCCTGACCTGTCCAGGTGCCCCAGTCTAGCTTATTCCTACACTTCTACATTTTTCTGGGCTTCTGTGATACTCCTTCCCTGGACTCCTGTTTCATCAATTTTCCAGCTCAGCATAGTCTTAAATCATTGCAAATCAGCTAAGTCATTTTATCCTCCTCATTTGTACTTAGGGTTTCAATTTTAGTCTGCCTTATTGCTTAGGTCAAGATCTTTCTTAACTTTTTATGTATTTTTTTATGACATATACAATCATTTATTTATAATTTTTTCTTATATTTAAATCAATCATGTTCCAAGATTCATCTTATTCACAGCTTCCAACCAAAGGCTTGAGAAATTTTCAAGCCTTGATTATGCTTGATGTCCATGCATCAATGGATGATTTGAAGGCTATGCATTTCACATCATCTAGATAGGTAGATGACACATGGTGGTCACCAAGTTCTATAAGTCTAAATTATTCCCGTAATGTGATTTTGTAACAACTCATACATTGGACCAAAAATTATTTTTCATCAGCGTAGTCGTGAAGTTGAATAAGTTCATTCATAGACTTCCATATGCAGTGAAATAACAAGGTGTTATCCTAACATGATTTGAAAAGAAACTATGAAAAGCATTAGGATCAATTTACAGAGACACTAGTATTAATTGGTAGTAATTTTCAAAAGATAAAAAAAACACATATACTATTCATTTGAAATCTTTCAAAATGTTTTCCACAAACTTAGACCTTCTGTACTTATGGATTCTCAAGATAAACTTCAGAGATACTATATTTTCTCCTTCATGCCAATTTTGTAAAAAGTTATTCAATTCCTCACGTAAAGACATGATGCACATTTCTTTCTTCATAGTGAATGAGAAGCTTAGTTTTTACATTAGGGAGAAACCCTATTTAATAATGAGGGGATGTTACATCATAAAGTATAACATTCCACGTGAATTTGTAAGGAATTCACAACCCACTCAAGTAGGAATATTCTTAAATCTTAAGCCTTTGACAAGTATTTCTAGCCCTATGGTTCTATAAGCCAATATAAAGGAAATTTTATTATTTTAAAAGTATTACAGTTGACTTAATGCTTGGGAACACTAATTTAGTATTCCCATTTTCCCCATTAATGTTAATTCTATGGGATCATTTTACCATTGCTTCCTATGGAAATTTTATAAATAAATTTTTGCCAAGTTTAAGTTTACGACCTTCAGGAAAGCTACAAGATTCATCATAACTTTTGATTTAAATGGAAAATTGAAGTCCACAAATCTGCGGTTAAAGTAAACATTTTCCACATAGCGTTATCTTTTGTAGCCATTGCAATTAAGTTATATGTTAATAATCATCACAAGAATTATTAGGAATTCTATAACATAAGGACCAATCACATCTGCAAATTAACCAAGTTAGCCAAAATAACTCACCACATGTCCTAGAAAAATCACATCATGATTAGTATCTATTTCAATGAGAAGAATTAGGCTCTCAAAATGAAAATTTGTATCTATTTAGAGACCCTTACTTTCATAAATTCAATGCTAACTATTAGTTTCCCAACATTGACAAAAGAAAAATTAAAAATTGAACCACATGCATAGTTTTCAGAAGATATCTTCTACCTTTATCCGTAGCATAATCATTGTTCAATATCATCATAGTTTCAGTATCTCAAGAAAAATGTCACATTAAATCTTCCAATATCTGCAACCCAGTCTTCCAATGACCCATAGAAAATTGAATCTAAATTTCTTAGTATGCCCTTTTGGTTATCAAGATAAATTGTCATTTCATGAAAACTTCCTAATTAAAGTTCATCGTAATAACCCTCTTTGACCACATAGCTCGACATATATTGGTCAGATTTCTATTCCTTCAATTTCTCCTAATTTGATAAATTACTGAAACTGAAACTTTCAATATTGCATCTTAATGTATTTGATTACACATACACTGTTGAATTAATCTTAATATTTCCAAATTGAAGATTTGACTCCAATGCCTAATTTTTATTCCTTTTACGCTTAATTGTTCTCATAACATCTACCAAAAATCATGTTAAGCTACTATTTCCAATCATATACCTTTTGTTCTATTGTCTCATAAACTTCTTAAACAAGAAACAAATAACAATATAGATCCATCATATACAGATCTATTATATGGCTAGATTTCAATATTATAAATAATTTCTATATAGGGGTTTTTATCCAAGTTTCTCAACATAGCTCCCTTCAATATTAGTATACTCCTATAGCCTCAAATTTTTAGGAACTTAAGAAATGGAGATTTATGTCAACTTATATTGGACAAATCAAACTTTAAACTATTGGAATTTTTAATCATACCAAAATATTTTTACCAATGAGAACATATAGACATTGTAGAATAATAAATTTTATTTCACACTTTAACCTTAAATTTTCATAGGGCAGGATTTCTACCTTTAAACTAATTATACTATTTTTGGCATAATTGAAAAATAACAGATTTAATGATAATGTTTTTCTTGTAATTTCACAGTAATAACATTACCAATGGATTTTTGAGTTTTTGTAAACTAACTTCATTAATCCATTTAGACATTCCCAACACCATGGGTTTGAGGATTTTTTGAGCTCAGAATACCATTTATTTTTGATGTAACGTACAATTAATGTTAAACTCATTTCAAAGCCATTTTATTCTTATTTCATATATCTTTATATTATTCAAGGCATATCACCATTCATTAATAACCTTAAAAAGGACATCTTCATTCAATATTTCAATCCCATTGACATTTTGATTTAAAATGTACTCCCCCTTGGAAGTGTCAATACTAATTTTTGCTACATAGACTGACAAATAGATTTCACTCATCACTCAAACCCATAGGAGTATAATTGACTGTTTGCCAAATAATATTTTAATGTTATATAATTTCTTTTTACCAAACATGATCCATATATTTGAACTTTCAATAAAATCCTAGATTCAACATAATATTTGATTACAAAAACCATAAGTCCTAAAAATTCAATACAAATTTTAATCAAATAACATGTGCATTCATTGTATTACATAATCAAAATTGTAAGCATCTATCATATGAAGAAATATATCACTTGAACTTATTAGAGGAACATTATAAAAACAGACTTAATAGAGATCTATTAAAATTTTACTTCCTTTATTCATATTTATACAAACACTTCAATGTTTCTTACAAAGAACCTTGTTTAATGAGAATTTTTATCCATGCTTTTAGGTATTAGATCTTCTAGAAACTAATAGGATAATTTTAAATTCTAAAACATCATCACACTATCTCAATCAGTTAATTATTATCCACATTCATCCTTTATGACCATCTTCGTGGTGAAACAACTGTTTTAATTTCCATAACTATGGTTGACTTAGATCACCAATTTAATGGTGTAATAAAAAGGATTACCATAAAGGTGAATTTTTTCAAGAATTGACATAGTATGGAATTTTCAATGACTTCTCATAGATTAGGATATCAATTTTCACTAAGTAATTCACCTCCTTAAAAACTTCTACATGAAATGGTCTCTTCAAACGAAATGAGGTCCATATCTCTATATATTATTATGCCATGCTCAATAAGAAATATTAAGTGAGAATGGGCCTTGATTCAAAGATAGGTTTTAGTATGAATGACAACTCTAAGATGCTTTATGGAACATAGATCAAGACTTATAAATCAATTGAAATAACTTCAGTCTGTCAAATATCTTAGTCAAGACTAGATTTTCTATGACAGATACTACACTCAAGGATAGTCAACTTACATAGATTCATGTGCTTAACTATTGTAACAACTAAGATAATATCTAATTCATAAGTCTAAATTTGTTACCTAAAATGTCTATTCCTCAAGGTAGTATGAAATTTTCTCCTTATAGTTAATTTAGATTGAGAAACAAGGACGGAATCCTGTATTTTTATATTAATCTCAATCAACCAAAAAATTACAATAGAATGAGGCTGCAATACTTATAGGTATTGTACAGCCAAATACACAAAAGAGAATAAGTTGCACAGGTACAACCAAAGCCAGAATATGCTTCAAGCTTCCATATACATCCGGGAAGCAACAATTAAATTAATACAAATATATTGTTAAGTATGCAACTGTGCAAACAAATAATCTTATAACCAGTATGCAATACAGACAAATATGGTTTAAATATAACCATATAACAACATTATTTAATTAATAAAATTAATTAAATAATTAATATATAAATATGCATAATTAATTTTACCTAACATTCCCCCCCTTAATTGTGCATTGTCTCAAGAGATGAGGAGAGGAACTCTCTGAACAACTCGAACTTGTCACGTGCAAGTGACTTTGTGAAAATATCTGCTCGTTGTTCAGCTGTTGGACAAAATTGAAGCTGGATGTTGTGCTTCAACACATGTTCACGTATGAAATGAACCTGTACTTCAATGTGCTTTGTTCTCTCATGAAAAAATGGATTGCAAACAAGTTTGAGAACACCTTCATTGTCAACATACATGGTGGTCGGTTTGTCCTGTGGTATTCCAAGTCCTTCTAGTATGTGACGTAGCCAAATCACTTCACAGACAGCTTCTCCTGCAGAACGATACTTGGCTTCTGTGGAAGAGTGAGAAACAAAGTGTTGTTTCTTACTTCCCCATGATATTGGTCCAGATCCCATAAAGAATACAAATCCAGAAGTGGATTTTCTATCATCAATGTTACCTGCATGATCTGAATCCGAATATCCAGTCAAGAAGAAGTTATCATTCTTCTTGTATTCTAGACCAAGATCCACTGATCCTTTGAGATATCTCAAAATGTGCCTTGCTGCTTTCCAATGAAAAACTTTGGGTTCCTGCATGAACCTGGATAGATAGCTCACTGTAAAGCTGATATCTGGTCTAGTGTAGGTCAGGTAAATGAGACTCCCAATCAACTGCTGATAGAGAGTGGCACTTACCTCAGGAGATGGATCTGAATGAGATAACTACAATCTGTTCTCCATAGGTGTAGCAATTGGTGTGCAATCCATCATCCTAAATTTCTCGAGCATTTTCTTGGTATATTTCATCTGAGAAACAAAGATGTGATTCTATTTCTGCCATACTTCCAATCCAAGACAATAGTGCATTAGCCCGAGATCTGTCATGTCGAACGATCGAAAGATCTTTATTCGTTTCATCGATCATCTTCACTGAACTGCCAGTGATGACTAGATCATCGACATAAACAACAACAATCACAATCTCCCCCCCTTGCTTTTTGAGGTAAATATTGGGATCTTATGGATTTATAACAAATCCATGTTGTACGAGATGCTCATCAATTTTGATGTACCATGCCCGGGGTGCCTGTTTAACGCCATACAAAGATTTCCTGAGTCTGCATACCTTTGCTTCTTGACCAGGTACTACATATCCCTCAGGTTGAGTCATGTAGACTTCTTCTTGTAAATATCCATTTAGGAAGGCACTTTTTACATCCATCTGATGGAATTTCCAACCAAACTGTGTAGCTAGAGAAAAGATCATCCTGATCATTTTGATCTTAGTTGTGGGAGAAAATGTCTCCTCATAGTCAATGCCTTCTTTTTGTGTGTACCCCTTTGCTACTAGTCTTGCTTTGTACTTGTCCACTGTCCCATCTACTTTGTACTTTGTTTTGAATATCCATCTGCATCTAATGGGTTTCTTCCCTGGTGGAAGATCTACAAGCTGCCAAGTGTTATTTTTCATCACTGATTGATATTCAGAATCCATGGCATCTTTCCAAGATTTTGACTGCAGGGCTTCCTAGACTATAGAGGGCTCATCAGATTCAATAACTCTACTCATCAAAGAAAAGTTAACTTCTTCTCTTGCTTTACTATGAGTCCATGGTCCAGGGGTGGATGTATCCGGTGGAGCATCCATTCTTGCATCTCGTAATGTGCTAGTACACCAATTGGGCATACGATGAACTATTCCCATGGGTCATGGTTCTATCTAATCAACACCATCATCCCCATCATCACTTTCATCTTCTGAGGGAACATCAACTTCAATTTTTACAACTGGTGAAGAATCTACATCAGGTGAGTTTGGAGGAGGAGTCTCTGCTTCCTTCTTCTCAAAAAACTCAACATCTCTGCTGGTGTAGACTTTTCTGGTCTTAGGATCCATCAATCTGTACCCAAGAGTCTCTTCACTGTACCCAATGAAGATGAGTTTATGTGACTTCATGTCAATTTATTTCTATTTTGTTTGGGTATGTGCATGCTTGCTTTGCACCTGAATACTCTGAGGTGTGTAATAGATGGTTTCTATTTTGACCATGCTTCTTGTGGTGTTACTTCCATCAAGAGCAGTTGTGGGCGCTCTGTTCAACAAATACACTGTTGTTTTTGCTGCTTCTGCCCAAAATGTCTTTGCAAGTCTAGAATCATCGATCATGCATCGCACCATTTCCATGATAGTACGATTTCTTCTCTCAACAACACCATTTTGCTGCGGTGTGTGTGGAGGAGGCATTTGTCGATGAATCCCATGAGTTTGTAGGTAGTCTCTGAACTCATCACTGGTGAATTCCCCCCCTCGATCTGAGTGGAGAGTTCTGATGTGACGACCAGTTTCTTTCTCAACTACTACTTTGAACTTTTTGAAGGTTTCAAACACTTCACTTTTCTTGCGAAGACAAAAAATCCACATTTTCCATCGAATAGTCGTCAACACAAAGCATGAAGTACTGGAACCCAGAATGACTTGGCTGCATCAGACTGCAAAGATCGGTATGAACCAGGTCAAGTTTACCATGAGCTCAAAATGTACTCCTTTGGAATGAATGCTATGTGTTGTTTGCCTGCTAGGCAGTGTGGAAACTTGTCTGTATCCTTTTGAAGAGATGGTGAGGACCCATAAGGGGTACCATATTGTGTTAGATAAGTGTCTCGAGAGACTTGAAACAGTACATGACCAAGTCTACGATGCAAACAATGAAGCCGAGGTAGAGTTCTCAGCCATAAAATTGCTTGAATCAAATAACTCTGTGACACAAAGAGACAGTATTGGAACGTGGTTCACTCCACATTTGGGCTACGTCCACCAAGAATCACTTGCACAGACTATTATTACAAGCCTCTTGATGTCTCAATACAATACCTCATGAGCAGATTTGGATGTTATGATCCTCAAACTCTGTGGATTTCACTAATGCCTCAAGGTTTTGGTGTAATACATTTGCAATACATTTGGTATCAGTAGCGACCTACCCAGGTATGCATAAGTCCCAGCACGGGTAGACTACTGTCGGTATTGCAGTGTTACAAAACCATGTGGCTCATATAGGGCAGGGTGTGGTCTCGCATATACCTATGGGTGTAAAAAATAGCCTGGAGTCTGGGCTAAGGAAGCATGGTGCCCGATATTATGATCCTTATGTGTGGATTTCACTAATGCCTCAAGGTTTTACGTGTAACGAAATGTTACATGATCCTCATGTGTGGATTTCACTAACACCCTCGATTTTTTGGTGTAACAGTTTGTTAACATTTGGTCATCAAAGTGACCACTCGGGTTCACAGTCCTAGCACAGGTAGCTACGTATGGCATTTACCATTGTTGCGCCAGTGAGGTGCTTGTATAGGGCAAGGCATGGTCCCGCTATACAGGTGATCAATATAGCTCTGGGTTCCACAGCTATGAAAGCATGGTGGGATGTTATGATCCTCATGTACTTGATCGTCACTGTGAAACGCCTCAAGGTTTGAACATGGTGTCCCACATTGGAGGCTTTTGCAATTATTTTTGAGCCTCTTGATTTGTCTCAAATAAAACATATTTTCTTTCCAGATTGACTATCAAAGTCAATTTTTAGGTTGTGATCTAGGAGTTGACTGACTGAAAGCAGATTCTTAGTCAACCCAGGGACATATAAGACATCTGACAATTCTACATTTGCGTGAACCAAGGGGTAGAGAAATGTTCCCAATCCCCTGAACTGTATATGAAGAATCATCTCCCAAGGAAACATGATTTTTCGATGGCGTGTCCCTCATTGAAATAAACCAGTCTCTATGGCCAGTCATGTGTCGAGTGGCCCCTGAATCAACATACCAAACATCACTAGATGATGTGGATGGTTCACTTGAATGAGCAGTGAACAAGTAGTCTTCATTGTCTGACTGTTCTTGTTGCTCAGCAATATTTCCTTGCTGATGGGGTCTTCTTTTCTAGTTCCCCTTTTTCTACCCTTGATTGTAGTTAGAATGTCCCTTGTTAGATTTTTTTCGAGGTCTAGAGTTGCTTGATGAACCTTTCTTGTAAGTATTATACCAACAATCTTGTAGGTTATGTCCTCTTTTACAGATTGGACATTTCTTCTTCTGTTGTCTATCCCCTTGATACTGATTTTGATTTTGGGATTTTTAATAGGAATTAGGTTTTCCTTTACCTTTTCCTTTCCATTTTTGATGTGAAGAAAGTGTCTTCTCCTCTTCATCATCCTTATTGTGCATAGCTTCCTCTTGTTGCAATAGGTTTACCAGCTTTGTCAAAACTAACTGTCGTATCTGACAAGTTTAGTGTTGTTACAAAAATATGGTATGAAGAAGGGAGTGATCTCAGAACAATGGGAATGAGATCATCATCTTTGATTGCTTCTCCTAGGGCTAGAAGTGAAGCCCTCAACTCTGTAACTCTTCTTAAGAAAGCTTCTATTTTTTCATTCTGCTTGAACTTCAATGTGTGTAACTGACTCTACAAATTTAGTATAACATTCTTGTTCTTGGCCTCGTATACTGTGCTCAACTTATCCCACATTTCTTTGGCTATTTTGGCATCTCGAATGTGGGGTTGCACATCATCAGAACACTCTAAACAAGATGATGAGTTTGGCCTTCTGATATGCTTTATCAAAACTGTCACTGTTGTGTTGTATCAGTAGTTGATCTGGTCAGAGTACCATTCACAATAGGTCAGATCTCTTCAAACTCAAGCTATGTCTTGATTTTTTATCTTCCATGCAACATAGTTGTTTCCTTTGAGTGATTGTGAATCCGGAATAAAAAAATTTTGGGGGCATTGGTGCCCATTTTACAGATATCACTGACAGGGTTTGGCTCTTATCACTCCAGGTATAAGGTCTCCCAATCTATATACCCATCAGTCCAATATATCGAACCTTTCTATATACACACCCTTCCGATATACACCGGAGGTACATGGAAGAAGCTCACCCTTTCTTTATACCTGGTCGGTACGTGAAAGAGGTGTTAACGTATGTGAAAGAATTCAATACGTGGTACCAAGAAAGTACTGATGGGGTCTATGTGATTATTGACACCGGATCAAAGAAATATCCTCATACGCATGCGTAACTTCGCTATATACTCAAATAATTTCTCATTCTATATTTATGTCATGCAATCGTTCACATACGGATGGGATGGCTCATAGTGTGTGCACTGTGACCTTATTACTCCCCATCGATTTAAAGGGACGATGCCCAGATGACATTGTTATAGCTATATTAGGCGTTAAGTGTAGTAGTAGTCATGACGACTTTACCTCATAAGCACTTCCTAGAGGCACTGTATATACCGAACGCTGCGAATGAGATCTAGGATCTCGTGAGTGTACCAGAACCAATTTTTTGCTTTTTTTATTACAATATTCTGCCAGTTTCTGAGTAGTTACAAAATTTTCAGTTGACTATGGCAACCTGAAAATTAGTACAATATAATGCAGTATACAAATTACATTCAAAAATCTAGAAAAATTGAATGACAGGAATTTTTTTTTGTTTTGCGGGCCCTGGTGGCCTCTGGAGCCCAAAATGACCCAAAATGCCAGAAACCATTAAAAAAATGCCCAAGATGAAGTTTTTGGGTCAGTCCTCCTTTGGAAAATGTTGTCCAGAATGAAAAAACAAGCTGAATTGGGAAAAATATTTTTTAACCTAAATTACGGATTTCCTTGCTAAATTTAGTTAGTTATAACTAAATTTGAATTTTCTGCTAAATTTAGTGGTTCTGCCAAATATTCCGCCAAATTTGAAAAAGCAATTTGGGGGTGGGATTTGAACCATGCACCTCCCAATTCTAAGGATTTCTCTCTAACCGCCTTGGCTCTTATGAGCGCTTGACATAGAAATGAACAAAATTGTATTTAATGAAAGGTAAAAACGACTTGCCTTTTGAAAAACAGTGATGTGGCTGAGGAGAGACCTACGTGGCAGTGAGTTTGAAGGTAGTTTATGGTTATTTGCATAAAAAATGGATCTCCACCACTTTTCACACACCTTTCTATTGATCTCCACCTCCTTTTATTTGTTTATCCCTAATTTTTATTGATATGCTACCTCTTTTTAACTGCTACTTTTTATAAGCCATATTTTATTTTTCTTTCAACATTTTGTTGACCAATTCTCCTTGTTTTACTTGTGTAGGTTCTCGAGATTTTACATCTTTGTGTAAACTCAATCCACACATAATATGGCGAACTGTGTCACCCCCGTTGATTTTTTGATGCCTGTGCAGGGTTACTCTCTGTGGGGATACGTTGTAGGGGCGACCATTCAAAACGTGAGGTCACTGTTTGTTTGTAGGTGTAATCATAGGATGGTGGGCTCACCCTTTGTAATTTTAGGTGTAAATTTTGATAGCTATTCCAAATAGCTTGTTCTAGTGTGAACACAGACACGACAATGGCTGTGGCCATGAAGCTATGAGCCCGGGTTGTCTATGCAAGATGGCTTGAATAGCCCAAATAGCTCCAGACCTCCACATTTAGCAGAGAAACCGCCTTTTTTTTTCGATAATACAGATAATATTATCCGTAGCAAATTTTGCCTACAAAAAATTTGCTTTTTCCTTTGCCTAGAGATTAAACTGGAGGCTTTCCTATCCTGCTGGGAGATGGGAATGTAGGCAGCTCTTCTGGCTCACTCAGACATGCTATTGCCATCTCTCCTAAATATCCTCAACACTCTACTGATTACTTCCTCCACTTCTTATCACAAGACCAGATTAACCTGCTCTGGTACCAAATGTAGACAGGGACGGAAGCCTAAAATTTATATTAATTAGAATCAACCAATTTATAATAGCAGGACTGTAATACTTATAGGTATTATACAATCATGTACAGACAAAAGAGAATGTTGCAACAGGTACAACCAACAAATATAACATGACTTCCATAATTACATCCGGGAAGCAACAATTAAATTAATACAAACAAATGATTAAGTTGCAATTATGCAACAAATAATCTTATAATTGTTTACATAAGACAAATATGGTTTATAAAACCATATAACAACATTATTTAATTAATATAATTAATAAAATAATTTAATATATACTATGCATAATTAATTAACCTAACAAAATACAATAAAGGTAAATAAAGTACCTAGATGAACATGAGCTAAGGTAATTACCTACTCTAACTAAATTTAGGTAATAATAACTAAATTTCCACCCTAACTATGGTGATGACTTAACCAATTTATGGTTATACTCGACTAAAATTGATATTTAACTTTAGAAATACTAGGTTAAGGTAATTTTATCCTTTTACATCATTACATGAACCCATTTACATCATCACACTTCTTAAACCAAGTTTGAAAAAATCGAATATTTAAATACACCATTTTGGAGGGAAACTACAAATTTCCCATCTAACACACATGGAGGGCTCAAGAAAACTATGAAGGAATCAAACACACTTAAAATAACCCCCATAACCTATTACAAGCCAAAATATAACTTTATTTATCTACATAGTTGATGCTCCTACATCAATAACAAAGAAAATCCGCCAAAGGAAGGAGTAGAGTGCGGGTGTTTTAAGGAATTGGAGGGGTAAGAAATTTTTCCATGCATCATCTTGAGGGCATGAAAGCTATCAAAAACCATGAAACATCAAAATTTCATAGATTGTGCACAAGAGGCACACCTAATTTCAAAATCAACACACAACCACTTCAGTAGCAAAAATTTAATGAAGTATTGATGTCATCTTCCTTGACTTACAAATTTGATGGCATGCGATTGGGGCCATGTCAGGTGCCCATACATATATGCAAGCATCTATGGTGATTGGTCATTGGTGGTTAAACCCCTCTCTTGTTGGAACCTCTCTCTCCTTCTCTTTTCTTCTCCTACTTTCTACAAGTATGGAACTCATTTCGTTAAAAATGGATTGCTCTTTTGTTGTAACAACACCATGCCAAAATGGTGGCTAAATTCTCACAAGTTCTAGACCTTGGATTTAGTCTCTGTAATGTATTTTCACCTTCTTTTGTGAATGTAATGGTTTGTGCATATTTAAGCATAACATCTTGTTTTTGTGGCTCTTTTCTATCCCATACTCGTGTTTATTATGTCTTTCCTCCATGTTTCCTTCTATGGTATATTGTGTGCCTCACATTAGGTTGTTTTTATTTTTGTGTTTTGTTAATGTGTGACAAGGATTAATTTATGCGGTTTTTGGGTCTGTGGCACATTTGTCTACCTTCTCTCCCTATGTTTTCTTCCCTTTGTTCCCCTTGTGGAGAGTGATCATTGTACATCTATATGCAGATCACCTACAAGATGGATTAGTTGATATGACATCTCCAAATCAATGCTACTAAAATAGAATGGGTTTATGTTTCCATTGTGAAGAGGAGGACAAATATGGGTTCTTTTAGTGAATAAAGTGGGTACACATATTTTGGATTTGAATCTAAACCTACACACAAGAACACTTGGGAAATGTTAGTTATTTTTGGTGGTTAGGGGACTTTCCTAAGTCTAGGGAAAATTTTAGTGGTGAATATTCGTAATTTGGCAAATATTCCATATTTGAAAAATCTGAAAAAGGGATAATTTTTTGGAGTAGGTCACTTTACCATTTGCCTAAATTTTCGAGTATAATTTTTTTTAGGGGTCGGCTTCACCTACTATTGAAAGCTACTCCTATATAAACATATGTAATTCATTGGGTAGTATACTAGTAACTTACTAATAAGGTACCATCCGAATAATTATTAAGTACCATGCAAACTTGTGAAGTACCATCAGTTGTACAACAAGAAGTGTAAATCAGATTGTAGAGGTGTGACAAAGGTGTAAATCAGATTACAAATGTGTGACAAGTAAGGCTTGCTGACACATGAAAAGAAAGATTAGCTGATGCATGACTAAGGCCCAAAATTATGACAAGAGTGCATACACACTATAAGTAAGGTTTGCAGACACATGATAAGGGTGTAGATGGGTGACAAGGTTACAGATGCACGTCAAGGGTGTAGATGCATGAAAAGATTCCATGCATCCAAAAATGGTGTAGATGGGTGACCAGTTCCCTAATCAAGTACTCAATTCTAAGCTAGGAGTACTCAAAAGATCCAGAAGGTAACAAAAATATCTCAAAAGTCAACATTGTTCAAGTATTTTGGAAACTATGTAGCTAGTGATACAAATAACACTAGCACCCATACAGTTACCACTGAAATCAATCAGAGTATAAACTATGTGGAAGATATTATTAAATTGGACATGGCTTCAACACAATATCAACCAAATGATACCTATGATGATAACATGCCAGAGCTTGAATATATTCCCATTGAGATGTCATAGCTTGAATATATTCTTGTTGAGATGCAACTAGGAGAGGATCAAGATATCTCAAATACTCAGCAAAATGTAACACTAAAATCAAATGAAAATTATAGTTCATGAAAGAGGAAACAAGATGACCTAGATACTCATAAAAAATATGGTCGCAAAACTAAAACTTTGAAAGAAAACATGAACATGTGGACACTTGGTTGGACATATAGTTTCAAATATGCTGAAAAATTTCCTTTTGTCAAACATATAGAGCCAGTGAATTCTATAGATATCCCAACTGAATGTACATATACAATATGTACTTGAAAACTGGGAAAACAAAAAAAATTCAACTGAAGTTAGACACAATTGAAAAACATTGTGGAAAACAATATGTACTGTACAATGAGAGGATGGATAGAAAATAAAAAACACACAGATGGAAAAGTGAAAAATAATGTATGCTTGTTAAATACGTAGTAGAGTATGAAGCTAAGAAAAAAATACACAGATATCTCGTGGAAAGGGGTGGAACAATCACATCACAAATTGGTAAGGTTATTGACTCAAATTTGCGTGCTAAAAGCATTCAGTTATCTACCATATTCCACATCCTTAAGAAAGGAATACCTATTTTTGATTTCATTGATTTCAAAATGTTGTTTCAATATAATGGAATGCACAACATTCCTCAATCTCATTGGTCAGGAAACAATGCATGGGAAATGGCTAAATGCCATGCAATGATTGAAAAGGAAGATTTGAAAGAGAGTGTATAAAATGCAAAGTCTATATCTCTATCACTTGATGAAGTAACAACCATTGACAACACCTCATGGGTATGCATCCATATTTACACTTTTGAAAATCATATAAGGTAAGTGTATCTATTAGTTGTATAGAAAATGGTTGAAAATTGCACTGCTGAAAACCTATATAAAATAATTGTTTCCAATTTGAAAGATATTGCTAGCATGAATGAATATAAAATTACTAGGAAGTTGGTATGTGTTGGTGCAGATGGTGCATCAGTTATGTAGGGTCATCAAACTAGGCCGTGTGTTTGATTGTAAACAACAATAACCCCTTATATGCTTGTAATTCATTGTATGGATCAAAAAATTAATCTAGCATATAAAATACTTAACAAATTTGAAATTTTTTAAAGAGTAGAAGACCTTATTAGAGAACTTCATTCCTATATGTCAAGTAGTCTAAAGTGATTTATTGAGTTTCAAAAAATTTCAATTGGAATTACAGATGGTAAAAAGCTTCTAAAGGATATTGATACAATCTGAATTTCTTTGTATGAGCCTACATGTAGAATTTATGAGGAGTATCCATCGTTTGTTGGTTTCATGCACAAATATCGTAATGAAGTTGACAAAGCTAAGGATTTTTTATTTCATTTAATTGATCTGGAAACATTTCTTACATTAGTTAGCATTCTACCAATGTTGAAGGAGATCAATACATTAATGAAGCATGCACAAGAGAGATCCAACTATATTGATTTTATATGGCTGAGAAAGTAGGTAGGTCAATCTCTTGATATCTTGTACTTGTCAGAACAAAGTTTTGATACACCTGCTTTCGATAACTAAAATTTTTTATTGGATGTTAAGAATCCCAATAATTATTTGAGATTTAATATCCATGATAACCTTTATATCAATGTTAATGAGATGGATATACCACTAAACAATTTACAAAATGACAAGATATTCTAGGATCAAATAGAGAGAAGAAGTTCCTGTGACTCATGTTCTATTTTATTCTATCACAGTTGATATAAGAATAAAGATTACAAAATTGCACAATCCTTAGCATCCAAAATAAGAGAGAGTTTCAATAAATATATCATTCTTGAAGCTAAGGGAGTGATAAATCTTTTTTTTTGGAATACTAAAGGTGATCGTGCAAATTTAATCAATAAGCTATTTCATAAATCCATGGGTATAATAATGGATCATTTCACAATGACATCAGAGATCAATGGTATTGAAATCAAAGGTATATTGAATATTGACTTGATAAAGTCTCAATCATATCATTTTGCAATGACAATGATTTACATATATCATTATTTAAATGAACCTCAAGAGAATGGTGCAATTAAAAGGATATGGTAAAAAATATACCAAAGTAGTGTGTTATAGGAAGACATTAGTGAATATTTTAGATTATACGAGTTGTGTCAAATAATGATCTTGGGAGGATGAAAGATTTTTCAGTGATTTCTTTTTTGTAAAATTAAAACTAAGAAACAAGTTGGATACAAATCTAGAAAGTTGTATGAGGTTTTATGTTTCGTGTTATTCCCTAGACACATTTCCTTTTTCTAGAGATATTACCCATTGGAATTCCCTTGCTGAAAGAAGAGGTGTTAATAATACAACTGAAATTACAAATGTTGTCAATGATGGGACTAGATTTGGTGCATCCTCTTGTTAGTGTGAGTTATCCTATGTGTCCTCCACTCACATATGGAGGGTCATATCACATGGGTTAGGTTTAGGGTTTACTATTGAGTCATGCACTAGGGTTACTCAGCACCCTATATGTATCCATTCATTTGAAATTTATGAGTATGCCAAGACACTCCAATGTCTTTTCTCTAAATGTACAAGCTTTGTTTTGTTATGCAAGTTATTCAGTTATTGATCGATTCTTCCTTGTGATTACGTTGGAGCCATTACGATTGAACCAGAGTGTAAGTTCATCATGGTGCATCGTTTCTGATATGATCTATCAACTATTTCATGGTATCAGAGTTGCACGACTTGCCATCACACCAAAATATTGAACTGTTGGTGGAGAGTGATCTCATCGTGTTAATCAGTTACTACGCCAACACCCTCCCACACTATGGAGCCGGGTATACACCCAATTTACCCAACAGCATTAAGAGGCAGTGACACTGGGAATTTCCTGAGAGGTCACCCATCTTAGCACTACTCTAGGGCTGGCATGCTTAACTGCTTGGTATTAGAGCTGCACGACTTACCGTCACACCATAAGTTCAATCTCTGATACTAAACGATTTTCCATCACACCAAAAGCTTCGAACTGATGGTGGAGAGGGATCTCATCGTGTTAATCAGCTGCTATGCCAACACATCTAACTCTGTAGATGCAAATATCGACTATGAGGAAGCTATTAAAAATGGATTGTTTCATATCTAACTATCATTTCAAACATTACATGTATCACCTTAAATTTATTGTTCATCATGCCTGAAATTTTAAATTTTGTTATGAATTCAATTTCGTAATAATAGATTCAAATACAATTGTTTATATTAATCTAATGTAGCCTAGAATTTACAATAAATGACCTAGGTGCATTGGCACATCACTCAACCAGAGTTGAGCGCTCACCCAAAGCGTGCAAAGGCGACATGTCCCTCTTTAGAGTTGCTTGTGCATAATGTTAGCATGATGATGTTTAAACACATGCATATTCATAACCAATAATATACAATCCCATAATATATAAACCAGATCTAGATCTTAGAGTATATGGAAGATGAACTAAACAATGACTATAATAAGATTTACCATACAATAACCAGATTTAGTCATGTTTAATACCATTATCAATGAGCTAATATTATCCATTCCATTAATACTGTAAAAAACACATAAGGTTCATACACTATAATAGTATCTAAATGAGTCATGCGTGCAACAAAACCAGCATCATATCTCTATAATAATTCACACACATACATACATACTAAACCATGTAAATAAATACATACATACATATATATGCTTGATGTAGAAGTGGTAATCCCCATATATAAAAATTGATAAATCCTTATATATATATATATATATATGATATTTATCATATATATATAGGGGTGGGGAATTTCCCTTCTTTGCCCATACACTTCTAAAAATAGTTCACATGATAATAATAGCCATGTACCTTTACAATAAGATGCACAACATGCAAGTTCTCTAATAAAAAATTTCATATGCAGAAGAAGGAAGTTCTCTAGATATAAAAGGTTTCACTATAGTTAAATTTGAGTAGAAATCCTCTTATTAGCTCAAACTATGCATAGCATCAGCTGTCGTGTTTTCCCAAACTACCATTGTGTGGACTGCTAGTCTTCATGTATTTGTGTGACTCCACATGCTATCTCAAAAATATCCCTTATCCACAAAACTTTGCTAAGTCCTGGGAACTCAGTGTTCTAGTGTTCTAATGCCTTCTTATTTCTCCAATAATAAAGAATAAGGAATGAAAAAATGAATGTAGAACTATACAAAAGAATGTATTCTATTCTGCAGTAACCTCTTCCTCAGGTAGGACTAACTTTGGATATTTGTTTTTGAGTTTTTGCCTCTAAGGTCTGGTAGCCACTTAGCGCTCTCCCTAGATTTTACTAGAATGTCTATCACTATGGCATCTATTTCATCCTGAGTGATCTTTTCCTTCTCATTTTGTAGTACTTGGACAACATGTGCCATACTTGAGACCATTCCTTCAATAGAGTCCATTTTATACGCTATAAGTTTCCCAAGTTCATCGATCCTATCTTTGTGTGGATCTTGGGTTTTTGTAAGGGCCTTGCACTTTTATTTTACCAGGTCTAACCTAATTTGTGCTATGCCAAAGTGTTTCTTCCTTCATTAATCCTTCAACACTTCATTATCCTATGTTATAGTCCTAATTTTTATTATGGCATCTGGTGCTGCACTCATGTTCAAATCTTGATTTGCTTTCTTCAGCTCATATCTCAATGTTTGGAGCAAGACCTCAAAACTTGAAATTTTCCTAACAAGGGTAACCCTTGTTCTTGTTGTTTCTTCTACAGGATCATTTGGTGTGGGAATAACAACTTCTAGGGATTGCTCATTCAAAACCAAACCCACCAGAGTGTGCAAATAATGCATTGCAGAGGGAAACTTCTTAAGGAAATTTAGACTCCAAATGATGTCTTACCTTAAGAATATGATCACCAATTTCTTATGTCATGCTAACAAAGGCCTTATTCTATTGCCTCATCTTGTTCCTTCTCTACCTTTCAAGCACTTTATTTTTGTAGTCTTATCCTTGTTATCTTTAAGCAACACTTGAATGGTGGCGGCCTTATCATTGTTCCTTCAGGCCACTTCAACAACTACCTTGACCAAGGCATTGCTTACTTGCTTATTGGACATTACAGGAGGCTTGAAATTGACATGCCTAATTTGCGATTACTTCTTTACCTAGCGCGAGACACATGAAGAGCCTCGCACATATCAAATTTTGGTTCGTCCATGTGTGTCTGCATGGACCAAGTGACAACTTTTTTCTAGTCCCAGCAATGGCCTTTTCTATGTCCATTAACTCCCAACCATATAAATCCTTTGGCCCTACCATGCTCTGGAACATGGTGCAAATGATCTTACTAGTGTCCTCTATGTACCCCCTAGTTAGAGTCACATAGTCCTCACCTACTTTTCCTTTCTTTTACTTCTTGCCCTTAGGAACCGGGGTGCTAGAATCTACAATTGGTCCTTCACCTTCCTGTGTCGAGTGAGACACAGCAAGATGGCTCACCCATCTCCTCTTCTATCTCCTTGACCCCCTCTTCATCATATTTCATTTCCTCATCACAAGGATCCTCTATATTTTTGGGCTGCACTAAGGTTCCTGGCGTGCTTTCACTAGACTCATCCTCTTCATCCTCTCTGAGATTTAAATTTCTTCTCTTCTTCTTCTTAGGTACTTCTTTCTAAGGGGATATCCGAGGTGATCTGTGTGGAGGTTGTGATGGCCCCAAGCTATGATTCCTTGTCATTCTAAACACCCTTTTAAATTGGTGTTCCTCATTTATTGGGTTTGCATGCTAAGGCTGACGTGTAGTTCCCATTTAAACACCCACTTGAGACCCAAGAAACAACCTAGGGTTAGCTAGAAAAATTATGGAAGATATTTTTTTGATTTGAAGTGTCTACAATCAGGCTGCAAGACATTAATTTTCACTAACAGGTTCCGGAACAAGACCAATGTACCACAACATGTATTCCCTTCTTTAACCTAAATAAAAAGTTCACAAGGTTCAAATTTTAGGGTTACATGTTTTAGTTAGGTCCAAGGAGTAATTTACCTTCATGCCTGCTCTCTAGAAGCCTCAGAGTTTCAATAGAATTTTTCTCATACTTAACGCCTCCAAAATTTCCCTAAACCATTCCCATTGGATAGGAAATTTTCTCACCTTTCCGGTGATATAAATAAGTTTTCCTAACTCATATTTCTCAAGATATGGCTAGGTGAATTTTTTAGGTCAAACTTTCCCCTAGGGGGACACGTGTCAAGAGGAGAGGAAGGCCTTTTGGCAGGTTGTGGGGTGGGCTCAGGGAAATTTTCCCATCGCGCGGGCACAAATTCCAAGTTTCTCCTATGCCTCTGTGTGTCCCCAGTGGACACGTGTCCTCACTTGATTTGATAGGGGGGAAAAGGCGGTGGGGAAAATTTTGGATTTTTGCCCGAGTCAAAATCCCAAAATTCCTAAGGGAAACATTTCTCCACATTCCTTGGCGAAGCCGTGGGTGTTGCCACGTGTTAACCCAAGATTGGGTGCAGGTAATGGGGGGTGAAGAGAAATCTAAGGGATTGAGCCAAAAGGGTTTCAAGCCAGAAAAGATCACGTAGGTCCGTGTGTCTGTGAAAATTGGATATTTTCTTAGCAAGGTGGGGTTATGGGGCCACGGATTCAAAGGGAAAATTTTTCCAAAAGAAGAATTGAAAGTTATGTTTTTTTTCAGAATTCTCTTGCACATCTGCAGAGCCATGTGTTAGCGTGGGATTGGTTACGGGTTAGTGGGGATGCGGGAAAAATTTGGAAATTTTCCTGAGGTCCAAAACTTAAAGGGTTTAAGTTCAAAAGGGGTCTGCCCCTCGGCCATACCATGTGTCAACACGTGATTGGCTGCGGGCCAACGGGGATGCGGGGAAAAGTGGGAAAATTTTTCCTAGGGTAAAAATTTCAAAAAAGATAAGTTTAGAATTTTGGTCTGCACCTTTAATGTGCCACGTGTTAGGCCTCAATTGGTCATGGGATGGTAGGGGCTGCGGAATTTTTGTTGAAATTTTTCCCAAGTCAAAAATTAAAGTTAACAATTAGATTTATTTTAATTTTTGAATTTCAAATTGAAGTAAAACTTCAAATGGCCATAACTTGAGCTAGGAAAGCTCAGTTTTGGGAAAAAGAGGAATTTTCAGAAATCTCTCGATGCCCTCTTTTCATAGAAAACATAAAATTTAGTTTTGGATGAAATTTAAAGGGGAAATTTTGGAAAAATAATCTGTAAGCTCTTAATTGCCAAATTGGCAATTTTCAACTTTTCAATTTTATTAAATTCGGTTTCCTCCTTCACTCAACATGTCAAACAGACATGAAGTGTTGATCTAGGGAGGGTTTAGAGTGTTTTAGGAAGGTTTATGTGTCCAAATGATTCAAGTTTGAATTTTTCTATCAAATGACAGGAAATCGACTGTTAGAGGGATTGTATTCAAATTAACAATGGTTGAGTTGCTTTTTTAAGTTTTCTTTGTCAAATCAAATTCCTTAGTGTCTTAGCATGTTATTCCATAACATTTTTAAGTTGATTATTAAGTGCAGGTTTGAACTATGCATTTTGTATAAATTTACTAGTTTTAGAATGTACAATGCCAGTGATCAAATATCTGAAGGATCTATTTATAAATTTCATCATTTAAATGTAACAACTTATTTATAATGTAGTCCAAAACATTCAACTGATTCTAAATCCATTCATTCCCAAGTTAACATTACCAATTTTGATTTCAATTTTGAATATAATTCCAAGGATGCAAAAACAATATAATTCCTTCCTACGCATTCTTCTTTTCAACAGAGATTTCAATCTTTAATCAACAAATCAAATCCAATGCTAAATACAATTTTGAGAACTAATGAAATCCTTTATTCATTTCCAATACAACTTTAAAATTTCTCTTTTCCATTTGGATTTCAAATACAATTTATAAATTTTACAACACTCTTTCACATTCCTTTATAAAATAGAGAAGGGAATATAACTCTTTACATTACACATTTCACTTTCAAACTTTCTATTAAAAATAAAAAATCTTCACATTACAAATTGCTATACAATTCATCCACTCCAAAAGTGGAAAGGAATACAATGAACTTGCTCAAAGAAGGGAATATCAAAACTGTATATTCCTCTTGCTCCAAAACAGCAGCATGCTAGTTTCTTCATCTTTTCATCTTGATCACAATAAGGAAGGGGGAAAGGCAATGCTCTCCACCCAACCAGGACATCTAATGAGAAGGGAGAAGCCATACTTCCTCATTGGCCCCCAAGCCCCAACCATATTGAAAAAGGATATGCAATACAACACATGGCAACAAAGGCTTCCACAGCAAACATGCAACATTTTCACATAATCATACAACCAATATAACATGCCTCCCAATTGGGAATTGGGTATCCACCAATAATCATACAACCAGTATAACATATCATATCCCATAAACCTTATGTCTCCCAACCCCTCCTTATGGCCCCCAAGAGTAAGAAATGCAAGCTATTTCTTTTCCATGGTGGATCCCAATCCCAAACTCCCTCCACAATAAAACTGATGCCATTGGCATTCCCTTATGCCCCCCATTCCAAAACAACAAGAAAAAATTTCCCCAAGAGGAATAAGAAAAGTTTCAACAACCAAAAACAAGCAAGGAGTTTGAATTTTAAAGGATATGAAAGAGAAGGGGATGATGTGGATTCATGTGTGATGCCACATAAAAAGAATGTCTCTAGTAACCATCATGCATAATAATTGAATCTAGGTCAATAATAATCCATGATCTCACAACTAACTATCATACTAAAATAAAACATAGTAGTGTCTATAACAAGATCAACGGTATCAAGATCAATATCTAAAAATGTCAAAAGGGAAGTGGGCACTACATCCCCCTCCCCTTAGAATTGACTTCCTCCTAGAAGTCATTGTAAAAAATGTGGAAACTACACTCGTAATACTATGGCTTCCTCCCAAGTGGCTACAGTCTTGTCATACATGTCCCACTGCACCCGTACCTAATCAATCTCTCTACCTCGAAGGCCCAGGGTCCTGTGATCCATGATATGAATGAGCTCCACCATCACCTGCCCCTACTCCTGTACTTGCAATGATGTCCAATCCAACACATGAGACAGATCTACAATATATCTCCTAAGAATTGAAACATGAAACACATCATGTACACGAGGCAAGTTAGGTGGCAATGCTAGATAGTAGGCCAAAGGGCCGATACGCTCCAGAATCTCAAAAGGGCCAACAAATCTAGGAGCTAACTTAGAACCTTTTCCATAATGGATAGGGATCTTATGTGGCCTAACATGAAGGAATACCTTCATGCCCACATCAAAGCTACGGTTGATCCTATGCTGATCCACATACTTCTTCTACCTATCCCGCGCCTCCTATAATCTCTACCTGATCAACACTACTTGCTGCTCCATGTACTAAAAAAGAGCTGGTCCAAGAGATACTTTGTCCTCTAACCTGTCCCAGCTAAGAGGTGTCTTGCACTCTCTACCATACAAAGCCTAAAAAGGAGCCATGCCTATGGAACTCTGAAAACTGTTATTGTAGGCAAAATCCACTAAGTACAAGTACTCCTCCCATTTAAACTGCTGATCCATCACATACATCCTGAGCATATCCTCTAAAATCTGATTCACTTGCTCGGTATGTCCATATGTCTTAGAGTGATATGCTATGCTGAAGTTGATCCTCGTCCCGAGGACATACTGCATGGTAGTCCAGAAATGTGATGTGTACAAAGGATCGTGGTCATAAATGATCTTCTACAGGATCCCATGCAACCTAACAATCTCATCCAAATATACTCGTGCCACTACTCTAGCTATATAAGTGGTCTTTACTAGATAAAAGTGAGCCACTTTTGTCAATTTATCAACCATGACCATAATAGCGTCATGGTGATATCTCGACATCGGTTGCCCAAAAATGAAATCCATGGAAATGGTGTCCCACTTCCATTCCAGTATGACATGAGGATAAAAAAGACCTGTTGGATGCTGATGCTCGGCCTTAACCCTCTAGCACTCTAAACATTGTGACACAAATTGAGCCATGTACCGACAAAGTCCTCTCCAATGATACAACTGTCACAAAGTAGCATGCATCTTCTTCACCCTAGGATGGGCTGAATAGGGTGCATGATGTGCCTCTACCAAGATGTCTTGCCTCAAGCCTCCATCTCTGGGAACATATATCTAGCCTTTGTGCTAGAGAAGGCCATCTGCATATAAGGAAAAACATCAAACTTCCCTTCAAAGGGTCTTTGTGACTCGATCTCAGCTCGTACTGTAATGTAGAAGATGTCAAGAGGAATCTGCTAAAGAATCCTTCTCCGTAAATCTGTACTCACTGAGGTGGCCATAGCCACATGCCTCCGTATACTGAGGGTGTCTACTACCACATTATCCTTCCCCTTCACATGCTCTATCTCCACGTCATACTCACAAAGCAACCCCATCCAATGCCACTGATGAGCGTTGAGATTGGGTTGCGTGAAGAGGTGGTGAAGACTCAAATGATCAATCCTAAGTGTGAATATTTGTCCAAGAAGAAAATGTCTCCATCTAACCAAAGCATGCACAACTACCACAAGCTCCAGATCATGGGTAGGATAATTAAGCTCATGATTCTTGAGTTTGCGAGACTCAAAAGCCACAACTCTACCATCCTGCATCAACACACCTCCAAGCCCTACTAAAGAAGCATCTGTGCAAACAAACAACTCACCTTGTGGATCCGGCATTGCAAGAATAGGTGTTGTAGTGAGGCACTCCTTCAGTATCCTAAAGGCCTTCTCACATCTGTCTGACCAAACAAACTTCTTCCCTTTCCTCTGAAGGGAAGTGATAGGGTGCACAATCTGAGAGAAGTCCTGAATAAATCTCTAGTAGTATCCTACTAATCCCATGAAGCTACACACCTCGGTCACTGTAGTGGGTGCAGGCCAATCCATAATGGCTCTAATCTTAGAAGGATAGACTGTGATACCTTCCCTAGAAATGATATGACCCAAATAATACACATCTATTCTAGAAGAAAACACACTTCTCCAAGTTCCCATAAAGTTACTGCTCATAAAGACATTGAAGAACCTGGAAAAGGTGCCCCTTGTGCTCCTCACGTGTACATGAGTATATCAAAATGTTATCTAGGAAGATGAGCACAAAGCTATCTAAGAAGGTCATGAATACCCCATTCATCAAATTCATGAACACTATAGGAGCATTTGTCAAACCAAAAGGCACCACTGTGAACTCATAGTGCCCATATCTCATGCGGAAGGCGGTCTTATGAATCTCCACTTCTGAAATCCTCAACTAATGGTACCCTAACTTGAGATCAATCTTAGAGAAAACTGTGGCTCCCTTCATCTGATCAAACAAGTCATTGATATGAGGAAGAGGATAATGATTCTTGATCGTTACCTTGTTTAACTGGCAGTAATCAATACACAACCGCAAGGATCCATCCTTATTTTTCACAAAGATCACTAGTGCACCCCAAGGGGATACACTACAACAGATAAGGCCCTTCTCCAAAAGGCCCTCAAGCTACAACTTGAGCTCACAAGCTCTAGGGGTGGTCATCCGATAAGGTGCTCATGAGATAGGCTCTGCTCCAGGAACGAGGTCTATATGAAAATCAATCTCACATGGGGGTGGTAACCCCAGTAGCTTCCCAGGAAAAACATCAGAAAAATCTCTCAAGATGGGATGATCATCTAGCAATGGTCCACTAGACCCATCCTCTTATATCTATATGAAAATCAAAGTGGGGGTGGTACATTGACTCTCAAGATAACAACATACATATGAAAACCCCATCACACACACACACCGCTTAAGCTGTATAGCTAAGATGGTGTGAATAGAAACAAGTCTCGTGACCCCTGAGATCACCGAATCAACTCCCAAATCATCTACACAAGATATAGTATTGTGATAACAATCCATCATGGCCCTGTGTGTAGATAACCAATCCATACCCAAAATGACTCCATACGAGCCCAAAGGAAGGATACAAAGATCTGAGGTAGTGGTGAAAGGTCCCAAATCCACTACACACTCCTTAACCAAGGAGTCTACAGAGATCTTGGCTCCTAAATCCATCTCAACATCCCAACAATGACCCTATCTAATAGCCACCATCCTGCATCGCTCTACTAAAGGTGGTGAAATAAAAGAATTGGAAGAACTAGAGTCAAACAATAAAGAGGTAGCAATACCACCAATGCTACCTATGGTCTCAATGATTGTGCTCCGATGCTCTTGCCTGACAGTTCTCAACTGCTGCATAAATCCTGTGGCTAATCCCATGTCACCTATAGTCAGCTCTGACATCTGTGCCTTACCCTTGTTAGGGTTCTGAGGGTAATCTCTCCAAAAATGTCCCATAACTCCACATCTAAATTAACCACCTGATCCTCTCCAAGGAGTAGCACCTCTAGTACGTGCCCTAGAAGTCTGTGGCATGGATCCTGATGATCCAACCATGGTCTACTATGGCCTCTGTTGGCGAGATCCCACTGACTAAGCTCTAGGTCCACCCTGTGTCCTGATGGGACCCCTAGGAGGAGGCCCCATACTCTGACCTCTCTATGCATCAGCTCTCTGTGGAGGTCTATGAGGTGGGTGAGACTACTGCTACTACTGTTATGGCCTAAAGGATGATTGTACTTATACCCTGGCCACCACAAGGAAGAGGCACTGACCCCCTCGATCTATTGTCCTGCATCTGTTGTATGCAGCTCCTGACTCGGTCTCTAGCCTGTTGGGTCTTACCCCGAGTTCCTCTGTAATATAGGCTTTCTCGACAGCCTCTGCTAATGTCTACAGATAGTGGATCCAAATTATACCTTTGATATCCAATTTTAGGCCTCAGATGAACTTGTGAATCCGCACATGCTCATCCTGCATATACTCTACATACTGGAGTAGATCTAGAAATTTACTCTCATACTCTGCTACTGGAAGAGAAGCCTGTCGGAGGTCATGGAACTTGTCAATCCTCTACCGGATGAACCTCTGTGATAAATACCGGCTCCTAAATCTCTCCTCAAATATCTCCCAGGTCACTATCTCTGAATATACATGGAGCTTTTTCTCCTCTGTCCTCCACCACACTCCTGCTCCATCCCTCAGTAGATGGATCGCAACACGAGCTCTCGTGTTGCTAGAACAAGGAAAAAGCTTGAAGCAAATGCTCAAGATCACTAGCCAGGCCTCATCCTAAAATCCACTTGTATCACCTGAGTAATGTAAGGTCCAAAGCTTCAGGATCTCCCTGATGTGATCCGCTGCTGTGGTCTGTCAACCTCTAGGTCTCTCAGTACGCTCATCCCTAAGCCTAGGGCTCTAAGACCTCTCTCTATGCTCTGGAACTCTGTCACCCTACCTCCTAGGTGGTGACTCTACTCGGGTTGACTCCTCATGGGATTTCTCTCCTCTATGATCCTTGCTAAGTTGAGGAGATACCTAACCCTCGATATAAGGGGCTCTATCATGACTAGTTGCATGTCCTCCTCCTAATCCTCCATGTAGAGTGGCATTGACATCCTGAAGGGTCTGTAGAATCTAAGGTAGAATGGCTGCCACACCCTGATCTAGTGGTGGTGGTGGTGGTGGTGAGTCTGAGTCTCTGCAAAGGTTCCTCTCACTCCATTTGAGCCTCCTGCACAGACCAAAGTGAGAGTTAGTTCATTTTGCTAATTTTATACAACTTCCATGTTTACTAAAACATACAAATTCTAGCTAAGTTGTTTTCTAGGTTTACAAGTGTACTAGGTTTAAGTTTTCATGTCTCAAGTTTTCTAGTGTGCCCAATGGTCCAAGACTTTGAACTACTGCTCTGATACCAAACTGTAGTGCCCGTTTAAACAACCACTTGAGACCCAAGAAACAACCTAGGGTTAGCTAGAAAAATTATGGGATAATTTTTTTTTGATTTGAAGTGTCTACAATCAAGCTGCAAGACATTAGTTTTCACTAACAGGTTCCAAAACAAGACCAATGTACCACAACATATGTTCCCTTCATTAACTAATAACAAGTTCACAAGGTTAAAATTTTAGGGTTACATGTTTTAGTTAGGTTCAGGGAGTAATTTACCCCCATGCCTGCTCTCTAGCAACCTCATAGTTTCAACATAATTTTTCTCATACTTAACACCTCCAAAATTTCCCTAAACCATTTCCATTGGATAGGAAATTTTCTCACCTTTCCGGTGATATAAAGAAGTCCTCCTAACTCCTTATATTTCTCAAGATATGGCCAAGCAGAGTTTTTAGGTCAAACTTTCCCCTAGGGGGACATGTGTCAAGAGGAGAGGAAGGCCTTTTGGCGGGGTGAGTAGGTCACGGGGTGGCTTAAGGAAAATTTCCCATTGTGGGGCACAAAATCCAAGTTTCTCCCGTGCCTCTGTAGGTCCCCGGTGGCCATGTGTCCTCACTTGATTCGACACGGGAAAAAAGGTAGCTACGAAAAGTTTGGATTTTTATCCAAGTCAAAATCCCAAACTTCCAAGGGAAACATTTCTCTGCATTCCCCGACGAAGCCAGGTGGTGCCACGTGTTAACCCAGGATTGGGTGTGGGTGACAGGGGCAGCAGAGAAATCTGAGGGATTGAGCCAAAAGGGTTTTAAGCGTGAAAAGATTGTGCAGGCCCGCGCATCCACAAAAAGATATTTTTTTAGCAAGGTGGGGTTGCGGGGCTGCGGAGTCAAAAGGAAAATTTTTCCAAAAGAAGAATTGAAAGTTAAGTTTTTTTTTCAAAATTCTCCCGTGCATCCATCGAGCCATGTGTCAGCATGGGATTGGTTGTGGGTTAGCAGGGATGCGAGGAAAAATTTGGAATTTTTTCCCGAGGTCCAAAACTTAAAGGGTTTAAGTTCAAAATGGGTCCGCCCCTCCGCCGTGCCACGTGTCAGCACCTGATTGGCTATGGGCCAGCGGGGATGCGGGGAAAAGTGGGAAAATTTTCCCAGGGTAAAATTTTCAAAAAATATAAGTTTAAAATTTTGGTCCACCCCTCTGATGTGCCACATGTCAGGCCCCGATTGGTCATGGGATGGCGGGGGCCGCAGACTTTTTGTGGAAATTTTTCCAAAGTCAAAAATTAAAGTTAACAGTTAGATTTATTTTAATTTTTGAATGCCAAATTGAAGTAAAACTTCAAATGGCCATAACTTGAGCTAGAAAGATCGGTTTTGGGAAAACAGAGGACTTTTCGGAAAGCTCTCAATGCCCTCTTTGTACAAAAACATAAAATTTAGTTTTTGATGAAATTTAAAGGGTCAATTTTGGAAAAACGGTCTGTAGGCTCTTAATTGTCAAACTGGCAATTTTCAACTTTTCAATTTGATTAAATTCGGTTTCCTCCTTCACTCAACATGTCAAAAAAACATGGAGTGTTGATCTAGGGAGGGTTTAGAGTGTTTTCCTAAGTTTTATTTGTCCAAATGATTCAAGTTTGCATTTTTCTGTCAAATGATAGGAAAACGACTGTTAGAGGGATTGTATTCGAATTAGCAATGGTTGAGTTGTTTTCTTAAGTTTTCTTTGTCAAATCGAATTCCTTAGTGTCTTAGTATGCTATTCCATAATAAATTTTAAGTTGATTATTAAGTGTAGGTCTGAACTGTGCATTTTGTTTAAATTTACTAGTTTTAGAATTTACAATGCCAGTGATCAAATATTTTAAAGGATCTATTTATCAATTTCATCATTTAAATGTAACAACTTATTTCTAATGTAGTCTAATACATTCAGCTGATTCTAACAATTCATTCCCAAGTCAAAATTACAAATTTTGATTTCAATTTTTAATATAATTCCAAGGATGCAAAAACAATATACTTCCTTCCTACACATTATTCTTTTCAACAGAGATTTCAATTTACAATAGCAATTCAATTCCAATACAAATGTAAGTTTGAGAAAGTGAAGCATTCCTTTATTTATTTCCAATACAACTTAACAATTATGTCTTTTTCATTTGGCTTTCAAATACCGTTTATAAATGCAATGCATGTACACTCTTTCACATTCCTTTCAAAACAGAGAGTAGAATATAACTCTTTACATTTCACATTTCAATTTCAAACTTTCCATTAAAAATAAAAAATCTTCACATTACAAATTTCTATACAATTCATCCACTCCAAAGTGGAAAGGATTACAATGAACTTGCTCAAAGAAGGGATTGTCAAAATTGTATATTCCTCTTGCTCCAAAACAACAACATGCTAGTTTCTTCATCTTTTCATCTTGATCACAACAAGGAAGGGGGAAAGGCAACGCTCTCCACCCAACCAAGACATCCAATGAGAAGGGAGAAGCCATCCTTCCTCATTGGCCCCCAAGCCCCAACCATATTGAAATAAGAGATGCAATACAACACATGGCAACAAAGGCTTCCACAACAAACATGCAACATTTTCACATTCAAAACACATTTCAAGAAGAATGCAGTTCACAACTACATTAAACAAGTGCAAAAAAAACTGAGGCTTCATCAAGGAAGCCAATAAGAGAAAGGAACTATGGGGGAAGCTACTTATGCCTCCCAATTGGGAATTGGGCATCCACCAATAATCATACCACCAATATAACATATCATATCCCATAAACCTTATGCCTCCCAACCCCTTTATGCCCCCCCCCCAAAATTTCTCCCTTAGCCCCCCCAAGAGTAAGAAATGCAAGCTATTTATTTTCCATGGTGGATCCCAATCCCAAACTCCCTCCACAATAAAACTGATGCCATTGGCATTCCCTTATGCCCCCCATTTGAAATCCACATAGCCTTCTCCTACACCATGTCCTAAGTAGTCTACCCAACCAGCCAACACACACATAACAACAATCACCATTTTAAACATGCATAGAAAGAGAAGAAATATTTTCAAAAGGTTCAAGTTCCTACCTCTCCATAATGGAGTTTGTTCCAAGATCAAAAAGCTTCCCAATGCCAAAATGCAGTCCAAAATCAGCAACACACCAGCATGTAAATGACTCCAAACTCCTTTCACAAGCAAGGCTCCAAAATAGCAAGAAAAATTCACCCCAAGAGGAATAAGCAAAGTTTCAACAACCACAAACAAGCAAGGAGTTCAATTTTTAAAGGAGAGGAAAGAGAAGGGGATGATGTGGATCCATGTGGGATGCCACATCACTCTTCCTCAACCCCAAAAACAAAATCAATATCATTCACCTAAACATAATAACTAAAATGACAAATTAACTTACACACTCCAAAATAACCCATACCCCAAAAGGACTGAATTTAAAACATGTAAGAGAAGTGCAATTAAAACTTACAATTAGTCATTTCAAAATGCATTAAAAAGGTCTAAATTTAACCTCCAAACCATAGGTATGGTTGGTGAATAATTTTAAGAGGTGTGGGACAAGTTTAACTTGTCCCACAAGCTTCCAAATATAGCCTCCAAGGACAAATTTGAATTCCCAAGAGGATGAAGTGTTTCACACTCCAAATCTATCTTATTTTCTTACACATATTTCTTACACATTCTTACAACCTTTCTTACAATCTTAAAATATTACATTTAAGAGTAACAACTTTATTTATTACATTCCTATGACATATTGATTTATTTATTTTAACACATGATTATTCACAACATTAACACAACATAAAATAACTAATGAAAAGGGTAACACATCACAAAATAAACACATGCAACATTAATAAAGAAACCACATTAATAAATACACAAACCCATGGTCACATATAATGGAAATACCCCCCCATGGGAACTCCTAACATAACACAACACACACCCACACACAAAACAGTTGCCATGGTGACCTTTGTTGAATTCACCCAGAATTCCAATATGGTTAGTCTCCAGTCCCCCGACATTGTTGTGATATTTTATCCTGCAAAACATAGATACCTCCTTCGGCCTTGTGGCCATATCAGAACACCCAACATGACATAAAAATAAACATAATAACAAAACCATCTATACATATGAATCACAACAACATCAAGAAATCCACATTATCATTTTTAGTTTAAATAAATCAACTATATCATCATCAATAATCTTCCATACTAGATCTACTCACAATATCCAATGTCACATGTCCAAATCAACATCTATAATATGTCCATGTCAAATAGTATATCATCATCCACATATAAAAAGAATATCTCTAGTAACCATCATGCATAATAACTGAATCCAGGTCAATAATAATCCATGATCTCACATCTAACTATCATACTAAAATAAAACATAGTAGTGTCCATAATAAGATCAACAGTATCAAGATCAGTATCTAAAAATGTCAAAAGGGAAGGGGGCAGCTACATGACGCGTCTGTTTATAAGTCTTCCTCCTCTTGTTTCTTCCTAGGAGGAGTTACCCCATGCTTAATTTCCTTAGTGTATGAGGGCTACCTCCTTCCCCTGCACACTAAACCACCATGTTGTCCTCATGTTCATATTCTTATTCTTCTTCTAATGGTGAAGTGGGATTTTCAGCCGCCATGATCCCAATTGTATGTTTCCCCTTTGGTGGGCCTGGTAGCATACATTCATTTTTGACATAGTTACCATTTTCTAGCCTAGGCTTAAGATGGATATAAATTAGCATGGCCCCCATTATCACCAATGGCCAAAATGACAGGCCTCGTGGTTATATCATTTGATATGAACCTCTCAATATAAGTAGACTTATCTAGGTATGTGTAAGTCTTTGTCAAGGTATGGTAGTCACAGTCTACCTTCTCTACATTGTAGATTAACCTGCACGTATCGGTAAACCTATGAAATGCTTCTTGGAAGAACCACCCTGTAAATACGTAAGGGATTTTACACCAAGGACTCTATGTCCCATCCTTCCCTGCAAAACATGCAATGGAAAAGTGTTGGTACATAGCAAATTGTACTGATTCCCCAACTACTGATGGAAACTCCTTAGGATTTCTCCACTCCTCTTTGAAGGCTACGCGGAGTCTTTCATACCAATTCTCTGCCATTTTCCTAATGGGCCACTCATAGATCCCTCACATAAATAATTCTCAAACCTCTCTGCTAAAGACTTATTCTCTACAGGATACTCCCAAATCTTGTTCTTTGGCCCATCAGGTACTCCAATTTCAAGAAAAATAAGAGATATAAAAAGGATCCAAAGCTTATCTTCTCACCTTTGCATGCTTCTTCAATTATGGTATCTGTTATGTTTCCTGCCAAGTTGTAAAATTCTCCCTATGTTATCTTCCTAGTAATGTGTAGCCACATGGTGTTCACTTGTGACCATCTCTCCTAATCATTCAACTTAGTGAGTAAGTGTGTAGCCACCTGTACTATAGGGTACTACCTTAACTTGTAAATATCCATTCCGCATGGACCCTTTAAGTAACCTAGCTCCTTGTGGGTGGCCAAAATAACTTCTTTATTAGATAAGTCATTGGTAATCTGAGAACTTGGTTTCGGGGGCATCCTCGATCTCCACCTCAGTTCTTACCTTCTTCTTCCCATTTGCTCCTAATCTAGGTGATTTCCTTGGTGCCATGGTAAGACAAGGTTGTGCCTTTTTAATTCTATTCAAAATAATAATAATTTTGGATCATCTTTACACAAGAAAACTTAGTATTATTATTCATGGAATAATGATCTTCTTATTAATTCATTCTGGATACATTTACATAGATGGAGTTTACATTATATAGGAGGATCTTATCCTTAATACAAGAAGTCAACATCCATCCTCAATAACCCACATATATCTTTCTAATCCCTACAATCTCTCAAACTTATCCCTAAGATATCTCTAGCTAATCTCTAAGATATCTCTCACACTAAAATAACTACGTGAGTTGTTCTCGCAACTCACCAATAATAAAACTAATACAACTATATATTAATATGAGTTCTATAAACTCATTATTAATAATATTACATTTTATTTAATAATGTTACACAATATTTTTGTAACATTCACTCCCCTATTGTTAACATTATTAATTCCCATTATACACTGACCTAATGTTGACATGGTATAACATAACTCCTTTTTCTGCAACATGTTGCATGGGCTTGCCTCATAATCTAGATCAAAGAAAGGTGGTGTAAACTTCCAAGTGGCTGATTATCTTACTATACATGACCACAACTATGTGAAGGAACACATCCCACATTTACTCCATGAAAAGAACGCACTCAGAATTCCACTGGCGGATCATCTTCATAAAGAAGGAAGGCAGTCAAAGGACTGCTACATCAGTAAAATTTTATCTACCTTTTTACATTTTTTGTTTTCTAGATCTACCACCAACCCTTTCCAAAACTATGAGTGTTACAATAAACTTAGAGACATACTCTACAATGTTTTCTTCTAGGAGGTTACATATAGGAATTTCTCACACATTAGAATTGAACGAGAATGTGACATTTGTTCTTATTACAAAAAATAAACACATAACTGCCACCATAGCTTCATGCGTCCCCGTTGTTGGT
Organism: Taxus chinensis; assembly: GCA_019776745.2. Taxonomy (NCBI): domain Eukaryota; kingdom Viridiplantae; phylum Streptophyta; class Pinopsida; order Cupressales; family Taxaceae; genus Taxus; species Taxus chinensis. The sequence goes on along the minus strand of CM034153.1, from coordinate 622,473,000 downwards.
GAATGATGAGAGGTCATTGATTTACCTCCAGCCTCTGTTGCCTCCATCCTCCATGATGTCACTTCTTAACTCAGACAAAATGTAATTTTGAAGCTCATTTACAAATCGGGTGTCAACTACCCCGAAAATGCATCCATAAGGTAATTTATTTTTTTAAAAAAAATTTACAGAATTTTACAATGACACAATATTTTGAGCTAGAAAAAAAGGACTAGGACAAGAAATGAATATCCTGACAATGACTTTGACATGGAAAATATTCGACAAGACAAATAATTTTATGACATTTGAACAAACTTGACTTTAGAGACTTACAATACATATGACTATTGTTTCACAAATTTTTTAACTCTTTACATGGACATGAAAAATTTGAAAATGACGAATGATAATACAATAAAGGAATCATATTAAAAAACAACTACATACCTACAAGATGTCTCCACTGATCTTTAAAAACCTAATAAATGATGTTTAAAAAACTAACAATAGATCATTTACTAAAACTTCAAAATTATTGACACTACGTAAAGATTAATGTAGGAATTATACATACGAATTTGAGGATATTTGAATCCAAATTTAAATGACTTACTAAGCTTTGAGATGAGGACACATGATATACAAGACTCTTTACCATTGGCATGTAAATGAAAAATTCGGTGCACCAATTTGTCTGATATAGATCCACTAGACAACATGCTTCTTTTCCTCACAAAGAAACTTCAATGGAAGATCCAATCTATAGTGGCACAATGCTAAGCTTCCTGATACCAAACCTCACAATGTTAAGCTTCCTGATTTAGCTCTATTGGTAGCCGCGTAGAGTTTGGCAGTATGTTTTCTAGATCGGCGAGAGTTTTGGAGGATCTGGAACCTAACTTGATGCAATTCTAATGTAATGTTGCAGTAGTACAAACCAATGTGAATGAATTTCACATCCAATCAAGCAGGGATTCAAAAAACATTACAAGATCTTCATTTATAACAATATTCAAAATAATATAGATCAAGCTATTGATGTGTCATGAGAAAACTGTGCATAATGTCTTTTTGTTAATATAAGAGAAAATAAAGCTATTCAAAATGCACCACGTCCACTGCAGAAAACAAACAAGATCTGATAATGGTGTTTGGCAATGGAATATCAAACAAAATACATGGATGTATATGGAGATACATCCACAAGTTGAATAAAAAATAATCTTGCATGGTAAATATAATGTATGCAAAGGATATAGCTGGTACAAGCACATAAATGAATGACGACTCAAGGTAAATAATAGTATAGTAGTAAGGAAATTTCAGACTGCGTAGTGATTTTTTAGATCTACCAAAAGACATAGAAACATAGATCACTGTCAAATGTCGAGGAATTTCCATATATAAATACACACATCTTTGAACAGAGAGAATATTTCCGAGTGTAAAAATATATGAATGAAACTCATACGGAAGGCTTAAAGACTCTCATCGGAAAAAACCATCTCAAGTCTCTCATGGTTCTGTTAAAGCACTGGATCACACCACTTTGATACCAAATAATATTTTTGGATCAGTTTTAAACAGGAAAAATCAATATTATTATTCACAGAATAATGATCTTCTTATTAATTCATTCCGAATACATTTACATACATGGATTTTACATTATATAGGAGGATGTTATCCTTAATACAAAGAGTCAACATCAATCCTCAACAACCCACATATCTCTCTCCAATCTCTAAAATCTCTCAAACTTATCCCTAAGATATCTCTAGCTAATCTCTAGGATATCTCTCACACTAAAATAGCTACGTGAGTTGTTCTCACAACTCACCAATAATAAAACTAATACAACTATATTATTAATATGAGTTCTATAAACTCATTATTAATAATAGTACATTTTATTTAGTAATGTTACATAATATTTTGGTAACAAAAACTCATGTTCCCTAGCTTCAAATCGCATGCCATAACTTCTTCTCAAACCTTAGTGCCCTATTTATCCTCTCTACACACCTCTTCTTCACTCAAAACCTTCTCTAATGGGTAAGCAAGCCAATTTTGTGCACAAATACACTCTCCTCATCTCTTTTTCAAAGCTCTTTACAGCTCGATGCATCTCACATAGCTTGGTCGCAAACAAATCGCTCAAAAAATTGTAATTGCAAAGGTAAAAATGAACTCGCATCACGTTCTTATATAGATTTTGAAAAAGTAATCACATTTATTGCTCCTTCACCTACCAATGATCCTCTCATTAATTGAACATTTTACCACAACCATAACCTTCCAATGCACCTTTCTACCTTTTAGCCATAGACATCCTTTCACGTGATTCCATGCGCCAAAGTACCTCGCCACTGTGGCCTTCCCTTAAGTAGTTTCCACAGCCACATCTTACCTTGCGTTATACGAGGAATTTTTTTTTCAACTATGATATTTTTTTAGGAGCAATTTTCCTTCTAGCAGCACCTTTCCATACCATCCACACTTTCTAACAAGAGAAACCACTTGCACAAGTATTTTCTTATACATACCCATATTTGATTGACAACCAACCCACACTAAGGTTATGTGCAATCCTCTGCGCATAAAAATACTTCAAATTGCAATCAGATTCTGGCGCGTAAATGCACTTATTACAAAAAAAACCGAACTAAACTGACAAAGCATAACGAGAAAAAAAAAGGAAACACATTAAGGGAAATACAGTAAGGGAAATATAATCTAAATCGAAATACTACCTTATTATGTTTCAACTTTTGGGAATAGAGTTGCTTCTATCCTTTCATTCCTTTAAGAAACAGATAAGGGTTAGGGCTAGGAGGAATACCTGTTGAATGTCGAGAGGGTGTGCGCGTACCGTAGAGAAAGATCAGATTGACTGCGAAGAACTCCTTTTTGTCTGGGAAGGACTACCTGCAAATAAGAATACAAGACCACCAGATTTTGATTAGACAATAAATGAGGGAACTGCCTTGGGCCCAGGAAATATAAAACTTCCTTTCGAAGGTGGTCAGTTCCCCTGCTAATATGAATTAACACAAATTCTAACAAATAAGCTATTGTCCAATTACAATTTGTTTACCTTATTAGAACAATAGAGAAAGGGCTGGTCTTGGTTTAGAATCAAGGTGACCGATGCCGGTCACTGTAACCGGTACCGGTTGGCTCTAACCGATATCGGTAGGGGCAATGTTTTAGGGGCTTTTGGTGAAGGCTGGTTGTAAGGTGGTTGTGTTGTTTTATAAGGCTGATAAATGGGTGGGGTTGGGTAATGGGGTGATGAGAAGGACTCAGAGAATACGGGGGGTGTTCTTGTGGGTAATGTAAGGGTGGAGGAATGACAGTTAGATGTAGTGTGTTGCTGGGTAGTAGATCTAGGAATAGACTTATGATGGCAGTGGTTCAGAAATTCAAGAAATGTTATTAAAAGAACGTATAAGACTTACTTACTAGTTCTTGATGGAAAATGCAGGTTCTGGGACTGTGATGACGAAGACAGGGCTCAAGTAGGATGATCTGACAACCCAAGATGAGCTATCTCCTCTCCTGATACTCCGATGAGTGTCACAAGGCTCTGGTTACTCAGTTGCAGTTTTTGGGCTTGATGTCCTTCTCTGCAAACTCTTCTTCTTTCTTTCACTTGTCTCTGTTCAGCCAAGTAAATTTTGGATTCTTCCAATGATTTCTCCTTTTGATCCACTAAAATCCAACCCCCTTGTTTTTGGTTGGGAGTGGTCATTTACAGGGAACCGATGGCGGTTACGTAACCGACGGCGGTCGAGTAGGAACCGGTATCGGTCAGGTCAAAGCGGGCTATTTTTAGTAAAATAGCCAGCTTTTCCTCTTTTTTCTCCTGAGGGATTAGTTGCGGGCTTGGTCAAGTCATTATGAGGTTGGTTTTAGGTGCGGGTGAGGAGTAATTAGTCATGGGTGTGGATGTGGACCAAGTTATAGGTCTTAATTAGGTTAATTTAGGGTTAAGACTAGGTCATGATGAGGTGGCGAAATGAGGTGGCAGGTATGGCGATGTGGATTTATTAATTATAAGGTAATTAATAAATAATTGTGTAAGGTTTAGGTGATGAGGTTAGGTTGCGAAATGAGATGCGGGGCACAGGGGGTCGTAAGACACAAATTTGGTGTCTACATTAGCCCCTTGTTGTCGTGTAGCTTGTCTTTGTTAAAGCTGCACGGACAATAATAAGAAGTGGTTACCCCTGTTAAGGGTATAGGTAATCCCCCTCAAATCTATCACAGATTGAGGTAGCGTGAAATCAGGGATAGGGTTGATAAAGGGAAATGGTGTTGAGATGATGGTAAGATGGTGGGGTAGGTCCAAGGAAGCAGACGCACGTTGAAATGCAGTAGTGCGACCAGGGTACATGATTTTGAAGAGCAAACAAGCAATTCATAGGCAAAGGTCGATAGTTTATCCAAACAAGGGTGATATAATCCTGGTATCCAAGGCATAGGAAGTAGCTCCAGGGGATATAACGGGTAAGGTACAGGAACGTTTAGGCATGTTCGGCAGTACCAAATGGTTGGTTTGGTTGAGATAAACGTCACGGTCTTGGTCTAGGCAAAGTTGGTCGACTGATCAAGTCAAGGACCCTAATCATGCTAAAACACGAACAGGTGAGCTCGATTGAACAAAGAGCTACATGATGGGTGGATAAAATTGTATTTTGTTGATGTTGGGTGAGGTATTTAATTGGTGCGGCCTTGGGTCGGGCCAAATGGTTGGGTGCGGCCTTGGGTCAGGCCAAATGGGTTGGTTGCGGCCTTGGGTCGGGCCAAATGGATGGTTGCGGCCTTGGGTCGGGCCAAATGGTTGGGTGTGGCCTTGGGTCAAGCCAAATGGGTTGGTTGCGGCCTTGGGTCGGGCCAAATGGATGGTTGCAGCCTTGGGTCGGGCCAAATGGGTTGGTTGTGGCCTTGGGTCGGGCCAAATGGGTTAGTTGCGGCCTTGGGTCGGGCCAAATTGGTTGGTTGCGGCCTTGGGTCGGGCCAATGAAGTTAACAAAGGGTTTTCAGCCAAGGTGGATATAGGCGATGTTGTGAGAAAGGGCGATTAGTAAATAAGGGTAGAAATTGGGGAAGAGGTGGGATAAAACCGATATCGATTGTCTATGACCGATATCGGTTAGGTGACCGATACCGGTTCCTTAGGGCACAATATAACCGGTATCGGTTATAGGTCGAAAACCTATAAAAAGAAAAAATACGGCCTGTCATTGTCATATTGTCAATTTGAAAACCAATTTTAGTTGTCTGAGGTCTTTTGGCGAGATTGTTGAGTTTTTCGGCTGAGGTGGCACTATTTGAGTGGAGAAGTGAGTGATTGGTAGGCCCTAGCGAGGAGGAGGCAACATTTGATTGGTGGAGGACCCAGCAGAGGAGTTTGAGAGCCATGGCACAGCCAGGAGGAGCTGGAGGTGCTGGACCAGCTGGACCACCACCACCTATCCCACCACGACGACGTGTCGTCGTACCGGTAGGTTCGAAACCCTTCATTGTGTGAATTTGATGTTGTTAAGCTATATTTGGGGGTTTGGGTAGGAATCCATGTTTTGATAAAATAATGAATAAATTGAAGTTATTTGAAAAATGAAGAGGATAGATGGGTTAAATAGGTCAAGGCGGCAGGGTGGGTAGGTTTTTAGGGTGTTAGGGTGGGTAAATAGAGAGAAATAGGGGAAAAATGGATTTGGGGGGCCGCGTCGGGTTTGGCTCGGCAATTTTTCAGTGACCGATGCCGGTCACTAAGCGACCGGCATCGGTCAAGAAGTTTTGGGGCAGGGTGGTTTTGTGGTTGACCGGTGTCGGTCGTACGTCGACCGGCGTCGGTGGAGAGGGGACCGGTGTCGGTCATGGGTGACCGGTACCGGTCCCTAGTTAGGATTTTCTATTTTGTTGTTTGGTTTTGTTGTGGTTTTGGGTGTTTGGTTGTTATTTGGGTGTTTTGGTTATTGTTTGGGAGTTATGGTTATTGGGGTGAAGAGGGAAGGGGTAGAGGTTGATAGGAAGGTTGGTTGGTGGGGGTGGGGGGGGGGGAAATGGGGCGGTTGTGTGGTCGGGTGGTTAAAAGGGGGTATAGAAGGTTAAAGGAGTTGTTGTGATAAAGAGTAGGGCTAATGCAGTGAGTTGGTTTTGCAGGCACGTCAGCAGCTGACGATGCGGGATAGGATGCCCCCGTTGTTGAGACGGATGCGGCCACACGTGTCCGCAGCGTAGTGGGCCATCATGCGCGAGGTGGGACTCGGCGGAGTCCAGCGTTATAGGGCGATAGAGAGGGATCACAGTCTTATGGTCGCCCTCATCGAGAGATGGGATCCGGCGACCAATGTGTTCCATCTCCCGACTGGAGAGATGACCATTACATTGGAGGATGTGTATCGCATCCTTAGATTACCGATCGATGGAGAGGCAGTCTTCCAGGTGGATGCAGAGACAGCCATGGACAACATCTTACAGGTATTCGGGGATGCAGCCGCGCTATTGACTTATCACAGCGCGAGCATCGCCTATGGGGATATGTATCGTGCCCACCGACATGAGACACGGCTTGCCGTGTTGATGATGATCGGCATTACATGCTTCACCCTCCCGGACTCAGAGGGAGGCCACTTTCCATGGGCGCTGATGGGGGTATTACACGAGATGGTTGAGGAGCATACATGTTATGCTTGGGCACCAGTATACCTGGTGCAGTTATACCGAGAGCTGTGGGGCTACCGCCGGATGAGGTGATTCGGGATTTGCTCTACGTTTTTGTTACACTGCTGGGCATATGAGCATATCATATGCATTCGACCAGTAGGGCTGCCCCAGCAGCCAGGGCCACAGGTGATTTATAGATATGGCTTTCAGAGGTGGCTGGGGGTCGTGGGCCAGCCACGAGCAGTTCTCGCCGGACGGGATGTAGCATATTACCGGCATGTATTAGAGGGCGTGACTACCCTGGATATTGTATGGAGGCCTTACAGAGGTCATCAGCCCCGCGGAGGAGCCCGATCACAGTTGCGGTGGATCCAGTATACATTCTGGATAGCGGGACGGAGGCCAGGAGAGCATGAGCGGATACCCCTGGAGAGGGTACGACGGCAGATGGGGCTACGACAGGATGAGCCACCTCCCTTCCCTCAGTACCAGAGGGATGATGTAGAGGCCCCACTGCCTGTACCACAGCCCGTGGACCCAGATTGGGTAGCCGAGAGGCCTGCAGATGATACCGTGGATGACGCCGGCTGCACGGGATCATTTTTGGTATGGTGGGCAGGAGAGAGAGCCGCGAGGAGAGCACAGCCCGCACAGCCAGACTTGGCGGCGGTGATAGCAGAGAGGGACCAGCTCAGGGGCTAGGTACAGTTATTACAGGGGCAGCTTGCTGCTGCACAGGCACAGATAGGTGTCTTACAGGGTCAGCTAGCCCAGGCACAGGTACAGCCACAGGCACAGCCACAGGCCCCACCACAGGCACCACCAGCGGCACCACCACAGGCACCACCAGGCACCAGCACAGGCACCCGTACAGCCACAGGCACCGGCACAGGGGGCACTATTATTAGGAGTCGGGGGACCAGCCCCAGCAGCGATGGTGGCACGGGCCCGCTATATGGAGGCAAGAGCGGAGGCCCGGTATTATCAGGATGTTCTTGATGGTACCGGGGCTGACTATCAGCCATATGCGGCACACAGAGCTGAGACCTCGCGTAGCCAGAGATCCCAGGGGGGTGCAGCCACAGCCGGTGGGTCCGTTACAGGGAGGAGGCGAGAGGCAGCACAGGGACCAGCAGGGAGACAGGCGGAGGGCGGTGGGGAGAGCTGAGGGATCCCTGCAGAGGAGATAGTTTGTGTTTGTACAGTGGATATGGGCACCGGTCTACGAACCGGTTATGTTTATAGAGGCCTGCGTGCCTACATATGATGTATTCATTCATTTATTCATTTATTGTATATACCGGCCTGCGAGCCGAGTACGGGTTGTACAGTTGATACCGGCCTGCGAGCCGAGTATATTTTTGATATGAGAGACCGGCCTGCGAGCCGAGTCGAGATTATTGATAGTTATTGCGGCCTGCGTGCCGGCTTTGTATTATTATGAGATCACAGAGGCCCCTATGCAGGGCACATTGTATATTTGAAACTTTTGATATATAGATATGATGATTTTGACCCACATGCTGTGTTTAAAATGTTTTAAGTGTTTTGTCGATGGTTTGTGATATTTAATGTATGATGAGTTTGATCCACATGGTTTATATATTGATGGTGTTGATGTCTTTTGTTGATGGGATGTATGTATATATAGATGATGAGTTTAATTGACATGTTGTGTTATGAAATGTTGTATGTGTTTTGTCGCTGGTTTGTGAAATTGAATGTATGTAGCTGCTGAGTTGGATCCAAATGGTGTATAGATTGATGGTTTTTGATATCGTTTGTTGATGGCTTGTTTGTTTTTGTAATATAGATAGATGATGTTGATGAAATTGTGATGAGATATGGATTTGATGAAAAATTATAGATAATGGTGTTGTTTATGCAGGAAAAAGGGACGGGCGCCACAAAAATTAGGTAGAAAATAAAGAAAAGAACTATGTGTAAAAAAAGGTATGTATGTGACCGATATCGGTTAGATAACCGATGTCGGTAGGCAATAAACCGATATCGGTTAGCTAACCGATACCGGTTATTCAAATATGAGCTTTTCTAAAAATAGAAAAGCTTGGGTGGCAACTGAAGTTCTTATTTTGAGCATTCTTATTTTTAGAGTCATGCAACAAGTTAAATACGTGAATGCGACGCTGTTTGACGACTGATACATGTGATTGCATGAAAGAATTTGAGTGATAAGGAGGAAAGAGACAGATGAAGTGAATGTGGGCTGAGATTCAGAAAGCAGAAAGGCAAATTTGAAAAGGGTGGTGAACATGGCTGAACGAGGAGAAGCATCCAGCAGGCAGGGACGAGAGGGAAGACAAGTTCCACCTCAAGCTGCTGCAGCCCAAGAGGTAAACATTTTGGTTGTAATTTGATTCTTGCTTGTTTTGTGAATAGGATGAGAGAAGTGTAAGTGGGTAAAGATGAGAAAGAAAAGGTGATAGGCAAGGGTTTGGGATGGGGTGAGTGCTATGGGGTAGGTAAGCAGGGTGGTCACGTATGTTTTTAGGTATAGATAGGAGTAAACGGGCAAAATAATTATCGTAGGTGTATGTTTTGAAGCAGGGTGTATATTTTTGACAGTGACCGGTATCGTTTAGAGATAACCGGTATCGGTTAGCTAAACTGGTATCGGTTATCTATAACCGATATCGGTTACTGTAGGAGTTTCCAGAATTTGAGAAAAAAACCCGTGGAGATTTGTTTTATTGAATAATTATGTGTCGTTTTGATGTATGCAGGCGGAAGCAGGGTTAAGGATGAATGATACTGTACCAGCGTTGTTGTCACGAATCCGAGCGGATGTAACACCAGCTGAATGGGCATTGATAAATCGTTTGGGGTTAAGTGGAATCCGCTATTATTCAAGAATCACACGTAACCATGCTATGTTGCAGGCGTTGATTGAGAGATGGAATCCAGAAAGGAATACCTTCTATCTGCCAACAGGGGAGATGACAGTGACTTTGGAAGATGTGTTCCGTATTTTGAGACTCCCAATGATAGGAAAAATAGTGTATCAGGCGTTGCCTAGCGCGGGGCGGGCAGCGATAACAGCAGTATTTGGTTCAGCTGCACGAGATTTGACACAGCGAGGTTTAACATTTACGTATGGTACAATGTATGCAACACACCCTGAGGAAACAAGGTTGGCCGTGCTATTAATGATAGCGGTAGGGTATTATGCATTACCGAGGGCGGAGGGTGGAAGATTTCCAAAAGCATTGATGAGTGTTATTTGGGAAATGATAGAAATGAGCGTTACTTTTGCATGGGCACCTGCATATTTGGCGGAGCTATACAGGGGTTTATGGGCTTGTAGACGAAATCACCGGACAACACTGGATTGTTCATTTTTATTACATTGTTGGGCCTATGAGCACATTGTTTGTGTGTGACCAATAGGCCGACCCATCCAGTCAGGAGAGACCGGAGTGCAGAGGTTGGGATTCAGACGATGGGTCCAGACAGAACAAGAGGCAAGATCCCAGGCCGTGACGGGTGACACTGAGTATTATAGGCAGGTATGGGAGATGGTGACGATTGCGGATATCTGTTGGAGGCCTTACGGGAACTATATGGTAACAGAGAACATAGCTGAGGAGTTGAGGGGTGTAGAGCGATTGAGGTGGATCGCGGGGCACAGGCCAGGTGAGTATGAGAGGATTCCTCTAGATCGCGTGCGGCGACAATTTGGATTTGTGCAGGATATACCCCTGGCTTATAGACCATATATGAGGATCGACGCGGAGGCAGCATTCTCACCTCCCCGGCCAACACCTCCGGAAGGGCCAGAGGAGATAGCAGCCGATCGCAGGGTGATGGATGCAGGAACGACAGAGGCCTATAGATTATGGTGGGTAACAGAGCTGCGAGGTGAACGTGATCGTCCTGACATAGCTATGATTACAGTGGAGAGAGATCGTCTGCAGAGTTTAGTTCATCAGCTCCAAACGCAGGTGAATGAGACAAGAGGATTGTTAGCGGTTGCGGAGTCACGAGCGGAGGGACTAGAGGCGAGATACCTCCATGCGAGAGAGCGTATTCACATGTTACAGGAGAGATTGGCAGATCAGTGGGTGGTACCAATAGCCGTGGTACCTTTGAGGACGGAGAGGCCCGGCGAGAGGCGTCGACGATCACGATCATCACCTGGTTCGGGATGAGGCGTGAGGGTCTAAGTGAATGTTATCGAGGTATAAGAGTAAATAAGGATGCCGACCTGCGCGTCGATGATAGAGAAGATGTATTTGTTTAACGTCTAAATAAAACTGAATATGTATGTTGATTTGAGTTATGATAATAATAAGAATGTTTGTGTTTTGACTTTTTTGTTTTGAAAAAGGATAAAGATGAGTGTTATCAAATAGAAATACACAGAAACTATTTATATTTACAACACAATGATAGGGTATGGTAGGGGATGGTCGAGCTAACCTTGGGAGACCCCATGTCTCCTAAGTGCTGCCTACATAGCCCATTGCACAAAGCAAGGAGGGGCCTCAGACCGATGTAGTTCTCCCTTAGGACCAGGGAGAGGTGAAATAGGCAATTTGGTTGTGGTTAGGCAATTTGTTGGTTGGTAAAAATTTGATGTTGGTAGGGTAATGTTGTTGGTGTTGGTAAGGAATGTTGTTGGTGTAGGTATAGGTGAAGCGAAAGTTAGCCTATCCAAGTGGTAGGGAACCATGTCCTGATTAAGATCAACACATAATCCTAGATTCGAGTCAAAGAGGAAAAAAGTGCTCCGTAGGTGAAAAGAGCTAAACAAACCACATAATAATGTAGAATGAGCTTGAACCCCTATGTACTGTACATAGACGAGAAGTCAATAGGTGAAAAGAGTTGTATAATCACAATATATCAGGTGTACGTCACGTCCCTTGAGTTTTGTTGTTTTAACAAATGGTGAGGTGAGGTGGATGATGTAGCTGAGGCGCAGAGAACTTGTTATAAAGTGAGTATTCTGACGAAAGAGAACCTAACCTAAATAGACAAGTCCATGACTCAAAAGTTCTTTTGAATGTGGCTTTTATTTTTCTGAATATAGACTGATCGATGCGGGAAGTCTACATGGGATATGTATTTTATTATTCTTGAGGTCTTCACGAAGCTGATCAATGCGAGAAGCTCCTGATAAAGGCTGACTGTGTATAGCTGTCCTTCAAGGGAGCAGTCTATTATATAATAGTAGCAATAGTTTGGCATATAGCTGTCCTTCGAGGGAGCAGTCTATATATAATAGCAGCAATAGTTTGGAATATAGCTGTCCTTCGAGGGAGCAGTCTATATATAATTTAGAGAGCTAGATGTCCGTTTGGCGTAAAGCATCTAGTTTTGTAGGAAGTTTGACTCAAGAAAATCCCATAGGTGTTGAACTAAGAATGTGTCATTTTAAAACTTTGAAGTCATGGACTAGACTAAAAAGGGGAAGGCATCTTTAAGGGGAGGTGAGAATCAAACTATGTGAGCTTGATTTTATTTTGAGATGTAGGAAACAAAGTGTATGTGGTGGTAAATGAGCTCAAGGGATGAGCGCAAGGTAGATAAGAAGTGATATAACACTAAATTCAACAGTAGAATGGTCGAAGATGCAAAGCATTAAGGGGTTCAGGCTCAGGTTTACCATTAAGCGAAGCTAAACGATAAGTGCCTGATCCATAAGTGTGAGTGATTATGTAAGGCCCAATCCAATTGGGAGCAAATTTTCCACGTTTGCTCTTTTCTAGTTTGGTTACATGTTGATTCTCTTTGAGGACAAGATCACCAACCTTAAAGGTACGCTCATGAAGTCGCTTATCATAAGCACGCTTGATGCGTTTTTGATAGATTTGAAGGTGATCAAGAGCTGTAAGACGACGCTCGTCAAGAAGCTCCAATTGGGCTAACCGCTCTTGGCGGAAATCGTCGTTGGTGAGAATATCCTGAAGAGATATTCTGAGGGAAGGTATTTGTATTTCGAGAGGCAAGACAGCCTCGGTACCATATACCAAAGAAAAAGGTGTGGCATTAGTGGAGGTACGAATGCTAGTACGATAAGCCCAAAGGGCAAAGGGGATGTGATCATGCCAATTTCTTCCGGACTCATTGACAACTTTCATGAGGATTTTGGTTAGGGTTTTATTAGAAGATTCAGCTTGACCATTGGCCTGTGGATAGTAAGGTGATGAGAAACTAAGTTTGATACCAAAGTTGTCACAAAGGTCTTGTAACAACTTATTTTTGAAAGATTTACCATTATCTGTTATTAGACGATGAGGAATACCAAAACGACAGATAATGTGATGGTTAACGAATTCGACAATTTTTTCTTTTTTGATTGAAATGAGTGGAATGGCCTCCACCCATTTTGTGTAATATTCTGTTGCTGTGATTATCCAATGGTGACGTTGCGAAGAGGGCGGGTGAATCTCACCAATAAGGTCTAAACCCCATTGTGAGAAAGGCCAAAGATCTCGTGCGATCTGTAGCGGATGGCTAGGAGTATGTTGAAGGTTGGCATGTTGTTGACACATAACACAACGCTTAACATATTCGTAGCAGTCGTTATTAAGAGTAGGCCAATAATAACCTAGGCGAAGGATTCGTTTAGCCACGGCAAGGCCACTAAAATGTCCACCACAAATACCGTCGTGGATTTGTTGGATGGTATAGGTGACCTCCGCACCGGTTAGACATCGAAGGAGGATGCCATCAAAGCCACGTTTATAGAGGAGTCCCCCCATGATGACATAACGAGAAACACTTTTAAGAAAAGCACGTTTGCCAGTACTAGTTAGGTCAGGTGGGAGAACAGAGGTTGTAAGGTAATCGTGAAATTGGTGGTACCAGGTATCCTGCGAATTAGCAGACACATTATTTATCATACAAACAATCGGGGCTGAGTAAGATGGGGCAAAGAGTTGTTGGACCAAGACGAATATGTCAGAGTCAGTTGGTGAGGCAGGAATTTGCGAGGCTAAGCAAGCCATAGTATCCGCAAATTTGTTAGTGGAGCGGGGAATGGTCTGGATAGAATAACGAGTAAATGAGGTCAAAAGTGAATCCACGTAATGTTTGTACTTTTGAAGTTCCTCATTTTTACATTGGTAGATGCCCATAACTTGATTGACTACCAATTGAGAGTCACCGAAAATATTGATAGATTTGACACCTAAGTGTAATGCAACCTGGAGACCCAAAACAAGGGCCTCGTATTCCGCTGTATTATTAGTGCAGGGGAAATCGAGTCGGAATGAAAGAGGCATAGGCTCAGCGTCGAGAGGAATGAGAACAACACCGGCTCCTCCGCCGCGCTGGCATTTGGATCCATCGAAGAAGAGGGTCATTGGATACGACTCCTCCCTGAGGGAAAGAGTGGCGATGAGTTCGTCAGGGAAATTAAAATTAGTAAATTGCGCCCCGGGTACAGGGGCTTCCGCGAGTTGATCGGCAATGGTTTGTCCTTTGATTGACTTCTGGTGTATAAATTCAAGATCGAGGTCAGCAAGGAGCATAAGCCATCGGGCGATGCGTTGGTTTAGATGAGGTTTGGCATACATATAATGAATGGGGTCCGTGTTGGTGATGACAAAAGTTTTGTGATTCAGGAGGTAGTGTCGGAGTTTGGTGGCTACGAATGATAGGGCTAAGCACAATTTTTCTACATGTGTATACCTAGTCTCATAATCCACGAGAGTACGACTTATATAATAAACGGCTTGTTCTCGACGTGCTCAGAGTCCCGATGTGCGAGCATGGCTCCTATAGCATGGTCAGTGGCAGAAAGGTAAAGGTAGAAAGGGCGATCGTCCTGAGGTGGGATAAGCACGGGTGGCTGCAAGAGATAAGCTTTAAGAGCCTCAAAGGCTTGGTGGCACTCTTCGCTCCATTGAAAGGCAATATCCTTTTTAAGGAGGTGATGGAAAGGTTGACATCGATCCGAGAGTTGGGAGATGAAACGCCGGATAGATTGGAGCTTACCTTGTAAACTACGTAATTGTTTGAGGTTAGTAGGTGGGGGCATTTCTAGGATAGCTTTGACTTTAGATGGATCGACCTCAATGCCACGCAAAGAGACAATAAAACCAAGAATTTTTCCCGAAAGGACACCAAAGACACATTTCTTTGGTTGAAGACGGACAGAATATTGTAACAGGCGATCAAAAATAATGGTTAAAACATCGAGATGTTCACTGCGATGTTTAGATTTGCCAAGAAGATCATCGACGTAATCCTCAAGGATAGTGTGCATAATGTCATGAAAAATGTAGGTCATAGCCCGCTGATAAGTTGCACCAGCATTCTTAAGGCCAAATGGCATAACACGATAACAGAAGGTTCCCCAAGGAGTTATGAACGCAGTTTTATGTTGATCGGCCAGGGGCTACCAAAATTTGATTGTATCCTGAAAAGCCATCCATGAGAGAAAGCATTTCATGACCCGCAGTGAGATCAACAAGTTGATCAATACTTGGGAGGGGGAAGTCATCCTTGGGGCAAGCGAGGTTAAGGTCTCAGAAATCCGTGCATATCCGAAGTCCCCCCGTCGCTTTAGTGACAGGTACGATGTTAGAAATCCATTGAGGATAGTCAATAGGCAAGATGAAGGAAACAGAAAGAAGTCGTTGAAGCTCTTCTTTGACCAAGAGGGCAATGCGTGGATGCATTTTTCTCAGTTTTTGTTTGACTGGTTTGGAATCGGGATTTAGGGTGATGTTATGGACAGCAATGTCAGGATCAATTCCTGGCATGTCAGCGTAGGACCAAGCGAAAGCTTGGTTGCGGGTACGGAGAAAGGTAGTAAAGGTGACTTGTTCTGATGCGTTAAGGGATTGTCCGATCTTCACAATGTGAGGATCCTCCTCTGTGTGGATGTTGATTTCTATAGTTGACTCGTTCAACATGGTTTGAGTTTCAGATGGTAAGGCGCGTTGAATATAAGAGTCATCCGCGCCAAGATAAGTGAGGATGGAGTCATCATCCTGGCACTCAACAACATTAATTGAAGGTGAGTCCTCTTCGATCATGTCTGGATACAGAAGGGGAAGAGAAGAGGGGTCCTCATTATCACGTTGATAAGTGAGAGGACCTAGGAAGATAGCATTTATGAAAAAAAAAAGTTAGGAGGGATAGATTCAGGGTCTATCGACTCTGTGGGTGACGATGGAAAAATGGGTGATGATGGTTTGGTAGGGGTGACGTCGTCATCTTCCAGGATACAACTGACACGAGGTTTCTCCGGTGTAAGTGTTTCAGGAAAACTGAGACCACTACGATCATTGTGTTTGCGTGTAGTCACGGGAATGAGTGTATGTCGGCCTTGTTCATAAAGACCAAAACCAAAGCCTTTCCAAGCACAGCGAGTCAAGAAGGTGAGGGCGAAACGACGATTTGTCAGGTATTGAAAATCAGATTGGAAGGGAACCACCCCAAAAGGAGGTTCAGGGGTAACGGAGGATGCGTCGACACCCCCATACGTTAGGTTGGTGCGGCAATGAGGTGGTCCGTAGGGGATTACCTCCCCCACGCGACGGTCATAGGTAGGATGCGCATGTAACTGTCCGTACTCCTGTGGGGTATGGAAAGAACTAACGTTATATAGGCGGTATTCCCCCAGCGTAAGGCGTTGAAAAACATCTACTAAGGGGTCGGAGGTTGGGATGTTATCTGCGGGAAAGGAAGTGGTATTTGCGACGGTGGTTTCATTGGTTGAAGGCATGGGTGCGGTTGAGGTAGATGGTTGAGGTGCGGTTGAAGTGGATGGTTGGGTTGGATGAATGGGTGTCTTGACTGGTACAAGCACATCATTAGGGCGATACAACATATTGCAGGTTTTGAAGGGGGGAGGATCAGCTTTTACGGTGTAGGACTTCCCCTCGTACTCAAATTTTATGCATCTATGTAAGGTGGAGGGAACGCATCCCATAGCCCGGATCCAAGGGCGGCCTAACAGCATATTGTATTGGAACTCTCCCTCAAGGACATAGAAGAGTTCGGGTAAAGTACGTGGTCCTACACGAATGTTAAGGATCACGGTGCCTAAGGTAGAAGTAATAGCATCATTGAATGACCGCAACATGATGGGGTTGGCACACATGCAGCTAGAAGGGATATTCATTTGTTGGAAGGCTTTTGAAGAGATGATGTTTAGGCTAGCGCCCCCGTCAATCATAACACGACGTACCCGAATGTCCCGGACATAAGCTGAGATGAAAAGAGCAGGGTCAGGATCTTCAGCACCAAAGTCGATAATTTCGTCTTCGGAGAAACTGACAGCAGCGGCTTGCTGTACAGAGACAGAAGTGGTTGGGGAGATAGGTTGTTTGGTGAGCGAAGCAACGTGATTGGGTGTTAGAATAGAGGTAACAGGAAAGGTTTCATTAGGTAAGACCTCTATCCCTTGAAGGATTTCAACGAGAGCCTGTCGATGAGATTCAGAAGTCTGAATGAGATCATACAGTGTCATTTTTACAGGTGATTGGTGAAGCTGTTTGATCATGGTTCGGTGGGCAACTCCATTAGAGACGGGGTAAGCGGGTCCTCGAATAACCACTTTAGGTGGTGGTGCGATCGGGATGGTGGACGGAGAAAGAGAGGACGCAGGTGTGCTTTCTTTCGCTTTCTCATTATTTTTCTGCCCTCGAGTAGCAACACTAATCATATTGATCTCGTGAATACGAGAGGAGGAAGACGGTAGGGATAGGTCATGGTCTTCGAGAGGTGGGGCTGTAATAATGATAGATCTTGGTGAGGCGGGGACAGGTGGTATAGGAGAGGGAATTGAAGCTAAAGGTCTCTCTCTTCGTAAGTTGTCTTTCTTAACTTTTTTATCTGAGAGAGGTGACTGACGAAGTATGGCTTTCAACGCTTTGCATCCCTCTACGTCATGTCCTGGTGTGCGGTGGTAAGCGCAGATTTTAGACTCATCATAACCTATAGGTCGAGGTTTAGATGGATCATAAGGTCTAAGTGGGGGTAGGGAAATGGTCGCATTCTCCACCAACATAGCAAGGATTTTGGCGTAAGACCCTTTGAGTGGGTCAAAGTCAGAGGAAAATGAGGCTATTGACTGGGTAGTTTGTGGTAATGACGGGGTATGGTTGGTTTGTATGGTTGGTGGTTTAGCCAAGGGGTTTTGATAATGGGTTTTAACTAAACGTGGCTTCTTTGGCGCAGAAGCTATGTTTAGCTGGTTAGATGATGAGGCCACAGATGATGTGGTATCAGAAAACAACCACGGAGAAATAGGAGTGGCAGCAAACAATTCTTTTGATGATGGAATTTGTTTAGGGTTGGTAGGTGGACAGGATACGCGGGGTGACGGTGTTGCTATACCCTTGGATTTCTGTATGGGTGCAGAAGGCGTAGGTCGCTTTAAAGAAAACGCAGGAGGTATGATATATTGATGCAAGGTAGAGGGATGGGGTCCCAATATGGAAGGTAGGTGTGACGACGAGGGTTTTAGTTGTGATAGAGGCATAGGTTGAGGAGATTGAGTCTGTCTCCTAATGGGATGGACGGCTTTATTTTTAGATAAATCAAGCCGCTTAGGTGGGTGTGTTAGACTGGGTATTGGTGAGGTCCCAAGCGTAGGGGAAGATTTGGTTAGGTTAATAGAAGTGGATGAGGTATTTGGTAGAAATGAGGGGGGTGAAGATGAGGACATAGGCATTTTAAGCTTCTGTAAACACTTCGGGTATATGGTAGAGGCATCTGTATCGGTCATCTGCATTTGAGTAGAATATGGCGTACTCAAACGTTCCCATAGGACTCATCTATCTTCTGGGAAAAGACAGTCCTCACGTGTGAATAGGAACTTTTGTATGGAAGAAAGGTGGGTTGTGATTCCGGTCCACTGTGGGTGTGATATAGGGGGTAGATGAGGCACTGTATCAATGGGCGTTAAGAGGTCAACCGGTCGCTGAAAAGATTTAGGCGATGAAGAACTAATAGGTAGGAGGGCGTGTTTGAGAGGATCCGTCATGTTTAAAGAATGTGGTGATGTCGGTTCAAGAGGTTTCTCGTCTAAGGATGACAAAAGAATTGGCGAGCCTTCCTCTTGTACAGCAAGAATGGTAGAAGGAGACGTTTGGGAAATAGATAAATTAGATAACATCCGCTCACAGTCTTGCAAGGATGTGGTGTAAGAAGGCTCATTTGTGAGAAGGGAACTCTGGGCAGTTAATTCCTTGATGGGTAAAGGAACGGCCAGGATTTCGTCTTGTCTTGATGGTGATGAAGGGGGTTCTGGTTCCTGCATTAGTGAAGAGGCTTGATTCAGAATTTGTTCGATAGAGGTTTTTGGCTGGGAGTCGAAGACTGCATGGATCTCGTGAACGCTCTCCTCGGCTAAGATATCTTGGTTTATGTTACTGTTAGAAGAGTGGTTCGGGAATGGTTTGTTGAATATTTTCAAATTTCGGTTAGCAGGGGCATTAGGATTATCGAGGGTTATATCCCCCGCATCAACCATTTCCTGCACTATGTTTTTCAACATCTTGCAGTTTTCATGACTGTGTCCCTTCACGCGGTGGAAGTTACAGAAGTCATTTTCTTTGTACCAAGAAGGTATGGCGCGAGTGGAATCAAACCCGGAATGAGGTTTAACAGGAGGTAAGGTAATAGCTCCTGCTTTAAGCAATTTTTCCAAGATGACACCATAAGTTTCTCCCAAGGGGGTGTAATTGATGGGCTCGGCTTTATACTTATAGGTGGTTTTTGGTGGGGTATTAGACGGTGGTTGGGATTTGACCATCACCGCGTGCACAGCTCCTTTTGATTTCGAAGCAGTCGATGGGTGAGGATTGGTGGTGTTAGGTTTATTGGTGGAATCTTGGGTTCAGAAATTGGGGTTTTTGTTACGCAACCGCAATTTCTCTTCCTCTAAGGCTCGAATCTCTAGTTTTCGAGCCATAGTAAAGGCCTCGTCAAATGTGCGGAAAGTTTGAATTTGGAGGGTAGGAGAGATGTGCTTAGCGCAGGCCCGCGTAAAGAGTTCAATAAGTTCGGCCTGAGGTAAGGCATACGTAAGTTGGTTGATAAGGCCCCGCCATCGTCCAACGAAATCTGCGATAGATTCGTCTTCAAATTGTCGGATGGCATAGAGGTCGGTGATAGATACTTTCTTGGCAATGTTAATGGAGAAATGATCCAAGAAAGATTGGGCTAGTTGGTTAAAAGAGAAGATTGAGTGCTGGGTTAAAGCACTGTACCACTCCAAGGCGGGTCCTGATAAGGACATGGGAAAGGTGCGGAGTAGTAAAGCATCGTCATGAGCAATCAAATAGCAGGCATGTCTAAATGATCGCAAGTGTTGTTGAGGGTCCTCCTTACTATTAAAACGGGTAAATTTTGGTAATTCCCATTGAGGAGGATATGAATGAAGGGGGACAGAAGGGTGGATAGGCTCCCGAAAAACTTGCTCGTATGTCAAGGCGCTACGACTTCCCGAAACAGAAGCCTCCAGATTTTGCATTTTGTCCATCATTTGTTTGATGAAATCCGTGGTTGGATGAGATGATGGTGCGGTTGTGGTGAATGGAGGCAAATTGGGCCAAGGGCCTCCACTAGACAATGGTGGGGTTAAGTGTTGATAAGGTATGGAGGACGAATATGTTGAGGCGACCGAATAGGGATGTCCTATATAAGATGTTGAGGTCACTGGATATGTGTGTGGGAATGAAAAGGTGGGCGGAGCTTGAGAAGGAAAGCTCGTGTGGATAGGTGGCAGAGAGCAAGTCATGAACGGAGCAGTCTGCAAGAGAGACGAGGTAGGAGCAGTCGGCGGTAATGACATGTGGGGCCCAAGATTAACCAAAGGAAAGCCAATCTGTGTCGTATGAACCTCTGAAGCCACTGGATTGGGAGACGGGGCTAAGGATGCAGCAGGCAAAGCGGAGCTATCAGGCGGAGAAGGAGCTAAATGAGCAGCTATACTAATAGGCATGCCAACAAGGAGTTGACCATCGGGCGTACGGTCAGGGGCATGAGACAAATAGTATTGTACAGCGCTAGGATTAGCATCCAGAAATTTGGCAAATTCCTTATCTCCTACAGGAATTTTAGGAACCTCGCTGGTATCCGTAGGATTCCCTATAGAATGTGAAGGGGGTGATTCAGGAAAAGGCACAGAGCAGGCATGTGAAACCATGGCGGCGGCTTGCTTTCGAGTGATAACAACCATGGACAAGAGTACACAGTAGGGTTTCAATCTATCAGGAACAGAAACAGCCTCAGAATGTTGAAATTGGTAAGTTGCTGGTTTGTCAGGAACTGTAAAAGACAGTAACCGATATCGGTCTGCTAACCGATGTCGGTTAGACTATAGCCGACGTCGGTCAGTTAACCGATGTCGGTGTAATAAGACTGGTATAAGAAAATATAAGAAGCTGCTGATTTGAGTTTTTAACAATGCTTAGTACATCTATCAAATTGTTCTGAAGTGATAACTGAAACAGTGTATGACAGAGAAATAGAACTGAAAACAAACAAGATACACAAACAAATAAACAGACTAACCCTAGGATTAGTGTTTATCAATTTGAGCTTATGCCCTTAGACGCAGAATGATGTCAGAATCCTAAACACAAGACCTAGGGGAAATGTCAAGTTTGTTTTGGCTTATAAGGTTACCTCAATCGGGCGGAGGAATACCGCGGAGAAGGGGGGATGTTTTGAGCTGTTGTGTTAATTATGAAGTGATTCGGTATGTGTTGTGCAGTGAAAGTAAGATTAATTTCCTGTCAATACCGTGGAAATCACCCCCACGTGTACGACCTGTTACTTAGTCTATGTTCACTAGAATTGAAAACAGCAAGCAAGAATGTAATGCACGTGTTTTAAACCCAAATCGAAAATGATATTCGATGAAGCAAAAGAGATGACTTTCACTAATGCAAAGATGTAAAAGCAAAGCAAGTTCTTTTACCAAAATAACAAAATACCTTGTGAATATCTTTAGAAGAAGAAAACAGCAAGTATGCTCCCTATATGAAAGCAAGCAAGAGAAACAGAAACCCGAAATGGGTCCCACCGGGCGTGCCAAAATGTTTCGCACGGAATGTTTCAACTTTTGGGAATAGAGTTGCTTCTATCCTTTCATTCCTTTAAGAAACAGATGAGGGTTAGGGCTAGGAGGAATACCTGTTGAATGTCGAGAGGGTGTGCGCGTACCGTAGAGAAAGATCAGATCGACTGCGAAGAACTCCTTTTTGTCTGGGAAGAACTACCTGCAAATAAGAATACAAGACCACCAGATTTTGATTAGACAATAAATGAGGGAACTGCCTTGGGCCCAGGAAATATAAAACTTCCTTTCGAAGGTGGTCAGTTCCCCTGCTAATATGAATTAACACAAATTCTAACAAATAAGCTATTGTCCAATTACAATTTGTTTACCTTATTAGAACAATAGAGAAAGGGCTGGTCTTGGTTTAGAATCAAGGTGACCGATGCCGGTCACTGTAACCGGTACCGGTTGGCTCTAACCGATATCGGTAGGGGCAATGTTTTAGGGGCTTTTGGTGAAGGCTGGTTGTAAGGTGGTTGTGTTGTTTTATAAGGCTGATAAATGGGTGGGGTTGGGTAATGGGGTGATGAGAAGGACTCAGAGAATACGGGGGGTGTTCTTGGGGGTAATGTAAGGGTGGAGGAATGACAGTTAGATGTAGTGTGTTGCTGGGTAGTAGATCTAGGAATAGACTTATGATGGCAGTGGTTCAGAAATTCAAGAAATGTTATTAAAAGAACGTATAAGACTTACTAGTTATTGATGGAAAATGCAGGTTCTGGGACTGTGATGATGAAGACAGGGCTCAAGTAGGATGATCTGACAACCCAAGATGAGTTATCTCCTCTCCTGATACTCCGATGAGTGTCACAAGGCTCTGGTTACTCAGTTGTAGTTTTTGGGCTTGATGTCCTTCTCTGCAAACTCTTCTTCTTTCTTTCACTTGTCTCTGTTCAGCCAAGTAAATTTTGGCTTCTTCCAATGATTTCTCTCTCGGATCCACTAAAATCCAACCCCTTGTTTTTGGTTGGGAGTGGTCATTTACAAGGAATCGATGGCGGTTACGTAACCGACGGCGGTTGAGTAGGAACCGGTATCGGTCAGGTCAAAGCGGGCTATTTTTAGTAAAATAGCCAGCTTTTCCTCTTTTTCTCCCGAGGGATTAGTTGCGGGCTTGGTCAAGTCATTATGAGGTTGGTTTTAGGTGTGGGTGAGGAGTAATTAGTCATGGGTGTGGATGTGGACCAAGTTATAGGTCTTAATTAGGTTAATTTAGGGTTAAGACTAGGTCATGATGAGGTGGCGAAATGAGGTGGCAGGTATGGCGATGTGGATTTATTAATTATAAGGTAATTAATAAATAATTGTGTAAGGTTTAGGTGATGAGGTTAGGTTGCGAAATGAGATGCGGGGCACAGGGGGTCGTAAGGCACAAATTTGGTGTCTACACCTTGATGTGCCTGTCGTGTCATGCCTTCTACCTGGATTTTTCTTGCTTTTGACTCCAACGTGCTATGACACACCTCTCATCTAATAGTATAAACTTTTCAATTATTTATTCCAATGCTTGATCATGAGCTATACCTCCCACATGTGTGATACACAAATAAGGTAACATGAATTCCATGGGAAGAACTGCGTCTGCACCATACACCAACTAAAAGGTGTTATCTTATTCAACCATTTATAGGTTGTTCTATATACCTAAAGTACAACATAAAATTTATCATCCCAATCTGTCCTTCCAAAATCACAAATCTTTGTGAAATTCTAGTTAAATATCTTGTTGAAAGCCTCAATAGACCCATTTTCCTGAGGGTGATAAGGTTTTGTATTGTGGTGTGTGACCATAAATTCATCCAATAATATCCTGATTGTCACATTCAGGAAATGAGTGCCCTTATCACTTGTCAAACTCAAAGGACATCCATACCTGGTAAGAATATTTTCCCACAAGAACCTTATTGTACTGTAGCCGATGTACAATCCTTTGTAGGTTCTGCTTCCACCCATCTTGTAATATAATCTGTGCAAGTGATGATGTAGTGCGATCCATTTCTACATGCGGCTGGGGAAATAGGACCCACAAAGTCTATTGCCCATTTTTCAAAAGGCTCTACACTATTAATAGGCCTCAAAGGCATTTCATCTCTCTACCCAATTTTTTCAAGGTGCTAACAGTGATCAAACACCTTATAATACTCCTTCCAATCCTTGTACAAGGTTTCCCACGGTAAACCAATGATTAGAATCTTACACGTGGTGGCATCACTTGTATAGTGTCTACCTGTAATACCACCATGAGCCTCCTCCATGATTTCCATGCACTCATGATTCAGTACACACTGACGTAATACTTCATCTCGACCTAGTTTTTATAAGTCACTAGTGATCAACATGAATGGTGCGGCGTAAATTTCAAGTTGTTTCTTTTCCAAGGCTTTCATTCCTTCTAGTGCCATACCCATGCGTAAAAAGATAATAATATTCTCTAATTCCAAGGGCACATGGTTTAACCCGTATAACTATACATCCAACATTATATCTTCAATACTCTGTGCATCCTCTCCTGATTGAATCCTTGATAAGTGGTCTATGTCAAAATTACTTTTGCCTATTTTACCACAACTGTAAATTCAAACTCTTAGAATAATACAACCCATCAATATATGCACCCCTATAAAATGGGCTTATTTACCAAGTATTTCAATGCCATGTGATCTGTATAGAACACAAAAGGTGTTGCTAGCAAGTACTATCTGAACTTATGCAACGCGTAGATCATTGACAAAGCTTTGCGCTCCGTAGTTGTATAATTCTGTTCTGTAAGAGTAAAATTTCTACTAGCAAACTAGATAGGATGACCTACAATACCTTCTCCAAGCTGAGCTAGAACTGTGCCAATGGCCATGCCAGAGGCATCCACATGTACGTGAAAGGGGAGATTCTAGGAAGGAAAATGTAAATAGGTGATGTAGTTAGCCTTTCCTTCAGCACTTCGAATGTGCGTTGTTGCGGTTCTCCCCAATAGAAATTCCCTTTACCTTTTAATAACTCCTCCAAGGGCATGAAAATATTAGCATATCCTTTGATAAATTTTTGTAATACCCTGTGTGTCCCAAGAATCCGGCAACCTCACTCTAACTAGTGGGTTCCTCCAAGCCTAAAATGATTGCAACCTTAGCTAGATCTACTAATAAACCCTCCTTGCAGATGATATGCCCTAGTAGAGCTCCAAAAGGTGTAGTAAATAAGCACTTTTTGATATTTAAAGAGATGTTTAACTATCTGTACCTCTCAAACATTAACCACAAATTGTCACAATGATCCTTGATAAGCCCATATATGGTCCAATCATCTAAGTAAACCTATAAGAATTTGTGAGTAAACTCCTTGAATGCATGAAAATATTGCAGGTGCATTCTTCAATCCAAAGGGCATCACTATGTATGAAAAAATTCCCCATTCATTGGTGAAAGTTGTCTTCTCTTGATCCTTGTTAGTAATTCTTACCTGATGATACCCAGAGAATCCATCTATAAAAGAGTAAATTTCAAACCCTACAACAATGCCTTCCAATATTTCCTTAGTGAATGGTGTAGGGAAAGGATCAATCACACATGAAACATTCAGCTCCCTATAGTCCACAAAAATCTTAATTCTTCCATCTTTCTTTATGTTGATTACCATAGGGCTAACCCACTATGATTCCTCTACAGGCTCAATAATGCTAGATTCCAACATCTTGTCTATTTCTTCTTCAAATTTTATGCACAGGTTAGGGTTCATCCTGTAAGGTCTCTTCCTAACCAGGTGCACACCTTCCTTTAACTTAATTTTCATCTCACCCAAAGATTCATGCACCCCTTTCAAATCATGGTAGCCCCTAAGAAACAAGTCCTGGAAATCACGTAATAACTCAATTATCTTAGCCACCTCAGAGTCAGACCAATAATATCCAATTATGGCCTCCTTGGGTTTAGTAGTTGTGCCAATGGTCACTTTCTTTATCTTCATAGGTTCATGGTAGGCACGTGGCTTCTCATCCACAATGTCTAATAATTCATGTGTACCCTTTGAATGATCTATGTCCAACTATTCCACTTCTTCATTATCCACTATAGATCATATTTCCTCTCTCCTTCTCTAGGCAAGTGCACTCAAGAAGTTTTGCATCTATCTCATCTACTTCATCAAAATGCACTTCTATATCTAACTCACCAAATAACTCTTGAATGATTTCTTCAGCCTTTGCACTATCTCCCTTGGTCAATTGCTTCATAACCTATAATGCCTCTTTCATCAGAGGTTTAGTGGACAAGTAGTCAAAATTTTGGATCATTCCTGTAGTCAAGTGTTGCCAATTTCCAGTCTCCTTGTGTAGCTCCGCATAAACATACCAAGTGCACACACAACCTTGCAAGGTGGAATAAAGTTTTTGCACCCATAATGAAGGTGGTAAATATTCCTGCCCCTCTGTCTAGAGTCTCTCACACTACTAAACGTGGTGCTGAAAAATATTGTTACCATGATATTCACATATTTGAGTAGGTGCATTACACCTGAGAAACCAGGATGATAGAGAAATTATCACTTCTCTCCATTCTATGAGATTATCCCTATGAACCATCCACCAGTGCGCTACTGTCCCACGTAGGGTATACAATAACATATTCCTTATTTCCACTTGATCCTTCCACTGTACTTCCATGGCTCGGAGGAATACCTTAAGGTTTCCTTTGCCAGTGTACCAGGGTATAGGGTTGTTGCCTATCCTCCTAACACAATGTTTCCTGATTACGTGCACATATGCACTTATTACTCTGCACCCAATCATATTTTAAGTGTCATGTGCCTAATTGTCATAGGTGATACTTGTAGTATCAGTGATGGACTATACATCATCCCACTAGAGAATTCCTTCCTATGATGGCTCAAGCAATTCCAGATCTCGAATAGTGTGCACATAATTTTTGTTCAGGTCTTCTTCACTTAAGGGCTCAACATAAGGTACATATTTCCTGTCTGTCAAAGGGATAATAAATCATTCTTCCTTGTTCTCAAAATGGATATATCTCTTATTGAACCACAGATCAACATTATTTACATAGCACCAAGGGATCCCAAGTAGAGCTGCAAAGCTATCTTATTCTACAAGCACTAATACCTCAAAGTCCCCAATGAACTTGGCTCCCTTTATAGTAATGGATGTATCCTTAAATACTCAAAGTGGCGTGGCCTTATTCTGATTTTCCATATACAACACATTAGAAGATGATTGCAATGAAGGTATACCCATCTGAACCCATGCATCTAAGGTAAGAAAAATCACTTCTGTGCCTGTGTCAATCAAAATATTGCTCAAAATAAATCCATATACAAAAACATTAAGAGTGATCTCCTTGTCATAATCCAAGCTATGGGGAGGGAGATTAGCATGTAAAATCTATCGTCCAGTTTCAATACTAGTGTATGGAGTGTTTCCTTTCAGCTAGCTCCATAGTAATGGACTAATGTTCTCCTAAAATAACATCTTGCATACTTCCTTCAGATCATCAACATCCAACTGGAAAGTATCAGCTACCTTTTTTTATTCTAACTTCCATGACTATTCCTTTAAACACTGAATTTCACCCTGCAAATTTTGAGTACCTCCATAGTTTCCTGATAAACCTCCTTCTGACGTGTAGGGTTTGGGTATTTTTCATGTAAAACCTCCTCCTTAGTGATGGTAGGTTTCTGTTGTAGTGTTTCTCTAGTGTGCGCAGCCTCAACGTGTATAGTAATCTTCACAGGTACTACCTCAGGATCTGGTGTTAACTTTGACATCCATTAGTTTTCTGCGATGCACTGTATCCTAACCATCCCTACACCCTTGTTCTCCTGTTTTTGCTTCTTTCTCAGATGTTCATATAAGTCTGGACACTCTTCATAGTTATGATTATTTCTATAAAATAAAAAGTAATGTTCTGAGGACATTCACGCTTGTAATGGTTAGATAATCTGCATGTATAACATGTTCCATGAGGGAACTTACCTCGTCCACCACCATGGCCTCGACCTCTAAATCCACCATGGTATCCTCGGCCTCTACCACAACCTCCCTCAAAATGCCCTTCATTTTGATCATATCACCCTTGAGTGTGTTCATGATCATGTCACTCACCTTTATCCTTAGATTTATTCAAAACCCCAGTCTGTCATACACCAATATCAAAGACATCATGGATCTGATCAATCAACCTACAATATTCTGTATTGTGAGTTGTGAACCAATAAATTTTATAGTAGAAGGAAATGTTCTTTCTTATCGAGAGTTGTAATAATGGACAAAAACTTGCATCATGGTCCAAATGACATATCTCACATTTTAGTAACAAGGAGACTATCCTTAGTATGCCCCTCTACTGCAAAATATGTGTACCAAATTCCACTATGTGTATCATGTGTTGTATTGGCTGATAGTTTCTCCAACTGCTTTGTCATTTCTACGATCTAAGCTTCCAAGAATTTTAACACTCCAGTGTCTATGCTCCCGACTACCTCAGTGTGCAGAGCTACTTCAAGTGCATCACATGGGTCTGTATAAGTCTTATGTGAGAGTGCCCTCCCAAAAGGCGTAATCAGGCCTCTCGATGAACCATTTTTCATGCTGACTTGCATGGATATCATATGATAGTTTAGAAAAGAGTGTTTTGAAATGAGCATCATATTCCAAGAAACTCTCAGTAGTGCTCTGCTTGATGTCCTTGAGTGTGCTTATAATTTTATGCTCAAACTTAGGTATATAAAGTTACTTAATGAAAGCATCCCATAACGCTGTATAATCCAAAAAATTCTGATCAGGGTCAAACTTTACGTACCAACTATGTGCGCGTCCTTGCAATGTAGTTACAAACTGACTAGCCTTGTGCTTTAAAGTTGTTATTACTTTCGTGCACCACAGTATCTCTCACATATTCACATGCTCAACAACATCTTCTATTACCCTATACTATGGGAGATGAAATGACATATCCATGTAAATATTATTGGGCTGGTGAGGACCATGCCCACTAGATCCAGAACATCCTGTGTTACCTTTACC
Organism: Taxus chinensis; assembly: GCA_019776745.2. Lineage (NCBI taxonomy): Eukaryota > Viridiplantae > Streptophyta > Pinopsida > Cupressales > Taxaceae > Taxus > Taxus chinensis. The sequence continues at coordinate 622,444,264 of CM034153.1, read as the reverse complement.
TCCTGATCCACCAGATTTTCCAGATCGTGAGTTACCTGTTCCACCCTATCCTCCACCTATAGCAATAATTGGACCAGAGGATGCACTACCTTGTGTCCCAATAGTGGTGCTAAAATGAATTCCTACAGTTTATGAAGTTGTGCTACTCCCCGATGTGATTCCAAAGTTCTACGTGCATGTGTTCTGTGCCAATGACGTGCCTAAAAAGGTTCCTCTAACCGGTCCTCCAAATAATAGGGAAGATGTCTTCCCAGCCATAGATGCACTTACTATATGATTCACTCCTAAACTTTCTAATAAGTCAACTTTACCTCTTGCTACTCTACTACCCAAACTAGCTTGTTTACTACTGGCTGTACTAAAAACTAGAAAACCAAGCACAAGGGCTAGGTTGCAAGGTATATTCAGATGCACACCCCCGGCCCAAGTTTTCTCTGCTGACGCGCTCTCATAAGAGGTTAATGAGGGTTCTCTGTCATGTTTTACCCAATGGGAAAGTTCTAGATGCTCTGGCTCCATGTCCTCTACGTGAGCTCTAAATCCTTCATGAGCCATCTCTCTCCTCAATGCCATCCATTCTACAATCTCATGCTACTTCCATAAATCCCTCTCACACACCTCATTGTACTTAATCCTCCTTTATTCTCTTTGCCTCTCTACTGCTAGGTCCTCCATTCTTCACCACACCTACTCCTACCCCCGTGCATGGTGGGGTTTAGCTATCCATCATATTTTTTTCCAAATTCAAGGTTACCAATAAGATTTTGATTTCCATTGGAATGCCTTGCAGATAGGTTCCCCTCGGATAACGTAAAAACTAAAAATCAGCTACCTCCAGGCAAGAATAAGTGGAAATTGAGTAGTCCAAAATATAACTATTCATAACTCCACAAAACCAAGTGTCCATAAGGAGTGTCCAAATCAGATCAACATCATAGAGGGTCTGAAATTATTCTTTCATCTAGAAAAGTGTGTGAAACCTCTAATTACTTTTAGATGCATAAGAAACCAGCCACTTGTATAACTCTATTGGGAAGATAAAAAAGAAGTTCTCATATAAGCAGTCATATAGATTCTGATCCACCCATGCGCGTGCATCAAACCCAGATCCAGTGTTGAATCTCCAAGCATACTCTTCTTCTAGATCTATTATCCACTCCTCAACACTTGCCAAGGTCAACTGATACGTCTTCATCACACAAAATGCTTGAAAACAATTGAAAAAGAGGTCTTGAAAATGAAACCAATGACATAGCATAGAATTTACAGTAAATTACCCAGGTGCGCTGACACATCACTAAGCCAGAGATGAGTGCTCACCCAAAGCACAGAAAGGTGCCAGGTACCTCTTTAGAGTTGCTTGTGTAGAATGTTAGGACAAAATGATGTTTAAACACATTCAGATTCATAACCAGTAATAAACAATCCCATAGTGCATAAACCAGATCTAGATCTTATATTATATGGAAGATGAACTAAACAATGACTATAACAAGATTTACCATACAATAACCATATTTAGTCATGTTTAATACCATTCTCCAACCAATATTATCCATTCCATTTATACTATAAAAACACAGAAGCTTCATACACTGTAATAGTATCTCAATGAGTCATGCATGTAGCAAAACCAGTAGCATAAATGTATAATAATTCACACACATACATACATACTAAACCATGTAAATCAATACACATATATAGGGGTGGGGACTTTCCTTTCACCACCCATGGACTTCTCAAAATAGTTCACATGCTAATAATAGCCACGTGCCTTTACAATAAGATGCACAACATGCAAGTGCTCTAATAATATATTTCCTATAGTTAACTCTCAGTAGAAATCCTATTGTTAGCTCAAACTATGTATGGCGCTCAGCTATAGCTTGTTCCCAAAATACCATTGCGTGGACTGCAAGTCTTCATGTATTTGTGTGCTCCGCAAGCTATCTCCAAAAATAGACCTTATCCAAAAAAATGACTAATTCTCGAACGCAGTGTTCTGGTACACACTTATTTCGTTATTCTCTCGTGCCTCTGAATGCGCCTTGCCTCAATGTGTGCATCCTCCATATGCCTTCATCTTAGAGCAATAAGTTATCTACTCAACATAATATTGTTTTATTTATTTTGGTATTTTCAAATTGATTTGATGTAGTTTTTGTGACATCTATTTTTGGAACACTATTTTTCAGATATCGTAATTAAATGTAAGACAATAATAAATAAAGTGTAATGAATCAAACACAGTTTGAGTTATCCATAGATTACATATTTTGTGTTTTAAATACATAAACAAATTTTAGGTTATCCATCTTACATATTTTGATTTGAGGTGTTAATTATACAACTGCAAATACAAATGTTCTTAATGATGATACTGGATTGGTGCATCTTCTAACTCTGAAGATGCAAATATCGACTATGAGGAGGCTATTGAAAATGGATATTTTTAGCTCTAGTTATCATTTAAAATGTTATAGGTATCAAATTACGTTATAATAATCATGTTTTATATATTTAGTATTTTGGTATTTTCAAACAAATTTGATGTTTTGTTTATGACATGCATTTTTCACTATTTTACAAGGCCTTTAGATATGCATTTTTTATCATTGTTCTATATGATTTTCTCCAGTCAGCATTGACTATGCACTACAGTCTCCAGTCCCCATCGACCTGCACACACTTGATTTAATTTTCTTAGATTAGATCTACATTTTACTTTATCTTCATTGCATTTTAGTTTCTATCTTATATCAAATCTTGCTACATCCAATCTATCACCATTTTATCTTATCTTTATTGAAAACTTTATTTGACATCTATACTAGGAAGATCTCACTTCTCGAGACTAAAATTGTCAAGCAACCCACCCATATATCTAATAGTCCATTACTTGTGTTGAGTTCTCTTTATTTACATGTCATCTAGCTATCTGTAAATGATGATATCTCATTTTGTGCATGTATACATTGTCATCCCACCTAGAGGTACCTTAAACCCTCTCATACTTGGATTTTCTTGTTCCCTTGTTATGATTTCAATAATGTGAAACATGTAGCGAGGAAACTTGTACAACATAAAGTGTAATGATTCAAACATAATTTGAGTTATCCATCTTACATATTTTGCATTTTACATACTTAAACATAATTTAGGGTATCCATCTTACATATTTTGCATTGTAAATAATTAAACTTTCAATTAAAATAATGAGATTCCATTGCAATGTGCAAACATATCTTATTGAAAACCTATATGAAATTAGTGCTACAGAGGTGAGGTTTTTGAAGCTTCTAGTTATATAACATCTATGGTCCTGTGTACTTAGGCCATCTGTATTCTACATGTACTTTAGAGTTTTATTACTTAGCCAATAACTATATGAAAATAATTAAAACTTTTTATTACTAATGTTTTCATTTTCAATGCAGATAGCTTCCATTTTCCAAGAAGCTGGTATGCATGTAGTTTGAATTTTACAAGTATGCATGGTATTTTCCAAGAAGCTAGTATGTGAAGAAACCTGATATAGAGTTCAAATTTTACAAATAGAGAGAATAAGATTTTGTTATTTTGGAATTTTGATTGCATGGTTTAAAGGTACTTGTAATTTAGGGCATTTAATAGAAGACCTTAAATTTGGTAGCAAATTATTTATACGGTAATATCAAATGTATTTTCTGAATGGTCAAAGTATTAGCTGGAATAGAATCATTACACCAGTCTGCTTCAGTAAGGTTTTATATCAATATCTTTGTATTTATTGAAACAAGAAATATTGAAGGTACTCAGGTCATGTGAAATGTGGTAGTTAATTAAATTACGTGTAAAAAAATGAGATTCCATGCAAACCATTTCAACGTGCAAAAATATCTTGTTGAAAAACTATCTGAAGTTCTTATAGATAATAGAAGTACAAAATGATAACATTCTTCAATTTAAACAAATATTCAAATTTCAAGTTTCAAACTTCAACATTTTTCAACAAATATAATTATACTTGTAGCATATGCTCAAACTTCTTCCCCACACCCATTCTCCTTTTATGTTTCTTTTGTGACTTTTGTGTCACTTTTTCCAATCGCTACTCTATTCCCTGCTTCGAGAATTCAAGAATTTACAAGGTCCTCCAAAGTAATATTTAAGTTCTTAAGAATTTCTTCATCTTCCTTTAAAGAATCTCTAGGGGATAACAAAGAAGGATCTATAGCTGCCTTTGTTTTGAACAAAATATCTGCATCCATGTCATTCTCTTTGATAATCTGCTTTAGAGTATTGTTTTTCTTGTTAACCAAAACAATAGTCTGTTCAAGATCCATTGCTGGAAATAAATTTTTCCAAGCTATTTCCAAGTGAACTTGGATTACCTTTTCTTGAATTTTAAAATTTTCATATTTTGACTGCAACAAAAAAATTGAGCTCTATCAAAACATATTATTAAAAATTGAAAGTAATAAAAATATGATTTAAAATTGAATGTTGTAACTTGTAATTCATAAGAATTACAACAACTTTATCTAGATTTCAGCATTGGAAATTTCCACTAGATCATTTTACTTTGACCATTTAGTGTAATATGTCTAGGCTTCAACATTAATATTCTCTGATTAATTCAAAATTTTATCTAAAACATTGTCTTGATAAGTACTGTTATATGTTACAGTCCCACCTTGTACTTGGTTCAGTAAGACATCTATCTTAGCTGGATGATTTTGAATTGCAACATATAAACTATACCTTTGGCTATGATTATCAAAAATATTATTTATCTCCTTAATTAGCACTTTAGCCCTTATCTCCCACTGTTTGAGTTGTCTTATACTAGGCATAACAATTTCTTGGACATGGGCTTCACAATCATTAGTAATCAAGCTATCCAAAGAAAAAATAGTCAACTAGTCACTATCTAAAGAGGATGGAGAGGATGGTGGGGTTGAGGCTTGAGGTATGTGTGCTACATTTTGTTTCCATTGTGTGCCATAATCCTATTTATGCATTAAAATTAACTTAAATATTAAAACTAGAAGTGATTTAAAAATTTAAAAATTGACAAGAAATTGATATGTATCAATGTTAAAATAAATACATCGAAATGGAAATAGACCCGCATGCCCTGAATCATATCATCTATATTAAAAACCTATTGGGTCATTGCTATCAATGCCCAAATAATATTCAACCAAATTGATTTTATTTAAAACAGATTTTCTCGTTGTACTGGGCAGGCCACTGAAAGAGAGATTGGGAAATTCGAAAGCAATGTTTAGTGTCTCGCTAGGGGCTAGAAGTGTCATACATTTACCAGTGGTCATTCTTCCTCTTGTTGGAACTTTGAGTCATAATGGTTTTACTGGTGGAGGAGGTGGAATAGTTTGAATAGATGGAGATGAACCAGAACGCACTATCAAGAACAAAATCATTACTAACTTGTATACAAAGTGTTAAAAATTTACAAACAAGAAACAATTTTATACCTTGTTGAAAATGAACTTACAGCGGTCGTGTATAAATTTGAAATGATTATGTGGGACATGTAGGTGATTTGAGTGTTGGAGCAGGAGGCTGCACTTGCTACGATTGAATAGATACATGTGACTAAACTGATTGAGTGGGTGATGATTGTAGCAGTAAATGTGGACGGTAGTCCAAAGTCCTTACAAAATGTTAAATGATAAATGCAAAAAACGTAAAAAAAACCAATATTGAATGTTAGGGGTATTACGTCTTAGTCATTTTACTAATTGAAACACTTGAGGTTGAGGTGACGAGTGAGAATCCATGTCAGATGTGAATATCCCAACGCCTTGACTTGTTGTTGAACGCTTCCTCATGATGCTACTTTTTGTGTGGAATGGAAACCAATGTGTTTTTGCATAAGGTAAAGAAACAAACAAAAGTTAATAATCTTACTAACATCTAAATGTAATTTGTAACATAAGTGAATAATCTTACTAAAATCAAAATATAATTTATTAACTTGTTCAACAATTGAAATGGACAATTGCTTCATCTAGTCATTCATGCAAGTAAGATTGGGTTCACCTTGTAAATTATGATATGCCTTTAAAATAAAGAGCAAAGATATAGTTTGAGGAACAAACAATTGGTTTTTCAACAAATCAAATATTAGTAATATCAGATTTTATCTTATTTGATAAGTATGTACACCAATCAATTTTTTTGATTTCGAATCATTGTGAGAATGTAGGCAATAGCCCAATGGGGAATATCTGCTTGCCTACCCTGCCAAACAATTATCACTTGAAAGATATCATGACAACAAGATTAATGTGTGCAACTCCTTACGCATCAAACCCTCATCTTGATTTGTTGATATTTTATGCAAAAAGTCATTAAATAAGAAATAAACACAATTTATATCAAAATAAAAATGTTAAATAAAACTGAAATTCGGAAAACTTAAAACACATACCATCAACATGGAAATTATAATAGGATTCAAGGAAAATCTTATCATCTTTTATCAAAGTGGATTTGGTTGTAACAAGGCTGAAATCTTTGATAGGAATGCATGTCAATTGATGAATATCCGCAAGATCAAGATTGAATTTGAATGTGCATCCGTATGGAAAATTCTAAGTGAATTGTCTGTCTACTGGATAAAATTACGAAAGGAGGTAGTTAAGAATGAAGAAATTTGTCTCGAATTGTGGTATGCTAACTAGTCCTTCAAACCCACAATCATGCACCCATTCCTTATACATTTTATTCAATTGTAAGACTACATTAATCTGTGGGAACATTAAATACATGTATTGGATCTTGGGTAGGGAAGTGGCTTAGATATTTTGAGCCACCATGATGTAGTTATGAAGACTGCACTCGAGAATTGAGACCTGAAGGCTAAAATAGTTAAATCGAGACCTAAATGGATACCTAGATTTTGTTTTAAACATTTTGCAAAATAAATCTGTAGGCTAAGAATTGATAGTTGAATAGGAAATTTGTAGGATGAGCAATGAGTTAAAAACGAGACTTGTGAACACTACAAGCACAGAGAAAAAAGTTGTGACAAGTGTGAAAAATGAGGGATGAAGGGGGTATTTATAGGGTAAGATTAGGGTTTTGGTATCGAGACATGTGGCCAGAAAAAGGCTGAGACATGTGACAACAAGTAACTAGAGATGAAAACAACAAGGACTAAGAGATGCATGACATTAAATTTTTTGACGCACGACATTATATTTTTTCTATCGTGCAGCATTTAATTTTTTGGAAACAAAATTTAATATTGTGCATCATCAAATTTAATGTTGTGTAACCAAAAAATTCAATCAGTAATGTCATGCGATAATAAATATTGTTGTCATGCAATAGAAATTCTTGATGTCGTTCAACATAAAATCTTGTTGTCGCATGAAAAGAAATATTGCTACCTTGTGACCGTAAATCGTACTGTCATGCACAATACTATTTGATGTCATGTGCTATCAAGATTTTTTGTCATGCAACAACATATTTTTTGTCGCTTGACAACAAAATTTGTTGTTGCTTGACAGTAAAATTTGTTGTCATGTGACAAAAACTTTTGTTGTCGCACGATAGATTTTTTTTTGTCATGTGATATCCACACCAACTTAGTTGATGTGCAAAACTTTAGATTCTGTTAGGAAAAAAAATTACTCAAAATTCCCAGAAAAGTTTCTTGTGTCGTGAAATTGGTTCTAGGTATATTTGTCAAGGATATTCCACCTTTAATTTCCTAAAGGTCTCTTAAAATAAAACCTACCTCGGTTAGATCCATAACCCTTTTAAGGATAGAAAATACAAATTACAAGACAATAAATGAATATGACAAATACACTCGACTCGTATCACAGGACAATTGTAGTTGTGATTCATCAAAAATCACACGAAGATCACAAGCCAATCACATTTGTGATTCCCACATGTGTTTGATTTTTTGTCTAAAAAGGTGTTGCAACAATTTTTATCTATTCTTTGTGCCTCAATTTCACTTCATCAAGACCTATAAAACTGAGATATGTGAACAAGAGAGCAAGATAACTCAAGTATAGCCTTAGTGCACTAAGAGTTAGGGGTCCAAGAGTTAAAACAATGGAATGATGGGGTTGAGTGATATTTTATATATTTTGAGTGCATAGGGGAGTGGGAAAAAATGGGTCCCGTGTGCATTTAACATGCCAATGGGTAGGTGTGATGGGACATAATTAAATGTAAGTGGGTGAGGGCTAGTCAATGAGTGGCAAGTTATGTTTTATCCGCATTTTTGTGGGGATTTATATTTTTTATTTTCTTTTATGGGGTTATTTTATTTTTTGGGATTTTTTTTGTTTTATGATGTTTTTGGTATTTTGAATAGGAGACCTCATGCACAAGGTGCATTTTCTAGTGTCTAAATTTTTCCCTTTTGGGTTGTGTGTTACTGTAGGAAAGATATAGTGAAAAAAATAAAGACGAGATGGGGGTCATCTAACCCTATGAAAATGGTTTTCTTAGTCATGGGATCAGATGGTTGATTAGATAGACACGAAGTTGGAAATGTGATTGATGGGCCAATTCAACTAGAGTCTATGAAGGGATAGATAGGTTGATTTCATGAGGCATAGACTATTGAGTCAATTGACTAAGGTGGTTTATTATTAAGTGTCATAAGATGAGATGAGAAGGTTTTTTTATGATTCCCTCCTCAAGTGACAATTTTCAAATCTATGGGTTGCCCCAGTGTAACACAGGATAAAATGCGGTGATTGAAGACGAGAGACAATGGACCTTGGGAAGGCATGATGAGTGGAAGTGAGGATAATGTTGCCCCAACCATATGCAGATAAAAAATTTATGAAGTACTAAAAAAGATGTGCAAACGATGAGGAACTAGAGAATAGGTAGAGGTGGGTTGATGGTGAGCTAGGCAAGAGAGATGGTGAGATACACAATGAGTGATCTAGACGGGCAATGCATTGAGATAGGTGATGAATAAGCTAGATAGTTGAGGCAGTGAGCTAGGTGGTGAGCTACGTGGTGAGTGAGCTATGCAGGTGAGGTAGAGAAATCTTGAGAGGTGAGATAGGTGGAAATATCGAGAGGTAAGCTAAATAGTGAGGCATAAAAATATGCGATGACTTGTGTAGTGAGCTAGATGGGAAAGTAAACAAGCTATGTGGCGAGTGAAATAGACATGCAAGCAGGCTAGGTGGGTGAGTTATGTAATGAGCTAAGTGGGTGAGGTAGTGAGCTAGGTGGTGACCTGCATAACGAGATAGGAAAGAAATGGAGTGAGCTAGGCATTGAGCTTCACGGTGAGCTAAGTGGGATAAGTAGTGAGCTATGTGGTGAGATAGGTGGGGCAATCTTGGGAGGATATTTAGGTGGAGAGCTCAGGAGATGAGATGGATAGCAAGCTAAAAAACTATGTGCTGAGCAAGGAGATGAGATGCATGGTGAGCTAGAGGTGGAAAAGGCAGTGAGCTAGGTAGTGAGACAACTAGATAGGAGAGATGGCTAGGTAGGTGAACTATTTAGTGAGTGAGATATTTAGGCGAGTGAGCTACAAAGTGAGTTGGCAAGAGTAAGATGGTTAGGTGAGCTGGTTAGTGCAAGATGGCTTGTTAAGATGGGCAGGGTGAAAATGTTCATCGAGATGGGTAGGGTGAGGTGGTCAGTGTCATATGGATAGGGTTAGCTAGCTAGGTGAAATAGGTAGCATGAATTGGCCAAGAAAGATGGGTGGCAAAGTGAGTCATGTTATAGCTAAGGTGAGTCATGTAGGTGGCGAGCTTTCGAGTTGTAAGGTGGGAGCATGAGGTTAAATCACTTAGGGGGTGAATTGCATTAACAACTCGCCAAACATGATCAAGGTAGCATGAGTTGCATGAGAAATTACAACGGTGAGAGTGAACAAGCTAGGGTGCAGGGTAATGAGAGTGAGGTGGGTAGGGAAAGTGAGGAAGGGGAGTAGGGTTAGGGGATCAAAATAGTTGGGCATATAGGGGAGGGTGTGTTGGGAAAAAATTTAGGTGAGTGAATGCAGTGAGTCGCTTGGGTGACTCACCGAGGGACATGGGGAAGTGTAGGTTTTTTGGTTGGATATTTATCAAAGACAACATATGAGGTTCAACCATAACATGTGAGATAAATTCCCTCCTTCAATAAAGTGGAGACACCTTGTTTATTACTATTCTAACAACACCAAATAATATTCACAATATTTACACTAATCTAGCATTGAGGGTGTGATCTCATCCCAGTACATTTACTTCTTGTAGAATGAAAAATGGATTGATAATGGAGGATGGTTTTTATAAGTGAAAATAGAAAGGAGAAGCAAAATGGAAGGAGAGTGAATACATGCTTTTTCCTTGGTAAACATAAATCCAAATATACTAACATGAGACAAGATACTAATAAACTTAAAATGAGATATTATGAGTAATGGACTGTAATTTAAAGAACAATATAATGCATTGAACTTAAGAAAAATACATTAAACAAATAGATAAAATTCAAGTCCAATTTTGTAACACATCTCTTTTATTCCTTAGTAAAATATTTAAAACACAATTTTTTTCTTCTCTTTACAATTCTGGCCAATATATTTTTCACCACAAAGTATGAAAAATCTTTCTACTCTGTCTAAAAATCAATTGGAGAACATTTAATTTTTTTTACATATTTTCCAAGTTAAATTTCAATTTCACTTACCTAGACCATTGAGTACATTTGTTTACTTTTATAGCTATTCTCATATTCCAACAAAGATAAAGCACACAAGCAACCATGAAGAAACTCTCAAGAACTCTTTGACAAAGGCACCGTTACCAGAAACTGCATGCATGCATCACCATCACTCCATGCACGCTACTTGGTCACCTCTAAGACCCTTATCCTTACCTATCCTTATCATTTTATAAAACACATCTTGCACTATTTCATTCAACACACTAAAATACTCATTCGACACATTATTGGGTACAATCTTCATTAGACTCTCCAAGGTATAATTTTTTTATTATACTTTATGCTACTGAATCCTAATTCACCAGCATAAAATGGGGGAAAACGTAGTCACTAAATCACACACTTAATATGTACATATAGCCTATAAGTACTTCACTTATATGCACGATTCCTAAGAAAGAAATCTACTCATTAACACCTCTTTACTTTACTTTGACATTTCTTTTATCCTTTTCATTTGTATTTATTGTTGTTCCTAATTGAAAAATTACAATTTTACATACTTACCGACATCTTACTTAGATATGATTTTAATGGTTTATCTTTCTGACACCTTGTACATGACCATCCATTAGGAGAAAGAGCGCTCAGGTGCTACTATCCCCTCTAGGCACATATGTCCTTTTTACCTCTTTTTCTGGTCTTTCAAATGTTACTTCCTCCTTGTTGTCTTTTATCACTCTTAGTTGACCTTTTTCTTGTTAATAATGAAACTTAAGAAAGGGAATCATATATACATGTCTTATTTAACATCATTAGGGGGAAAGCATTCAAGAGGAACATAATGTTACAAGGAGCTGATATTTTCTATCTACTACATCAAGGACTGCATACTTCACTACATAGGAGGGTTTATTCTAAATTCTATACCATAGATTTGCATTTGGGACAAAGTAGTTATATCATGTTATCTTTTTGTATGACTATCACTAGGGCATCCTAGCTTAAGGGACACTATTATAATCACACATGCACACATAAGAATTATGTACATAGGGTTTGAAATGTAGTGCAACATTCAGTGCCAATCACATTGCGGTGACTAATGAGGTCAGTATGACTCAAGAATTTACATTATTTTATTCATCTAATGTGTGCTTGAGTAATTTACAAGTATCTAAGGTTTGTTTTTTAGGTTACGGGTGGGACAAAATGAATTTGACACAACACACTGTAAAAAAATTAATGAAACTAAGAGACGTAAAAGGAATCATACCCTAAGTACTTACGCAAATACTAACACCCAAATAGATGCTAGTGCCAGGGCAACCCTATCCCGTTTCAGGAGCTCTTGTCCCTGAGATCGTCACTTTCCATAATTAGAAACATAGATAATACAGTTCAAAATCTTCCCTTCCTAGTTATTCATTAGGATCGAATCAGTCTATACCTACATATATAAGTTAAGTTATTCTTGTAAACCCTATCTATCACTCTTTCTTGTATTTCATTTGCTTGATCTTGCTTGAATAATGTAATATCCATTTAATCAGCAATATCCTTATCTTAGATTTAATTTCATTAAATCAGAAAATTACATAGGTCACAAGAAATATTTCTGCAAGATCAGCAGGAGGAGTTATGAATTCGGTAGATAAGAACTCATATAATGTGCCAAATAACTTACATTTATAGAATTTAGAGAGAAGGGATAAGATATCGATCACATCTAGTGATCAATGAAATCAAGTACCTACCACCAGCAAGGGCTAATCATAGGCTAGGTATGGGTTCCTAACATTGTCCCAAGTGTATGCTATTGGACCACTAGTTCATGAGGATGGCACCCATACTTTATTAAATTCTGGTCGGTCTAGAGTAGTTAAGTGTTTGTTTCAAAACATAAGCATATTTTTCATGTCCCACATTTTTAGATGATTTTTATTAATCTATGGATGCCTCTTTCTTTTAGAAAATTTTCATGTCCCGCACCATTTCAAATCCCCCATACTTATCCATTTAATGCTCCTTCTATTCTGCAGAGGTCTTCTTCCTTACATCATGACCTTTTCACCCACGACTATATTCCTTTGTTCCATGAAATTTAAGTATTCCACATTAAACCTACCTTTTCTCCATCTCATGGTGTTCCATCTTTTTTATTCTGTGTCTTAGTCTCTGAAAGTCCCTCATATTTGTCAACTATGTAGAATATGACATCATTGAATTTAGTAGAACACTAATTTATTTGTTCTGTGGCTTCCATCCTATGATGCATTTAAAAATACTTTCTTCTACCATGTGGTGTCCCACAAAATACATGTTTTGATGTCCGCAGAAGATTAACTTCCTTGATGTCACAGAGGTCTAACATCTAACTTTAACCTCTACGAAGCACTAACTCCATCAAAATTCACATAAGTATTGAGCTCTAATTCCTTTGTTCCACAGTTTAGGATAACCTGCAAAACACTACATTCACACATCCTGCGGAAGACTAACTTAAAGTATTCCACGGATTTCCTGATTAAATATTTCCTGAGTCCCAACTTGGATGATTTGTTCAAAATGACATGGGGGTACTATTATGGACAACATTTTCCATAAATAATAATATGAGAAGGAACATTTTAGTGTAGGCTGCTATGTGACTTTGATGATTGCATGGATATGTTTCCCTTTAGTGGGATCCCTGGTCATGATTTCACCACAATATCCCCTCAATTAAGTTCTTCTTAAACTACTAGAAACTATCATCCTTCTTCTATGCTCCGTGATATAATTTATTTTCTATCTTTGTGCATTACATTTGTAATTTCTTCATGCACATCCCATTAGAATTTTTTATGAAATTCTTGTGAAAACATTCCAATCCTTGAAAAATTAGCACTTTAAAAGTAATCTTTAGTGACGGGCCTCCACAGTCACACATTCCTTTCTACATATGTCCTTAAATCTTTGGGAAATTAAAAAACCAAGTATACTAGTTCTTCTTTCATAGAAGTATATTTCTTCAAAGTTATGAATAATTTTTCATCCCAAAATCTCTCTAATACTTGGAGCAAATGTATACAGTGTTCCTCCCTAGCCTTATTGAAAATTATTATATTGAATAAACATTGACAATAAAAAACCTTAACTAGAAATGGCTTTAGAAACTCATTAATCAGTTATATTAATGTACATGGTGCATTTGTTAGTCCAAATGGCATAACCAACCATCAGATATTTCCTCTTGTGTTTTGAACATTGTATTCCACTCATGACCTTCCGTTACGTTAATATCATGATATCCACTCTTCAAATCTATCTTTGTGAAGTACCTTGCTCCACTTAATCATTTCATCATATTATTCATGTGTGATAATCAAAATATGTACTTTATGACTATCTTATTCATTTCTCGGTTGTCAATACACACTCTCCACTCTTCACTCTTCTTAGCCACTAATACTACCGGTATTATGCATGGATTTAAACATTCATGGATCAACCCTTAATCTAATAGTTCCTTAACTTGTTTAGACTTCCCTTCTACATTCTTACTAAATGTCAATCTATATTTCTCTATGGGTCCCAATTAAGATATTCTTTAGACCATGATTGCATCAATATTGCAACGTAAAATATTTTGGAACTCATCAACTTTAGTGTATCCTTGTATGCTTTGGTGCAATTGTTAGTTTTATGATCTTTAATACATTTGTTATGTACTCGTATCCCTGAGTTGTCTCTTATTGTTGGATGTATTATTAAGTCCCATTAATGGCATGGATTATATTATGCTAATAGATGTCGTACAATGGAAGTTGGGGGACATGGTGGGGGGTTACAAGCCTATAATTAAACAATTTATGTTGACCTTAAATTTGAGATCTCTTTGACTTATGATAAGGTGATTACAATATTAAATTCTGTCATTATTTAATTGTTTCGAGAAGTTATAATATCTTGAGCATACAATAGGGTATGCAGCCCTTCTATTTTCTATTTTCTATTTTTCCTTTGAATAAGAAATATTGATGTAAGCATGATAAAATCATTGGTCGCAACTCATTGATAAAGTTGTTATCAACATAATATACAAAAAAATTAAAATTAATATCCATAGATGTTTTTTATAATAATCTATTAAAATATAAATACTAATATATGTATTTAAAAATATTTAAAAACAAAAGATGAGATTCTCACTACCATGATAATAGAACCATTAATATAGATTCGGTAGATATTTGGACACTTAGGTTAACCATAAAGTTAAGAGAAGTTAGGTACTTTTATCTACAACACGCTTTGAATATTGTTTAGTCAACTTTGCTCTTTGCATGGTCCTTCTGAATGGTCTCTGAGTTGTACCCAACCTTGAAAAAGCATTAATCCAAATAACCATAACATTAATTAGGCAGACTAAAAATAATATATAAAGACTAAAGGTAGATATAACTTGGTCACAGATAAAAAAACTAGTGTTTTCACATGCAACGAACAGGGTGCTAAAATCTATACTTAGGTTAGAATTTGTCATCCAGATATATAAACTACTCTCTTGCAACAAACAGGCTGCTAGAATCTATAGTTAGTTACACTTTATAGTTTACGGTGGAAGAGTGTTATACCTTTTTTAATTGGTTGGTCAATAATTCAATTTGTTAGTATATGTGATTTTTAGGTTAAACAGAGATTAGCTAGCCTTACATTTCGTCATATTTTAAACTGAAACTTAAAACCATACACTTTCCATCATTTCTTTATATACTCCCAAATATCTTTGATAGTGTTATCCAGTGTTTCTGTAGCTGTGCCTTGAATCTTTTGTCTTCTATACTTATTTGACTGTTTCAGGGCTCCAACTATGGACAGTTCCTCCATGAATTCTGTGAATGAAGGAAGGCCGTTTCTTCATAACCAGGTGGTGAAAATAAAGGAAGAAGATCAACATGTGGGTAGGGAAGTCAGAAAGGATATGGTTTACAGTGCCAGGCAGAAAATAACACCTCTTTGTTTTTCATCTAATGTATTTGTAAGCGGTTCCGAGCCAACCTGTAGGTCACCTTTGGGTACAAAGGCCTCCACAGTTCGGCCTATCTTATGAGCACTTTGTAAGGAAAGATGAGAGAGGATTTTAATTGCGTTTGCCATGAATCTCTTCTTCATGGTTTGCAGTCATTGTAACAAGGTTACATAATTATTGTATTATCATTATGAGGAATCCGTGAATTAATTAATTAATTTTTTCTTACTTCGATATTTCCTTTCTTAATTTTTAATTTTTAATCATTCCATGATTTTTCAATGAGCATCATTTGTGTCTTCCTGTAAATCGTGAGATTCGCAAACAAAAATTAAAAATAAATAAATTATGTATTGTTTTTGAAAACTGAAATTCTAACATAATATTAAAAATAAATCATGAGATTTGAACACATTATTTGACCACTTAAAATGGTGGCCTAGGCCAAATGAACTAAACATTATTTTCTAAAAATATAAATAGTTGATAAAAGTCTACCAATCACTTAACAATTCAATACTATACAAAAATTATTAAATTAGAATTTGGGTGGGACTACACATTTTACCAATTGAGTTGTAACTTAGATTATGTATTAAGTTCTTTTGTATATATATATATATATATATATATATATATATATCATGTAGTTTAAATCTTGGTAAAAATTTAAAATGTTACTTATATTAAATAGGTTGTAGTTTAATGTTGTAAAAAGTATTGTTTAGTCATTTATCATGATACAAATTTTATGAGATATCAATAAATAAGGAAACACACTAAGATTTCAATGTATCTTACTTCTTACTAAACATATTTTCTATAAAATAATAGTTTTTCATCATTTTTATTTTTCTTTTGAATAATTATATTTGAATTTATTTTTTTTGTAAATACAAGAGTGAATCATAAACTTATATTTGAAAAAGTTTTTAAAAAATGATATTTAATTTCATCTTTTATATTACTTTGACAAAATTGAAATTTTGTTAAATTTTTTTTAATGTATTACATATTAATTAAATTACTTTCATCTCTTATGTGAAATAATATGCTTTCATCTTATGATAATTTCTTTCAAAAGCATAAATTGTTTACTATTAAGTCAACTATACATCATGTCTAGTCAAGATTGTTAAATATATTA
This sequence comes from Taxus chinensis, assembly GCA_019776745.2. NCBI lineage: Eukaryota > Viridiplantae > Streptophyta > Pinopsida > Cupressales > Taxaceae > Taxus > Taxus chinensis. The sequence goes on along the minus strand of CM034153.1, from coordinate 622,427,435 downwards.
GTTTGTATCATGGAGGTTCAGAATCAAATTATTATAACTGTCACCCAAAAATCCATGTGGATAGATGTATGGAGCATACTCTTTTTAACAATCCCGAAGATGTATCAAATAGAGGTTTTGGATTTTGGTTTTGTTCCCATGGTTATGAGCTTCATTTTGGTGGCCTTAGTTTTTAGGAAGAAAAAATATTCTACCTATAATGTCAAGTATAATATATCGGGGACATGCACATTAGAGTCTGGGTGGGTTGTGTCGATAAACTATCCCTTTAGTAGGTAGATCTTGTATAGTAGAATAATCACTAAAAAAATGTGGATAACAAAAGTATACTTTTCATTTGTCAACAATACACTCAACGGTATGTGTGTAATCAATCATTAATTGAGCTGCTTTAATGTTTGTTGATTTATAGGATGAATTAAATTCAAACTTGGAAAAAATATAAAAATGCTAAATTCAAATGACTAGAAATAGGAAAAGTTAAAATGGTGAATGGGTCCATTTTGTTAAAAGGGACAAGGAAACAACGAACATGACCATACAATATAATCTTTACAAGCTTCAAAGACTTGTATTAACATTCTTTACAAGCTTCTAAGACTTGTATTAACATGTTTTCCTAACACACTTGACCTCGTAAGGTAAGATCTTCTTGAAATAAGGAAAAATGTTATCGTTAATGATTTTAAATTGGTAGAGTTAGTTTTGTTGTATTTGAATGAATTTTAATAATATTTTCTTGTCGTTGTAGGGTCTTTCTAAGTCATAATATTAATATTCTTCAATGTCGATACTAAATGTTTGGAATTGTCTAATCACCACATAAGGATTTGGAGTGAATATTAGAACTTGATGGATCTAATAGTTAATAATATTACTCAAGTCAAATATAACATTTTTTAATTCAATCCACGGGATCCTTTAAGCTCTAAGGGGTTGAATTTACCCTACGTGTTCAATAAACCATGATACACCAAGAAGAAAAGATAAAACTAAACACCTTCTTAGAACAAGCGAGTATACTATTTAGAATATTAAAACAAGAAATAGATAAATTAACACATGCTCATGGTGCCCTGATGCCTCATGGATCTAATTTACAAAAAATAAAATAAAATCATAAAATAAAGGTGAGAGGCAGGTTCAAAGACAAATTATTCTACCACATTTCATATGGGATACATTTACAAATACATAGGAAACATGTTTCCTATAAAATAGTAAATACATACAGAAAATAACTTCCTATAATTTGGAAAATCTAACAAACTCTACCAAAGCTATATGAGTTGTTCTAACAACTCAACTCAGCAAAGTATTCTTCAATTTACATTAGTTATCTCATAAAAATATCATGAAGCACTATTTTTTCTTAACATTTCCCCCCTCCCCCCATTGCAAACATAGTAGACAAACATTCACACTTCTAACTGTAGTATACCCAACTCTAGTGGCATGCCCATTCTTATGGCTCATAATCTTGATCCAAACAAAAGACATCTTCTTCCAAGGTTTTCTGTTCATTTACCACAAACTTGGACATGAACAGGAACCCATCAACTATTCACCTCTTATGTTTTTATGGATATCCACAAACCTTTTTCAAGATCCACAATCTACATTACTTTGCACTTTCTATTCTCCACTATGTTTTTACATTAGGGCATTGTATCATAATTATGATCCTTAAAAAATAAGAATACAATTTTGTTTCAATCATACAAAGCTAAAAACGCATTGTAAAACAAACACAAAAAATTTAGCATAACATAATTGAAAAGTAAACTATGAAAAACACATGCCATTGAATGTGATATGTGGCCCCATTATTCGTGAATGACGAGAGGAAATTGATTTTCCTCCTTCCTCCATCCTCTGGTGTATGCACTACTTAACTCAATTGAATATGGATTTGAAACTCATTGGTTACCACATTGTACTTTATTTTTATCTCCCCCACCCCTCGTAATGTGAAATACTTTAGTTTATAGGATGTTGGGTTACACCAAAAATAAATCCATGAGTTATTTTTTAAAAAGAAATTGTCACTTACAAAACAATAATTTTAAACTCTGATGCACAATGACTCTATTTTAACAATTTTTGACAATTTTACGAAATGACAAAGACACTACTACATGACTATTAACTAATATTCATATGACAAATTTGACTTCATATAATAGGACATTAACACAATATGAATTTTACAATATTATTTATTTCGACAAGAAGTGATAATAAGCTTTGAAAAGTTTATTTAGATTACTTTCACTTTCAACTTTAACAAAATACACCTTAAACTCAATGACACACTCTTCTTGACTCACTATTATGAAAATACACTTATAAAGATTTAAACAAAACAAATAATAAGACATTTAAATAAAAGGACAATGGATAAAATTAAACAAAAAATATACTTTATACAATGTTTCCTATATCACTTATATATAACATATTTAAATAGTAGCAATCGTATGTGAAGTCTACAATGGAAACGCCGGAGGGGATGGAGTGAAGAATGAAAAAATGAGGAAGTGAAATAGAGAGAAAGGATGAGGGGAGATTAGGAGGGGGTTTGATGGAGAGGGAGCACACTTTGTTCCAGTGTATGGTCTTTATCTTGCACGTATTGTTCACGGCAGTGCAATACAATTTTGAAGAGGACAAACTACAAAATGGGGAAATTTGAAAAGGTTACATATTCAAGACCCGACTGAAATGATTGCTTGTTGGAGCACTTTATAGCTTCCCTTTTTTAATTTAAAGATGGTTTAATTGTCATGAAATAGGAGATGCACAAATAGTCGTCAATAATTGAGTTCTTGCAATGGTAGGCCAAACATGTATGGTGTGCAAATGTTGTATATTGAGATTCCATTAATCATGTGAATGCAATTTGAGACTAAAGTGCTGAAAATAAAAAATGCCGAAAAACTCAATATGTTAGTAGGTCAAAACCCATCCACATTGCTCTTTCCATTAAAACTTTGTAGTCAATTTTTTTTAGTTCTAATCCCGAGTAGATAGGAAATTCACAAAGAAACATTAATAATTTAACCCCTCCAGTGATTAGTCATATGAGTGGCAGGTATATGTTATCTCTTGTTATAGCCCAACTATTTGAAACCTGATCAAAATGCTTGTTTCTTAGCCTCAATATGCGCCAAACAATCCGATCCTTTTAAACGCATGTCAAGCTCTAAGAGAGACAACATTTCATTTTTTAGATAAGATGTGGACATTATTAGAATGTTGGAAATAAAAAAGTGAGAAATAAATACCTACATGTTCTACATCTTTTCCGTGGTTTAAATTATAACACTTAAATAATTTATGTTACTAATGTTACAATTTATTGAATCAATCTCAGTTGCATTATTCATGGGAGTGAAATTTATGCTTAAAAGAGACCAAATAAATAATGGAAAAAATCCAACAAGTTTCAAGTTCAAAATGCATCTAAAATGCTTGTTTCTACAAGCATGGTATAGCCCCCCTTTACAATTCTAAGATCTAATAAATGTAGGGAAATAGATGATGTGTAAACAATCATTGATAATCAAGTTCACATTATTCACATAAGTGTAGTTTACACTTAAAGGTGTAAAAATAAAAAATGAAAACTATCAAGGCATCCCATGTTCGAAACCTAAATAACGATTATTATGTACAACGACATTCAAACAAATATGCACCATCTATTCTGATTTACAAAGAAGGATTTTGTAATTAATAATTCTAACTAATTTGTAGTGGGTGGGGCTTGATATGTAATCCTCCAGCACAATGCTTCACTAACAAAGCTAACCATACAGATGACTGTTAATGGAGGTGGAAGTTACATTTAAAGTTAAAATTTGCTAGTTTGTTTTCATCAAAATTAAAAGAACACTTTTTATACCCGACACCTCTTTGAAGGAGCTTTTGAGATTTTTATGTATTTTACCACCAAATGTTGTGATTTTTGTGTAGAGGGAAAGTATGGATTTGGAGTGAAAGGATTGATTGTGTTGCGTTATTGAGCAAATGTAATATAGCTCAATATTGAGAGCATGGACATAAGGCATGGAGGAGCGTGCAGAAGTATAGTAGATTACAGGCATGCCTAGTAATAATTGGAAAACAAGACTTAGCCACTTTTGTAGGTCAAGGTTATTTTTGGAGTTGGAGTGCTGAGCACGCAATGACATGAATATTTAAAGTTCATGCAAGGCTATTTTGGGAATTGTAACAGATCAAGCACCATGCAGAGTTTTCGTCTAATAATAGGATCTGTACTTAGAGTTAACTTTAGAAGATCTATTATCAACACTTGCATACTTTTGTATTTTGTTGTAATGGTGCATGACTATTATTAGTATGTAGCCTATTTTTGAAAGGTGCATGGGCAGTGAAGGGAAATTCCCCACCCCTATATATATGCATTGACTTGCATGGTTTAGAGAGCCGGTTGATACTATTTTTATTATAGAGTTATGTTGCTGGTTTTGTTCGCACGCATGACTCATGGTGACACTATTATGATGTATGAAGCTTCTATGTTTTACAGTATTTGTAGACACCCATAATTATGCCCAAGCAATTTAAATACTTAAATTGCGTTAATTATCCTCTTTCTTGCAAATCGACGACATATCGCCAAAAGCGCTCATTTTTCCCCGTATCATCATTAATTAATTACACTAAGTTAATTAATTAAGTCACCTACCCAACAAATACCCTAATTAATGACCTTCCGTTAATAAAGCACCCCTTCTACCTAGACTAATTAATTAGCTTTCCCTTCCATTTAACCAATAAATCAATATTTAATTGATTTAATCCCCTTATAATAGCCTAAATCGTACTAATATTCCTCTAATTATCTTCTATAAGCTTACATCTACCTATTCGTTAATCACCTTTGATTAATTAAAACACCCCCCAACTCCCATGACTTGCTAAGCATAAACTAAACCCTTCTAAAGTAAGGTTACCTTTAATAAAGCAACCTTATCCATTCCTAATCATGTTTTACCTTTATCCCACATGCAAAGGGATGAAGTGTTTCCTTTATCCATTGGGCTATATAAGGAGCTCTCCTTCTACCTTTATACCTACACCTAAAAATTCTTAAGAGAGCAAATGCAAAGCATATAACAAAGAGACTAAGAGCTTGCCTTTTTTTTTCTTGAGAGGTCACCATTGTTAAGAGCTAAAGCTTCCTATTCTTACATTCTTTAAGGATCAAACAAAGCAATTTTTGATTGCCATTGGAGCTAAATGGGTCCATTCATTCTTGATGGTAATTTAGGAGAGTAGAGATGTTAAAATAACATGCATAGTTTTGATCTCATGTTTTCAAAGTTATAATGTTAGTTTAGATCTTGCTTAGTTCTCTATCTTGATGGTGTTTATGCTTTGTTTTAGCTAAATTGTAGAACTATTTTAGGTGGTAGTTCTTGCTTCATTTGATTTAGCATTAAGAAAATTATACTTGCACACATTTGGCATTCCCGGTGGGAGTTACTCAATTGTCATTTGCACTTAATTTCAAGTTTTTGTAGTTAAGTTTCATTTTTGGTTACTAACCCTCTTTTACACATGTTGATCTAACTTATTTTTCTTAACTTGTTTTGTTGAGTTTGCATGTGTTGAGTCTTCCTTGTAGGTATAAAGGAGGTGAAGTGCTATCAAAATTGGAATTGATGGGAAAATTTCAAGATTTGTCCATGTTTTCATTTTTAGAGCTTACTTTTTAATCATTCTACATGCTAGTTTTGTCAATTTCTTGAAAATTTTAAATTCTTGAGCATGTATGTTAATGTTTGATAGAGTTGAGTATTTTATTCATATATTGATGTGATGGGTTTTTGTCAAAATTGAATCTTGGTTGGAAAATTTTTCCCATTTTACAGATTAAGAGATGTTTTTTTGACATTTTTTGAGTGCATGTCAAGTGCATACCCGTGAGCATAAAAGCATATGTGTAACCCATCTTCTGAAGGCCATAACTTTTGCTCCCGAACTCGAAATGTTTCCATTTTTTTTTGCGTTGGAAATTTATTGAAGTTAAATATGCAATGAAAACATAAATTCAGGATTTATACTTACAGAAATTGCAAGTTTTTCTGTTAGTTTAAAACTGGTCATTTTCTAACATGTCTAATGTTTTGATGAATGTTGTATTTCCATGCTTCCTCGATTTAGACCAAAGCATGTGTATGCTCTTCTCTTGCACCTTTTGGTGATCTTGAGAATCAAAAACAACTTTGATCTATATATTTTTAACATTGGGATTAAACTTGGAAATTTGATTATTCATTTTGCTTAAGGGAATGAACCTTTTACAAAGCATTTTTCAATGGTCCTTTGATTTGAAGTTTTCCATTTCTATATAGTTGGGATAAATTTTGTGTATGCTCTTCTCTTGCACCTTAGGGTGATCTTGAGAATCAAAAGAAACTTTAGTCTTCATTTTATAGCATTTGATAAATTAGAAACTTCATCTTTCACTTTTGGTTTAAGGGAATGAACCTTTTACAAAGCATTTTTCAATAGTCCTTTGATTTGGAGTTTTCCATTTCTATATAGTTGGGATAAAGTTTGTGTATGCTCTTCTTTTGCATCTTAGGGTGATCTTGAGAATCAAAAACAACTTTCGTCTTCATTTTATAACATTTGGTAAATTGGAAACTTCATCTTTCACTTTTGGTTTAGGGGAATGAACATTTATCAAGAATTTTGTATGGTTCATTGATTGAAAAGATTTTCTTTACATTTTAGTTAGATTATTTTTTGTGTATGCTCTTCTCTTGCATCCTTGGATGGTATTGAGAATCAAAAGAAACTCTTAATCCTCTTTTAAATAATCTGATTTTCTTAGAGAACTACTAATGCTTGAGTGAAGGACCTAAAAATGTTTGTCAAAGAAAGGAGGAATCAAAATGAAGTCAAAAACCAGTAATACAGTCGTTATACAAGTTGCCAAAAGGTGTTCAACCAAACCACACCTAATTAAACAAGATTAAAAGAACAAAATATTCAAAACACTGTATTGTAGGTTTCAGAAAAGGGTACGTCCCTCTCCACTCAACTGGAACATAACCCCTTTGGCATAATGCCTTAAGCTACAACAATGGGGGTGGTTCCAGGAACCCCAAAGTAGTCCACGCAAGAAGAAACCTTGTGGATGAAACGGGAAGTACTCCACACTACCTACTTGACAAGTGATTCCTTTGTGAGATAGCGTTATAGGTTGTACGTTGTGGCGAACCCAGTGATAGTACACATAGATGCACTAGTTTCCTACTGTTCTTGAAGGGGGTAAAGTAAAGCCGAGATACTCCCAAACTAGTCAGTGTGAATTTTTGGGTAAATCACGCTTGCTCGTGGCAACTTTGTAACACCTAGGGCAAGAGAACCACCTAGGAGAATATACTTTGGCCAGGTGCCCACTTTGACCATTTTAAAACAGTGTTGAGTTGTGAACCTTCTTTTTGAGAAACGTGTGACATATTACTTTTGCCTAGTTTTTACTTGCCTTAGGGTGAGGCGAAACTTTGCCGAAGTGAGGCTAGCATTTTTCATTTTTTTTTATTTACTTCCTTCACATTATTTTGACACTTTGTTGATCAAAAGAAGGGTGACTACCTTTGTGTTACCAATCGACTGTTTCTCTCACTTTTATGTCCGTTTACACCCATCCATGTTTGCGGCCAGGTTAGTTAAATGTCTAAAGTGTGCGGAGGAGTTTTCACGTCATTGGTAGCCATTGTGATCTTGATACCCATGTCAAGGTCATCATTGTAGTTAGGCCCGGTTCATCACAGTGGACTTCCTTAGAAGAGTTAGCTTGTTTGTATCGTATCACTACAATTTCGATATTTACGTCTTGTTTCTTGTAAACTCGACATAAATACCTCTATTGTATAGTTACGTTACACACATTTTTAACTATTCCTAGCTATACTTTGAGATTTTTAGTTCAGCTCTATTATTACCTCGATTTCAAAGAGTGCTAGGTGTTGCCATTTGTGCATGTTATATAAATAACACCTCGATATCAATACTTCACTTTCTCGCAAAGTGGGTTAACATATCTTGGTGATATTTTTGTGTCATTCACAAATTGTAATTGACACTTTTTGAGATATAGGTCTTAATCAAGTTTGAGCTCACTCATCGTATATCTTGATTCGGAGATCACATTAACTTCTTATTTTTACTTACGTTTTGTTTATTTCCTTGAACTTGGCATAAGTGAAAACATCTTGTTGATCATCTTTGCATCGCATTTTCATATGGTGTATTTCCTTGTTGATTGGCTTTGTGTTTCACACTTGCATGATTGTTCCTTGTGATTATTCATTCAGAAAACTTATTTTCTAGGACAATCCCTCTCGATATCATCGATATTGCGTCATCACGATGTCTATTTTCCTTAGACATTCTTCAGAAAATCATGCACGCATATCAATACTTATGAAATGTCTAGTTGTTTGTCCTTATGCTACCCAAATAGACATGTCACTTCCTTCCCTTTGAAGGAGTTCCATCACACTATCTAGATCTATACATTTGTGCTTAAAACAGTGCCAAAAATGACTAACTATCGCACGGTTCTCCATACTTATAAAAATACAGAACCTAGGTTCAGCAATTCAAATCATAGGATTCCAATCACAACTAAACCTCGTTTGGTTCTTCGTGCTAGAGGGCCCATATAGGTAACTCATTCCCCACCTTCATCTCATAGTCAGTGGTATGATTTGGACATGTCTGATCCAAATTATTATTCGAGTTCCCCCCACTCTTCTTCTAATTCTAATCCAAACATTTCCTCTTCTTCTGAGGATTCCAATCCAAATATTTCCTCTGACTCTTCTAAGGATTCGGATCTAAACTACTATTTGAATTCATCTAATTCGACTCCTAAGTCATCTAATGCGACTCCTAAGTCATGGTCCTCCCTTTCTTTGCAGGATCCTCTTCATCAATCATCTAATGTGACTCTTATGTCATGGTCCTCCCTTTCTTTGCAGGACCCCTTTTATCAGTCGCCCCAACGACGTCTTCTTCCTTTGAAGATACACGTGACTCCAAATCCCTTCAATCAGAAGTATAATACAATTCTTGAATCACAGTCCTCTCTTTCTTCACAAAACCCTTGTCATCATTCATCTAATGTGATGCTTGAATCACCATCCTCCCCTTCTTTGCAGGACCTTCTTCATCAATCACCCCCATGGAATCTTTCTTTTGTGAAGATTCGTGTGACTCAAAGTCCTTCGAAACAAACATTTGAATCGACCCATGCGTTGTAATCTATAGACTTTAGACTTAATCCTACTATTTTACATATGACATACCATTGTATAGGTAGGTCCACACCACCTTCTTCTACTCCTGAGACATCTAGCTACACATATTCTTCGTCCCCCACATCATCTTCTTCTATCAATAATCATCAAACATCTTCTAAACCTTCCACACTAAGTGAACCTATTTCTTCCAATAAACCCCTAGGGATCGATCAACAACTCATACCGATTGATCTCTTTCAGAATGAAGAAACAATCAGGGCATTTATAGGGGCATATGAAGATATTTCTTTAGTAGATTACAAAAAAGAATTCTCTTTAGACTTTGATGCATCTGCATATTGTGAGGAAAAGGTTGATTCCTTTGATCAAGAAATGGAGGAAGAGCCTCAGATCATGCAACTTGATCCTCCTCTTATTCTTCCATATTCACATTCTTCATTATGTGATGAAACTCCTTGGTCTTGCATAGATCCATGGCCTATCTTCTCATCACCCAATAACTCTTTGTCTATCATAATTCCTCAATCACAATCTCTTATGGGGTCAACACCAAGTAGCCCTTCATCTTCATCTAGGTGTGGGTCAAATTCTAGTAGCCCTCCCTCTGCTATTTGTGGGACATTTTCGAGTAGCCCACTATCTTTAATTCTTGGGGCATGTCCAACTAGCCCTTGTCTTCTAGGTATGAATCACCCCAGGGTAGTCCATCATCTTCTATTCTTGGGCCACATCCTAGTAGCCCATTATCTTACATCTATGGGTCACATCCTAGTATCCCTTCTTCTTCTATTCTTGGGCCACATCCTAGTAGCCCTTCATCTTCTATCTATGGGTCACATCATAATAGCCCTTGTTCTTCTATTCTTGGGCCACATCCTGAGCCCTTCATCATCTTCTATCAGTAGCTCACCTCCTAATAGCCCCTCCTCTTCAATTCTTGGACCATATCTATTTCATCCATCACATTATTCTTCTACCAAAGATGGTGGCAAGCCTATGTTCATTTCTCACATAAATTCTAAATGTCCACGTTCACTTTCTTCTCCTTCTTAGGATCATACAAGTCATGCGTTAGCCTATAAGAAACCCAAACAGTTTCTTAATCAAGCTCAGATCAAAATGGCAAAGAGCTCTATAGCTCCCAACAAATCAAACAATCTCAAAATTCTAAATCAATCGTGATTCAAGAATGCACACCAATGTAACCATCAAGTATGGCGCAAAGTGCGTAAACCTCTAGATGGGGAATTAAATCTCCCACATACAAAATCCATGTTTCAGAACAAATCACAGTCATTTATTGAGTGTGAACTCACCTCAATCATCGAGATCGGGGATAATATCACTCTCGATAAAAAAACGTGCCTAGTCTCCCTTATTAAGGAAGTCACAAACATTGTTGTTGGATCTTACCACATAGAGTGACTTTGTTAGTCCCAACCTCTTATAAAATATTAAAAATCTAAAAATAAAAAATAATGTAAAAATACAAAAATACAAAAAAAAAACAACAAAAATCAAAGGTACAAAGATCAAACATTACAATCAGTTGTTGCGTACACATGGATATTTCTTTCTTCCCTTCCTTGCTATTCTTCTACAAGTCTTCCTACCATTTTCATCCCTTTGGTGATATTTTGGTTAGCTTATTCACATGCATTTTTGTGACATTTATCTCTATGGTATATGTTTGCCCCTGGTCTTTTATCACCTTGGTAAATTAAAAGAACGACTGACCTCATGGAGATCCTATCACATTCAAACATCTAATAAACTTGTTGTGAAGAAATTTTGGACATATTTTTTGACACTAGTCAATGTCGTCATCGTAATCACTTACACCTCCTTCCATCAAGCCATCAGTGGTTCTTAACCCCTTGGCAAACAAGAGAGCTGAAATAAGTTTTCAGAAAGCAAAATAATCAAAATCAATCAAAAATCAAAAGCTAAAAGCTACAAAGCAAAAGCAAATTGATATATAAATCTCTCTTGGGGTATTTCCAATAATCTCTATTAGGGCTATGGACACTTGACTGGAAATAGAGAAATGTTGTGATTATAATCAAATGCATCTATGTCAGGGCTATGGATGCCTGGCTGGCAGCGGAGCAATGTACGGCTATCCTTTCACCATCCATTCACTAAATCGCCTTTCATAATAAATCATTCCTACACATTGGCTAGGGTCTCTTCACTTGTTGTCTATTAAATCTTCACTTCAAGAGGTAATAAACTCCACCTGCACACACTCGATCTCTATGAGTAAACAGGATTAGTATGTTACCAAGTGTGTTTTTTGGACCTTGTTCAGACTCTTACTCTAGTCCATATCTCGTCTCACGATTTATGCCTTTGGCTAATCACTTCATCACCACGAGGCTTCTAAGCTACATTCATATCATTCACATCATTCTTCTACTTCGTTCAGAACATCCATGTGTATAAGGCTACTTGTTTTCCATGTTTGCAGACACCTTTGTCCCTTTCCACAAAAATAATCTTCTCCTTCCTTTCTATCACGTGCTCTTAGGCTAACTTACACTAGGGGCATCCTTTCTTCTTCCCAACATTTCATTGGTTTATGTTCATCATCATGTTGAACCTATCCATAATGGCCTTGGGTCCTGCTTCTACCTGTGAAGAGTTTACCTTTAAATACTCCCACCTTATTGTTGGGACATTTTTACATCTTCACCTTTCTGGTACGCACGTGGCCTTATGCCCTTGTACATCCCATCTATCGCAGGGGGCATCCATACTTTCTCGTCTTCCTGTACATAGTTTCATAAAACTTTTCAAATCAACCAAAACATTCAAATATGTTAGAGAAAAAATCATCAAAAAAACATTCAAATATGTTTCAAAAAACGTCTAAAAATTGAAAATCATCCTACAAAACGTCACTCTTTGGTTCTCACTTGTTCATGTGTGTAACTTGTTGATCATCTTGATCTACCTCCATCAACAAAAGCTAGGCTTCTTACTTTGTCTGTACTCTGGGGCACAACAAGTTGCTTGATACTATTTTGTAGTGCACATTGCTTTTCCATCGGACTTGAGTGTCCTCCGTTATTCCCCTCGCATGTATCCTTGCTTGGGGCACCATCATCAACCCTTTGTCATTAATTTACACAGGTCATAACTGAAGCTTGATAATAAAAACATTATATTATGTTTCTCTGTTAGTTTAGCTTGTTTACTTTCTCGTATTGCATTACATTTTGTATGTTGCATGGAGTTAGGCATCTTTCACTTCTCATATTGCATTGCATTTTGTATGTTGCATGGAGTTGGTGTTTTCAACAATGGATAATCATTCGTATGATGGATTTTCATGTCATTCTACCTTTGTCGTATGCTTATTTTTTCATAAGGACCGATGACATAGTTACTATGGTAATATGATGACATTCAAATTGTTTCAAACAAATACGCGGCTAGAGGCTAAGTTCTTCTCCCACCTCGTTAATATTTCTTCTACATCACTTCTCTTTCACCCCTAATTCTCCCTCTCATCGAGGCATCCTGCCTCGTCCCCTTCTTCTGCCTATCTAACCTTTTTCGATCATTGATCGGCTTCCTTCATCACCCCATCGACACTCGAGGGGGCATCTCTCCCTCCTACTAATTTTTCTTCTATCCCTTCAAAATTTTCTTCCATCTACTATCTTTGAAGTGACGTCACTTACACCATCCCAAAGAGGGGAAAATGTAGACACCCATAATTATGCCCAAGCAATTTAAATACTTAAATTACGTTAATTATCCTCTTTCTCACAAATCGACGACATATCGTAAAAAGTGCTCATTTTCCCCCATATCATTATTAATTAATTACACTAAGCTGATTAATTAAGTCACCTATCCAACAAATACCCTAATTAACAACCTTCCATTAATAAATCACCCCTTCTACCTAGACTAATTAATTATTATTAATTAATTAGATTTCCCTTCCATTTAACCAATAAATCAATATTTAATTGATTTAATCCCCTTATAATAGCCTAAATCATACTAATATTCCTCTAATTATCTTCTATAAGCTTACATCTACCTATTAGTTAATCACCTTTGATTAATTAAAACACCCCCCCCAACTCCCATGACTTGCTAAGCATAAATTAAACCCTTGTAAAGTAAGGTTACCTTTAATAAAGCAACCTTATCCATTCCTAATCATGTTTTACCTTTATCCCACATGCAAAGGGATGAAGTGTTTCCTTTATCCATTGGGCTATATAAGAATCTCTCCTTCTACCTTTATACCTACACCTAAAACTTCTTTAGAGAGCAAATGCAAAGCATATAACAAAGAGACTAAGAGCTTGCCTTTTGTTTTCTTGAGAGGTCACCATTGTTAAGAGCTAAAGCTTCCTATTCTTACATTCTTTAAGGATCAAACAAAGCAATTTTTGATTGCCATTGGAGCTAAATAGGTCCATTCATTCTTGTTGGTAATCTAGGAGAGTAGAGATGTTAAAATAGCATGCATAGTTTTGATCTCATGTTTTCAAAGTTATAATGTTAGTTTAGATCTTGCTTAGTTCTCTATCTTGATGGTGTTTATGCTTTGTTTTAGCTAAATTGTAGAACTATTTTAGGTGGTAGTTCTTACTTCATTTGAATTAGCATTAAGAAAAGTATACTTGCAGACAATATTTAATACAATGGATCGTGTTTACTAGATATTGGTGTTAGATGTGACTAAATATGGTTCTTGCATGGTAAATCTCATTATAGTCATTGTTATGTCAATCTTTCCTATGGTTTAGATCAAGATTTGGTTTATGAACCGTGGATTGTTTACTATTTGTTATGAATCTAGATATATGCCTACTCAATCATGCTAACATTCTGGACAAGTAACTCTAAAGAAAGACCTGGTACCCTTGCACACTTCGGATGAGAACTAAATTTAGGTTGAGTGATGTGCCACCGTGACTTGGGCTATTTATAGTGAATTCTAGGCTACATCATTGGTTCTGTTTCCAAGACCTATTTCTTAATTGTTTTATAGAATGTTGCATGATGAAGACATATTAGTTGACCTTGGCGAGTATTGAGGAGTGGTTAGAAGATCTAGAAGAAGACTACGCTTGTAGATTCAGTACTAGACATGATTTTAATGCACGCGTGTGGGTTGAGTAGAATCTGTATGACACATTGTATGAGACATTCTTTTCTATCTTTCCTATACAGTTGTATGAGTGGCTGGTTGCTTATGAGTCTAGGAGGAATTGGAGATTTCACATGCTTGTTTAGATGCAAGGATAATTCCAGGCCTTGTATGATACATATCTGATTTGGACATGCTATGTGAATGTTTAGTTATGTGGTGTTTTGAACAAATATAGTCTTGAGTACATAGTTTCCACTTACTCTTTCCCAGAAGTTACAGAGTTCTAGTTTTTTCATGAACCTAGAGGTTCGTATCTGTGCGGAATTCCTTTGGCAATCAAGATCTTGATTGTAACCCCAGATTTGGAAAAGAAGCCTATGGCTAGCTAAACTGCACCACGTGTGAGGGAAGGACCAGATTTGGTAAATATGGAGGATGTAGAGATAGAGAGACAGAGAGAAGAAATGAAACTTAAGTGTAATGAAGTGTGCGAGAGGGATATAATGAATGGTGTTTCGGAGAGAGATGGTTTGTGAAGGATTTGGAGGTTGCATGGAGGACATGGAGCGAAAACATCTAGAACTCCCTCATTTGGGAAAGCATGGTAGAAAACCCTCTTTGGCTTTGGATGAGGGTGTGTTGGATGGATGAATGTGGACCACGGGTGCACATCTGAACCTACCTAGCAACCTAGATTTCATGCTTGGTTTTTCAAATTCTATAGTAGTTAATAGTAAGCAAGCAAGTGTGAGAATTAGATTTGTAATAGATAAAGATAATTTGTAGTCAAGTTCAAGAATTAATTAGGGAGATTATTCATTTATGTTGGTGCAATTGTCATCTATGCTATTTGGAGGTCCATCTGGAGGTTTCTTTTCTAGCGCGTCATTGAAGCAGAATGTGGGTACGTAGAACATTAGTATACCATATGGAAGTATCATGAATTCGTAGATGATGGGAGTCCAGTTTAGCATGACTATTGGAACACAAGGCAGTGCATCATATGGTCCATTACCTAGTTCAGGAGGAGGATTAGGAGAGTCAGGTGGCTTGGGCATTGGCGGATCTGGAGTCGGTGGGAAAACATGAGGAAATACAAGATCTAGGTTTAGTGGGTACAGTCCGGACAAACCTCAAAAAATTTATATGGAGATGTCTCTTCATCTTCCAAAATATAGGGGCATTGAAGATGCAACTGAGAACGTACATATGTGTGAGATGTTTTGGTATGAAAAGGGGATTACAACTCTAGAGTGAAAGGTGAGTCAGTTTGTAACTACGTTGCAGGGACGTGCACACAACTAGTATAATTTTTTTGATCTTGATCAGGTTTGTGTGGACTATACAACACTGCTAGATGATTTCTTAAAGGAATTTCATATCCCCAAGTTTGAGTAGAAAATAATAAGCGCGCTCAAAGACATTAAGAAGGGAATTATTGAGAATGTTTGAGAATATGATGCTCGGTTCAAGAATCTTCTATCTAAGTTATATTATGACATCCACACAACCCAACATGCACAGTGGGTTCGTTTGGATGAATGATCACGCCTTTTAGAAGAGTGATTTCACATATAGACTTATATAGATCCACATGAGGTACCTTGAATCATCCCTATGCGTTGAGGCAGTAGGAAGTGTGGACACAGGAGTGAGCCCCATTCAATGGAAGCTCAGATATCAGCCATAGAAAAAAAAATTGGAGAAATTATCTGCTAATTCAACGCATGAGACACACAATGGAATTTGGTGTACAGATTGTGAAGTAGAAGGGAATAACTAAGGATAGTTTCCCTTGTAAATCAGTGCACTCATTGTTAATGGATTGTGAGATATGTCATTTGGACCATAGTTCAAGTCGATGCTCATTGTTGCAGTGCGTGATAAGAAAGAACGTGTCCTGTTACTTTAAGGATTTGTAGTACTTCCACTCATGATACTGAGAATTGCATGTTAATCGATCAGATTCATGATGCCCATTTATATTGGCATACGACCAAATGGGTGTTGTAAATGAACTCTAAGGGATAAGGGTGATCATCATGACTATGATCACAATGAGGGGTGTTTTGATGGTAGCGGTGGTAGAGGTCGAGGTCGCAGGGGTGGAAGGAAGGATTTCCCTCATGGAACTTGTTATACATATGGATATCATCATCATTACAGGTGTGAATGTCCACAAAACATTGTCTGTTTTTTTTACATAAAGAACCATAAGTATGAAGAATGCCCGAACTTATATGAACACTTGAGTAAGCAACATAAACAGGAAAATAAGGGTGTGTGAATGGTTAGAGTACAATGCATGGTGGAAGACCAAGGGATGTCGAAGTTAGTACCAGATCTTGAGTTGGTACCTATGAAGATTACTACACACATTGAGGTTGCACGAGCCAAGGAAAATCTAAACCAGAAGCCTGCCATTAGTAAGGAGGAGGTGTTACATGCAAAGTATCTAGACCCTATGCATCAGAAGGATGTCTATGAAGAGACCATGGAGGTAATTTAGAATTTATAGGGTGAGATACAATGTTTAAAGCAACATTTGCAGAAGTTAGAATAAAAGAAAGGTAGATGAGCTCCATCAGACAGATGTTGATGATTTGAAGGAGGTTTGTAAGATGTTGCTCTAAGAGAACATTATTATGATTTTAGGGAACTAGTTGAAGGGAAACACTCCATGCACTAGGAATGAGCACAAGAGATAGATTTTGCATGCTAATATTCCTCCATATAAGTTTAATTATGAAAAGGAATTACTCTAAATGCCATTGTTGATGGTTGGCTTTTGAGTAACATTTTGATTGGACAAAGGTGCAGAAGTGAATGTTATCACTTTGGATACATGGGTTCAGATGGGTAAGACCTCCATTACAACCTATCCTCTAATGTGTTATTCATGGCAAAGTGAACTAAGGCCATACCCATTGGAGTTTTAAAAGATGCATCCATTACTACATAGGGGGGCCAAGTTCACTGGGGACTTTGAGGTTTTAGCGCTTGCAGAAGAAGACAATTTTCCTGCATTGCTTGGGTGCCCTTGGTGTTATGAAAACAACATTGAACTACACTTTAATAAGGGGTATTTCAGCTTTGAGAATAAGGAATAACACATCATTATTCCTTTGAAAAATGGAAAATCTACACCTTACGTAGAGCCCTTAAGTGAAGAAGACTTGAACAAAATTTATGTGTGCAACATTTGAGATCCAAAAGTTCTTGAGCCATCAAAGGAAGGAGTTCTCCAATGGGATGATGCATAGTCCATGAGTGACACTACAAGTGTTGCATGTGACAATTGGGTACACGAAACTTGTAAAATGGTTGGGTGTGAAGTACGAAGTGTCACTGCACATGTTAGTAAGCCACACAGTATAAGGCATTTGGGCAACAACCAAGTACCAAAGTAAACAGGTGAAGAGAATCCAGTAGTATTCTTGCTTGTTATAGAAGTTAATTGGCAATATTAGGTGGAAAGAAGGAACATGTTAGTGTATAATTTGCATGGGATGACAATCGCACTAGTGTATGGTTCATAAGGATAATATTTTGGAGTGGAGAGAAGTGAAGATTGCTTTATTTGCTAGATTTTTTAATGAGTAATGCACTAACTCAGATTTGTGCATTTCATGGTAATGATCCTGTTCAACATCACGTTCAACAATGTGAGAGACTATGGATAGAGGGAAATGAATCCTCACCACCTTTGTTGTGGGTGCACAAGCTTTATTTCACCTTGTGAGGCTGCATGCGTGCATGGTATATCTATGTATATTTGAATAGAGAGATTGGAAATTGGCAAGAACTTACTATAGGTGTGATTCAGACCTTTGACTATTTTTCCACTAAACCTCCGGTGAATGAGGCATTAAAGGTTATGAAGCACTTAACTATGGGAGATAGTGCAAAGGCTAACGAGATCCTTCAAAAGTTGTTAAGGGAGTTAGAATTCGGGGCACATTTTAAAGAGGAAGAAACATATGCTAAATAGCTTGGGCGAACCTGCCTAGAAAGAGACAAGGGTAAGATGGTCTACATAGTTGATGATGAAGAGGTAGAAAACTTGGACATTGAGCACACACAAGGTACACACGAAGTCTTGGATGATGCATATGAGAAGGCACACACCTACCATGAGCCTATGAAGACCAAGAAAGTGAA
This sequence comes from Taxus chinensis, assembly GCA_019776745.2. Classification (NCBI taxonomy): domain Eukaryota; kingdom Viridiplantae; phylum Streptophyta; class Pinopsida; order Cupressales; family Taxaceae; genus Taxus; species Taxus chinensis. Next base: position 622,408,841 of record CM034153.1, on the reverse strand, counting down.
CATTGGAATGGATGATGAACCTAAGGAATCCATTATCGGAGATTATTGGTTTGACTCTGAAGTTGCTAAAATCATTGATTTATTACATGACTTCCAAGATTTATTTCCTAGGGGCTATCATGAGTTAAAAGGTGTACATGAATCATTGGGAGAGATGAGGATAAAACTAAAAGAAGGTGTGCATCCAGTTCAGAAGAGGCCTTACAGGATCAATTTGAACTTGTGTATGAAGGTAAAAAAGAAATTGACAAAATTTTAATTTCTGGAATCATTGTGCCCATCGAGGAGTCAGAATGGGTGAGCCCTATGGTGATCAACATCAAGAAATATGGCAAAATTAGAATTTGCGTGGATTATAGGGAGTTGAATGATTCATGTATGATTGATCCCTTTCCCACAACATGTACTAGGGAGATCTTGGAAGGCATTGTAGGGAGCAAAATATACTCTTTCATTGATGGCTTCTTTGGATATCATCAGGTGAGGATAGCTAGAGAGGTTCAAGAGAAGACAACTTTCACTACTGAGTGGGGAATTTTTTCATACACGGTTATGGCTTTTGGATTAAAGAATGTGCCTGCTATATTTTCACGTAGAGTGGTACAAGTATTCCATGATTTTATTCATAAGTTCTTGTAGGTGTATCTAGATGATTGGGCAGCATATGGGCTCATGAAAGATCATTGTGATAATTTGAGGATGATGTTTGAGAGATGTAAGCAGTTGAGCATATATTTGAATATTAAGTGTATATTTAAAACACCCTTTGGAATTTTGCTTGGACACATCATCTGTAAAGAAGGCTTGCTAGTGGATCCTGTCAAGGTAGCTGTCATTTTGGGCTTAAAAGAGCCTACTAGCTAGAGCAAGGTGCATAGATTCTTGGGGCAAACAGGTTATTACAGAAAGTTTTATTAAGGGATATGCCAAGATCACGACGTCCTTAGAAGAATTACTCAAGGGAAAAGGCAAGTTCTAATGGGGTGAGATAAAACAATGCACGTTTAAGACACTGAAGGAGAGGATTACTACATCGCTAATTTTGTGCCTTCCTTCATGGTCCAAACCCTTTCATGTTCATGTAATATGCCTTTGGCATGGCCATTGACATAGTACTTGCTTAGCTTGGAGAAGGGATTGTCGATCATCCTATTTGCTTTGCTAGTAGGAAGTGAAATCCAGCAGAAAAAAATTATACAACCACATAGCACGAGGCCTTGTCTATGATCTTCATGCTCCATAATTTTTGACAGTATTTTTTGGCCAGACCTTTCATCTTTTATATAGATCACATGGCATTGAAGTACTTGGTGAACAAGCCCATTCTACATGGGTGCATATGTCATTGGATACTATTATTACAGGAGTTCAATTTTGTGATGGTGGTTAAGCTAGGTAAGAGAAATTCTGGTCCAAACCATTTATCAAGGATTTAATCAAGAGAGGACACATAGAGCATTGAGGACACAATGCCAGATACACAACTGTTCAGGTTGAACCAAACAACCATAGACTTGGAGGATATTGTTTTCTTTTTATGCACAGGTGTGGCACCCGAGGGAATGAAGGCCTTAGAAAAGAAATAACTTGCTATTCATGTCGTGTCTTACATGTTGATCAGTGGAGACTTATATAATTTAGGTTGTGATGAAGTTTTGCACCGGTGTTCACTTGATCATGAGCATGAAGAAATTATGGCAGAAGCTCATGGCGGTATTGCAGGTGGACACATGCAAGGGATGCCACCGTGTGCAAGATTCTACTAGCTGGCCTATGGTGGTAAACATTATACAAGGACTGCAAAGTATATTGTAAGGCATGTGACCATTGTCAACACCTTAGAGAACCTGGGGCATAAAGATGAAATGCCTTTGAGGCCTATTACTAGCGCAAAACATTTTGATAAGTGGGAAATTGACTTTGTAAGCCCTATCTCCCCAGCCACGCACAAGACATGATCATTGTACGTTATCACTTGTACATATTATCTTACAAAGTGGGTAGAAGCAACACTTACAAAGGATTGCACAATACCTATGGCAACAAGGTTTATGTGGGAACATATTATCAGCATGTATGGATGCCCTTTAAGTTTAACAAGAGATAGAGGTACTCATTTCCTTAATGAGGCTATTAGGATATTATTGGATGTGTTTATGGTTGCACACCATCAGACAAACCCTTATAACCCTCAGGAAAATGGAACTACTAAGGCCTTCGACAAAATACTAAGCCATACCTTGACCAAAATTTATGATGTTAGAAGGAGAGATTAGGATGACAAGGTTTCTGTTGTACTTTTGGCGTATAGGACAACCTACAAAAGGTTGAATAAATAAGAACCCTTTCAATTGGTGTTTGGCATAGAGGTAGTTCTCCGCATGGAATTCATGTTACCTTCTTTTTGTATTGCGCTCGTAGGAGGTCTAGTTGATGAGCAGGAATTGGAAGAACATATTGAAAAACTAATGTAATTGGATGAGAGGCGTGCCATAGCAAGATGGAGTCAAAACAAGGAAAAATCTAGGCATAAAGCATGGCATGATAATCACAACAAGGATAATAATCTTGAGGTTGGGAAGATGGTACTGTTGTATGATTCTAAATTTTTACGTCACGCTTGAAAGCTTAAGGTGAATTTATTGGGACCTAATGTTATCACTTATATAATTGATTCAGATGCTTACCAGTTAGAGGCGCTGGATGTAACATGGTTACCTGATTACTTCAATGGGAATAGGCTGAAGACCTACTATAAATAAGTCTTCTTGGTGTTTGTAATAAGATAATATTTCCATTTAGATTAGATTTCCTTAATGCATTCCCTTTCTATGTGTTTCCTTCATCGTTGCTATGCTTTATCAATTTAGTTAATTGTTTTGTGTAATAAGCGTGCTTGCGCACCCGAAGCTGATTACTATCTAAGTGTTTTCATGTGCAGAGGATTGCGCACACCCTTAGTGTGGGGTGGTTTATATACATGGTTTATTTCAAAGTTGAATATATTTTGATTGTCATCTAAAGATAGGTATGCATAAAGATAGTTTGTGTAGGTGCTCAAAGAATAGGTGTTGTTATAAAAAGAGAAAAAAATTGCTCATGAATAAAGACCAGAGATGGAAAAATGGATGGATAATATAACGTGAGGTAGGTTGCACCAGGGGGGAAGCTACTTAGGAAGAAGACACAGTGGTGAAGTACTTCGGTGCATGAAATTACATGAAAGGAGGTATGCGGCTGAAAAGTAGGAGGTGCATCATAAGATTATGACTGTGGTGCAAAGATGAGCAACACAAAAAATTTGGAAAATGATGAATTAATGCTGGGAATGGTGGTAGGTGGAGAGAAATAAATATGACAAATTTTTAAAAATCTATATAAGGAAGGGTTGTGAGGACATTTTTACCTTTGCGATTATGATTTCTCGAGTGAGTTGTTTACGAGAAACCTAGCGAGATGGTGGTAAAGTGCGAAGAGATACAAACTAGGTGATGTTATTAGATTTATGCACGGGATTGAATTACACTCCCTTTAGAGAAGTGTTTGAGAGAAGTAGAGGCATGAGGGGAGGATAGATTGAGAGTTAGGGTTTGGATTGAAGCTAGGGCACACGGTTTTGAGCTAGGGCATGTAAATTTGAGTTGTAGAGCTTGGAAGAGGTAAAGAGAACACACCTTTTTAGTTAATATGACACCCAAAAGAGCACCTAGAGTTGGTACAAGGGGGAAGGAGAAAAAGGAATTTGAGATCAAAGTGGAAGATGCCCCCGAGAGTAGATTTTTTGAAATGCAGTACCCAAAAGAGGCTCTTATGGGTTGTGATTGGGATTCACACAATCATCTGTGTAAGGTCAGTGGTTATAACCATAAGAACAAGGATACTAAGGAGGAGCTAGAGAAATTGCTTGTGTTAAAGAACACTAAGAGAAAAGTCAATGACATGGCGGTCTACGATGATGCTGAGTGAGAAATTGTTGACCTAGGTAGGATTTTTGTAGTTATATGTGCTTCCGTATTTTGGAAAACCTGAGAAATGATACCAGTGTCTCATGAGTAGAGTCCACGAGGAATTTTTATACTTTGTTGGGATCGAATGAGGATCATCGCACCTTTGATTACAAGTTTGACAGGGCTGAGGAGTTTAGGTGTTGAGCTAAGTAGTGACCTCACTGATAAGGAGGCCATAAAAAAGATGAAGAAGGAGCTCTGGATACACCAAAGGAGTGCATGAGATGGACATCCCTAAATTTTAAAAGTATCCAGTCATTCAGACAACAACTCATCTCCTGACAAAGCTAAACAATTAAGAGCGTTGGTCTTAAGTAAACAAGGCATGGTTCATGTTGTGCATAAAATGACAGAAGGTGTTGTGTATAACCTATCCAATTTCATTGCTGATACAATCATTAAGGAGGCACAATAAGGTGAGAAAATCAGCTTTGACATTACGCTTCTGTCATTGGTATTTGTTGAAATTGGTGTGCCCAATGGGCTAAAAGACAATATGTGGCAGTTTCCTGTAGAAAATAAGTCCTTGGAAAAAAGATTTGTTGATTATACTTGTGATGGATCAATGAGTGGAACATTTCAAGAAAAGGTCGGAAATGTGGTATGAGCGCTTGCACGCCACGTTTGAAGAAGCGTGGAGAATACCCAAGGATTTACCTTCAGTGTTGGGTAAACAAGTACATATTGTAGTGTACCAACACTTCTGCATTGGGCATTTTGGGATGAAGGATGGAAAATGGAGCCCTTGGTCCAAGCTGCCATATGCCTTCACAATGCACTATTTTCAGGCATTTGTACATAGGTTTTTAGATGCATGTCAGTTGTTGTTCAAACCTAATAAGGTAGATTGTGACTACCACACACTACGAAAGTCTTATGTTTATCCAGGTAAGGCTACTTACATTTAAAGATTAATATCAGATGATATTAACGTGAAGGCTATAAATTTAGCCATTGGAAAGTTGGGCGTGACTTTGGTATATATAAACCTGAAGCCTAAATTACAAAACAACAAGTACTTGGAGAATGAATTCAAGCTCCTTGGGCTGGCTAAGGGAAAACATACTTTGGGTACTTTAGAACAAAATGATGATCTACCCACTGAAGGAAGAAGAAGGAAAAGAAGAGGAACTACATGAAGACAGTGATGGTTTGGAGTACATATCACTATTGGAGGAAAGAGAAAGCGTGAGGCAAGTCCTCCATTGTCAGAAACAAGAGGATGAGGTGTTAGAGATGGGCGCAATAGAGATAGATGTAGAATAGAGCACTCGAGGAGCCACCATTCAAAAGGGTGTTCAGGAGAAAAAGGGCTTAGAGCATGAGAATGTCACAACCTTTAAGGTGATCACCGAGGACATCGCCACTGAAATTAGATCCTGAGAAGAAGAAAATGTGTAAGTTGAAGATTAAGGATGAGGAGGAGGATGAATCCGGGGAAAGCGCCAGGAAATCTAGTGCATCCTGAGGATACAAAGGAGCCTTGTGATGAGGAGATGAAGAAGGATTGAAGGTGTCAGGTAAAAAAATATAAGCAGATAAGGGCAAGCCTTATGGTGTGACCAATACTACATAAAAGGGTGAAAGGCCTAATTCTAGATTCAGGCACCCGAATTTCAAAGGGAAAGAGAACAAATAAGGAGGAGGGTGAAGACTATATGAATCTTGTAGTATGATATGAAGATGACACAAGTAAAATCATATGCACATGATTCCAAAGCACTGTGGAGCCCAAGGATTTTTATGGTTGAGAGATGATGGATGAAGAAATGGAAAACACACGCACACGAAAGCAATTATCATGGTCAATGCAGAATCATATGGATGAACCTAATTTCAACATGTGTGAAGATTCATGTATTTTACACAGGATGAAGAAAGAACCCCACATACGACATGTGAATGTTAAACCTACTATCATGTCAGATGAACAAGTAAGTAATGCCTTGGTAATGGTATCTGCCGAGGTTGTGTGTAGGAACATAGATAAAGTGGAAACCATTAGGGCGTTGATGGATGATAACAAGAATAAAGATAGTGAAATAAATCACTTGAAAGTAGAGAAGGAAAGGGCCAAGGTGAAGATAGAAGAATTAATTAGTATGGCCGAGGAGATTGGAGATGATATTCTCAAGGTAAGGCCACATCTAGAATCTCAAGTTCCAAAGAATTTTTCTTCTGTAATGCATTACATATGCACGTTGGTAAAACTGGTGATAAATGAAGGGCCCGTGCATATGCCTTGCACTAAAATATCCTGCAGAGGAGGAAACAAAGGCCAAAGCCACCATTACCAGAAATATTACAAGTTATGACTCTCTGTTGCATGCCTTGAAGGATGAGCTTAAAAAGGAACATCAAGCTCTGAACATGTGCACGATGCCAGATGCTATTATTAGGACAAGGACTTTGGCAAAATAGAATGAGGTCCTTCAAGTGTAGAAGAATGAAACACTTTGGTGTGTGGAGAGGTTGGATATGGTATAGAAAACGTGCAATGCACTTGCAGCAGCCCAAGAACCACATGAGGAAAGAATGAACGAAATCGAAAATCTCATCATGTAGAAGATGGATTACATGGAGGGCATGATTTCAAGCATGGAAAACACTATTAGGATTTTACAAAATGAACAATAAAACATGACTCAGGATGAGTTGGATGTTGTGGTTATAAATTTCCTTGATAAAAAAGGCAAAGCACTGAGTGATTGGCATGTATTAGAGGCAAAGATTAAAAATTAGTATCCAGAGGTGATCCTATCGGTAGAGGAACATAACGTTGAGTAGTAATTCATTATTTTTGGTCAAGTAATTATTATTCTTTATTCTTGGAGAGATAAGTTAGGATTACCCATTGTCGGGGTGGTAATGTATTTAGTGTGGGGTAATGTTGAGCAAATGGAATATAGCTCAAGGTTGAGAGCATAGAAAGGTTTGGGCACGCAAACATAGGGCAATCAGGAGCGGGTAAAAGTATAGAAAAATATGGGCATGCCCAGGAATAGTTGGAAAATAGGACTTAACCACTTTTACAGGTCAAGGATATTTTTTAAGTTGGAGTGCTGAACACGTAATGACATGAAGAATTATAGTTCACACAAGGTTATTTTGGGTACTGCAGTAGATTGAGTGCCAGGTGAATCATTTTGGTCTAATAATAGGATTTGTACTTAGATTTAACTTTAGAAGATCTATTATTAGCACTTGCATGCTTTTGCATTCTTTTGTAATTGCGCATGGCTATTATTAGCATGTAGCCTATTTTTGGAAGGTGCATGGGTGGTGAAGGGAAAGTCCCCACCCATATATATATATATATATATATATATATATATATATATATGTATTGATTTACATGGTTTAGAGAGCCAGTTGATACTATTTTGATTGTAGAGTTATGCTGTTGGTTTTGTTTGCACACATGACTCATGGTGACACTATTATGATGTATAAAAATTCTGTGTTTTACAGTATTTAATACAATGGAAATTTTTGGCTGGATATTGGTGTTAGATATGACCGAATATGGTTCTTGCATGTTAAATATCATTATAATAATTGTTTAGCCAATATTTCATATGGTTTAGATCTAGATATGGTTTATGCACTGTGGATTGTTTTACTACATGATATGAATATGGATATATGCATACTCAATCATGCTAACATTATGGATAAGAAACTCTAAAGAGGGACCTGATACCCTTACGTGCTTTGAGTGAGCGCTTAGTTCAGGTTGAGTGATGCACCAACACGACTTGGGCTATTTATAGTGAATTCTAGTCTACATCATGTGTTTAGTTAAACACTTGGGTCATGTCACTTGAGGTGCAAGGATATTATTTCTGTGTAAATGGCATTGACTTAGGGCCTCATTCAAGACTGTGGAAAGCCTAAGGTAGGGCCTGAATCTAGAAAGTTGAATGTTGAAGGACTCAACAAAGATCTAAGCTCATTAATATTTTCTCAATAAGACAAGTTTAATGTAAGAAATTTAGGACTGTAGAGTTAAGATATGGTTTAGATTTGTTTTTAAGGGCATTCGATATATATATATAATATATATAATATATATATATATTCCTTAGTAGATTTGGAATTTCAAATTATTTGTGCCAATCAAATCAAAATTTGTTGACAGTTTAGTTCTTTCAAGTGGATGTAAACTCCAATAGTTATTATAGATATTTATATTAATTTATTCATATATATATATATATATATATATATATAGGTATTACATTTTTATATAAACCACTTACAAAAATTTACAGTTTTTTAAATTTTTAGCTTGTCATTGTTTATGGTTTCCTAAAATTTTCCCCTCTAATATACAGTTAAAATTAACCAAAAATTGACTACAACCTATCAATTTAATCCTTAGAGTGATAAGATTCTTGTTCAAAAGATATTATATGAATCGTATAGCTTCCAAAGTATCATATATGTTATTTGCTATTGTATAGATTCAAAAAACACTGTATCTACTGATTGCTTCTACATGTATTTGAGTGGCGAGGATAGACCCACGTCAGCAAACCCACAAAACCAGGTTCTCTCTAAACCCAACATATCTCATACAAACTTTGCAAACCTTTCATTTTCCTACATAATAATACATGCACTTTATTAGTACTGCCGAAGGTAGTTTCCACTATAGGCCTCATATCTCTTTAAATCTTTCTTAATTTTTGTACCTTTTATCCAATTAGAAATTTTTATTATCTGTGTAAATTAATATATAGTTCTCACAACAATACTAAATATTAGTAAACTTGCATATTATTTAACAAAATAATTACAAAAATTTGATTTATCTTCACTGTGATTGGCTTAAAACTTGAGATGTTATTGGAGCCTTCAACATTTTTGAGGATAAAATGATGCCATAACATTTATTGTAATTTACTATTTACATATTCAATTTATTACAATATGTACAGAGTTTCAGGTGTAGCATTAATGACATGAGCACATCTCACCCCTGGACGTGTTATTCCCTGGGCATCATTCAATTCAAAAGCATAACTGAAAACAAAAAGAGGTGTTTGTGCTTACCTCGTTGATATCCCTTGAGAAGTTCCATTACTCGGAGTGCAAGCTGTTATGGGTGGTATAGATGTTACAGGTGGCGGCGATTCCTCTGGAGGCGAAGCGGGGCGTCGATGTAAAGCCAAAAAATGGGTATATTTCATATCTTACTGAGCAGCTTCCAAGCAAACCTTGACCTCCTTGTTTTGAAGAATAGCAGTTTTCCAACATTTGTCTTGCCATGAACAAACATGTTCTGCAATCCTTGACAGATAAATCTCTCCAACACTGAACTCGACTGTATACAATGTCTGAAAAGGAGAAATTGGCTGAACCTAGAGCGTATCCCTTTTTTGTAGGGGTCGTTATAAACTTGAGTAGACAGATTGGATAGAAGATCAGTGGTAATGGACTTGTAATTAGCCTCCAAATTGCTTGTGACATTATTCACTTTGGTGAGGTAATTTCCATCGGTATCTAGTTTCGAAGTGAAAATTAGAGTTGTCATAGCTGGAAGAAGCAGTCATCTAGCCATATTCGCCCACCTATGTCATTCGTGCAAACCTCATGAATAGAATTATTTGCTTCTTGAGAATAGGTGGAACAATTTTCTGTTGATATGTTCCCAATACACTGTAGAAGGCCATAAACCTGGTTGGGAGATTGGTCATCCAAAGAAAAGTTATATCCTAAATTTTGAGGCATATTACGAACCAGATCAGCGATAACCCGATTCAAGTTAGAGGAATACGTATTTCCATCTGTGTAGGTTGAGGCATTATTGCAGGTAGATGTTATGTAGGTACATATGACAGAAGGAAAACCCATTAGAAACAGCAAAATAAGAAAAACTGGGAGAGATTTGACCCTATGCAGCTCATCTTGTTGTCGTTGGAACTCATGAATTACCTATTGTTCTACAAGGTCTAAAACGCAGCAAAGATAATTATAACTGAACAAATTTTGCAGATGAGTTAATCGGTAGAAATGGCAGGGAGATGGGCAGGTGTAGGTACAAACAAGCAATAAAGCAATTGAGAGATACGCGTTTCTCCTAGTGAGTCATGGCAATTTTAGTAGCTGTGTTAAAAAGAAATTTTGCATAACTGGGCAGGTGGTATTCTCCCGGCCTGGCAATGTCAAAGCCTTCCAAAACCCATATTCACCCATACCATCGGTTGAATGATTTTGGATCCTTATCAAGGTTTCCACCATCATGATGAATATGATCTTGGAAAGCTTGCATGTCAGTGGTGATGATTTCTGTCATTTCTTCTGCCGTGACACCACCTTAGAAAATGCTGAGGTCGGGGATTGTTCTGTGCGCCAAAGACGGCTGCCATGGGCCACATCGAAGCCATGAGCAAGCTTGACCACTACTTAAAGGATGGCTGCGGTGTGAAAAAGATTGTCCAGGAGGGCCGTAAATTAAACACAATAGCTATAAAATCAAGTATGTTGATATAATGTGTTCTCTAGTGATATTAATCTCAGTAGCATTTTTAGTCATCTCTGGTAGCACGACAACCAAATCCTTAGTATGCTTACACTGGTCCTAATTCCCCTTGTCCTTTCTCTCTTCCATATGGTCAGATCTATTATCTTCTCAACTGCATCAAAAGAAATTGTGGACCTCTTTCATCCGCCCCTTCACACCACTCAATTTTTCAATCACCTTGTATTTCTATTCACTCAGCATAGCAATTCTTCCCATTGTATCCCCAATTTATTATGACCTAGAGATTCTTGTACGTCACGAGTTGGATTCCCTCCCTGCTCTACCTATGTCATCTCCATTCTGCTCTTAATTTTTGAGTCACTGTGATGGTACCCTGGTAAAAGGGAAGGATGAAAGAAACCATGGACATGATGAGATCGATTGCCACACACAATGGCAACATGTTTCCACCTGGCATCTCACTGGTACTGGAATACGATGATGTGGGAGGAGAAGAGGCTGTCATGGACCCGGTTCAACAGGTGATGGGGAGACAGTGCCATATAGCAATACAGAGAGGAAATCTCTAGTTCCAAGTAATTCAGTGAATCTACTTTTGGAACTACCTACAAGCTTCAGGATGCCCGGAAACCACAACTTCAAATACGGCTCTGACATTGACATGGCTTCAATGTTTCAATCCTCTGGCCCAAATTGCAAGGAATGTCCTGTTGAGTTTTCTAGCATGGTTTCGTTTCGTTGTCAACAATACTCTACTGGAAATTATGAATTTGTTGAAGCAAAAGTTCCTACATCTGAAAGACTTAATCTCTTTATAAAGAACATGAATCTTTGTTCCTACCTATTTGATTTGTCTGATCCTACCAAAAATGCGAGGGAGAAGGACATTAAGCAACAGACCCTACTTGATCTTGTTGATTTTATTCAGTTGAGTTCAAATAAACTTAATGAAACTTCACAAGAAGACCTTGCTAAAATTATCACAGAAAACCTTTTCCGAGGCTTGCCTCTTGCCTCTCATGAACACGAGATCTGAGAGCTTGAACCTAGAAGAGAAGGAGCCATGCATGGAACCTTCTTGGCCACATTTGCAAATAGTATATGAATTGTTGTCGCAGTATGTAGTCTCTACAGATACGGACCCAAAGATTGCAAAGAGGTATATTGATCATTCCTTTGTCTTAAGATTGTTGCACTTGTTTGATTAAGAAGATCCTCGGGAGAGAGAATATTTGAAAACTATACTGCATTGCATCTATGGTAAGTTCAAGGTACATTGTCCATTCATTTGAAAAGCAATCAACAATATATTCTATCATTTCATCATGGAAATAGAAAGACATAATGTCATTGGTGAGCTATCTCACAAATTGTCAAACGGAAGTTTTATTTTTGGGAGAGCTTGAGGAGATTTTAGATTCTACACAAGCTGCAGAATTCCAATGCTATATGATTCCTCTATTTCGACGGATTGGACATTGTCTCAACAACCCACATTTCTAAGTTTTTTGTTGTAGTTCATGACATTTCACAAGAATTTGGAGATTCCACTACCAACTTTATTCTGTAGCTAAGAAAACCCGGGTTACCCATTCCTCTGTCCAAAAGCCATACACATATCTATCCAAACCGCTTCCACATGCCGCACACTAAAACATGAAGTTAAAAAATAATCCCATTAATCATGTCAAAAATCCGTCAACTCAGCTTAGAGTTTGTTTCAGTACCCACTTGAAATTTCAGCATAATCCACATACCTAATGAACGATTTTGTGAAATCCTATCAGATTATGTTCTTTGCATCTACTGCTGTATGTACCCTGGTAGTGGTAAGTAAGACCTGAGTAGCTAACCATGAAGTAGAGTTAATTAGATTCAATTCACTTTTGGTACCATATTTTGGCTGCGGCAGTACTTGGCAGCAATGCTGCTCTTGTTGTTTTATGGAACTGTGTTGAACCGAGCTCTTTATAATATTCATCTGATTTCAACTCGAGTTTGAAAATTAAATCTCGGTCATCTAATTTTTAAATGGTGTTCATAATAATCAAGGATCTATTCAACTGTAGTATGCATTCTAACGTAATAAACACATTTATAGCATACAACTAAACAATATTCAAATAAACACTAATAAAAAAGTGGAACTAGAATTACTGTCGGTGCTAGAATTACCACTAAGTAACATCCAAAATTAGTTCAATGTACAAATTTTAATGTAGCCAATCCTCCAAACGGACGAAGATCAGTGCAAATCAATGCATAAAGTAGAAATATTTTTGATAGATGGCTCATAATGTGAATTGACTAATGCGAAAAAAATAAAGTATATAGATGCATAGGGGGATTAAGGTCTAGGTAGAATAGGAAACTACCTAGGGGTTATAACATTTAGGGGGACATCAATTTGTTTTATTATACTGTCGAAGGTAAGTATATTGCTTTCACCATAGCTATTAATTGTTTTCTCATAAATCAATAACAATATGCGACCTATCATATTTCTTATGTTTTGTAAAGTTTATATGAAATATTTGTGGGAATATCCTGTTTCCCTTTATTAAAGAATATTCTTTTTTTTTCTTTTTCTTTTCTATAGTTTTGTTCAAAAAATTAAATTGAAAAAGACAATAACCTGACATGGATTTGATGGATGGATAGGGAAGTCCATCCAAAAGTCTAAGGCAGCATAAATGTTTCTGATAAACAAATTAAATGTTGCAGCATGTCACTGACAGCATGTCACTATACAATTAGCTTTTTTTCTTTGTTCTTGGCATCCCATGGCGTCTGATCTAAATCCTCATCATTTCAGGTAAAAAATATCTATCAATAAACATAAAATACAGAGGTTATAGGGTTTCAATCTCAATTTTAATTTTTGAAGGCTATGCGGCTTGGTCCATAAAAAATGTTACAGGTTGCGTAATAAAGAATGAGTTTTGTTTACTTTGGGTGGATGATATTTTGAGATCCTTCTTGGCATGGAGCTTTAGCTTAGAGTCAAGGGAGGAGTGGTCCATGAAAACTCCCATGGCGATGGTCAGAGAGGGAATTCTGGAAGATATGGAAGCCGTTACATCTCTCTTTCAATTTTCCATTCCACCTCACCCTAAAAGTCGACATTGAGCTGGCCTCTCACCAGGAACAGAGCATTCAGCTTCTTCTCGGTATCAAACATAGGACAAATGATGATGGGTACACCGCACAAAATTCTTTGCAGGGCGGAATTCTATCCGCAGTGAGATTACAAAGTTGTCAGTGCATGGGTGCGCAAGAATATAACCCTATGGAGGTGGACAAGAAATGATCATTCCTCGATCCTTGGTTCGATTCTTAAATTCCTCGGGCAGCTGTATCATTAATTTAAAAGAGGATTCTTCCCTGTGATTTTCAACAGAACAATATTTCTTCTTTTGGTTTGTATTGTTTCGTTCTCCTCCCTCCTGCTTTTTGAGAATAAAGTTTATAGATTTGAGCCTGGTAACCCTGATGTCCTAGAGATTGAATTGGGCACCAAAAAAATGGAATATATGCGTATGAATCCATAGGGAACAACAAATTTTCCTTCATTTGGTTTTGTTTTTTACTCTTATCCTTCCATTCCAATTTCAGAATTCTGTATTTTGAGCCTTATAATTTTTACTTTAAAGCAAAATCCTACATGTATTACTAACATAGAGTTCACAGGGGTACAAGAACTGAATATATACATATGAATGAAATAAGGCATCGAAGTATCGATACTTTGTATTTGTAATTGTAGTAACTAGTTGTGTACTCCATTTTTATATATGTTTGCTAGTGGTGAGAAAATATTGAAGAAATAACAACATGGGTTGGCTTCTGCTTTCAACACCCAAAAAAAGGATGTCCACAGGCTTCGAGGTCCACCGCAAGCTCCCTGATCTGCTCTGGCATAGAGAAAGACGAAACCCAACCAAACGAAAAAAATCGATTTAAATTTTGTGACATCATAATCTTAGGTTTTACCCTTCTTTTCTCCATCGCAAACCATAAATAACAAAAATGATTTAACATGGTTTCTACTTCAACCTCTCTTTTCTATTAAATCTCAAAACATATCAAAATTAATGAACACGCTAATGATGTTCATATTCTCATATATTTATTGTGTCCATGGGGCTCATCTTCATTTGGCCTGGAATTTGATGGTCTGCGGATGGTTTTTCCATTTTTTAGCCACAATTTACATTTTTAATTAAAAAATTAACCGTTAATTTACAAACCCGCAAGTTTTTGAATAATTTGGGCCCCAACCCGCGCTCATACGCCTTCTGATGCATGTGGAAGAACAAAAATTGGCCATGCTTGAAGCGATCGCCCATGTCTTGTACAACTACTTCTTTGACATGGATGGCACAACCACGACAACCGCCACAAGGCATGGCTTGCATCCATTATCAACTCTTAGATGGAGTTTTCGAACCCATTGTATGCATTTTCATTGAAAGTGGATAAAAAACACAGACATCAAATTTGGAAACCTGGTGATGAATTTTTAGGCTTGAAGTTCCACAGAAAATAGATGTATGAGACATAAATCCAGTATTGTTGGTGGCTATAATTAAAAATTGCACTTGAAAATATATCACTTATTCAACTACAATGAAACATTTGTTAGTTTTTATCCTCCTTTTCTATGTCAATTTTGATCAAATCAATTATTGACCAAAGCACCACAACTGATTTACTAATTTAGTAGTTGCTTCACACCATATAGTTTATGAATATTGATTTTAATTGCAATAAGATTTATGGTGGTTATGTTCTTTCAAGGAGATCCTCCCTCATTATGTCCGTTAGTTTACTACATATTTTGCATGTTCTAGTTTAAAAGGCATTTTGTTTTTCTTATTACAGAAATGTTCTTTTAATTTCATGTATTTGATATTTATAGTAAATGACATCTTCTCAAATAATTTCTGGTCATTTAATTAAATATTAATGACTTTGAAATACTTGATGTGTCGAATGGACATATTCACATTTTGAACACATATTTATGCCTGCAACTACGAATTTTATTATATATCCAAAGTCAGAATTTTAATCAAAAAATATGTTTGAGCTGCCAATTTTGGAAGTTATACTCATGATACAGATGTTTGAGCTTCTTTTCAATTATTGCTTTCATTAAGTTATGGATGTGTGTTATTAGAACTCTAATTTTCTCTCATGTGTCATTTGTCTTGAGTACATTTTCCTTATACTTATCAGTGTTTGAAATTACATGGAACTATTTCCAACATGGAAAGCTTGGTGAATAAAAAAATTTAACATTATAGATCGCATTCTCTCATACTTGTTCATCTGTTCAATTTCTGGAGTTACAATTTTCAATTTATTCATGTGGACAATTTTAAAAAAATTTACCCAATATTTCTCCTCCTCTCCCTTTGCCAATATATATAACATACAAAATGACACTTGCTTTTTAAAAATGCAAGTCACATGTAACATTATTTGAAATATTTGTAAATACTTTATGGTTTAAATCTCAAAAAACACATTTAGATACCCACTGATAAGATTGGTTCTATTTACATTTCATCCAAACATTTCCACCTACAATTTTCCTCTACACACCCTTCAAGGCATCCCCTTCGGCAGTATTTGCCATATCATGGCCTTGTTTTATCATGGTTTTTATGAAGATTATATCAATTTATTAACTATATATGCTAGTAGAGTCGGTGGCCACCCTTACATACCAATAACATTTTCTTCGTTGAAAATAAACATAATTTTAAATAATTATATTAATATTATGATATTTAAGTAGCCCTAAAACCTACGCAAGTTCCTTTTTAAAATATAATTCATACAATTTTATTTTAATAGTTTGTATTGTTTTGAAGTCTAGCAAGTTATTTTCAGAGGATATATCAAGAAAGATTTTTATTAGATTGGGCAAAAAATATATCAAGAAAGGCGAATATGCATGGAAATTGAGAAAAAATAGTTGTGAAAGATATCAGTAAAGAAATATTATGATAGACTATATGTTAGAGAATTAGTTGAGGAATTTAGGTAGTGACTGCTACAAATAAATTTATTAGCAAGTTTTTCTTGGATGGTAGAGGCATAAAGTATAAAGTAATCCAATATTTGGTTACAATTAATTAATTTATCTACTATAAGATTTGTTTTTTATATAGAAGTTGTTAGTTCTATTATTTCCTAAGGCACTCATAACACTTAATTCATGCCATGTATAGATGCACAAATAAAAGTATGAGGAATTGATCTATATGCAATCAGAAGAGACAAGAAGTCTTGATATTATATAACCACATGATTGCAATGTTGTTGTAGATGTATGCAAGGATGTATTGCAAAAAAATTAAATCAGTCAAATCTCATGTTTAAAGGAACACTTGAATCATTTGTTATGCACATGGACGTGATAGATTATTACAGGAAAAACATCACGTTGGTGCACATATGTGATCATATTTATAGAGGCCATATATACAACAAATCCCAATATGATTACTTAGAAATACACTAAGCTATTAATGCACTCAAATTAAATTCAAGTATAGTACATAAAAGAGGAAACGACATAATATATGTTCCCCTACAAAAATCAAATAACCATTAGGAGAACGATTATTTGATTAGATGAAATACAAATTATTCTAATACATTTCACATGAGATAAGTTTACAAATATGAAGGAAATATGTTTCTTATAAAATATAAAAAATACATACAACAAATAAATTCCTATAATTTAAGATATCTAACTAACTCTACCAAAATTGTACTTCTAATAGCTCAACTCATGAAATTATTCTCCTATTTACATAATTATAATATTCAAAATAATAAAATCAATCATATATTGATTTTTTATCCCATAAAAAATATCATGAAAAACAAATCTTTACTAACAAAAAGTATGTGTACACAGGAAAAATTACACATTTAACTCATGCACTTGACTTCCCAAGGTTATGCCAAAACAATTGAAATGTAAAGATAATATGAAGATGTGGATAATGTGTGATGGAAAAATGTATGGGTGCCATCGTGCAAAGACCTTGGCTATGGTTGACTACTAGTTGAGACAAGGTGGATAGATGATTATCTGAAAATGGACTCATGAGAGTACACCCTAGTTGTCAAGGGCAACTAATTCCCTACATATCTCTTTGAGAGGTGTATTATGATTGAGGATGGTAGAGAACCATTAGAAAGTGTCTATTTATCTTGAGGTATTTTTCTTAAAATAAGGTAATGTCAGAGATGGAGAAACAAGAGGGAGACGACTAAAGTCAAGGGTAAATATAAACAAAATATATGGATTTGTGAGCCTAGGAGGGTGCACTTGTTCGAATCATAATTTTTTGGAAATAAAAATTATTTGTTTAAGGATTATATTTTGATGATGATCAAGGTTGGAATATTAGTAGAGAGAAGACTAACACACATAATCCTAATGTTGTGTCTCCTTAATATGGTTCAAATCTAGGGGGATTGATAATGAGTTCCAATTTTTTCCAATGAGGTTGATTTCGACCAAAAATAGTCTTATGTGGATATGTACTCACGAGGAAAGAGTGAAAAATGAGATAAACTAAAATCAAAGGCTAAAATGGGTGGCATGAGCTCCTAATACCAATGATTTATGTTTGTTTTATGTTGGATTAATTAAATGGTTTAAAATACTAGATGAAGAGTGAGAAGTAAATTTATACAAATCAAAAGAATAAAGGGAATGTTTTTAGTCATTTAAATCTCTTCTAAATATTCATTAACAAAATAATAGAACTATTTATTCTGAATTCTTTTCATATTTTCTTAAAAGTTCCTTTATAAGTGAAATCAAATATAATAAATAACTATTTACTATTTTAGTGGTTTTTAGATATATATAAATGGTTAAAATAAAAAATGAAATAAGAGGGATGGAAATAAATGAAAAGCTAAAATATTTCCTTTTTTGAATAAAATAAATCATAAATGAATAACGAATGTAGTTATTCCTAGTTGGAGACTATTAACATAAATAACTATAGACTATTTATAGAAGTATAATGCGATATCGATCTTTTATCAAATAAAATTTTTGACGAAAATACTTTTAACCTCGGTTTTGTTAGGAGATAAACTTCTCAGAAGTTTTTCCCCAAAAACCTAGAGAAACTTTCTTAAGAAAATATTGCTTCATGAAATGAAAGTAAACAAAAAAAATGCAAAAAAAATACTATATCCATCTACTTCACTTCCAAATTTTCCAAAGAAAATACATAAAGAATGGGCTAAGGATCAATTATTAATAGTGAGGACTTTCAAACAAACATATAAAAATGAAAAAAGGTAGGAAATGCTCACAAGGAATATTTTTAAGGACTTTCAATACCATGTCTAAATAAATATTCCTAAATAATAAAAAGGATTTTCCATAAGTATTTTCAAAAACTACTCTAATAAACCATAAAAAAAATAATGCACCCCCAATATTGTTATTAATTTCTTGTGGCATATTTGTCCCAAGCTTGATCGTGGTGATTTGGTGTCTCCAAAGAATTTTAATCCTTCCAAATGTAGAGTATAATGTGATCGTGGTAGAAACAAATGTCTAAAGAAATAGATAATAATGACAAATTCAAAGAGAGATGGTTGGTTTGACATAAGGATGTAGTTGGAATTTCAATGAAGAGATAACTTGGAAATAATCTATTTTGCCTCTAGTAAAATCTCTTAGAAAATTGGTAGCATAACCTATCTCAAAATTTAGAAATAACCAACATATGAATTATCTAAAAGAGAGTTATTTGTAGTGTGTTGAGAGTGAGAAATTAATAAATTCTATTATTTAGCATGAAATAGTTAGTTAGAATCAAACATAATAGGTTAAACCGATTTAATTAATTCAGAATTAAATCTCATATTACAGAGTCACTTATTCATAGTGAATGCTAAAATATAGAAATGACACAAGCAATGAAGCATGTAAAAGAAAAAACCCTAAGCAAGAGATAGATAAAGATAACTTAGCTGATTTCTATGCAATCTAGGATTGGTATGGGAAGAGAGAAGTGATGAAAATACTGGGAAGAATGTTGTTACTTCTCACTATAAATTCTGAAATGCAAAAATGAGGATGGACATGGACGCTTATAGTAAGGAAAGGATACATGAGGTCTAGATACCACCTTTGAGTTCCTGTGATTGTGTAGGAGCTCAAGATATGACCTCTGATTTGTTACAAGCGTGTTGCAGTTGTTCCATTTTAGTCTCCTGATAGTCACTCCTTTATTGCTGAAGGTACCTGTAACATGCAAGACAAAGATTCACCTACACAATCCCAAAAACCACATCAAACCTTAACAGGAAAATGTAGAATGGGGAGTCAAATTGACCCTGGAGGTCACCCTAAGAATGAACTTATGACTGAGAATTTTACTACATCCCAGAATCCATGTAATACTTGTTTGTGTGTAGAAATTGCACCCTAATATGCCATAGTGTAAGTTACACTTGATAGTGGGCTAGATCTAGAATGTATAAATGTATAACATGTGTGAATGGAATAGAATGAACTTCCCCTTGATATTTAGTGTATGTAGATTTGATGCAACACCTGTCCTTTAAATGGATTCTCAATGGATACCTTTGAAGCACTTTAGTGCCTTTGGATGCAAGCCTAGGTGATGATAGTAATTTTTAGTGCTTGGTCCTTCATTTTGAACACATACCTATGTATTTATATGATTACCTTTTTTGAATTTCATAATTGACAACTAAAAGGCCAACTCATAAGAAAAAAATATTTAAAAAAGATAAAAGAGATCCAAAATAAGCGAGTAAGGTGCTAAAGGGTCAGGGCACCCATAGGCGGCAAGAGTGCTTGGGAGATACTATCCTGGGTGGGTGCTGGTGTCTGAAGACGTGAAAGATAAATAAGTAAAATTCTTACTGGGCTGTAGGGTGTGTAAGACCAAATAGAAAACAAGAGACAAACAAAAGAGGCCAAAGATAGTTATCAATTACTACTTTTCTCGCCTAGGAATCATATGAATTCTGATATACTGTTAGGACCTAGAAATGTACCCAAGTGTGTGAATTTGTGTCTAAATTTTCCCCAAATTTATGTGGTTGAGTGAATACTCAATAAAATAAATTAGATAAGAGATGTGTACCTTATGATCCTGTAAAGCATGTGGCGAAATGCATGCCATGTTGACAAGTGAAGCATGGAATGATGTAAAGTGAAGTGTGGAGGCTAGGAAAGGAAACTGACCGTAGGGGTGAAGCGTATGTGTTGAATTATACCTATTATTGTGCTTGTATTTTCTATTGTAGGTTATTTCTTGTTACATATTAAGGACAGACTTGCAAAAGAAGAGAAAAAGAGTAGTCAAAGTTTTGCATATGAAAAATATGTGTAAAACATCCATAAGTATGTAAAAGTGTGAAAGTATGTAAAAAGGAAAGTGTGAACCTGATGTATAAGAGTGTAAAGGATAGAAAAGGTGTCCTAAAATGCTATGAAGAGTGATTTTTTTGGGATATCTAATGCCAATAGAAAGATTGTTTTGGTGATCTCATCCCAATAACAAGTTTTTTGGGCGATCTCACGTGAAATGTAAGTTTTTAGGCAATCTCATGCAAAAGAGAAATTGTTGGGAAGAGAGGTTTAGTGCTACTCTCCATCCATGACACCGCATGATAAGAAAAAATATAAATAGTGCATCAATGCTTTGTTCCTATTGTCCTGATTATTTCGAATTAGTTTCAAGTTGTACCGATTGAAGGAGATAGAATTTTTTCCTATTGTTAGAGGACTGTGCCTGTAACTAAAAAAGTAATTTGAAGAATTTTGTGAACTATGATAATATGAGAGGATGACTGTATTTGTCCCCAAGAAATTAACACCCAGGAGAGGTCAGGAGTGCCCAGGTGTTAATTTCTAAGTCTAGGAGTTGGTGTCTATACTGTGTCTGAGGTCAACATTAGTTTCTAGACCATTCTGTGACTGTGTGATTGTGTTGATTCTGTATTGTACTGTGTTGAACTGTAGCTCTTATGTGTTGTAGGGGTGATTTGTTCACCCAACGTATTCCCCCCATTTTGGGTGCATGTGAAGACCATAAGAGTATGTTCCTAAAAGAGAGGACTGATGTCATGTTGAACTATATACCTATAGGGGGTAGGGGATGTGGATGGTAGTAACCAAGGCACATGGAAACAAAGTGACTAGTAACATGTGTTAGTAGTAAACTTAGCAAGAATGAAATAGAAGACAATGTAATAAGAAAGTGCACAAATAAGATAGGCTGCGTAAAGTGGATTTCAAAAATGGGACATCACTCATAATGTCACAAGAAAATCATGGCCGAAGTGGCCAAAAACATACAATTATCATACAATACATAACACATAGCCCAAAAATAATAAAATATAATGGAAAATAAGATCAAGAAAAATGTGGTAGATAACCATGGTGGCATATATTCCTGCAAAGAAAAATGCTACATATGAAGCACCCATTAGCATGTTAGAAGTAAAAATAGTATTTCAAAAGCATGTATGTATCAATGGAAAGTAATGTGCTAGAAATTAGAAGTGGAAAATGATGAAAAAATAACACCTATAATGTGTGAGAGTAGTAAAGGTAGATTCCCCCAAGAGCCTTGGTGGGACTGGTAAAAGGTACATTGTTAGGAATCATTGTAGTGTGTAAGAACTTGTAAGAGATCTACAGTCACTAATAGAGACCAAGTGAACATGCATGCATATATAATAAATATAATGACATACTAAGAATCTTACTAGCATAGTAAGCAACGTGCATAATGTAATGAGTATAAGAAAGCAAGAATAACTACAACGAAGATATGCAAATGCAGTGTATGCGTGTGATGGAATGATGTGAAATGTGTGAATATATAGGAGCAACATGCCCCCAGCATATGTGTATGAGATGAGGTTCATTTATAAAAGATTGTTTAGAGTCAAGAATGAACAATAGAACAAGAGTGTGTCATCAGATATATGCTAGAAAGGTGTATCATGAAGCACAAAGCATGAAGTGCAAGTAATATGATGTTCATTTCAGAATTATACCCTCAGTAGTCGAGTATGAATTGTGGATATATATTAAATCATAGGGTAATGATGATACATTGTGTGTACCAAGGTGTGTAAGAGTAATGAGAAATATTAAGTGTGAAGCATGGAGCATGATAGTATACATTATAGAAAATTAATGATGATAGAAGGGAGGAAGAAATCATGATGCCTCAAAGTGTGAGAATGATAGAAAGCTATCTAATGATAGTGAACGGAAAGGTCCCTCTACTCGATGTCTATGGAGATAAAGACATGTGACGATGCTCTAAGATCAGTAGAGTATGAGAGTAGTTATGTACATGTGAAGGAGATATATGTGGCGAAGGAGGTGGTGAACACTTATGTGAAGGGGCTTCCTGAGTAGGGAACTTAGGCTGAAGAGATCAGCTAGTGGACCAATGTAGATGAAAAAGTCATGAAGTAGGTCATGTGTGAACATGAGAACTGGGTGCAAATTGTGCTTTAGGTTTGAGAGGACCAAGACGCCTAGATGTTGTAATTGGCATAAAGATATCATCAATACTAGCCTTAGGAAATGGTGTTCATAGTGGGACACCTTTAACAATGAAAACTTGTTTATTTTGAATGAATTTGAGACACAAATGATTCATGGAAGGAATAGCTTGAGCAATAAAGAGCCAAGGAAGAACTAAGAGCCTCTCATAACCTTTGATTGAATATGCCACAATGAATGACACAAGCATGGTAAGAGGCCCAAATGTAATGGGAAGCCTTATGTAGCCAAAAGAATTAGGAAATGGATATGTGAAACTAGATATTAGAAATCTGATAGCCATGATAAGTGCAATGGATCAAACACTTGTAGGAACCATTGGATATATCATGGTGTTATTGATATTATATGAACTGATAAAAGAGTTGATGCGAAAATAATCAGAAGTGAATGCAACATGATTATAATGATCTAAAAATTAAATTAATGGTTTTGATGCATCAATAGAAGTGATAAGGAAATCATGAGGCCCTAACAAAGGAGGAGGAACAACACGATATGTATGATTAGTTGAAGCGTTAGTAGCTTGTTTGCCATGTTTGGGTAGAGGGACATTAAATATTTTGAGACTTTTGTTATCGTTGAATGGATTAGAAGCATATGGCCTAGGGAGCTCATGTGAATTATTGTCAATAAGATCTTGAATGAGGTGCCTGAGTTTGAAGCAATAATAAGTAGAGTTCCCAATGCATAAGTGATAATCACATCTTACATTTTCATCATAATTGTGGCCATGGGGGTGATAGGGGTCGAGATTGTGTGGTAGTGGAAGAGTGAGTAGATTTATTTTAATGAGTTGAGATAATAGAAACCGAGGTGCATAGGGGTAATTTGGTGAAAGTACACTTTTGAGGTTTCAATTGAAGATTTTTTAGGAGGTGATACGACATTAACAATATCCTTTGTCTCTGTGGGCTTAAGAGATGACTTGAATGTTTATTTAGCTTGGAATATATTATAAGAGGATAAAAAAAAATCTTGATACTTTAACTTTCCCATAGAGAGTAGTTTGAATTCACACATTTTGAGCATATGATATAATTGATCAAAAGAAGGAGATGTCTCAAAGATGAAACTCTCCTAAACTAGTGGTAAGAGGATTTGAACAAAAAAAATCTTGTAATTCTGAATGAGCGAGTACATTGGTCATCTTAGCTAGATTGTTCTTATAACATATTACATAGTTCGCTAGATGTTCATTAGATATATTTGTGACAATATTTATAGAATAATGAGAAAGAAAATCATTAGTTAAATGTAAAAAAAAAATTACCGAATGAACAGGTAGATCATATAACCAACACATCTCATAATCTTGAAGACCTGTAGGAAATAACTTATCTAGTACTATGTGATCATCTGCATATCAATACTAGTGACATGAAAAGATATGAGATGCTCTTGAGGATCACTATGGCCATTGAAGATAGGAATATTAGGGGTGACAAAGTTAGGAGGGAGTGGATAAGAAAAAATACTGGGTGTGAAGGGATTATGAAGGAGTAATGAGGAATTAAGAGATGGAGAGGAGAATGAAGCAGCTAGCTGAAGTTGAAGGACTTGAATTTGTAGGTCTTGATATAAAGAATCTAGGAGTGGTAGTAATAAAAATGGAAGTAGGAATGTTAAGGGGTTGGGTGGATGCCAAGACAACCAAGAACCTACAAGAGGGACATAAACAACATCTTTAGAGTGTTTGGAAATAAGTAAAGCATTGAGAATATGTGGAATATTCCTAGGGTTGGTGTGTATAGCCTCAAAAAAATTAATGAGATTATCTTATAGTTCTTGATCAACACTAATGTCCCCATCGTATGATTTCTCACTATCAGAGAATTTAATGTTTTCCAAAGGAACATCCTGTGAATTAGAAAGGTTGTTATTATATTCATCAATTACCGTAGACGACTTACAAATAGAGGGATGAAGCTCAATGTAATCAAGGAACCAAAAAAACCACTATGGATGACACACATAAAAGATACAAGAGTATTCAGATGAGCTTACAGGTTCACCAAATGATTCAATTAATTATGAATTAAATCTAATATTAAAGAGTCACTTATTGTGTGAATGATAAAATACAGAAATGACACAATCTATGAAGCATGTAAAATACAAAACCCTAAGAAAGATATATAAAAAGATAAATTAGATGATTTTTTTGAAATCATGGCACTGATCTAGGTAGAGAGAAGTGATGAAAAAACTAAGAATAATATTGTTACTTCTCACTGTAAATTCTGAAATGCAAAGATGAGGCACCTGTAATAGGGCAATGTCACTTGTGTTGGCATGTAGGCTTAATAGGTGTTTTCATTGATAAAAAACCACATTAATGACATAGTGAATTTTGTAGGATGATGTCATGATGTTTTATGAGGTGCTAACATGATGATTCAGAGGTTTTTCAGCTGTTACAGTGAAATTGAGTGGTGAATGCTTCCACTAACAAACCCCATACAGGTGCTTAGGAGGTGTAGCATGATAGTGTGAGATTCCTGTATGATTTAGAAGCATGATAATATGTTGAATAGAAGTTTTTAAGGGTGTTTGAGCACTCACAACATTGGTATAGTGCAGGTATAGGTGGTTCAATATTTTACAGGGGCTCATTGGGAGTAGGTAGAGAAAATTAAAGGTGTGAAAGAGTCTTTTAGAACTATATGAGCTCATGGAAGCATGAAAAAAATTATATAGTGGCTTATAAAATATGTGTGGGTCATTTTCAGAGGTTACTTGACCAATTCGTGCATTGTTTCAGTTGGTACTAGTTGCTACTATGAGGATCTAGTATGCAAACATAGGAAAGTCTTAGTGAAAAGAGAGATTGAGCCATGAAATTGACATTACAATTATTGGATATGTTAGATGGATGAGTGATAATTCTCTCAAAAAATATTCAGGTGCCCATGATGTGAATTTTGTAAGTTATGACAATTTATGTGAGATAGGGTCAAGAACATGTGAAAATCAAGCTCGCATTTGAACTTCTAATGCTCGTTGTGAATCATGTGATTTGCATGGGAAATTTTGGATTTTATGGATGATTTTAAGGTGAGTTTATAAGGTTTGAAAAAAATAACGAGGTTTTTTGATAGTCATATTTTTATGAATGATTGTTAAGAAGGCAAAGAGGTCAAAAACCCTAGTTAAACCCTAACTAGGAGCAGTTGTCAAAAGAAGGTGAATTGTGACCCAGTTTTGATTTCTTCATAAAATGTGATTATTGGATGTTGTAGAGGACTCTAAGATATTTATAGAAATGTAATTTTGAGGTCATGATGATGAGTGGGCCCCATCTGAAAAGAACAGTTCCTGAATAAATTCAGTTTAAGGAGAAAGTTACAAAATGAGGTTTGAACTAAATTGACATTATGTGATGTATGGGATTTTTTATAGATATACATGGAGGTTTCAGATCAAGTTCATGCAAGTTGGCGGGATTTTTAGGTCTAAACAAGTTGACTGGTTAAAGGGTAGTTTTGGGATCTCAAATAACACGATTCAGTGTGTTGGTCATAACTTGAGCTAAAAGTGGAATTTTGAGGTGATTAAAGCTATGTTCGAAATTATATTTAGAGATATTTCCATTGATATATGTCTTTTATCTTAATGAGCTGATTTGACAGGGTTTCTGTTACAAATATATTGTGACATTATTAATAAATTGTAATATTATTAATAATGACTTTATAGAATTCATATTAATAGTATAGTTCTAATAGTTAGGTGAGTGTGAGATATTAATATTGTGATATTAATATCATATTTTAATGTACGTGAGTTAATTTCACCATTAGAGTAGGGATATGAGATGATAAAGAGATATGTGAGAGATTCTAGCAGTGGTTGAGAGATATAGGGGATTGGTGATTGATGTTGACTCCTTGGATAAAGGAGAGCATCTTCTTATATAATGTAATATTTATCATTGAATAAGACATATCGAAGGAATTAAGTTTATAAATTATAATATTTAGTGTTTTAATATTGTGTAGTTTTTATCATTGGTATCAGAGATGGTTGCGTGAAGGCTATGGATTTTTAAAAATGGTGAAAGGGAAGTTGATATTTGTTTCCTGGGTATATGATATTTTCTTTGTGAGGCATAAATTTTCTTAGAGAGCATTGTGTAGGAAGTATTATCATAGTTGAGTTTGTGCATCTACAAACCTACATACCTTCAACTGTGCAAAATAAAGATATCTCTGTTAAATTAAAATTGGAGAATTTTATCTTTAATTTCTTATCTGATTTGTATTCATAAAGTATTTTTGGCTTAATATCTATGTATTTTCTAATGTTTAAAAAGCATTCAGTGTAAATGAATTCACCACTGCATTGAGAATGTGTAAAATGCCTTGTAAGATCCACAGTTTAACATTTTAGTTGGAGGATTTTTGCGAGATAAGAGTGGTTTTTCTTGGTATTGTTTGTGCATAGATCTAATTGGATACTACATTGACTTTCATCTATCTTGAAGCAGCCAATATTTTATTCTATGTAGATTTGTATGCTGAAACATCAGGAACAAGGAAGAGGCATTGATTTGTGAAGAAGGTGGATGTTTAGAGTTAACACTGGTGTAAAGTGGAGGGGTATCTGTGCATTCTTCATTTTGATTGTGCAAATCAAGATGGACATGCCAAGCCCTTACATAGAATCGATTGGAAATAAAAACCAGATCTATAAGACAATGATCAATTTGAGAGTGAGAAAGTTCCTACATTCAAGGAATATACTATTTCCTAGTTTTGAGCTAGTCAACAATGGTTTATTCTTTGATCTTGGAAATTTCCCATCTACTATCTCGAACGTTATTTCTTCAAGGTTCTCCTACAATGCATGGAAACAACAACATGGTGAGTTCCCCCTTGAATCATTTCTCTACACACATCCTGCTCGTGGATTAGACCAGTCTGTTATTTTATATCAGATATTCTTCTCTGAGGACCCATGTGTATGCTTTGTCTTTAGATATTCCTTGGGTATTTCCACAAAAGATAAGCCCAAACCATTGACATGTAGTCCCATCTATATCTAACTCAGAATAGATGACACCTGGTCGAAGTAGTAGTTTATAGTTTTGTGTATATTCCTTCATATCTTGTTTGGGTCGATTAGTTTTAGTTTTAGCGGTCATAGTCAAATGTATTATGACTATTCAAATTATTTGAGTTAAAGAAATTTTATATAGTGTCGTTATATTATTTATACATGTTCTATGGTCAATGTAATTTTTTTAAAAAGGGGTCATTTGTCAATAGAGTTGTTATTTCCTATTGTTATTATAAAAAATTGTGTCTAGTTTTATAGTGAGTCATTAAAAGTGTTATCAGAAGAGTTGAAAAAAAATATATAGAAAAAAGAGGGTCGTTGTAAAATTCTGAAAAAAATAAAAAAATTGCCTCACAGACACATTTTTGGTGTTACCCGACGTCTATTTTTTGGGAGAATACATATTCAGTTCTAATGATATTTTTAATGACTTCAAAGAAGGAAAATATTTTTGGCTTTGGGGGCTCTGCCCCTCGACCCCACCCTATATCGCAATAGGGAGCATGCCTAGGGCACTACCCCAGGACCCTGTAAGGGGCGCTGCCCCTTGACCCCACTAGGGGCTACCACCCCCCAGACCCCCACTTTGGAATTTCAAAACCAAAGATAATATTTGTGGGGAAGATGCATAGACAAAAGGTGGTGAAAATTTGAGCTCCATGGTCCAATCTACTGAGTAAGTAGTGAAAACATTGGAGGATGGAAGCAACGGAGGCTGGAGGTCAATCAATGACCTCTCATCAGTCACTAACGATGGGGATGCATGAAGTTGTGGTGATAGTGTGTATGTGTGTTTTCTTTTATTTCAAATTCACAGTATGATTTCAGAGTTCCTGTTTGAATAAGTGAAATGTTCACATTGAGAGGGGGGACTGGAACATGGTCTCAATGTTTAATTTTCCATCTTTTTAGTTTGTATTCAGTAAGCAGTGGTTTTTACATATTCCATGAAGGAAAGAAATAATAGATAGATGAAAGCACAAAGGAAAAGAAGTAGCATGATATTTGGGTTGTTGGTTGTCTTGTAAAATCATCCTTTGTTTGAGGTTGTTGGTTGTCCTGTAAAACCATCTTTTGTTTCAGGTTGTTGGTTTACCTACAAAACCATTTAGATCATGAGCACACATGGGCGACAAGCTGTATAAGGAAGTGCGATTATTTTTTCTACCTTGTCAAAATTAGGGGAGTTTATATTGGGGATTAATAATGTTAAAAATAGGGGATTGAATGTTACAAGTTTATTGTGACATTATTAATAAATGGTAATATTATTAATAATGAGTTTATAGACTTCATATTAATAATATAGTTGTAATAGTTAGGTGAGTGTGAGATATTAATATCATATTGGAATGTACGTGAGTTAGTCTCACCATTAGAATAGGGATATGAGATGACAAAGTGATATGTGGGATAGGTGAGAGATTCTAGCAGTGGTTGAGAGATATAGGGGATTGGTGATTGATGTTGACTCCTTGGATAAAGGAGATCATCTTCTCATATAATGTAATATTTATCATTGAATAAGACATCCCGAATGAATTCAGTTTATAAATTATAATATTTGGTGTTTTAATATTGTGTAATTTTTATCAGTTTCAAAGGAAATCTTTCAACTAGAAGGTTTTTGGCAGTTTAGGACAACATCTGTTTTGATGAAAGTTTGAGGTTGTTTTAAGCATGAAATGGATTAGGTGATTCTTCATATCACTTGGAAAGTTTAGACGGATTAATTTTTCATCCAATGAATAAATTTATAGGTCTTTAATACATGATAAAATAGTTTTATGAGCTAACCCTTGAAAACAACCATTTTGGTAGGTTGATTTGGTGAAGAGAAATCTTGCTATGGTTTGAAGTAAAGGATGTTTCATGACTTGTAACATGATTATAAGTGTTATACAGGGCATTAAATTTATTTGGAGTTGTTACATGGAATGTTTTCATTTAGTATGAGTTATTTTGTGGTCTGATGAAGTTTCCATGGTGTTGAAGGGTGCAAGAAACAATTGTTTTGAGAATTGTAAAGGTAATTAGGCCCATTAAATGAAATAATCTGATTGGTTCATGAAAATTGAAACCATGGTTAATGTTTAAATGATGTATTTATCATTTTTTATAATTATGGGAGCTTTAATAAGCATATTTTTGTAATGAGGATAATTTTGGCATCTCAATGCATGTGTTTTGGTAATTTTTGGTGCATGGAAAGTGTCTTTTGGCTAGGACAACCTATTTGGGTCACTTGAAATTCTTGTGAAAAAGTTATGGGATATTTTTAGTGAGGAATTGGTTAAACCAAAGGTGTATGACTGACCTCATTTGGGTTATAGAGTTGATTTTCATATAAAAATGATGTTTTGGCTCATTTGGTGTGCTAGTCTTGCATGGGAGAGTAGTGCGACCTAGAGGAGAGCTATTTGTAGGTATGACAACAAATTTAGAGATATGATTTGATGCATGACACGTTGAAGAATATTTTATAGCATGTGTGCAAGATTTTAGAGGCAGGAAAAGTGAAGAAAGAAGAAGAAAGAGCAAGAATATGAGAGTTTGAAGACCTAGTATGTGAGCTAGGTTTGTAAGATGAATAAGTGATCTCTATCAGTTGTGGTAGTAGAAAAATAAGAGATCATATTTATTTAGGTGGATGATTTTTTTCTTGGTCATGTGTAGGGGGTTTTAGCCTCCTTGTGGAGTGGGTGCTTCACTAAATTAGGGGTTGGTGCTCTACTAAACTAGGGGTTGGTGATCCTTGTGGGTTTGGTGCCTCACTAAATTCTGAAACATATAAATATAATATTGTGTTTTGGTTGGTTTTAATCCCCTTGAGGTTTTTCTAGTTATATCTTGTGTCTTGTGTTGATGATCTTGCTTATGGTTCTTACACATATGATTGTTTGATGTATGCACACATTAATAGATGGTTGAACGTTTATGAGTATTTGTATATGAAATTTCTAAATCTGAATTTAAATTTTATAAGGATTGATTAAAATCTCCCCTCTCAGTCCACTATGATTCTAACAATTGGTATCAGAGTGGGCCCTTCTATAGAATCTTGACAACTTGTGGGAGATCTTCTGAAGCATAAAAATGGTGGTAAGAAGAAGAATTCTTAGAAATGAAAGAACTCCAAAGATTATTGTTGTTCTACTTTAAGTGAAGGTAATAATTGTTTAGAAAATATTCCCAAAATTTAATCTCCCCTAGGAGTGGTAATTTTTGAATTTGGAGAAGGGTTTAGTGATTCAGAATCAGATTGTGAAGAGTCATCTTGGGAAATATTGAAAAGGGAACTTAATCTTGCAAGAGATGAGAATGGAAATTGTTGAAATGAAAAGGAATCATGAAAATAAAATTAATCTCCTTGAAGAAAAATTAAAGAATGAGAGTAAAGAAAATGATGAGAACACTAGGAATCTTGAGGAACAATTAGAGATGGTTGCAGCCAACCTTGAATCCAAGGAAGATCTCATGAACATAGTCATACTATTCAGATTTTGGAGTCACAAATGGAGGAGGTGTCAGAAACTCTGAAGGTCAAAGATGAAGAGTGTTCTCATATAAAATCACAAGTTGCTTTTCTCAATGATAAACTCAATTCAAAGGAGGAGGATTGCAACAAGTATGAAGATGGTATGAAATCTCTACATTCAATACTTGATCTAGTTTCAAGAAAAATTAATATGTTTGAGAAAATTACTAGTGACCTAGATAATCTTCTTAGCTAACAAAGATCAGTTGGTGATAGGGCTGGTTTGGGATTCAATGAGGATCTCAAAGACAAGGAATTAAAGCAAGAAGACAAGGTTCCAAGTAAGGAAGATGGTAAACCAAGTACTAAGGAATGAATGAAGGTAACACACTCAAAGGAAAATGAGAATACCAAGCCTATTATACAACCTAATGCATCGAGGTATGAAAGATCATTCAATGGCTATTGTTTCTAATGTCATGATTTTGGTCATAGAGCTAAATAATGCAAGACAAGGTCTTAGAATAATGGTGTAGGATTATTTAATGGTGAATGCAATTCACGTTGTGAATTTGGTCACAAATCCAAGGATTGTGGATGGAATCTAGGAATGTTTGGGCCTAGAAAAAGTAAAAAATTATTTGTTGAAAGATCTGATTCTAGATATGATCATCTATGGAAAGGAAATAGAAATGATTTTTCCAAAAATATAGTATGCTACAAGTGTAATAAACAAGGTCACATTGCAAGGTACTATTTGTATGGATCACAAAATCAAGATGGAGGCCTCAAAAGAAAAAATTAAATGGTATGCTATAACTGTAATATAGTATCAAGATTATTAAGGTCATAAGAGGAACCATAAAGGTCTTAGAGAGAAAAGAAGTGGGTTTCAGAGGCCTAGAATGTATGAAAATGGCCATAGGAGGTCATGAGATCCTAGAAGAGACCTTGGTGTCTCATCAAGAGCAGGAGCCTGTGAAAGAAGGAGTGATTCTCAATGCTCAGATCAAAAAGGAGAAGAAAGTGAAGTTGGTCAAGAACCAAAGGGGGCTTGGGATCTCTTCAAGACCTTATTTTAGGTCTTCATGGATCCTATATGACCTCACTATGCTTCTTGAAGGTATACCACTCCTAATGAAACATTTAGGTGCTGGGGAATAGTTTGTGTCATTATGTGTCATCACTTCAAGGTAAATTAATGAGATGTAATTATTTGCTCAATGGATAATAATCCCTCTATAGGTATGTTTCTGGCTTCTAAGACAAGTATAGCAATTCATAAAGCTAAGTTGACTATCACAGTGTCTTTGAGTTATGAGAAACCTCTAGAAGGGTATGATACTTCTAAAAGGAAGAGTTGATTCAAGGAGTTAATGTATACTCATGAAAATGAAATCTCAGCTGAAAAAGTGAATGTTGACAAGGGAAAGTGTATGAAAAGATTATGAACTACACCTTTGATCATGTTAGAATTAATGTGCTATAGTGTACAAAAGTTTGAGTAACCAGTGTTGAAATATGCAAAGATATACAAAGTGGTAATCAT
Source organism: Taxus chinensis (assembly GCA_019776745.2). Lineage (NCBI taxonomy): Eukaryota > Viridiplantae > Streptophyta > Pinopsida > Cupressales > Taxaceae > Taxus > Taxus chinensis. The sequence continues at coordinate 622,375,634 of CM034153.1, read as the reverse complement.
GTAAGTGATCTAAGAGTATATGGTTCTTCTTGAAAACCCTCCCAGGAATACAATGACTATGATAGAGATTTTACATCTCACATGTGATTTCAAAGTAAGTTAAAGATGATTCTTAGTTTGTGAAGAGCTATAGAACATAGTTGATGAAAACCTTGTAACAGAGTAAGGTAATGGGTTTAAGGTCTAAATGATTGAAGAAAAATATAAGGTGATCAAGTAATAACTTGATTTGTTTCCACTGAGACCATGATGAAGTCAAGATAACTCTATTTGTAAGCAAAATGGACACCTACAGCTAGTAGATGTTTGAATCAAGTAAATAGATGGTACAGAAGGGTTGAAAAGTTGACGAAGCTCTACAATGAAGTTTTCAAATTGTCCATGTATCTTGAATTATGAACATATGTATGAAGGTTGTTTGTTGTGACAAGGTATCAAATCAATAAGTGTCTAGTTTGAGAAAGTTGATGAAATATTGAAGATACAAGGGTTTTTATGATGAAAATCTAACCCTTGAACCCGAAAAGTTTCTAGATGCAAATTTAGTGAAATTAGAAAGATAAATAATCTCCTACAGGTTAGAAAAGTTTTTCTTATCAGTTTGGTAAAGTATGAAGCTAATAAATGATGTGTGCAAACTTGAAAAGGACTGTATGACGAATCTTCTACTATGAGTATGGATAATGCACAAAATTTAAGGGTTTGAATGATCTAGCATAACTGTTAAGTTGGTATACATATGTGAGATGATGCTCCACAAGCCATAAATGGTGCAAGTTTGTTGAGAAGGTTAATTCAAGGATAGAGAAACAAGAGGTGAAGTATACTTGTTTGAAGATCAACACCATCTGCTATAGTACCTCATGGCTATGTATGTGCATTGTCTCATGGTGTAAGAAGGCTCTCCAAGATAGGGGTGTGTTTTTTTTATCTTCCATGGTAGTGTAAAGGTGCTCTCAAGACCATTCAAGGTGAAAAGGTGGTGTTTTCTTCCTTGTTCATACTTGAAAAGGTATGTAGTGGCGTATCTCAACTGGAAATGATTGTTATAGAATTAAGAAGTTGTTTAGGCCTTAGTTACAGTGTCTTAGATGATTACTAGCCGTGATTGCAAGATAACTGACTCAAATGTGTACTTGTGAGCTAGAATTAGAATCCTTAAGCCCAAGGGGAGTTATGATTTGCATGTTCAAGGTATGTATGATGATCTAGGGCATGCCAAAATTGGTTGAAAATGCTCTAAGAAGTATGTTTAGGGACATATGTTCTTGAGACAGTATGAAAGAAAGAAAAATGAACTGTTGAGCCAAATATTAGCTTAGAAAAAGTGATGTAAGGTTAAGAAAGATGGAATGAAAGTTTGTATGCTCATAGTTGGCATTGTTGGCATGATAAGTGAGATGTTTTTACTATTTCTTGACTACTGCAGTTTTTCCTAAGCTACTCAAAATAGGGTTATAAGTGAAAAATTACTTATATGCATGCCTAGAAGGTTGAAGATGATGTTTTTCTCCAAATAAGGTCAGATTATGCTTTTTCATGATGTAATGGTACTTTTCAAATAATGGAAGTGTTATTTCTAGGGGGAGCTTGTTGCTTACATGCCTAAAAAGAAAGAAAGAATCATATTTTGGGAAAAAATCAAGAAAATGGAGTCAATTGAGACCTTTGGTTGATGTTTTAAACAAAATCATGAAGGTATGAAGCTGATGCAAGAGAATGAGGTAAGATAGATAGCCTTTTTCATTAATGTAAAAAGAGGGAGAAGTTCAGGGTGTTTTCCATCAATGACAAAGGGGGAGACTATTGGCATGTAGGCCCAATAGGTGTTGTCATTGATGAAAAGCCACATTAATGAAAAATTTAATGTTGTATGAAGATGTCATTATGTTGTATGAGGTGCTAACATGACGATTCAAAGTTTTTTTAGCTATTACAGTGAAATTTGGTGGTGAATGCTTGCATAAGCAAGCCCATACAGGTGTTTAGGAGGTGTAGATTGATAGTGTGAGAATATTGTATACTTGGGAAGAATTATGGCATGTTGGATAGAAGATTTTTAGGGTGCTTGAGCACTCACAGTAGTGATATAGTGTAGGTACATGTGGTTCACCATGTTACAGGTGCTCATTGGGAGAAGGTAGAACAACTTGGAGGTGTGACAAAGTGTTTTGGAGATATATGAGGTCATGGAAACATGAAAAATTGTATATCATGGCTTATGAGGTATGTTTGGGTCATTTTCAAAGGTTACTTGATCAATTCTTTCATTGTTTTAGTTGGTACTAATTGCTACTATAAGGATCTAACATGCAAACATAGGTAATTCTTTGTGAATGGAGATGTTAAACCATGGAATTAACATTATAATGATTTAATATGTTATTGGGATGAATTATTATGCTATGAGAAAAAACTCAGGTTCCCAAGATGTGAATTTTACAAGTTATGACAGTTTATGTGAGATAGGTTTAAGAACATGTGAAGATCAAGCTCAAATTTTAACTTCTGATGCTCATTGTGAATCATGTTCTTTGCATGGGACCTTGTAGATTTTTGGGATGATTCTAAGGTAAGTTTATAATGTTTCAAAAAAATAATGAGGTTTTTTTATCATTATATTTTTATGAATGAATATTAAGAAGGAAAAGAGGTCAAAACCCTTAGTTAAACCCTAGCTAGGAGCAGTTGTCAGAAGGAGGTGAACTGTGACCCAATTTTGATTTCTTGATTAAATGTGATGATTTTATTTTGTATAGGACTGAAATATTTCTATAAATGTATGTTTTAGGTCATGGTGATGAGTGGGCCCCACCTGAAAGCATCAGTTTCTGAAGACCTTTAGTTTAAGGAGAAATTTACAAAATTAGGTATGAACTAAATTAACATTATGTGATTTATGTGAGTTTTTATAGATATCTATGGATATTTAAGATCAAGTTCATGCAGGTTCATCAATTTTTGAGGTCCAAACAGGTTGACTGGTCAAAGGGTAGTTTTGGGATCTCAAATAGTAGGGTTAAGTGTTTCAACCATAACTTGAGCTACATACAAAATTTTGAGGTGATTAAAGTTGTGTTGGAAATTATATTAAGATATATTTCCAGTGATATATTGATTTTATACTCATGAGGTGATTTTACATGGTTTATAGGGAAATCGTTCAGCAAGAAGGTTTTTTGTAGTTCAAGACAACATTTGTTTTGATGCATGTTTGAGGTTGTTTGAAGAATGAAATGGATTGGGAGATGCTTCCTATCACCTGGAAAGTGAAGCATAATGAATGTGGAATCTAATAAATAAATTTATAGGTCTTGAATGCGTGTAGAAATGGTTTTATGAGTTAATCCTTGGTAACAACCTTTTTAGTAGGCTGATTTGGTGAAGACATATATTTTCGTGGTTTGAATTAAAGGATGTTTCATGACTGGTAACATGCTTAGACATATTATATAGGTTTTGATATTTCTTTTGAGTTCTTAAATGACATTTTTTCATTCAGTATGAAGGATCTGGTGATGAGATGTAGTTTCCAAGGTACTGAAGAGTGTAGGAAACAATTGTTTTGAGAATTGTAAAGGGAACTGGGCCCAGTAAATGAAATAAGCTGATTGGTTAACAAAAATTGAAACCATGGTTAGTTTTTAAATGATGTATTTCTCATGTTTTATGATTATGGGAGCTTGAATAAGCATAGTTTTGGAATGAGGAGAATTTTGGCATCCCAATGCACGTGTTTTGGTAATTTTTGGTGCATGAAAAGTGTGTTTTGTCTAGGATGACCTATCAAGGTCACTTGTATCTATTGTGAAAAACTAATGGGATGTTTTTAGTGATGAATTTTTCAAACCAAAGGTTTATGACCAACCTCCTTTGGGTTGGAGAGTTTATTTGCATATAAAAATGATGAATTGGCTCATTTGGTGTGCTAGTCTTGTATGAGGGAGTAGTGCAACCTAGAGGAGAGATATTTACAGGTATGAGGACAGATTTAGAGATATTATTTGATGCATGAAAATTTGAAGATTGTTTTAGAGAATGTTTTCAAGATTTTAGAGGTAAGACAAGTGAAGAAATAAGGATAAAGAGCAAGAATATGAGAGTTTAAAGACCTAGTGTGTGAGTTAGCGTTTGTGAGCTGAATAAGTGGTCTCCATTAGTTATGGTAGTATAAATATTAAAGATAATATTTCTATAGGTGGATGAGTTGGTGCTTGATCATCTTTATGGGGTTGTATCCTCCTTATGGAGTGGGTGCTTCCCTAAATTAGGGGTTGGGGCTCCTGGTGGGGTTGGTGCCTCACTAAGTTATGAAACATATAAATATAATATTTTGTTTCAGTGGGTTTTCTTCCCCTTGAGGGTTTCCCACTTATATATTGTGTCTTGTGTTGATGGTATTGCTTATGGTTCTTACACATATGATTGTTTGATGTATTCACACATTAATGGATGGTTGAACATTTATGAGTATATGTATATGAAAGTTTGAAATCTGAATTTAAAGTCTTATATGGAATGATTCACCCCCCCTCTTAGTCCATTGTGTTTTTAACATCTTGGGCACTGAAGACTACCTATGGGTTCTAGTGACTAAAATAGAGCATAGAATATGACCTTTGATGTGTCACAAGGGTGTCACAGTTGTTCCCTTTTAGTCACCTAATAGTCATTCCTTTATTTCCAAAGGTACTTGTAACATGAACGATAAAGATTTACCTACACAATCCCACAAGGTACATCAATCCTAAAAAGGAAAATATAGAATGGGGAGTCAAATCGACCCCAGTGGTCACTCCAAGAGTGAAATTACAATGGAGTGTTTCACTATATCTAAAACTCCATGAGTGTGTGTAGCAATTGTGCTTTAGGATTCCCTAGTGCAAGTTACACTTGATAACGGGATAGATCTAGAATGTTTAATTTTATAACATGTTTGAATGGAATAGAATGAGCTTCCCCTTCCTATGTAGTGTATGTAGAGTTCATAAAACCCTTATCATTTGAATGGATGTTAGATGGATTCCTTTGAAGTACTTTAGTTTCTTTGGATGCAATCTTAGGTGATGATAATAATGCTTAGTATTTGGTCCTTCATTTTGAACACATGACTATGTATTTATATTATTCCTTTTTTTTGGTTCCATAATTAACAACTAGAAGGTTGACCCATAATTGAAAGAGATGCCCAAAAGATAAAAGATACCCAAAAGAAGTGAGTACATTGAGAAAGGTTTAGGAGTGCCCAAAGGGGAAAAGAGCTCTTGGGCATTGCTTTCCTAGCTAGGAGCTGGTGTTTGAAGACATGAAAGATAAATAAGTAAAATTTTGACTGGGTTTTATGGTGTGTAAGACCAAATAGAAAACAAGAGACAAACAAAAGAGGCCAAAGATAGTCGTAAATCACTAGTTTTCTTGCTTATGAATCATATGAATGCTAGTATGCTTTTAGGACATAGAAAATTTACCCAAGTGCTTGATTTTGTGTCTACATTAACTTAGTGTTTGTGTTGAATTTTGGTTCCTTAAATTTATGTCAAAACACTACAAACTCGGAAGACAACATGGTTTAATGATACTTGTAAAGACAATGCAATGTCAGGATAAGTGGGTGCAATACAGATGCGGGAATCCTTCCAAAGAATGAGAGAACCTCCATGAAAAGATAATTTCACAATATAAATGTTAGAAAAAGAATTTGATGAGTTGTTTGGAAAATTCTAATCCCACAAACTAAAGGGATTCCTTGAAGGGTGTCAACTCAGTTTACAGTTAAGTGATAATGTGATTAAGCTAAATTGTAAATACATAATCCTAATATGAGGCTATAGTAAATAATATAACATAAGGAAATATATAAATATACCAAAGAAAACTAAATAATAAATAATAAAAATCTAATATGTAAAGAAGGGTAAGATGCCTTAGGTGATTTTATGAGTTTTGGAAAGTGCACAGAGCTAGAAGACAAATAATTGTGTGGCACTGATCGTCACATTGGAGCTCAGAAAATTACAAAAATGGAGGAATGGATTGGACAAGGGCGCCTGGAGAGGGAAAAGGGAACCCGCAGGCACCCAAGTACTTATTCTAGGCACTTGGGTCTATGGAAATTCTCAGAAGTATGAATTCTTAAGGTCTCAAGATGTTCGCTGATGCTTTCCTTTTATCACTACGAATTTGCACAATTATCATTGAGGTTGCAATAAATGCGCAAAGAAGCAAGGACCTGTAAAACCCTCAAATAGACATCAAATCACAAAAATGAAAGATGTAGAATAAGAGTTCATAATGTCCTTAGCTACCACAATGGTGGACTTATAATTGAGTGTTGTACTACATCTTAGAACCAATGTAGTTTTGTGTGTAAAGTTGTGCCCAAGGTTTCTCTTGTACCAGTTACACATGGATAGTGAGAAAGTAGCTAGATGTAGAATATAATAAAGATGTGCACGGAATAAAATGAACTTCCCTCCTATGAAGCGTGATGTAGAAAACCAACCGTTACATCCTTTGTGATGGAGCTAGATAGATGCAATGAATCTCTTAGATACCTTGATAGATGCAACCTTAGGTGGAGATAGATAGTGCTTAGTGCATGGTCCTTTATTATGATCACATAATTTTATATTTATATGATTCCTTCACTTGAGTTTCACAATTAACCCCGAAAAAGCTGACAATAAAAAAGATAAGATGCTCAAATGGCTAGAAAGGGCCCAAAAAGTGAGAGTAAAGTATAAAGGGGACAAGAACGCCCTGAGGGGACGAGGGAACCTGGTGTTGATGTCTTGGCTAGGTGCTAGTGTCCAAGATGAAAAATTCCAAAGATTAAAAATACAGACTGAGTGAGTAAGGGTGTAATACTAAAAGTAGCAATAGAAATCAAAGAAAGGTGGCCAAAGACATTGGTTAATTAGTACTTTTCTTACTTAGGAATCATATGAATAATACTATGTAATCAAGACTAGATAATTACCCAAAGTGTGTGATTTTGTGTCTATAAAATGATAACAAGATAATAACTAAAAATACAAGGATGTTTAGAGAGGGATAGCAAGATCCTACTCCATGTGGCAGGTAGCCCAGGAAAGGGATACAACAAGATAAAAATCTAAGAAGTAATTAAACTAGGCTTTGTTCAGCAACATCATGTTCTTTGAGTATGAATTTAAGTTTATCTTTGATATCCTTGACATTTGGTTTCAAGGAGATGGTAAAAAAATTTCAATTTTGTTTGTGATGTCAATTTTTCTTAAACAAAGGGTTGTTGGATGATAGGAAGGTTGTATATGATGGTGATAGGATATGCATGACTTGGCGCAATTATCTATAGAGAGAAATAACTTGAAAATAGACAAGTTAGGAAGGAAATTGATTGATCTATTGATTGCAAAGGTGATAAATATGATTAAAATTATAAAATGACAGGGATCACTAGAGATTGTGCATAGTCATTTTTTATTCAGATGAATCAATGGTGATTACTATGAAAAACAATAATTCTTTGATAAAATGTGAATTGGATACAAAATGAATGATCTAAGTAGTGATATGATCTTTTATATGGTTAATTGATAAATTTAATATGAAAATAAGTGACAGATTCTTACCTTGGATGAGAAATGTTAAGAAATGATGTTTTGGGAACATTATGGTGTTTGTAAACCTTCCATAGATGTAACAAGGATGTAGAAGGTATCAAGATGATCATGGTGATGTCGTCAAAGTATACAATAATTCATAGCTTTGCTAGAAATTTTCTAGGGGATAATTTTGAAGGATTTTGATGTTTCTTATATAATCTCCTGTTATTCATTAGAATTTGGTGACCCGTGAAAAGTGGGGAGACTTGCTTGGAAGTGGTTTGAACCAATTCTACGTGGGTAGGTTTTAGTATAGGGATGATTTAAAATGGTTATGAGGATGTTAATGGAGTTAGGATGTTAGATGGTTAGGATTAAAATGGGTTAAGATGTCTTATAAGTGGTTAGGGAGGTTTAAGACAAGTAAATGAGATTTACGGGGAAGTAAAATGTGATTGTATGAGGGTGAAGTCATGGTTTAGGATAGTGATATATATATTAATGAGTATGTGAAGGGTGTAACCAAGAAATAGATGCCTACATTTGACCATTTTTGTAAAGTGGTTTTTGATGGAAAACTCATTGGATAAAAATGAGTGGAATGATTGGTTTTGTGTTGGATAGGTGGTTCCTCATCAAATTGGGGTCATTGTGATGAAATGTAATGGTCACCAGTTTGAATAGTTTGTTGGATGATATAGGTTTATGTGATGTTGTGGTCAATTTAATATTCTCCAAGGCAAGGCATGAAATTTTTTTTCCACAAAGATGGACTTGTGCAACCAGAGATTCAAGTTATAGGGAAATCAATGGGTTCTCGACCTATAGATGTATGACTTATGCCAGGAAGAAAATATGAGAAAAGGTTCTTACAAGAACATAATATACACTGTGTATCAGGAGACACATGTTTGATAAATTATGTTGACACAAAGGTGGGATTACATGACTACGAAGTCAAGTGATAGGGGAACCAATGGGTTCGTGACCTATAAACGTATGACTTAATTGTAGTAAAGGAAACAACTTTTCTTGAAAGGATATGAAATATGTGATGGATTTAATAAAGGTAGGATTTGAATAACATGATTTATTTTGATTTTTAAAGGGTTTGGGGCCCAAAAAGGAAACACATAGTTAAAAATCCACAGTTTTGGAAAGGAATAAAAATGATGGTTTAATGAGTCTCAAAGGAAAATTGACGATGTTTTGGATAAAAGGGAAGTAATCCCTAGCAATTACCCTAGCTTTCTAGTGATTTGATGAAATTTTCAGTGATTAGCTCATTCACCGGCAATCATGGGGTGGCGAAAAAATTGATATAAAGTTGGTTTAGAGGCTTATTTGGTTCATTTCTATTTGAGAACCTAAGAGACCAAAAATCCTTTGGAATCAAAGTTTTATACTTTTTCAAGTGAGATAGAGGTAGATGGAGGTGTATAGAGGTGACGAAGGCCTACATATGCCGAGGTATAAGGTGCTTTTTATATTTTCGTTGTTTTTTTCATTATTATTTTATTTTTTTAAAAATAGAATCATTTAGAAACTGCTAGAAATTTCATATGAAATCTCTAAGCGATTTATAGGTCATTGGCGATTTTGATAGGGTCACCAACGATTAGAGTAGAGTCAATGGTGATTCTATAAAATGTTGCTATTTTAAAGTGTTTTGACTGATTTTGATTGATTTCTGATGGTGTGTTGTCTCATTGTGGATGCAAGCTAGAGGTAGATTAACTATGCTAGAGAGGTTCCTGAAGATATTAGATGATGTTTGAGCTTGATTATCAGATGTTGATTGGGATCACTTAGAAGAGGTTTCATTGGGTGGCATGTGTCATTACAAATGCATCCATAGAGAGATGGGTTGAATATTGGTGTTGTTTGAGGGATGGGACCATGTCACAAGTACATGTTGGTTTCCTACAAGAGAGATGACAACGACCCTAGAGGATATACATTGAAATGTGAATTTTTCCCAGATTAATAATCAAGCTCTAGGAAAATAAAACGTAACCTTTAGCTTAACAAAATTGACAATCCTTGATAACAGATATTATTGCAGAAGAGTGATATTTTTTACCAATTAATATTATTAAAATTGAGAAACCTAAGTTGAATTACAACCGTATTTTCTTAATAAAATTGTTGATCCAATTATTTTCTTTCCTGTTCAAGTTAATGAGCTAGTACTAAAGGAAATTAAATAATTCCAAAAGGAGAGGGTTTAAGGTACCTTGAAGTATGATGAGTATAAATAGATGGGAGAAAAGTGAATGACATTACTGTAAATCTGATGAACCATAAAAACAAGGATAACTAGAAATAAAATGGATTAGATGATATATGTGGGAGTTGCCTAAAAAAAGTTGGTTTCTAGAAGATTTTAATTCTTTATCCAAATATCAACCCTCGATTGATAAAAGGTGATAAAATTGATAATTAAAGACTAAATAACATGTAAAATTTGAAGAACATAGAAACTGAAAATGTAGAAATGTAAGGCACATACAAATATGATCTACATTGATGTAAAATAAATTCTACTTGGTTGGGTTGACAAAAAACCCAAGATCTAGAGGGGAAGGTCAACGGTGACCTGAGAAAGTGGATCTAGACAACGATCCTAAAATGTAGATCTAAATAGATCTGAATGCAAATAAGGTGATCATAGAAGCCTGGGAACACTGGAAATAACCTATAGAAGGAGATTTGAGACAAAGAATTATAGAGGATAGGAGGAAACAAGTATTAAGATAGATTGGATTAAAAATAGGACTTGTGTTGATGATGATTAGGCCATGTTGGTGGTGACTCGAGTGTAAATAGAATAGCTTGGGGTGATAGAGAATTAAGATGGCATATCTAAAAACTAGAAATAGTAACATAATAGAAGAAGATAGTGAGAGGAATCTAGAAATAGGAAGTATGATGACACATGAATGGTTTGGTGGTGACCTAGGTGGAGTGACGACGACCTGGGAAGTGTAAAACAAATTCGAAGGTGGATGAGATAAATGAGAAACCTACAAGTAGAATGACTAGAAAAATAGGCTGAGGATGAAATTTCGATAGTAGTTAAACTTGCAAGATGTTATATTCTAACAAATAATAACAATAATAGAATATGATAGCATGAAATAACATAGAATCAAATTAAACCTCACGAAGTCTTTGTAAGTGATGAAATAAAATCTTCAATTAACTCCAAGAGGGTTAACACAACTGCAAGGACACTCAGATTTGAATATAAGTTTGTACAACACAAGAAAGCTCATGTTGTGTCTCATTTTGGAAGGAGGGTGAAATCAATTCCATAGGGTTGATAATGAACCAGCTCGGTCACCACCAACTATGGGAAACCATTCCTTAGAGTCGTGAATGATTGATTTATTCAAGATATGGGGATTTTAGGGATTTACATAAGTGATTTAAATCATGTATGTGGGTAAGGGTTTCCTAGGGAAGTGTCATGAGTTGGTAGGAGATAAAGATTGATTAGATAAAAGCTAGAAAAAGCGTAGGGATGTCGATTTACGTCATTAGGGGTAAAAACATCCTAAAAAGAAAGCTAATTATAGGTAATTAGCTAATGGAGATTAATTAAAGGTAATTAATTAATATTAATTATGAACTAGAAGTGTTAGGCTAATAGAAGGGAATTTAAATAAAATAAATGAACTAAATTAAAATGGGTCTAGATAGGACCATGGTGAAATAATGTGCACGCGGGAAATCAAGGGTATCAATACCGAATTTTGGTGTTTGCATTTTCCCCCTTTTGTTGTAGGGTTTGTGTTGGGCAAGCCGTGAGATAAAAACAATGAGATATAAAGAGTAGGATGAAGACTAATGGATGATTGATGGTGAGCTCCCCCTCAAATAAGGGATCGATAACATAAAATGGAATCAATGATGAGTTTGAAAGAGTTAGATGTTGAAGGGCAGGTGGGAGAAGAAAGATGGGAAAAATGATAAGGCAAGGAAAGATGCCCCAAGAAAGAAGGATTTAAACAACAATAAAACCTATGGTAGTGATTTCGATATCACATCAGTAGGGAACAAAGGATGGTATCAATGGAGATGGAGGCAATGTTGTAAGAACTAATGAGTAGAAAAAATGACTACGAAATGGAGGGGATCCAATGGGAAACCTCTCAAATGGATGTAAGCCATGAGGACCAATGGGTCATAGGAAGACATCAAACTATGCACAACCAAATGAAAAATACTTCATCGATGAGGAATCAACTTGAAAATGTATTCAGCTGCAAAGGACAAAGATGGGAGTAATGTTGCCCCTACAAAGGGCACAAAAATGGACTAAAAGGGAAAGTACAAAAAGTGATGAGATAAAAATATCCAAAAAGAAATAAATATGGCCACAAATGAGGACTTTAAGAGCAAACAAGGATAAATAAATGGTGCCTTAGCAAAGGACACAACAATGGAGAAGGGAAAGTAAAATCAAGGGTTACAAGGGAAATTTGATGGTGCCTAGGGCCAATGAACAACGACCCAAGGGGTCAACAAAAACTTAGTATAATCTCAAAAATTGGCTGACAATGCTCATTTTGACACCTGTAAGTGATGATTGAGAGTAGAGAGCTATAAAACAAGATTAAGAGATGGAGGCCTTAGGAGTAGCCAGGAAACACTAGAGGGTGAGTGAGTAACGAAACACATGCTTGTGTTTTTAATTTATTTTATGTTTTTTTTTTGCATTTTTTAAGAAAAATGTAATGACACCAAGGGCGGTTGGCAGCGACTCAAATGGGTCACCATCGAATTGGCCCTAAGGTGTATCAACCAACCATTTCACATGTCAACTTGACCTAAGTTGATGTAAACAAGATCCAGATTGGACATTTTTGATAGATAAAAGAGATGATGGTGAGAAAACTAACGTTTACGTGTTGTTTAGATGATTGCAGTCAAGGGAGAATTTATATCTGAGAGACTAGGTCCCGACTCTATATGAGAAGATGAGATGAGATGTGAATGACAGTGAGTGGGATTGATTTGATGCACTTGTTGAGATTATCCAACAATTATCAGAGAAAAATGAAAAATAATATGGTGATGAGTGGGTTGAAATACAAGTGAGACCACCCCTTCTCTTGGGTCCCATGACTACCTAGTAGAACAATGTTGCCCAATCTTGTGATAGCTTTACAACATGGGCATAGGTTATTTCAAACTCTCAGGGGTGTTAGGGAATAAGAAAACAATATGTAGATATATTTGAAGAGTATGACATGACACAACAACTTGGACAAAGAGCAGGACAAAGATGAGTTTGCATACGGACATGTAAAAGGTAAAGTGTAGGAGAGATGATGAGTGCATAAATTGATCTCCTTTCCCATAATGGTTGAGAGAAACATAGAATGAGGAAGAAAAATCACTAGTTCTGGAGCTGAAAATGATGAACATTGAAGTCCCATTTTTGAGAGCAATACGAGACATTCTAGAGTTATATCAGACCATTAGAATCCATTGCATAAAAAAACCATGAAGGAAGAGGAAGTAACCAAAAAATGTCAAAGTAGAGGGAAATATAGCCGACCTTGTGGTTGGAAAGCTTCTTTGACCAAAATATGGGGATCTTGGGAGTCCAGTAATTACTATTTTTGTAAATGGTCAAGCAATCTCTAACATTTTGGTAGATCTTGGTGCTTTAATCAATGTTGTAATAATAGATATGTTCAATCTATTATCTTTAATAGGATTACAGCCAACTAATACCATTCTTTAATTGGCAGATCAATCTATTGTTGTACCAGATGGAGAGATTGAGGATGTTATGGTCACGATTGAATCTTGGGAGTATCTTGTTGATTTTATGGTCTTATAACCTAATGCTCGGAAGTTGGGATATCCAGTCATCTTAGGGAGGCCTTGGTTAGCTACTTTTGTTGCGTACATTGATTGTAGGTCGGGAAAAATGACTATTTTGAATGAGAAAAAAGAAAAGAATATTTCACTTTATCCTCCTACCAAACCATATGTGGATGTTTGTGACCATGTATGGGTTGATTTTTTAGATACTAGCAATATGAGTTCTTCTTATCTGACCACCATTGCAGTGAAAAATCAAATGGAAGAAATATTTGAGCCATACACAATGTATGATGAAGAGGATACCACAGTTATGGAAACCAGAACTGTGGATACGAAAATTCAAACTGAGGCTATGGAAACAACTGTTTTAAAATCAGCAGATAATATCACCAAGGAATGTGACATTTCTATTAGAAATTGTGAATAAATCTATGATTGTCATGAAGAACATATAATCACTAATTTCCATTGTCCTTTAGCCAAGGTTTTGTCCCTTGAAAACATGACTATTTTGCACATTCTATAACCTCATGTTTGTCCCTTGGATTCTTTAATTGCTGATTTAGAGCTTGTTATTCTAAAAGATACTAAACAAGTGAATGTCGACATAGGAAAAGAGTTGACCATATAATTTAGAAGATAGCCAAGAGACTAGGGTTATAGAAATCTTGAGGAAGAATTCCAAATATTTTCTTAGGATGATACTGACATGAAAAAGATTCACCACACCATCTGCACACATCACATTTACACTAAGTATGTTAAACCTGTTAGGCAACCAGAATGAAGAATTAATATAGCACCTAGAGACATTATCATGAATGAGATAGAAAAATTGTTAAACCTGATAGTCAGTGGGTATCACCATTAGTGATAGTTCCTAAGTAAAATTATAAGTGGAGAATTTTCATAAACTATAGGGAACTTAATAAATCCACCAAGAAAGATTAATTTACCCTACCCTTTATTGATCAAGTTTTGGAAAATCTGGCAGGAAAGTAATATTTCTCCTTCTTCGATGGGTTTAGTAGGTTTAACCAAATCATTATAGCACCTACTGTTCAGGATAAGATCACCTTCACTTGTCTCTGGGGTACATTTACATATAGAGTTCTACCATTTGGGATTTGTAACGCACCTGCTACCTTCCAGAGAGTAGTTTATGCCATTTTTGTAGACCTTACAAATGAATGTGTCAAAGTTTACATGGATTAGTTTACCATCCACGGTTTAAACTTTTGATGAATGTTTGAACAATCTTGAAAAAGCGTTAACTAGATGTGAGAAACAACAACTTTCCTTAAGTCATGAAAAATGACTGAGAATGATTGATCAAGGTGGGTCATTATATTTCTTCCAAAGGAATGCAATTGACCCAAAAATATTGAAGTAATAATTAGGTTGCCTACACCAACAAATAAAACTGGCATCAAGAATTTCCTTGGACATGCAGTGTATTATAGGAGGTTCATAAAATATTTTATTAAAATTGTTGCACCCATGTTTTCTTTGATGACAAAAGATTGTTTCTTTGAATGGTCTCCTTAATGTCAGTAGGATTTTAAAGTTATCAAAGAGAAGTTAACCACTACTCTAGTTTTGAGAGGACCCGATTGGGGACAACCTTTCCATATTCACACCGATGTTTCTAACACAGCAATGGGACCTATTCTTGGACAAAAAGACAAGGAAAACCATATGTATGACATCTAATACATTAGTAAATATCTAACACCAATAGAGAGAAATTACACCACTACGGAAAAGGAAGTTTTTAGTTGTTGTTTACTCTCTGACTAAATTTAGACATTATATTACTCGATATTAAATATTTGTGTATATTGATCATTTAGCTATATGATATTTGATGAATAAATTAGTAGTAGGGGGCATAACTACTAGATGATTATTGTTGTTGCAAGAATTTAACTTAACTATTATTGATAAGCTTTGGAAGGCTAATGTTGTTGCTAATTTACTTTCAAGATTGAATATTTCAGGAGAGGAAAAGGTAGTCTAGGGCCACTTTCCTGATGATCACTTGTTTGCAGTGTCAACTCAGCCTCCATGGTTTGATGATCTTCCAAATTTCCTAACTACAAGGAATTTTCCATCCTACTGTACCAATAAGGAACAAAGGAGATTAGTTAAAAATAGTTCAACATACAAATGGTGTAATGGAATTTTATTTAAATGTTGTCTTGATATGGTTCTTCACAGGTGTGTTTGAGAGGACAAAGTATATGACATACTAACATCTTGTCATGATGAGCCTGGAGGAGAACATAACTCAGTAAAGAGGAAAATTCACAAGGTCCTTAGATTTGGGTATTATTGGCCCTCTCTTCACAAATCTATCAAGAAGTATGTGTGGCAGTGTGATGCATGTCAGAGAATGGGGAATCCTACATTGTCCACGGAAATGCCTCTCAACCGTCAGCTACTCTTAGGACCATTTGAGAAGTGGGCAATTGATTTTATTGGACCATTTGATCCCCCATACTATGGCAAAGAGTATG
Organism: Taxus chinensis; assembly: GCA_019776745.2. Taxonomy (NCBI): domain Eukaryota; kingdom Viridiplantae; phylum Streptophyta; class Pinopsida; order Cupressales; family Taxaceae; genus Taxus; species Taxus chinensis. The sequence continues at coordinate 622,359,685 of CM034153.1, read as the reverse complement.
TACTCATGTGCACTGATTATGTCACAAAATGGGCTGAGGTTCAATAATTGGCATCTTCCCATGAATATGTTGCAGATGACTTTTTGTACAATAGGATTATGCTAAGATTTGGCGAACATAGAGCCATTGTATCTAATTAGGGACCTCAATTCATGTCTAACATGATTTAATCCTTCCTAGATATATATCAAAATCAAGCATCATAAATCATCACCTTACCACCCCTAATCCAATGGGTAGGTGGAAGTCACAAATAGAGAGCTAGAGAACATTTTAACCAAAGTTGTCAATGCAGATAGGAAGAACTGGGTACCAAAATTCCCAGAAGTAGTTTGGTCCTACAATAAAACCTAGAAGACTACTACTGACTTCTCCCCATATGAATTTATGTATGGGAAGAATCCAATGTTACTAGTTGAGTTTGAATTGCAGACTTGGAGAAAAGCAATGAAAGTTAGAATTGAGTTGGTTATGATTTTTGAGAAAAGAAGTGATGGCTTCCTATTCAGTTGTATCTAAATATTGGCCAATCTTTAGAATGTGCATGTCCTCCTGAGTGTAGATGTTGATTTTGATAGTCAAATAATTCAACATGATTTACATCTTAGATGGTAACGACTGATGAATATATGAGTCTTCTTCACTAAGGTAGGTGAGTATAGATTCATCATCCTGACATTGAATGACATTAATAGAAGGTGCATCATCATCGATCATTTCAGGATACAGGAAGGGAAGAGAAGAGGGAGCCTCACCTTGGCATTGATAAGTCATAGGCCCCAAGGAAATGGTGTTTATGAAAAAAAAAATGTTAGGAGGGATGGATTCTGGATCCATTGACTCTGTCAATGAAGGTGGTGAAGAAGGTGGACAAGGGTCAATATCCTCAATGAGTTCAATACGAGCCTTCTTGGTGGGTAGTTCAGCAAAGCTGATACCACTATGTTCTTAGGTTTGTGAGTATTACATGGAATAATAGTGTGACAGCCTTGCTCATAAAAGCCAAAACCAAAACCCTTCTATGCACATTAGTGCAGGAAGGTGTGGGCGAAACAATGATTGGTGAGAGACTGGAGGTCAGCAGAAAATGGGTGAGTTTGTGATGGTGATTCCAGTGTATAAGTGGTAGTATCAAGTCCCCCATAGGTGAGATTGGTGTGAAGGTGGGGAGGACCGTAAAGAAGACGCTCTCCTATGTGGTGATCATAGTGAGGGTGTTGGTGCAGGGTTCCATACTCTTGTGGAGTAAGGAATGTGTTGACATTATATAGGTGATACTCCCCTAGAGTGAGGCGTTGAAAAACTCCTTCCAAGGGATTAGTGGTTGATATGTGGGTAGCTGGGATAGACAATGTGCTAGAGATTGGATCAGAGGTAGAGCCAGCAGATTGGGAGGCTGATGGGTCGGCAGTGGAAGTCGTGGTGGTGGTAGGGATGGAGGAATTAGGTGCGGTTGAGGTAGTGGTGGCATTGGTGGGTGGAGGTGTAGGTGAAGAGGAAGTGGTCATGGATGAAGACACTTTAATGGGTATAAGCATGTCATTGGGTCGGTAAAGCATGTTGCAGGATTTGAAAGGTGATGGGTCAGCTGGAATGGTATAGGTGTGCCTTTTATGGTCAAACTTCACATAATGATGCAAAGTGGAAAGAATGTAACCCATAACATGAATCCAGGGTCTACCAAGCAACAAGTTATATTGAAATTCCCCCTCCAAGATGTAAAATAACTCTGGAATAATGTGGGAGCCCATAGGAACATGGAGGATGATGGTGTCGAGTGTAGAGATGATAGCATCATTAAATGAATGTAACATGATGAGATTTTTATGCATGCAATTGTCGGGTATGCGCATTTGGTCAAATGCATGGGAGGAGATGATGTTAATGCTAATTCCTGCATCAATCATAACACATTGTATATGTATATTATCAATATGGATGGAGATGAAAAGGGCTGGGTCAGGGTCATCAATTTGGTGCAGTGTGATCTCTTCATTTGAGAAGCTGAGGGTGGCTAGTTGGGGAGTAGGTGGAGGTGTAGAAGAAGATGGTAATTTGTTAAGAGAGGCTATGGGTATAGGGTCATTGGGGTAAGAACTCAATAGACTTAAGAACCTCCATGAGATCTTGGTGATGGGATTTAGAGGTTTGAATGAGATCATATAGGGACATTCTAAGGGAGGATTGGTGTAATTGTTTTGAGCATCGCACAATGTGTTTACCCGTTAGAAATAGGATATGTGGGGCCGCGGATCATGACTTTAGGTGCAGGTGCAGATATTATGTTGGGTATAGGGTTGGCTGGTGGGTTAGTTTCCTTTTCCTTTCCTTTGCCCCTCTGTGTGCGGGGGTAGCAATGTGGATCATGCTGATTTGGGGCAGGGATGTTGGTGAAGTAGGTGAGACATGAAAGGTATATTGACATGAAGGGAAAAATCCAATAAGTGGGAAGGAACCTTGTGAAATAAGTTGGGCACACCCGATATTTGGGAGGTGGTTCGGCGAGTTCTCTAATATGAACCATGTTCATTTTGAATCTCAGAGGTGGCTCTAAGAGTTGTGGGGGAGGTCTTGGTCGCTCAATAGGCAATGAGGGAAGAACTATGGAAACTGGTGTTGGTGAAATGGGGTCCTCATCGATAAGGTCATCATTGTCAAATTTTTCTTCAGGAGGACATAACTAGATAAGAACGGTTTTCAAAGCCTTACAGTTCTCTACATCGTGTCCTGGCACACGATGGTAGATGTAAATTTTGGTTTTGTCAAACCCTTTTGGTTTGTGTTTGAGTGGGTAATAAGGTCTAAGAGGTGGTAATGTGATGACAGAAGTTTCAAGGAGGTTGGTTTGGATTTTGGCATAGGATCCCGCTAGTGGATAACAATGGGAAGTGAATGTGGGTTTGGGTGCATGTGCGGATGATTATATAGGAAGGGTATTTATAAGAGGGTGAGTGGGTTGAGCTATGGTTTTAGGTTTTGGTGTGGTCTTAGGTGTTGGTCTTGTATGCTTAGGTAGGGGCATGGCAGATGAACTGGAAATAGAGTGTGTGGTTTGTTTAACTACCTTATTAGATAGTAGCAGATTTTTTCCTTTAGGTTGCACCTTCTTGGGTAAAGGTTATACAGGGGTATGAGATGTAGAGGGAAAAGCGGATGGTGGAAGAGGGCAGGTTAACCATGGGGGTAATCGAGGTGCTGTGGAGGTAGGTGGCGTAGGTTACACAGTAGGTGTAAGGGAAAGTGAATGAAGTGTCATGGGTAGTGAAGAAGTTATCGATGGTATTGGAGGTATGGGTGGTAAAAATGTTACAGGTGTGGGCAGAAGTTGTATCAGGTGCTTAGGTATATTAGAGGTTTGTGAGGGAGGAATGGGCTGCTGTATTTTTAGTTTACCAGTGGGTGGAGGTTTCTTAGCCAGGGTCGAGGGATGAGGTCCTAATCATGGACAGAAGGGGTGAAGGAAATAAAGGTGTGATCGGTGAGGTTGGGGAATGAGATCTAGGGGATTGGATCTTCTGTTTGGGGGCCAGATTAAGTTTGGTGTTGGCTTTGGAGGATGTAGTTAAATCTAGTTTGATGGGTGGATGAGTAAGGCTAGCCGTTGGGATGACCCCTAAAGTAGTAATAGGTTTAGGAAAGGAATAGGATGTATGTGTGGGTTTATATGTAGATCCATGTTGGGTTATGGGTAGAGGGTGTAAGTTGAGCCATGAGTGGTATCGTGGGAGAATTTGTGATAGTTTGTGGTCGTGTTTGGTTCAATCATCCGAAATAATTTTGGATACATAGTGGAGGTGTCAGCGAGTGAAATCTGCATTTGTGTTGAGATAGGAAGTAGAAGACACCACCAAAGTAAGGCTCTATCCACATAATCTAGGTGATCGACTAAGCAGGAGAACGAAACTGCAGTGGGTGAGGTTGATGTGGATCTAATGGTGATTCCCGTAAAATGTGTCTTAGCAATGGGGAATTTGCTAGCTTCAACCTCTGTGGGTAAGAGAGCTGAAAGTAAGTCAGTAGGATCTTAGGTGGCTGATGGAGAATGGTCACCTAGAGGTAATGACATTTCTACTGGATCTTTGATAGGTGGAGGAGATGAACAGGTGTCTCTTGTGGGTTGGAGAGGTACTACTAGTGATGGCTCTCTAGGTGGAGAAGCCAAAGGTGAAATGGTCTTGATGTTAATAGAAGACTCCTTCACAGGTGAGGGAGGAGATGAAGGGTGTTCCTCTATGGGTGGAGGAATAGGTGAAGTGGGTTCATGTGTGGGTGGAGCAATTTGGGCCAAGATTTCCTCTATGTAAGGAATATGAGGTAATTGGGAAGAAACTGGTGTGCCATTGAAAATAGCATGGACCTTGCGGGTATGGCTATCATTAGTTGAGGTCTCTCCAGTTTGATCAAAAGAAGGGGCATGATTCGGAAATGGTTTCTTGAAGATGTGTAGGTTTTGATTGGTAGGTGCATTCAGGTTATCCAAGACTAACTCGCCATTCTCGAGAATTTCCTGGATAATGTTCTTAAAAGTGATGCAATTTCCATCACTATGACATTTTACCCGATGATAGTTGCAGAAGTAGTGCTCTTTGTACCACACGGGTATGGGGTGAGCAGAATCAAAACCAGTGTATGGTTTTATAGGAGGAAGGATGATGGCCCCAACTTTAATGATATTTTCTAAGACAGAAGAATAAGGCTCCCCAATTGGGGTGTATTTCTATTGTTCTCATCTGAATTGAAAGGTCTGGATAGGAGAAAGATTAGATGAGGGGTTAGCCTAATTTGATGGATGAGCTGGGCCGGCCTTGAGTACCACTGCATTAACAGTTCCCTTGGATAATTATTCTGTGGTTTCAAAGAAGAAGAGGTATCATTTGACTTAAATTCCAAGTTCTTATTACGTAGTTTAATTTTCTTTTCTTCGATGGCCCGAATCTCTGGCTTTCATGCCATGGTGAATGCCTCATCAAAGTTTCGAAAAGTATAGACCTATAGGGTTGGTGAGATATGCCTAGCACAAGCATGACTGAAGAGCTCTATGAGCTCGGTTTGTGGTAGTTGGAATGTGAGTTGATTGATCAGGCTATGCGAATGAGCGATAAAATCTGCAATAGACTCATCATCATATTGACGCATAGAGTAGAGGTTAATCATGGTAACCTTCTTAACAATGTTGATGGAGAAATGATCCAAGAAGGCTTGGGCTACCTAATTAAATGAGAAGATAGAATGTCTAGGTAACCCACTATACCAGTTTAATGTGGGCCTAGTCAGAGACATGGGAAAGGTCCTCAGAAGCAAAGAATTTTCATGGGTGATCAGATAACACCTATGTTTGAAAGACTGCAAGTGTTGTTATGGGTCCTCTTTACTATTGAAGCGGTTAAATTTAGGCATTTCCCAATGTACGGGATATGGATGAATAGGAATAGATGGGTGTATGGGCTCATTACAAATCTCATCATAGGTGAGAGAGTTACGTGAGCCAGAAACTAATACCTCCAGTGTCTGCATCTTGTCCATCATTAACTTGATTAGGTCATTGGTAGGTGGTGATGGATGGGTACCTCTTGTAGCGTAAGAGGGTTGGTGTTGGGCATATGATGGAGGTGGAATTTTAGTATATGGCGATTCCACATAGGTAGGTTGAGAATGAGGGAGTGAGAGAGGAGGTATGTACCTAGAATGAGTGATAGATGAAACATGAGGATGTTGATAGTACGCATATAGAGGTGGGAGGGTGGAGGTGAACCTAGTAGTGATGGGGGCTAATGATTGTGGAATGGAAAGAACTACATGTTTTTGAAATGGGGTAGAGGTTCATTGACATTGGAGGTGGTTGAATGTAGCTACAGGTATGTGTGAGACAATGAGGCACATGGATGAGGTTGTGTTCTGGGGTAGTTGACATGAGGGTATAGTGCGAATGTAGTGGGTGCCATAAATGATAACATATGCGACGAGTCATGGCAGGTGTAGAACCTAACTACGAAACATGACTAGGGGGAAAGGTAGGATGCATGTAGCATGGAGCCAGATGGGGCCGATGCGTAGAAGTGGGTGTGAGAGTTAGGGGGATAGATACATAGGCATGTCGTATATCAACTGACCCAAGGCATCTCGAGTGGATGAGTGGGAGAGGTAGATACTATAAGGCGGCAGGGTTCTGGTCAAGGAGTCATGTGCAAAATCCTCTATCTCCTAGTGAGCGATGGTGAGTAGGCTAGATGTAGGATCCATTACTGGTGATAAAATAGAAGGTGGTAAAGGACTAGTGTGGAGTGGTTGGAAACTAGACATGGAACACGAGGACGTTCACTTGTCTATCGGGTCAGCACCATGTGAACCAGTATTGATCAGGTAGGGCTACTTCTCTATAAATGATACCAGAGATACAACATGAAATAGGTGGAATCTGGTAGATAAAAAATGGATTGAAGTAACAAATGTCTAGCTGGAAAATGTGAAATAGGCTAACCGATTTTGGTTAGGGAAAACTGATGTCAGTAAAAGGTAACCACGGTTGGTCAACCATCTAATCGTAGATGGTCACTGTAGGAAAATGGACAGTTTGCCAGTAAACAACGAGTAGAAGGCTAATAATATGACAAGTATGCCATAATCTGGGGATGTGATAAAATGTAGACATGGGAAAATGATGACAGTGACAGAGAGTATGGAAAGTGGAAAAAAGTGATAGTGAAACAAGTTGTCCTTTTGAGTAGGTTAGCCAAAAGGACAATGGAATCTGATGTCAGTTTGGTATAACTGATGGTGGTTAGAGGGGTAAACCACGATAGTCACTGGTTCGACACTGGTTATTGTGAAATTGAAACAGTAGACGAGAGAAAGGGTGGTTGTGAATTAAAATTTGATGTGGAATTAGACCTAGAATTCTGGGAATGATGATAATGAGGTCTAGGCACACTCAGGTGAAGTTGGAATACACTAGCTATACATGAGGAGCGTGCAAGGATGAACATAAAAAGATGATGAACGTGATCTTCTCACCTCAAAATGCAAGCCAAGCAAAAACACTAAGAAAAATGTGATCCTAAGAGTGCCATTTTCTATTATGTTCATGTTCAGCTTATGCTATTTAGGGACTGACACATGTGTATTGTGAAATAGATTATTTTGGCGAGGATGGCTTCCTACAAAGAAGGAGATCTAAAGGGTGAGGTTTCAGGTATGTTATGGTGGGGGTGGGCTGTCACTTTGAAGTTAATGACTCGACAGAAGTAGTGAGCTAGGTGCCCACTATGCCGTGATCATGTGATCACCTACAACTTCTTCCAGGTAAGATGTTTTTTAAGAATGTATGTATTTTCAATTTTTGTGATGGTTTGGTAATAATCAGAGAAAGAGAAAGAGGAAGGAAGTGCTTTTCTAATGATTCGTTTGTCAACCATCAGCTGGTCATGACTTCACTAGCATATAGGTTACCCTCATTTAATGTGAGCTAATGCAATAAATCAGAATGGAAGTGTGATTTTTTTTAAACCCAAATCAGAATATGTGAAATTGGATGACACAATAAGATGAAGAGGATAGAGTACGATTCAATCACTAATGCAGATACAACATGAAAGAGAAGAAGAGTTCTCTTCAATTAGCACCAAAAGAAAAGTTTCCTTTAGAGTACAATAGAAAGGAGATGTGGATTACCAAGGGAAGAAAATTAATGTGTGTATGCTTTTAGAAGGGAAAAAAACACACAATTTTTCACGTGGGAATGAATGAAATGTGAAGAACCCCGGATGGGTCCCATTAGGCGTGCCAAAATGTTTCACCTTTTTCTTAGAGATTTTTTCTTTGAATATTGTTGAAAAAGATAAATAGGGTAACTGGGCGTAGGAAGTAATACCTGTTCAAATGTCGGTTGATGGGTTGTTACACGCCGTATGACTTCTTGAATCCAAAGCTCATCTGTGAGAGCTTCCTTTTGGCTGAGGAGGAACTACCTGTAAGATGAACAACAAGACCACTAGATAGGAAGTTAAACAGTATATGCAGAGGATTGCCTAGTGTATGCTAGATCTAGGAATTGTGATAATCCTGTAGACACCAAATTTGTGTCTTACGACCCCTTGTGACCCACATCTCATCTCGCAACCTAAACTCATCACCTAAACCTTACACAATTATTTATTAATTACCTTGTAATTGATAAATCCACATCATCTCACCTACCACCCTCATTTTTCCACTTCATCATGACCTAGCCCTAACCCCTAAACTAACCTAATTAAGACCTATAACTTGGTCTACACCTACACCCATGACTAATGACCCCTTTCTCGCACCCAAAACTGACCTTCTAGTCACTTGACCAAGCCCGTAACTAATCTCTCGGGAGAAAAGCAGGGAAGGTGGGCTATTTTACTAAAAATAGCATACTCTTTTTCCTTACCGATGCCGGTTCCTACTCGACTGCCGTCGGTTACGTAACCACCATCGGTTTCCTGTAAATGGTCTCCCCAAACCAAAAACAAAGGATGGGAATTTCATTTTGGATCAGAGTGGAAGGATTTTAGGAATCAAGGGAGATCATTTGGGAGCGATTAAGAGCATTCCAGAATCTTCACTTGACCAAGCAGAGAGAGTGAAGAAGCTAGAAGAGTTGCAACAAAAGGAGAATCAAGCCCAAAACTACAACAGAACAGCCAGAGTTCTCAGATACTCAGCTGATCATCGGGAGGGAGATATTTCATCTTCTATTTGTCCAGCCATCCTACCTAGAGTTCTAACCTTTGTCATCAAAGTTCTTGGACCTGCATCTTTGTCAATAACTAGTAAGTTGCATCTTGCATGTCCTCTGTTAATAACATTTCTTATGACTTTTTGAAACACAATCCTCACAAATCCATTCCTGAGATCCACTACCCAGCGTGCTATTGCATCTAACTATCATTCATCTACCTCTCATCACCTTATTTCCTAATATCACCTATATAACTAGCCTTACAAACAACATAGCTACCCTACAACACAACCACCCCACAAAACAACCAACCTTCAGATCTTAGACCATACCGATATCGGTTATCAGTAACCGGTATCGGTTATCCTGACTATAACCAAAAACCAGCCTTTCCCCTACCCAGTTTCAACAAAGCAATTTAATTGATATCTTACAGTCTTTTGTGTTGATTCATATCGAGTAGGGGAACTGACCACCTTTGAAAGGAAGTTTTATATTTCCTGGGCCCAAGGCAGTTCCCTCATTTATTGTCTAATCAAAATCGTGTGGTCTTGTGTTCTTATTCACAGGTAGTCCTTCCAAGACAAAAAGGAGTTCTTCGCAGTCAACCTGATCTTTCTCTACGGTACGCGCACACCATCTCGACATTCAACAGGTATTTCTCCTAGCCCTAACCTTATCTATTTCTAAAAGGAATGAAACATTCCGAGTGAAACATTTTGGCACGCCCGGTGGGACCCATTTTGGGTTTCTTTCTTTCTTGCTTGCTTTCATATAGGGAGTATACTTGCTATTTTCTTCTTCTAAAAGATATTCACAAGGTTTTGTATTATTTTGATAAAAGAACTTGCTTTGAATTTTACATCGTTGCAAATTAGTGAAAGTCATCTCTTTTGCTTCATCGAATATCATTTTCGATTTGGGTTTAAAACACGTGCATTGCATTACTGCTTGCTGTTTTCAATTCTAGTGAACATAGATTAAGTAACATGTCGTACACATGGGGGTGATATCCATGGTATTGACAAGAAATTAATCTTACTTTCACTGCACAACACATACCGAATCACTTCACAATTAACACAACAGCTCAAACATCCCCCCTTTTTCCGCGGTATTCCTCCGCCCGATTGAGGTAACCTTATAAGCCAAAACAACTTGACATTTCCCCTAAGTCTTTTGTTTAGGATTGACATCATTCCGCGTCTAAAGGCATAAGCCCACAATAATTAAAATTAACCCTAGGGTTAGTCTCTGGATTTGCGTGTGCATCTTGCTTGTTTTTAGTTCTGTTTTCTTTCTCATACCCTGTCTTCTGTGATCAATAATTGGACAAGTATACTAAACGTTGTTAAAAATCAAATTAGCAGCCTTTTATATCTTGTTAGCCCAGACTTCTTACACTAGACATCGGTTACCTGACCAGATGTCGGCTATAGTATAACCGACATCGGTTACTAGACCGATATCGGTTACTGTCTTTCCCAATTCCTGACAAACCAGCAACCTACCAATTTCACCAGTCTGAGTTTGTTTCTGTTCCTGACAGATTGAAACCCTACTGTGAACTCCTGTCCATGGTTGTTATCACTCGAAAGCAAGCCGCCGCCATGGTTTCACATGCTTGCTCTGTTTCTTTTCCTGAATCACCCCCTTCACATTCTGTGGGGAATCCTACGGATACCAGCGAGGTTCCTAAAATTCATGTGGGAGATAAGGACTTAGCCAAGTTTCTAGATGCTAATCCTAGTGTTGTACAATACTATTTGTCTCATGCCCCTGACCGTATGCCTAATGGTCAGCTCCTTGTTGGCATGCCTATTAGTATAGCTGCTCATTTAGCTGCCCACTCCGCCTGATAACACCGCCTTACTTCCTACACCTTTAGCCCCATCTCCCAATCCGATGGCTTCAGAGATTCATATGAATCAGATTGGCTTTCCTTTGGCTAATCTGGGACCCCACATATCATTGCCAGCTGACTACCCCTACCTCATCTCTCTTGCAGACCACTCCATTCATGACTTACTCTCTGCCACCTATCCAAACGAGCTTTCCTTCTCAAGCTCCGCCTACCTTTTCATTCCCATACACGTATCCAGTAACCTCAACATCTTATATGGGACATCCCTTTTCGGTTGCCTCAACATATTCATCCTCCATACCTTATCAACACTTAACCCCAGCATTGTCCAGCGGGAGGCCCTTGGCCCAATTCTGCCTCCATTTACCACAACCGCACCATCATCTCATCCAACCACAGATTTCATCAAACAAATGATGGACAAAATGCAAAATCTGGAGGCTTATGTTTCGGGAAGTCGTAGTGCCTTGACATATGAGCAAGTTTTTCAGGAGCCTATTCACCCCATCTGTCCCCCTTCACTCATATCCTCCTCAATGGGAATTGCCGAAATTTACTCGTTTTAATAGTAAAGAGGATCCTCAACAACACTTGTAATCATTTAGACATGCTTGTTATTTGATTTCCCATGATGATGCCTTGTTACTCTGCACATTTCCCATGTCCTTATCAGAACCTGCCTTGGAGTGGTACAGTGCTTTAACCCAGCACTTAATCTTCTCTTTTAACCAACTAGCCCAATATTTCTTAGATCACTTCTCCATTAACATTGCTAAGAAAGTATCCATCACCGACCTTTATGCCATTCGAAAATTGGAAGACGAATCTATTGCAGATTTCGTCAGACGATGGCGTGGCCTTATCAACCAACTTACATATGCCTTGCCTCAGGCTGAACTTATCGAACTTTTCATGCGGGCATGCTGCTAAGCACATTTCTCCTACTCTTCAAATTTAAACTTTCCACACATTTGATGAGGCCTTTACCATGGCTCGGAAACTAGAAATTCGAGCCTTAGAAGAAGAGAAATTGCGGTTGTGCAACAAAAACCCTAATTTCCGAACTCCTGATTCTACCAATAAACCAAATACCACCACTCCTCACACATTGACTTCTTCTAAATCAAAAGGAGATGTCCATGCACGCGGTAATGGTTAAATCTCAAACAGCATCTAATACCCTGCCAAAAACCACCTATAAGTATAAAGCAGAGCCCATCAATTACACTCCCTTGGGAGAAACCTATGGTGTCATCTTGGAAAAATTGCTCAAGGCCGGAGCTATCACCTTGCCACCTATCAAACCTCACTCTGGGTTTGACTCCACTCGCGTTGTACCTTCCTGGTACAAAAAAAATGACTTCTGTAACTTTTACCGTGTAAAAGGACATAGTCCATGAAAATTACAAGATGTTGAAAAACATAATGCAGGAAATGGTTGACACAGGGGATATAACCCTCGATAATCCTAATGCCCCTACCAACCGAAATTTGAAAATCTTCAACAAACCATTCCCGAATCACTCGTCCCAATAGTAACACAAACCAGTATATCTTAGCTGAGCAGAGTGTTCATGAGATCCATGCAGTCTTCGACTACCCAGCCAAAAGCCTCTATCGAGAAAATTTTGAATCAAGCCTCTTCACTAACACAAGAGTCCAAACCTCCTTCACCACCATCAAGCCAAAGTGAAATAATTCCTTTACCCATAAAAGAGTTAACAGCCCAAACTTCTCTTCTCATCGATGAGTCTGCTTACACCACATCCCTACAAGACTGCAAACGGATGTTATCTAATCTATCTATTTCCCAGACTGTCCCCTTCTACCACTCTTGTTGTACAAGAGGAAGGCTACGCCACTCCTTTTGATATCCTTAGATGAGAAATATCTTACACCGACATCACCAAATTCTTTAACCATAACGGACCCTCTCAAACATGCCCTCCTGCCTATTAGTCCTTCATTGCCTAAATCTTTTCAATGACCGGTTGACCTCGTAACATCTATTGATACAGTACCTCATCTACTCCCTATATCACACCCACAGTGGACTGGAATCACAACCCGTCTTTCTTCCGTACCAAATTTACAATTCAAACTTGAAGATTTTCATTCTCCAAAAGATAGACGAGTCCTATGGGAACGTTTGAGTACCCCCTTATTCTACTCAAATACAGATGACCAATCCCGACACCTCTACCATATATCCTAAGTGTTTACTGAAAGTCAAAATGCCTATGTCCTCAGTCTCATCCCCCTGTATCTATATCAAGTATCCAATCCACCTCTATTAACCTAACCAAACCTTCCCCTACACTTGGGACCTCACCCATACCCAGTTTAACACACCTGCCTAAGGGACTAGATTTATCCAAGAATAAAGCAGCCTCGCCACCTAGAAGACAAGCTCAATCCGTGCCTCTATCACAATCAAAACCATCATTGTCACACCTACCTTCCATATTGGGACCTCATCCTTCCACCTTGCATCAATATATCATACCTCCTGCGTTTTCTTCAAAACGACCTACGCCTTCTGCACCTATACAGAGATCTAAGGGTATATCAACATTATCACCCCACGTATCCTGTCCACCCATCAACCCTAAACAAACTCCATCATCAAAAGATTTATTTTCTGTCACTCCCCTTTCTCCATGGTTGTTTCCTGCTACCACGTCATCTATAGCCTCATCATCTAACCAGCCGAATATAGCTTCTACACCAGAGAAACCACGTTTGGTGAAAACCACGTGTCAACACCCCTCACCTAAACCACCACCCGTACAAATCAACCACGCCCAAACATTACCAAAACCCACAAAACCAATGCCCTCATCCTCCTCCGATTTTGACCCACTCAAAGGATCTTACGCCAAAACTCCTTACTATGTTGGTGGAGAATGCGACCATTTCCCTACCCCCACTTAGATCTTATGACCGCTCTAAACTTCGACCCTATAGGTTATGATGAGTCTAAAATATGCTGCCTATCACCACACACTAGAACATGATGTGGAGAGGATGCAAAGCTTTAAAAACCATCCTTCGTCAGTCACCTCTCCCAGATACAAAGGTTAAGAAAGAAAACTTACGAAGGGAGAGACCTTTATCTTCAATTCCCTCTACTCTACCATCTATCCCCGCCTCACCAAGATCTATCATTATTATAACCCCACCTCTTGAAGACCATGATTTATCCCAACCATCTTCTTCATCTCCGGTTTACAAGATTAATATGATTAGTGTTGCTACTCAAACGCAGAAAAACAATGAGAAAGCGAAAAGAAAGAACACCTGCGTCCTCTCCTTCTCCATCCAGCATCCTGATTGCACCACCACCTAAAGTGGTTATTCGTGGACCCGCTTACCTCGTCTCTAATGGAGCTTGCCCATCGAGCCATGATCAAACAGCTTCACCAATCGCCCATAAAAATGACACTATATGATCTCATTGAGACTTCTGAATCCCATCGACAAGCTCTCGTTGAAATTCTTCAAGGGATCGAGGTCTTACCTAATGAAACCCTGCCTATTGCCTCCATTCTGACACTCAATCACGTTGACTCTCTCACCAAACAACCCACTGCCCCAACCACTTCTGTCTCTGTACCACAAGCTGCTGCAGTCAGTTTCTCTGAAGATGAAATTGTTGACTTTGGTACAGAAGACCCTGACCCTTCCCTTTTCATCTCCGCTTACGTCCAGGACATTCGGGTACATCGTGTTATGATTGATGGGGGCGCTAGCCTAAACATCATCTCTTCAAAAGCCTTCCAACAAATGAATATCCCTTCTAGCTACATGTGTGCCAACCCCATCATGTTGCAGTCATTTAATGACGTTATTACCTCTACCTTAGGCACCGTGATCCTCAACATTCGGGTAGGACCACGTACTTCACCCGAACTCTTCTATGTCCTTGAGGGAGAGTTCCAATATAATATATTGCTGGGTCATCCTTGGATCTGGGCCATGGGATGCGTTCCCTCAACATTACATAGATGCATAAAATTTGAGTACGAGGGGAAATCCTACACCGTAAAATCTGATCCCCCCCTTTAAAACCTGCAATATGTTATACTGCCCAAATGATGTGCTTGCACCAATCAAGACACCCGTTCACTCAACCCAACCATCCTCTTCAACTGTGCCTCAACCACCCACCTCAACCACACCTACGCCTTCAACTGATGAAACTACCGTCGCAAAAACCACTTCCCTTCCCGCAGCTAACATCCCAACCGTTGATCCCTTAGTAGATGTTTTTCAACGCCTTACGCTGGGGGAGTATCACCTATATAACGTTAGTTCTTTCCATACCCCACAGGAGTACGGATAGGTACATGCACATCCTACTTATGACCGTCGTGTGGGAGAAGTAATCTCCTACGGACCACCGCACTACCGTACTAACCTAACATATGGGGGTGTCAACGCATCTTCCGTTGCCCCTGAGCCTCCTCTTGGTGTGGTTCCTTTCCAATCTGATTTTCAATACCTGACAAATCGTCGCTTCGCCCTCACCTTCTTGACTCGTTGTGCTTGGAAAGGCTTTCATTTTGGCCTTTATGAACAAGGCCGACATAGGCTCATCCCCATCACGACACGTAAACATAATGATCGTAGTTGTCTCAGATTTCTGGGAACACTTACATCGATGGAACCTCATGTCAGTTGTCTTCTAGAAGATGATGACATCACCCCTACTGAACCATCATCACCCATTTTTCCTTCGTCTCCCACCGAGTCGATAAATCCTGAATCTATCCCTCCTAACTTTTTTTTTTCATAAATGCTATCTTCCTAGGTCCTCTCACTTATCAACGTGATAATGAGGACCCCTCTTCTATTCCCCTTCTATATCCAGACATGATTGAAGAGGACTCCCCTTCAATTAACGTTATTGAGTGCCAGGATGATGACTCCATCTTCACTTACCTTGGCGCGGATGACTCTTATATTCAACGAGCCTTACCATCTGAAACCCAAACCATGCTGAACGAATCTACTATAGAAATCAACATCCACACGGAGGAGGATCCTCACATTGTGAAGATCGGACAATCCCTTAACGCATCAGAACAAGTCGCCTTTACTACTTTCTTCCGTGCTCGCAACCAAGCTTTCACTTGGTCCTACACTGACATGTCAGGAATTGATCCTGACATTGCCGTCCATAACATTACCCTGAAACTCGATTCCAAGCCAATTAAACAGAAATTGAGAAAAATGCATCCACGCATTGCCCTCTTGGTCAAAGAGGAGCTCCAACGACTCCTTTCTGTTTCCTTCATTCTGCCTATTGACTATCCTCAATGGATTTCTAACATCGTACCTATCACTAAAGCGACGGGGGGACTTCAGATATGCATGGATTTCTGGGATCTTAACCTCGCTTGCCCTAAGGATGACTTCCCCCTACCTAGTATTGACCAACTTGTTGATCTCACTGCAGGCCATGAGATGCTCTCTCTCATGGATGGCTTTTCAGGATACAACCAAATTTTGGTTGCCCGTGCCAATCAACACAAAACTGCCTTCATAACTCCTTAGGGAACCTTCTGTTACCGTGTAATGCCATTTGGCCTTAAGAATGCTGGTGCAACCTATCAGTGGGTTATGACCTACATTTTTCATGACATTATGCACACTATCCTTGAAGATTATGTCGACGATCTTCTTGGCAAGTCTAAACGTCCCAGTGAACATCTCGATGTTTTAACCATTATTTTTGATCGCCTGTTACAATATTCTGTCCATCTTCAACCAAAAAAATGTGTCTTTGGTGTCCTTTCGGGAAAACTTCTTGGCTTTATCGTCTCTTTGCCTGGCATTGAGGTCGACCCATCTAAAGTCAAAGCTATCCTAGAAATGCCCCCACCTACCAATCTCAAACAATTACGTAGTTTACAAGGTAAGCTCCAATCTATCCGACGTTTCATCTCCCAACTCTCGGATCGATGTCAACCTTTTCATCACCTTCTTAAAAAGGACATTGATTTTCAATGGAGCGAAGAGTGCCACCAAGCCTTTGAAGCTCTCAAAACTTATCTCTTACAGCCACCTGTGCTTATCCCACCTCAAGACGACCGCCCTTTCTACCTTTACCTTTCCGCCACTGACCACGCTGTAGGGGCCATGCTTGCACATCGTGACTCTGAAAATAGAGAACAAGCCGTTTATTATATAAGTTGTACTTTGGTGGACTATGAGACTAGGTATACACATGTAGAAAGGTTGTGCCTTGCTCTATCATTTGTGGCTACCAAACTCCGACACTACCTTCTGAATCACAAAACTTTCATCATCACCAGCACGGACCCCATCCATTACATGTATGCCAAACCTCATCTAAACCAACGCATCGCCCGATGGCTCATGCTCCTCGCCGACCTCGACCTTGAGTTTTTCCACCAAAAATCAGTCAAAGGACAAACCATCGCAGACCAACTTGCGGAAGCCCCTTTACCTGGGGAACAATTTACCAATTTTACATTCCCCGATGAACTCATTACCACTCTTTCACTCCAGGAGGAGTCGTATTCAATGACTCTCTTCTTCGATGGATCCAAATGCCAACGCGGTGGAGGAGCTGGTGTTGTTCTTATTCCTCTCGATGCCGAGCCTATGCCTCTTTCATTCCGACTCGATTTCCCTTGCACTAATAATACAGCGGAATACGAGGCCCTTGTTCTGGGTCTCCAGGTTACGCTGCACTTAGGTATCAATGTAGACACTTAAAATTGGTTATCCAATTTAGTGTCCCTCACATTCGTTTTTCCTACTTAGGTAACCTGGGGCACGTTTACGTCACCAAATATCCCCTTGGGATAGTTTTCCAATTTGTGATTTAATCACTTACTCTAAATTTAATTCATCACATCACATCTTACCCATGAGTAATTAAATATTAAATATTTAATTACGCTTCTTCCCATGCATCTTAATCACTTATCTACCCCAAATTTATTCTATATATGCATCACATCCATTTTTAATCTTCCCTAAGCGGGATATTTCCCGTGGTCGGGATAAGTCTTGTCTTTCTCGAATCGATCAATTTGGCCATCTCGGGAGTCTTCTCCGCGATCGGCGCCGACCCATATGGTCGGCGCTGATTTTATAGGAGCGGCGCTGATTATAAAAGCAGGTCCATAGCTCAGTTCGAAGGACCGAAAAAGAGACTAACGAGTGAAAGAAAGCACTTACGCATGAACAGAGAGCGAGAAAGATACAGGTTGCAAGAAGGAGAGATCTTTTTAGCATCATTTGTCTCAGTTAGGGCAGATCCTGTCCTAATCAATCCCTGAGAGGAGCACCATTACTCTGCCCGTATCATATCAACATCACACACCCACCGTCTATCATCTAGTGACCTCTGTTCCAGTGTCTCTCCATCTTCGGCACATCCTGCAGACTACATTCACCTTCCAATCCCCGAATCTCATCGCACAGTCCCTGATTGGTCAGTCTACCTTTAGTTGACACTGATCTTATCCAGTCGACACCGATCAGTCCCAGTCGACGCCGATCACATCAGTCGCCACCGATTATACCCAGTCGATGCCGATTTCACTGCAGACAGGTAAAAGGTCACAGGTAACACAAATCCAGCATTATTTCGCAGTTCCCTGTTTTCTGTACTTTCTGGTCTGCTGTTCAGTTTCTGTTTTATTACTACAATCAGAAAATCTAGTCTTTATTTACATCTTTTATCATGTATGCTTCTTTTCTTTATTGAAAACATGGACTGACATCCGCCAAGGAAGCTTATCGCTTCCCGGACCCGCTTCTCAGGAAGTCCACCCAAATATCTTCTAACGCCATCTTTTTCTGTCAAGCACCGGTGTTTTGCAGGTTACTCAGATCTATTGTGCAAATTGCTCATGTGCGCCCATCTTGTCTACATTGGCTTCCTCATCCGTCTACATCTTCATCAGGTATCGATTTCATTGGAGTTTTTCAGGGTTTTTGTGTTTAGTTTGGTGCATTAACTTGGACAGGTAACAAGCGCAAAATTCTTGATCTACATTCTGGCATGCCCGGTGGGACATGAACCAAAGTCCCTTATTGGTAAGTTCATTTCTTCTTTAGTTTTGAACTTTATTCCTTTTCTTCACTGATTTCTATTAGTCCTATTTGAACATTTCTGTTCATCATATCAATCTTGCTTTTTTTTAGGCGAAATCATTATCTTGAAATTTTTCTATTTCCTTAAAATAGAAATTTTTCGTTTCCCCATTATCTGGATATATCTTTCCGGATCTTGTTTGTTGTTTGCTTGATCTTTTCTTGCGGAGCACTTTTGCTTGTTCGTGGGATTGTTCGAGGGGAAGAGCTCAACAACGCGCTTTTTGAAGTCCACACACGTTGGAGAGCTAAATCTACAGGTATTCCTCTTTTACGGTGTTTTCTCCTTTTTTAGGATTTCTTTGTTGGTTGTCTATCACATCCAAACACTTCAATTTTTGGTGCTTAAAAGGAACTTAATCGCATTTGGGAAAGAATCTGTTTGACTTGTCTTCATCGAAAGCAAACATTTCGTTTTAAGTGCTTAAAAAGAACTTTTTCTTTGTCATTGCTGCATGCTTTTTCATCTAGTTTTAATTAGGCTGGAAAATTGATCAAAATCGGTAGTGACACTATTCGATTTTTATTTTTCACCCTTGCACACAAAGCCAAAATCACTAGGTATAAAGCATCTAGACAAAACTCCTTCCCTGGCCTCGCCTACTTGGAAGTGATATCCAAGAGGAAGAGCCTACGCGGTACTCGGGCCGCGCTATAAATTCACGGAAGATTTTGGTATATATTGGCAAAGCACCTGACTCCCTTATCGCAGCGGTGTGTGAAGTGCGGGGGTAGGCCCCTATATCAAGCCACGTACCGGTCTTTTACTGAAGTTCCTTCGGGACTCCTCATTAAACATTACCCAAACCATCCTTAGTTTGGCTATCTGAGTAGTTCCTGTTCTAAAAAGCCTTCCCTAACATTTTTCTTTTCTTAAAAGCATCAAAATTTAAAGGAGATAATCACTTGCTTTACTTGAATTGTTTGTGCATTAGCTAGGACAATCTTCTTTCTTGCTTGCTTATGACGGTTATCACCCGGTCACAATCTAGGAAAATGGCCCAACAGGTTCCTTCTTCCTCCGAAATCACCACCAACGTGGATGTTTCGGCACCCCTCCAATCTTCCTCGGGACCGCTGTTAGTTGGTTCCCCCTCATGGTCGTATAATCCTTTCCATCAAGCCAAAACAATCCCATCACGTCTAGCTTCTCCTAGTCCATCAGAAATATCTTCTGACTTGGAGTCTATTCCTCGCGGGGATCCTGAATTTCAGGCCCTCCTTGATCGCAATCCGGTAGCTCTCATGGACTACCTAGTACACAAGTCCATTCGAATATCTGATCAAGGACCACCAATCCAACAAGTGTACGATTATCCTCGTGGTCCATCCCAGGCCTATGTAGAACAGTTTTCATCCTCTCTCCCACCTCGAGCCATGGAAAAGGGGGAGGCTCTTGTGCCTCCTTTTTCTCTTCCACCAACCATGTTGACTAGTTCTCAAATTGCCTTACCTATTCCTAATACTGCAGTTACCTCAACTATTCCTCAACCTACCTTTGAGAGGTCTTCTGCCTTGGTGATAACGAGTGCGTCTGTGCACCCGCATATCGCTGTTAATTCATCTATGCCCTCTATTGTGTCTCAAGGTCAGTACCTCTTCATGAGCCAACCCCCTTCAGCTAGTCAGTTGGTTCCTACTTCTCATCCTCCGGTCAATCTTTCTTCCAATATTCCAGCAACTGTGACCTTCGCCCATCCCCTAGTATCGGCACCCCTGGTACCAAATCCGGCGGTAGAAGGCCCCTTTCAGGTCTTATTCCCCAACATGACCAATCAAGTCGGTACTCACGTTCCTCAATTTGTCCCTATCCAATCAACAAACATGGGAGTCCATCAATCACAGGCTCCATCCGTCTTCCAACCCTCATTTTCCCAATCCCTATTATCTCACAGCCTGCCTATACGCAAGCTACCTCACAACAAATACCTCACCAGGCGTCACCCATAACACCTGGTTATTCCTCTTACCATCCCACCAATCAACAGATCAATCCCCCATTGACACCTCAACAACATCCATCACTTGCTCCTTATGTAGGACATACCAATGTGCCTACTCCTCAATCTGATGTGGTTCAACTTCTCTTCAAGAAAATTGCAGACTTGGAAGCCTCCACCAAAGGAGCTCGTCCTTCATATTCCTTTGAAGAGGTGTGTAATGAACCCATTCACCCTTCAGTGGCTTTTAAGCCTTATCCTCCCCAATGGGAACTTCCAAAATTCTCAAAATTTCATAGTCGGGAAGACCCTCAACAACATCTGCGAGCATTCAAACATGCTTGCTACCTTATCGTCCAGGACCAGGAACTCATGCTCCGTACCTTTCCTATGTCTCTAGCGGGTCCCGCTTTGGACTGGTACAATAACATCCCTCAACATTCCTTATTTTCTTTCTCTCAATTGGCTCAGATGTTTGTCGAAAACTTTTCAATAAATATTGCCCATAAGATCTCAATTACAGATCTTTACAACATTCACCAATTCGACGATGAGTCTATAGCAGATTTTGTCACTCGTTGGAGAGGGATAATCAACCAATTATCTTTCTCTCCTTCCCAATCCCAACAGATCGAGTTGTTCACCCGATCTTGTGCTAGTCACATTTCTTCCACGTTAAGGATCCAAACTTTTCATACCTTTGAAGAGGCCTTTACGATGGCACGCAAACTTGAATCTCGCGCCATTGAACAAGGAAGCTAAAACTTCACTCCAAATCTAAACCAGATTTCTCTCGCTTCACCAAACCAAATTCTTCCCCCTCTAAAGATAAGAATCAAGGGTCCACAAATGCTATCGTGTTAAAAACATCAAGAACCAATAGTACTCCTAATCAACCACCACGAAGAGATTCCTCATCTTCTCGGAAAGGGGCTTCATCATCACGATCCTTCGCTCCCTTGGGGGAATCATATGCCTCTATCTTAGAAAAAATGTTGGAAGTTCGCATGATCGAACTTCCACCCATTAGGGATATTGATGAAAGTCGAGAACGTCCTTTCTGGTATAGGGAAAACGATTTCTGTCATTATCACAGAACCAAAGGTCATGACATCGAACGATGTCAGACTTTCAAAAATCTTGTCCAAAAATTCATTGACAAAGGCGAGCTCATCCTGGATAACCCAAATGCTCCCCCAAATCAAGCACTGGACGTTTTTTAAACAACCTTTCCCCAATCATGCCCCAAATCATAATTCTTCGGAATCTCAAAAACCAAACACCCACACTATCAATTTCATCTCTACCGAGGACTCTTCTTCTGAAACCAATCCGTCTGCAAACACATCAATCGAATCATATCCTCCTTCCTCTTCATCAATCACGGGAGTTCCAATATCTTCAGATAGTCTATCTTTGAATATCCCTACATTACCAAGCACGGAGTTATCTCTCTCTCCTCCTTTTTCTGACCTTCCATCTATACCCGAGATAGTGTCATCCTCATCTATCTCATCATCAGACATTCTTTCAATGCTCGAGGCAATCACATCCCTCCGACTGTTCACTACGGACACATCTACTTCCGTTGCTCCCATTCCCGCCGCAACTATGCCTTTGGTGAATGTACCCATAATTGTGCCAACTTCGACGGAAGTGTCTTCGATCTTGACCCTTCCTGTCTCTTTTCCTACTACATCAGAAGTTTTCCCTCCGCAAGGCATTCCTTCTTCATCACTCCCTTCTTCCATCACCAATGTTACTTCACCTATTTCAGGAAAAATCAAAAGAAGTAGCACCAACACCTGCACACTTGATTCCTCAACCTAAACCGCGACAACCAAAATCTAACACTACACCATCAGTACCATCCCACTTGCTTCATCCGAAAAGGTTACAGTCACCTTATGCCGTGGAAGTTGTCACCATCCCTGAAAAAGGGAAAGCCCGTATTTCGGACCATCAAAACTCTTGGTGCTCTTCCACAAAAAAATCTCTCTCCATGCCTCATAAACGATTGGATTTGTCCACTAAAAAGGCGTCTTCTTCTACACATCCATCAAAGCCATCATCTTCTTCCACAACACATTCTTCATCAATACCCCTAAAAGTAGACTTACCTACTAAACAGACGGCACCTCTTCTATCAAGATCCTCATCTTCATTACCAAAAACCAAAGCACCCTATATTCCTCCTATTACACCTACCTTGAGGACTTCTTCCTCATCTGAATCAATATTATCTAAATCATCCGTAAATCCGACCAAGCAATCCCCTTTGTCTCCAAAGACCGCAAAATCTGTCACATCTCCATCCTCCTCAAAATCTATCTTAGGGGCTCCCCCTCCACCAAAGTCAATCATGTCTCATTTACTCCCATCCCAAGCACCCAAGACTGCTCCTCCAAATGTCCAAACAAATAAGAGGATCCCTAATAAAACTGTTAAACCTAACATGCAAGTTCTTTTACCTAGGCAGTCGGTTAATGTAAAAGAACCATCCTCATCATCTCCATCCTCATCTTTGTCTACCAGATTTTACACCGAAATCCTTCATCAACTTATCCAATCTTCATCTATAACCCTTCCTCCGATTAAACCATATAACCCGAACCCTAAAGGAGTGAAACCTGCTTGGTTTAACTCTGATTTGATTTGTGCCTACCACCGTACTTCGGGTCATGATACTGAGGGATGTAAAGCTCTCCAAGCCGTTATCAAGAACCTTCTGGAAGAAAGTGACCTTTTGCTGGAGGAGGAGGAACAAGTACCCTCCTGCCACCTTAGCCCCATCCAAAC
The DNA here is from genome assembly GCA_019776745.2 of Taxus chinensis. NCBI lineage: Eukaryota > Viridiplantae > Streptophyta > Pinopsida > Cupressales > Taxaceae > Taxus > Taxus chinensis. Next base: position 622,336,242 of record CM034153.1, on the reverse strand, counting down.
CTCAACCATCCACTCAGACCTCTAGTGGTTCCACGCCGCCTGATCTTCCACCTCTCAAATTGACACAATTCATATCGCCACTAGAACCAACATTATGATAACCCATCTTCATCTTCAGCATCTAGACCACGGGTTGTCATTTCTGCAGCCCCTGAAGGCGTGTCTCCTTCCTCATTGGCCCCATGACCTAGGGTCTCTATTCTTGCTACACCTCGGGCTCAAGTTCCCGTATCTGTTGAGGAGAGTGTCATGAAACAACTCACCCCCAGCTCCGGTCAAAATGTCTCTTTTTGAGCTCATCCAATCCTCCCGCAATCATCGCTAGGCTCTAATCGATAATCTGCGTCGCATCGCAGTAAATTCTGATGAGCCCCAACCCTTCGAGTTGGTTGTTGGGCTGAATGGTCCATCGACTGCCATTTCTTTTGAGGATTCAGAAATTCCTCATCTTCCTTCAGAGGATTTGGAGGCTCCCCTCTTCATCACAGTCCAAATCAATAACACTACCTTAAAACGTGTTATGATCGATAGTGGAGCTGCTCTCAACGTCATCTCCTCCCACACATTCGAAAAACTTAAGTACCTAAGAATGTGGTGTCACCTCCCCTTTCACCCTTCGATCATTTAACGATCAGCTAGCAGTCACTCTGGGAACTGTGGTCTTACCCATCCGAGTAGGTAAGAAGCTGCTCCATGAACTCTTCTATATTGTCGAAGGGCAATTCCACTATAACATGATCCTCAGACGCTCCTGGATTCGCGCAATGCATTGTGTCCCATCCACCCTCCATCGATGCCTAAAATATCAATATGAGGGCAAAATATACACCCATCTAGGAGATCCTTTTCCTTCTGCCACAATGCGACATGACCACAAGGTCTGCCCCTTTAAAAGAAAATACATCTTCTCCAGATGGGGCCTCATCTTCTTCCATACCTGCAACCAAACTACCGGATTTACAAAATCTGGAAGAGACATTGCAGCGTTTCTCACTAGGGGAGCTTCCTCTCTTATCTTTCGATGCCCATCTCAAACCTAATGAGTATGGTAGACCAGACAAGCAACCTAAATATCAACCAGGTCTCGGTCGCATCGTCACCATTGGTTTGCCCAATCAATAGACCAATTTCATCTACGGTGGTCTTGATATGCCTCATCATCGCCCGGATTCTCCTCCTAGAGCCAAACCTTACCTAACAGGGTTTGATCACCTACAGAATCCCACGTTTGCAAAGACTTATCTACATCGATGCGCGTGGAAAGGTTTTGGCCTTAGAAAATATGAACAAGGTATACATGACCTCAAATCCATTCCTACTCTCATGCCACATCAGAAATTTGGTTTGGGATTTAAACCTTTTCAAAGGCCACTGTCACTATTCTTGATGAGTCTCTTCCTACTGAAGAACCATCTTCCCCCACCAAGTCAGAAGCATCACTTGATGTGGACGATGACATTTCCATCCCACCTAACTTTTTTTTTTGATCAATACATTTCCTTAGGGCCGTTGGTCTATGAGACTAACAATCGGTCCGCTTCTATACCATTAATCTTCCCTGAAATAGTTGGAGACGACTCTCCTACTATCAACACTATCCACTGTGTGGATGATGATTCTGTCCTCACCTATCTAGGGGCAGAGGATTCTTATCTTCCCAAGACTATTCCTTCTGACACGTCTACCCTTCTTAACGAAGCCACTATCGACCTTAATATAGGGACTTCTGAAGACCCTCGCATCATTAAGGTTGGCCAATCCCTTAATCCACAGGAATTAGGGGACTTTACCACTTTTCTTTCCAAACATCGTCAAGCCTTTGCTTGGTCATATGAGGATATGCCAGGGCTCGATCCCGATATTGTGGTCCACAATATCGTTACCCTTCCCAACATCAAACCAGTCAAGCAAAAAATTACGTAAAATGCACCCTAGAGTAGCCCTTCTTGTTAAGAGGAATTACAACGCTTGCTCTCGGCTAGTTTCATCCAACCCATCGATTATCCGCAATGGGTGTCCAATGTAGTCCCAGTAACTAAGGCTACTGGGAAGATTTGAATTTGTACCGACTTCCGGGATCTTAATCTTGCCTGTCCAAAGGATGATTTTCCTCTTCCTATATCGACCAACTCGTAGATTTAACTGCGGGTCATGAGATGCTTTCTCTTATGGATGGTTTCTCTGGATATAATCAAATCCTCATCGCACCAGAAGACCAACATAAGACCTCCTTCATAACTCCTTGGGGGACCTTTTGCTATCGTGTCATGCCTTTTGGCCTTAAGAACGCAGGGGCAACTATCAACGAGTAATGACATACATCTTCCATGACCTCTTACACAAAACTGTAGAGGATTATGTTGACGACCTCCTCGCCCTACAACACAAACCACCCACAAAACAACCAACCTAAGACCTAAACCCACCGACAGTGGTTACCAATAACAGTATTGGTTATCCTAACTACAACCAGAAACCAGCCTTTCCGACAGTTTCAACAAAATAATTTATTGATATTTTACAGTTTTTGTGTTGATTCATACGAAGGGGAACTGACCACCTTTGAAAGGAATTTTGCTATTACTGGGCCCAAGGCAGTTCCATCATTTTATTGTTAATCAAAATCGTTGTGGTCTTGTGTTATTATTTGCGAGTCTTCCAAGAACAAAAAGGAGTTCTTCGCAGTCAACCTGATCTTTCTCTACGGTACACGCACAGCATCTCGATGTGCAACAGGGTATTCTCCTAGCCAACCTTATTCTGTTTCTAAAGGAATGAACAATTCCGAGTGAAACATTTTGGCACGCCGGTGGGACATTGGGTTTCTTTATTGCTTGATTACTTTATATAGGGAGTATACTTGATTGTTTTCTTCTTCTAAAAGATATTCAAAAGGTTTGTATTATTTGATAAGAACTTGCTTGCTTTACATCTCAATTAGTGAAAGTCATCTCTTTGCTTCATCGAATATCATTTTCGATTTGGGTTTTTAAAACACGTGCATGGCATAATGCTTGATGTTTCAATTTAGTGAACATAGATTAAGTAACAAGTCGTCCCGTGGGGGTGTATCATGGGTATGAAAGAAATAATCTACTTCACTGCAAACAACATACGAATCACTCCACATATACACAACAGCTCAAAACACATCCCCCTTTTCCGCAGTAGTCCTCCGCCCGATTGAGTAACTTATAAGCCAAAACACTTGACATTTCCCCTAAGTTTTTTGTTTCGGATGACATCGTTGTGTCTAAAGCATAAGCCCACAATAATTTAAAAAATGAACCCTAGGGTTAGTCTTGGCTTGCGTTGTGTATCTTGCTGTTGTTTTAGTTATGGTTTTCTGTCTCAACCCGTCTTCTGTGATCATAATTGGACAAGTATACTAAACGTTGTTTCAAAATCAAATTAACAGCCTTTTTTTTATCTTGTTAGACCAGACTTCTTACCTGACATCGATTACCTGACCACCGCGGCCTATAGTATAACCGACATCGGTGACGAGACCGATATCGGTTACTGTCTTTCCCAATTCTTGACAAACCAGCAACTACAATTCACCAGTGAAGTTTGCGATTCTGTTCTGACAGATTGAAAACCCTACGGTGAACTCTGTCAATGGTTGTTATCACTGAAAGCAAGCCGCTGCCATGGTTTTCACATGCTTGCTCTGGTTTTTTTCCTGAATCACCCCCTTCACATTCTGTGGAATCCGATGGATTACCCGCGAGGTTCCTAAAAAATCTGTGAGAGATAAGGACTTTACCAAGTTTCAAAAATGCTAATTCTAGCGGTTGTACATAATATTTGTCTCATACCCCCGACCGTACGCTGATCGGTCATCCCTGTTGGTTATGGCCTATAGTTAGCTGCTCATTTAGCTCCCACTCAACATGATACACCGCTGCTTCCTGATCTCTAGCCCCGATCTCCCAATACGACGGCTTCAGAGGTTCATACGACTTCAGATGGGCTTTCGTGGTTAATCTTGGGACCCCAATATCAATTATCGCCGACTGCCCATACCTCATCTCTCTTGCCAGACTTCTCGTCATGACTTGCTCTCTGCCACTATCACACTAGCTTGCCTTCTCAAGCTAGCCTACTTTTCTTCCCTACAGTATCCCAGTGGACCTGAAACAGCTTATATGGGACATCACTATGCGGTCACCTACCATAGTTCATCTCCTACCTTATCAACACTTAACCACACCATCGTCCAGGGAGGCCCTCGGCCCAATTTTCTCGTTACCACAATCGCCACCCAATCATTCATCGGAACCACGGATTTCATTAAACAACTGATGGACAAAATGCCAAAAACCTAGAGGTATGTTTAGGAAGTGTAGCGCCCTTGACATACGAGAAAAGTTTGTCGGAGCCTATTCACCCGTCTGTCCCCCCTTAATTGTATCCCTCGGGAATACAAAGTTTACCCGGTCTTTAACAGTAAAGAGGACCCTCAACAACATTGTGACATTTAGACTGCGTTATTTGATTGTCATTGATGATGCCTTGTACTCCGCCCTTTCCATTGTCTTATATCAGGACCCGCCTTGGAGTGGTACAGTGCTTTACCCAACACCAATCTTCTCTTTTAACCAACTAGCCCAATCTTTCTGGATCTGTTCCATTAAATTGCCAAAGAAAGTATCTATCACTGATTTTATGGCCATCCGACAATTCGGAAGAGAATCTATTCGCAGATTTCGTTGGACATGGCCGGGGGCCTTATAAACCACTTACATATGCCTTTGCCTAGGTGAACTATCAAACTTTGTACTCAGGCATGTGCTAAGCACATTTCTCCTACTCTTCAAATTTCAAAACTTTCCGGGGTTTGATGAGGCCTTACCCATGGCTCGGAAACAGAAATTGAGCCGAGAAGAAGAGGAAATTGTGGGTTTGCGCAACAAAAACCCATTTTCTGAACTCAAGATTCACCAACAAAACCTAACAACCACCATCCTCACCCATCGCCGCTTAGAAATCAAAAGGGGCAGGGACGCGGTGATGTCAAATTCCAACCACGTCTAATACCCCGCCAACAAACCACTTATAAGTATTAAAGTAGAACCCATCATACACTCCCTGGGAAGCAACTATGGGTGATATTGCAAAATGCTCAAGCAGGAGCCTTACCTTACCTCTGTTAAACCTCACTCCGGGTTGATTCTACCCACGCTATACCTTCCTGGTACAAAGAAAATGACTTTGTAACCTTCACCGGTAAATAAAAGGACACAGTTATGAAAATGCAAAAATGTTGAAAAACATAGTGCAGGAAATGGTTGACGAAGGTGAAAACCCTCGATAATCATAATGCCCCTGCAACCCCAAAATTTGAAATCTCAAACAAAACCATTCCAAATCATGTCAACAGTAAAGAACCAACTATTGCCAAGGAGAGCTGTTCATGAACTCCTGCAGTCTTTCACTCCCAGCCAAAAGCCTCTATCGAGGAAAATTTTGAATCAAGCCTCTCCACAACACAGGAGCCGAACCTCCTTACCCCATCAAGCCAAAGGAAATCGTTCCTTACCACATAAAGGAGTTAACTTCCCAGGACTTCTCTCCCATCAATGAGTCGTTATCAACTTCCAAAGACTGCGAATCCAGATGTTATCTAATCTATCTATTTCCAAAGCTTCTATTCTACCGCTCTGCTGCTAAGAGAGTACGCCATCTTTGAACATACTTAGACGAGAAATCTCTTGACTGACATCACCAAATTCTTAAACCATGGACAGATCCTCTCGAAAATGCCCTCCCCGTACCTATTAGTTCTTATCGCCTAAATCTTTTCAAAGACCAGGTCGCGACCTCTAACATTCTATTGATACATGACTCATTTATTACCCCCGTATAAGACCACAGTGGATTGAATCACAACCCACCTTTTCTTCCAGACAAAATTACAATTAACACCTGAAGAATTCATTCTCCAGAGGATAGGACGAATCCTGTGGGAAAGTTGAGTAACCAATGATTTCTACTCAAATGTATATATGACCGATCCAGACAACTCTACCATATACCCTAAGTGTGTATACAGAAACTCAAAATTCCTAATGTCCATCATTCTCGTCCCCGTTTATCTATAACCAAGTAGCTATCCACCTCTATTAACCTAACAATTCTTCCCTACAACTGGGGACTCACCACTGCCCAGTCTAACGCACCCGCTAAGCGACTTGATTGATCCAAAACAAAGCCCGGCCCCCCGCCACCTAGCCCCTAGGAGCCAAACCCAATCCGAGCCTCATCACAATCAAAACCATCATTTCTTCTCTTCCTCGTCACACCTACCTTCCATATTGGGGGACCTCCATCCCTCAACCGCTGCATCAATAATTTCATACCTCATGCATTTTCTTCGAAACGAACTACGCTTCTGACACCTATTACAGAGTAAGGGTATATCAACATTGTCACCCCACAGATTCCGTCCACCCATCAACCCTAACGAACTCCATCATTTCAAAGGATTTATTTTCTGTCACTCCCTTTCTCTGTGTTGTTTTCCCGCTACAGTCATCGTAGCCTCATCATCTAACCAGCTGGAATGTAGCCCTGCGCCAAAGAAAACCATTGTTTAGTGAAAAACACGTGTCAACACCCCTTGCTAAAACACACCGTTACGCAACACACATGCCCAAACATTACCGAAACCCGCCACAACCAATACCCTCATTCCTCATCTTACGCCAAAAATCCTGCTATTGTTGTGGCGAATGTGACCATTTCTCTACCCCCAACGACCTTATGGACCCGGTCTAAACCTCGGCCTATAGGTTACCGATGAGTTTTAAAATCTGCTCTATCACCGCACACCTGGACATTGATGTGGAGGATGTAAGCTTTAAAAACCATCCTTTGTGCAGTCACCTCTCCTAGATAGAAAGTTAAGAAAGAACATTACGAAAGGAGAGACTTTAGCTTCCATTCCCTCTCTGTTACCATCGTCCCACACATCACAAAGATCTAGTAGGTATTACAACCCCACCTCTTGAAAAAACCAGAGTTATCAACCATATTCCTATCTAGGTCTAACGAGAATGTTATATGATTAGTGGAGGCATCGAGCGCAGAAAAACAACGAGCTAGCAAAGAAAGCACACATGTGTCCTTCTTTTCCATCCGCATCCCGATGCACACCACCCAAAGTGGTTATTCATGGACCCCTTACCCCATCTATAATGGAGTGCCCATCGACAATGATCAACAGCTTCACCAATCGCCCGTTTGTAAAAATGGATTACACTATATGATCTCAGTCAGACTTTGAATCTCATGAAAGCTCTCGTTGAAATTCTTAAGGGATCGAGGTCTTACCTAATTGAAACCCTGCCCGTTTCCTCCATTATAACACCCAATCAACGTTGCTTCTCTCACCAAAACAACCCACTCCCCAACCACTTCTGTAAACAAACAAGTTGCGGCAGTCACGTTTCTATGAAGATGAAATTGTTGACTTTGGTACAGAAGTCCTGGAACCTGCCCTTCATCTCAGCTTATGTTTGGGACATTCGGGGTGGTTACGTCGTGTATGAGACGGGGGCGCTAGCCTAAACATTCATGTCTTAAAAGGCCGTCCAAACAAATTATGAAGATCCCTTCTAGACCATGTGTGCCAAATTCCATTCATGTTGTGGTCATTCAATGACGCTATACCCTATATCTTAGGACCGTGATCCTCACATTGGGTAGGACCACATACTTTCACTGAAACTCTTCTTATGTCCTTGAAGGGAGTTCAATATTAACATATTGCAGTCGCCCTTGGATCAGGGCTATGGGATGCAGTTCCCTCAACAGGACAGAGATGCATAAAATTTGATCGAGGGGAAGTCTACACCGTAAAAGCTGATTCATTCCCCCTTTAAAACCTTGATATGTTTTATACCGCCCGAACGATGTTGCTTATATAATCTAGACACCCATACATTCACCCAAACCATCCTCTTCAAATGTACCTTAAACATCACTCACCGCCAACCTACACTCAACTGAATGAAACACCGTCGCCCAAAAAACCACTTTCATTCCCGTAGCTAAATCCCCAACCGCAGACCTTAGTAGAGGTTTTTCAATGCCTTACACTGGGGAGTAATAGTTGGAGTAGAGTATCGCCTATATAACGTTAGTTCTTCCATACCCCACCAGGAAAGGAATACGGAAGGGACAGAAAGCCTACCATGACCGTCGTTGTGGGGGAAGTTAATCTCTTAGGACCACCCATTGCCGCCACCAACCTACGTTTATGGAGGTTTTGACGCATCCTCCATTACCCTGAACCCCCTCTTGGTTGGTTCCCTTCCAATGCGATTCAATACTTGGACAAATCATCGTTTCGCCTCACCTTCTTGACGCGCTGTGCTTGGAAGGCTTTGGTTTTGGTCTTTATGAACAGACCGGAATACACTCCTTCCGTGAAACACGCAAACACAATTGATGCAGTGGTTCTCGGTTTCATGAAACACCTAACACAGGAAGAGAACTCGTGTCAGTGTCCTTATAGAAGACAACGACGTCACACCTACCGAACCATCATCACCCATTTCCTTCGTCACACAGGTCAATAGATCCTGATCTATCCATCCAAAAAAAACATTTTTTTTTTTTTTAATAAATGCTATCTTCTAGGTCCTCTCAATTATCAACACGATAATGAGGACCCATCTCATCCCCCTCTGTAGCAGACATGATCGAAGAGGATTCACCTTCGATAATGTTGTGAGTAGACCAGGAAGATGAATACATCCTCATTACCTTGGGGGGACGACTCCTATTTCAACGCACTTACCATCTGAAACTCAAACATGGTAATTCGAATCGACTATAGAATCAACATCCCAGAAGGAAGGATCCTCACATTCTGAATATCGGACAATCCCTAAACAATCAGAACAAGCCGCCCTTTACTACATTCTCCGTACGCAAACCAAGACTTTCGCTTGGTCCTACGCGGACATGCCAGGAATTGATCCTTACCATTGCCATCCATAACATACTCTAAACCCTGATTTCCAAGCCAAATTAAACAGAACAGTGAGAGAAAAATGCATCCCACACCATTGCTCTCTTGGTCAAACCGGAGCTTCAAAAAGACTCCTTTATGTTTCTTCCATTCTGCTATTGACTATCCTCAATGGATTCTAACACATTGTACTTGTCACTAAAGCGACGGGGGGGACTTCGGATATGCAACGGATTGCCGGGAATCTTAACCCGGCTTGCCTTAAGGATTACTTCCCATGCCTAGCATGACACATGGAGAGATCTCACTGCAGGCCATGGAGATGCTCTCTTAATGGAGGGTTTCTCGGGAATAACCAAATTTTGGTTGCCCCGCGACCGCGCTAACATAAAACTACCTTCATAACCGGGAACTTCTGTTACCGTTGTAATGCCATGGGCCGTACGAATGCGGTGAACCTATCAGACGGGCTATCCTACATTTATGACATTCGCACACATCCTTGAAGGATTACGTCGCGTCTTTGGTAAATCTAAAAATCGTAGGAACATCTCGATGTTTAACATTATTTTTGAATCGCCTGTTACAATATTCGGTCGGCCTAAACCAAAGAAATGTGTCTTTGGTGTCCTTTCAGGGAACCTTCTTGCTTATCGTCCTCGTGCGTGGCATCTGAGGTCGACCCATCTAAGTTCAAAGCTATCCTATAACTGCCCCCACCTACCAATCTCAAACAATTGCGTAGTTTACAAGGTACTATCCCATCTATCCGACGTTTCATCTCCCAACTCTCGGATCGATGTCACCTTTTTCAATCACCTCTTAAAAGGACCTTGATTTTTATGGAAGCAAGAGTGCCACCTAGCCTTTTAAGCTCTCAAAACATTATCTCTTGCAACCAACCCGTGCTTATCCCCCTCAGGACAAGCCGCCCTTTCTACCTTTATTAACCTTTCCGCCCTGACACACGCTTTAGGGGCCATGCCTTGCACATCGTTACTCGGAGAATCAAATAACAAGCCGTTATTATATAAGTCATACTTTGGTGGACTATGAGACTAGGTATACACAATGTAGAAAATTTCTGCCTAGCCCTATCATTCGTGGCTACAAACTCCCCCCCCAAACTCCTACACTTACTTCTGAATCAACAAAATTTCGTCATCCACCAACAACTGACCCCATCCTTACTGTAACCAAACCTCAAATCTAAACCAACGCATCGCCATATGGCCATGCTCCTCACCACCTCGACCTTGAGTTTGTCCAACCAGAAAATCAATCAAAGGACAAACCTTTGCAGACCAACTTGCGGATGCCCCTTTACCTTGGGAACAATTTACCAATTTTTCATTCCCAGACAAACTCACGCTACTCTTGCCACTCTTCCCATCAGGAGGAAGTCATATCCAATGACAATCTTCTCGATTGATCCAAATGCCCCGTGGTGGGGGCCAGCGTTTGTTTCTCATTCCTCTCGACGCTGAGCCATGCCTCTTTCATTCCGACTAACGATTCCCTTGCACTAATAATCAGCGGAATACGAGGCGCTTGTTCTGGGTCCTCCAAGTGTCGGTACACTTAGGTATCAAATCGATCAATATTTTTGGCGACTCTCAATTAGTAGTCAATCAAGTTATGTGCAATCTACCAATGTAAAAATGAGAACTTCAAAAGTACAACACTATTTGACTACGTGGACTCAGCTTCTAGCCTTATTTACTCACTATTCTATCTACTATCCAAACGATCCCGCTCCACTAACAAATTTAACATATAGCTATGGCTGCTTAGCCTCACAAATTCCTCCATCCACTTCATCATCTCAACTGACTCTGAATTATTCATCTGTCCAACAACTTTTTGCCCCATCCCCTACTCAACCCCGTTAGTTTGTATGATAAATACTGTTCTCTAACTCTGGCAGATACTTGGTATCACCATTCCCACGACTACCACCTATAACATCACAGAAAAAGACAAAACATTGTTCCCCTTCTGACCTTACTAGTACTACTGGCACACGTGCTTTGCTTAAAAACACGCGTTTTCTTCTCGTTAATGTAGTTATGGGGGGACTCCTTTATAAACGTGGCTTTGATGGCATCCTCCTTCGAGGTCTCACACCGGCGCGGATGTCACCCAACCATCCAACAGGTCCTGACGGTATCTGTGGGCGAACATTTTAGTGGCCTTTTCTGTGGCCAAGCTAATCCTTCGCGTAGGTTATTATTGGGCCTACTCTCAATAACGATTGCACGATATGTTAACGTTGTTGTTATGTGTCAACACATGCCAAACCTTCAAACATCTCCTAGCCACCCCCTATAGGTCGCCCGGATCTTTGGCCTTTCTTCTCACAATGGGGGTTAGATCCTTATTGGTGAGATTCACCCGTCCTCTTCGTCAGACGTCACCCACACCGATGGCATTAGCGACGCAACCGAATTATACAACAAAATGGTGGAAGGCTATTCCACCATTTCAACTCAAAAAGAAAAATTATAGAGTTGCATTAACCAACCCACATTTCTGTATTCTGTCGTTTTGGGTTCCTCCTCGCCTGATAACAATACGGGAAAATCTTCAAAATAAGTGATTGCAAGACCTTTGTGACAACTTTGGTATTAACTTAGCATCTCATCACCCTACATCCACAGCACTGGAAACGCTGAATCTCTAATAAAAAACAAAAAAAACCTAACCAAATCCTCATGAAAGTTGTCAATGAAGTTGGAAGAATTGGCACGTCACATCCCCTTGCCTTTGGGCTTATTGTACTAGCATTTGTACCTCACTAATGCTACAACACACTTTTTCTTTGGTATATGGTAACCGAGGCTGTCTTCCTCTCGAATACAAATACCCTCCCTCAGAATATCTCTTCAGGATATCTCACCAACGATGATTTTTTTTTGCAGGATCGTTTAGCCCAATTGGAGCTTAACTTTAACGAACATCATCTTTACACTTACAGCTCCGATCAACCTTCAAATTCTACCAAAAACGTACAAGCGTGCTTATGAGAGCGAATTCTAGCGTACTTTAAGTTGGTGATCTTCTTCTCTCAAAGAGAACAACATGTAACAAACTAAGAAAAGAGCAACACGTGGAAATTTACTCCTAATTGGATTGGGCCTATATATCACTCACACTTATGGATCAGGCACTTATCCATTACTTATCTCGCTTAATGTAAACCTGGAGCCTGAACCCCTTAATGCCTTGCATCTTCGCCATTTCTACTATTAAATTAGTGTTATTCACTTCCTTATCTACCTACCTGCTCATCCCCTTTAGCTCATTTACCGCTACATACACTTTGTTTCCTACATCTCAATAAAATCAAGCTGCACTTCTCCCCTCCCATCATGATGCCTTCCCCTTTTTAGTCTAGTCCATGACTTTACAGTCTTAAAAAAATACACCTTCTTATGTGATTTTCTTGAGTCAAACTTCCTACCAACTAATCGTCACGGCCAAAAGAACCTCTAGCTATCTGAATTATATATAGAACTGCTCCCTTGAAGGACAGGTCTATATGCCCACATTATTTGTTGCTATTAATATATAGATGCTCCCCGAAGGAACAGCTATGGCACTAAACTCAATTTCTGCTACGAAAATGAGACCGCTCTCCCTCCTGAAGGTACAGCTAATACATCTACACATCAATATTCTCAGTCCCTCTTCTACATGGCATTCAGCTTCTCGCTGTGGTATCCGCCTCAACAGCTATCGTTTCATCCTTCTCGTTCTCTTGCATTCGAAGTACTCAGAATAGTCACACAATCCAATATCCCTACAAGCTAGCTCCCTCCCCAGCGATCATTCTATATTCAAGTAAAATAAAAGCCTCATTCCAAAAAACTTTTTGGGTTCAGGACTGTCTATTTGGAGGGTATGTTCTCTTTCGTCAGAATATCACTTTGTACTAAGTTCTCTGTACCTCAAGCTATCCATTCCCCACCTCACCTCAACTCATTTGTTCAACTCAAGGGACGGGACGTACACCTGTATGTTATGATCATACAACTCTTTTCAAACACCTATTGATTCGTTCTCATCTATGCACCGGTACTAGGTCTTCAAGTCGTTCATGTTGTGTGGTTTTTTTGCTTCTGTTCACCTGCGGAGCACTCTTTCCTCTTTTGGGCCTTTGCAATCTAGGAGTGTGTTTTTTGATCTTAACAGGACCTGATTCCCTACCAATTGGGTAGGCTAACTTTTGCGGTCTTCCTTATCCCTTTTACAACATCCCAATTCATTACACCAACACCATCAACCTTAACCTTACGCAATATTACTATCATACTATCAATACTTTTATACCAACCAACCAATCACCACCATCCTAAATTGGCCTGAATTCACCTCTCCCTGGTCCTAAGGGAGACTACACTCCCTCGGTCTGAGGCCCTTCCTTGCTTTGTGGCAAATGGGCTATGTAGGCACACTTAGGAGACATGGGGTCTCCCTCCCTCCCTCCCAAGGTTAGCTCGACCATCCCCTACTATAACTCTCATGTGTAGTAAAATATATTTTTTTTTTTTGTATTTTCTAATTCACTCACATCTCCTCTTATATCCTTTTTTTCAAAACACACCGAAATCAAAACACAAACATTCTTATTATTACGTAACTCAATCACCCATACATATTCAGCTTTAATTTAGATGTTAAACACATACATCTTCTCTATCATCGACACGTCATCGCAGTCGCACCTTCATTTATTCTTATACCTTCTAACATTTACTTATGACCCTCACGTCTTCATCCCCCGACCCAGGAATGATCGTGATCGTCGACACCTCGCGTCGGGCCTCTCTACCTCAAAGGTATTGTGGCTATTGTACCGCCCACTTCTGGCCAATCTCCTTGTACATATGAATACGCCCTCTCACATGGAGTAATCCATCCTCTTAGTCTCTCTGCCCGGGACTCCGCAACCGCTAACAATCTCTCTGCCTCATTCACCCGCTTTGGAGCGCGGAACTAAACTCTGCAGACGATCCATCTCTCTCTCTCCGCTGTAATCATAGCTATGCAGGTGATCACGTAAAACCTCGCAGCTCTGGCTAACCCACCATAACCATAGGAGGCTCTGTCGTTCCTGCATCCCTTACACTACATCGGCTTGCTATCCTCTCCTCTCCTTCTGGAGGTGTTGGCCAGGAGGTGATGAATGTATGGCCTAGTCATCGCTCCCATATATGGTCTATAATCCTGCGGTATGTTTGGCCCCAATCCAAATTGCTCGCACTTTATCTATAGGAATCCTCTAATACTCAACCTGTTGCTGCCCTGGCGATCCACCTCAATCTCTCTACACCCCCAACTCCTCATCCTCAGTTTCTATATAATTCTCTGTTACCATATAGTTCCGCATAGGCCTCCAACCGATAAATCGAGTCAATTCGTCACCCTCTCCCATACCTACCATGTAATACTCAAGTCACCCCTTCACAAGCCTGAGACTCTACCCTTGTTCTTCTGGACCCCATCGTCGGATCCCAACCTCTGTACTCCAGTCCTCCTGACTGGATGGATCGGCCTACGGGTCGGCACACAAACAATGGCTCATAGCCCACAGTGTTAATAAGTATGAAACCATCAGTGTCGTCCTGGATTTTTTCCTACAGCCCATAAACCCCTGTAAACTCTGCCCATTATGGCAGGTGCCCATGCCAAAGTCAACGTTCCTTTCTATCATCTCCAGATAACCACATCAATGCCTTTCGAAAGCGTTCCCCCTTCTGTCTCTCGGTAATGCATAATACCCTAACCGCTATCATTAATATCACTGCTAACCTTGTCCTCCTCAGGGTGTGTGCATACATTATCCCCATATGGCGAATGACAACCCTCGTTGTCTCAAATCTCGCGCGTTTAGACCAAATACTGTGTGTTATCGCTCCCCCGCCTCATAGAAGGGCCTGATATACTGGTTTTCCTATAATAGGGAGCCTCAAAATCCGGAAACACAACATCTTCATGTTACTGTCATCTCCTCAGGGGATCGTCCCCCTGTTTGGCAATGAATGTATTCTCTCTGGATTCCAGCTTTTCATCAACACCTGCAACATCAGCATGGTTCCGTGTGATTCGTGAATAATAGCAGATTCCACTTAACCCACCCTACAACGTTTATCAATGCAATCCGCTGGTGTTACATCCCCGCTCGGATTCATGATAACCTGGCTGGTCACACTATCATTCCTCCTCAAACCCTGCCTCTCTGCCCTTCATACATCAAAGGCAACAACAACCATTCATCCATCAAATCCTTACGGGTTTTTCCTCACATTCTGGGACTTCCTACAAAACGCAAACCGGTAACAGTTGAGTAACTGATACCAGTTATCCCTACACCGATCTTATGATAGACTTTCACAACATGGGCCATAGGTTATTTCAAACTCTTAGGGGTGTTAGGGAATAAGAAAACAATATGCATATATATTTGAAGAGTATGAAATGACACAACAACTTGGAAAAAGATTGGGACAAAGATGAGTTTACATAGGGACATGTAAAAGGTAAAGTGCAGGAGAGATGATGAGTGCATAAATGATCTATTATATCATTTATATGGCTATTGATTTATTCCTAAAGATGTTAATTTGTGCATGGGGGGTGTTTTATATAGTTATATCCTAGCAAGGATGATGCATTTCTCTTGTTTTTGTTCATGCAAACTGTTGACCATAGAAACTACCTACTAACTGCTTCTATGAGTAATGTGGTGACGTGTGTAGGATAATGATGATCATTTACTACTAATTATGGGAAGTTATAATCAAGGAGGCCAATTCTTTATCCATTATGTCGTCATGGAGGACTTTTCCATAACAAGCCTACAAACACAAATCTTGTTTTTAGTTATATCATAGGATTTCAGTTGAGCTTTAATAAGGTTGTTATTGGTTAAATTTGGTGCCTATAATTATAGCATGATTTGCAACTATTTTTTTCTATAAAGACACCTTTAGAACAATTTAGTAGTTATTTGATGTTAGTAATTTACAGTACATTTTATATCAGTTAGTGGTCTACTTTCATTCATATACTAAATATGTTTTTGAACTCTTTCTGAATCAATATAGTCAATGTCATTTTGAACATTTTGTGGTGTTAAGAGTACCTCAATCCCAAGGAAGAGCAAGGGGCCCATGTTAGGTTGTGGAGCCTATTTTTATGTGTGAAATTTTTGAAGACTGTACACTAAGAGTACCGTACACTTTCCACAATTTGTTTTGGCCTTAAAATGTGCTCGATATACCGAGAAATGTGCTTTTCTCAAATGGCCAGGATTTTTGACCCATGGGTTTATGGGATGGTTTTGGCCCATGGTTTTGATACCCACAATTTTGTAAAACTACTTAAGCAATTGTCTACTTATATAGTTTTATGCATATGGTAGGCATAATGTAACATTACAGATGTGTTTTGAATTCGAGTGTGAATTCTGTAGAGTTTTTTCAGCATAACTCCAAACAAATTTGGGTATTATATTGAGAGAGTAGTGGCTTGTAATAAAATCTAACCAAGTGATTCTTGGTGGACGTAGCCCAATTGGGTGAACCACGTTAAATATTGTCTCTTTGTGTTGTGTTATTTTATTCTACAATTTTATTTGAGATCTGTAATATTTTCTGCATATTAGTTTCTACTATTGAGATATTGTGAGGGATTATTCCACATATTTTATCCCTTATTTCCTAACAACTCACTCGACTAAGGTGATTGGAGGTTTTATGTTTCATGAATGCTCATGATTTCTGATAAGTTCAATTTTAAATGATTTTGATTTGAATTCTTACTTGATTGTAGTTACTAGTTTTCCTTACTCTGGTATAATCCTTTACTGTTATTTCAATTATGCTATTTCAATTCAGCATGTGTTTGTTATTCTAATTCTCTTATCTTAATTCGGTGTGTGCATTTAAATTTCAATTAAAGTATTTCCTTTGAACACATTTTTACTATAGATATGTTGTTTCAGTAGTTTAGCATTGCATTTATGTAGATTAGAGGAGAGACAAGGGGAAACACAACAAACAAAACCCCCCAAAAGGAACCATAAAAACAGCTGAGTTGCATAAGACTTCATTGCATACAACCTAGGACACACAACCTTGGTTTTATAATGACACTCGAAGAAGAATATGTTGGTTAAGTTATTGTAGAATATAATGACCCATCATTTTTGACATCGTTTCTAGGGAAACCATAAGCAAAACACACCATTCTATTCACCTCACATGTTATGGGTGTTAGTGAAGCTAATTTATGTAACCAGTAGAATTCCTACACCTTATATGCATGACCAAAATTGATGCACAAACCACAGGATGCTCAAGGGATATTTATACCTTGTCATACTCAAATAATATCTCCAAACAGAGCACAAGTAGGAAACACTGAAAGTGCTAGTGAATCTAATACAATGCCTAGGATTTGTTCTAAACATTTTGCATAAGATAATCTTATCTAGAACCATAAAAATCTTCAGAAATGGTAGATAATATGAATGATGAGGACTGACCCTTGGGTAGAACCTTTACTTATCCTCAATGAAGATGAAGATTCACCCATGAAAAACATTTATCCATCTATCATCCCTATCTTTCAAGGAATGTCCACTGAACACCCAAACCAATTCTTATTCAAGTTCAAGGTTCTTTGTAAGAACATGTGATTACAAAATAGACAACCAAAAACTCAAAAAAATTCTTTCCACCCTCAAATACTATGCCATGAGGTGGTTCATGGGATTATCCCATAACTTCACACATTCATTGGAGGACATGGATACATCCTTTCTGGAAAAATACCAAGACTATTACAGAGGGAGAGATATGAGAGAAGAGGTATTCCAAATAAAGCAAAAAGAAGATGAAAATATGGAAGATTATCTGGATAGATTTCTCTTTCTCCATAGGAGTGGTTATAAGTTATATGTAGAAATCTCTAAGAATTTTTTCCTTAAATGACTTGATGAGGAAACAAAAAGACTCCCTCCATCTCATCGGAGGAGGCAACGTACAAAGACTCGCCATAACATAAATTATTGAGTTATGTAGGAGTTACTCTAGAACAAGAGGAGGTATAATGCCAAAGTAAAACATCAAAGAATGTCTTAGGTACCTCAAAAATTCTCAAGGAAATGGATAACATTAAAATAGATATCCTATCACAGTTGACATCAACCATAGATGGGCTAAAAGCCAAAAACACTACTTCAAAGGAACCTCTAGATATATACTTTCCTAAATGTAGAAAAAGACATCCTTTGAGAGAATGCCCTCTGGATGTCAAAAAAATGTGTTTGATTTTTTATGACTCTGACCATGATACCAATCATTGTAATATCCTACCTCAACTTAAAGAGATATTAAATTCCATAACTCAATCAAACACAGAGGTAAACTTTGTGAAACAATCAAATAACATGTCTGCTTATGCCCCTAGACTTTCTTAGAACCCCCTGGATGATGCCACGGTCCAATTAGGATTTCTCTACCAACATGGGGGAAACCTGATTGGACATCATCCAAATTAGGTAGTCTACTCACAGCCCACCACCATGGGTTCCTCCATACAATCAGCAAGGCTGGGCCCCACCAGGAAATATACCACCATGGAAAAATCAACAATGGGCACCTCAACAAAATTCTAATCAACCAAGAAGGTTTACACCACAACAACAAGCTTTAATGCCTCCACCACAACAAATTATCAGCAAGGGAAAGTTACACAACCTCAACTTCCAGCCCAGCCTGTCTCTAACCCCAAAAATAAACTAACAACTTCAATTAATGAAACAATATATAGTGAGACTATGCAATTGATGCCATCAATAATGTACATTTGCGGTCTGGAAGAACATTGAACAATCCTCCTATTGTTATCACAGAAATACTTAAGGAAAATGAATAGATACCAGAGGACAATAAGGAGAAACCTGAGGAAAAAAAGGAAACTGAACATGCTCCATGAACAAGATCCTTTAGGAACAACCAAGGACACAATAGGAATGAACATCCAACTCCTTTCTCAAAACAATTAAGAGAAACACATAATGAGAAAGAAGCAACACTAGTTCAGGAGTTGAAAAAGATGAACATTTAGGTCCCACTTCTAAGACCAATAAGGGACAATATTGAGTTAAACCAGACCATTAGAATCCATTGCATAAAAACACGAGGAAGAAAGAGGAAATACCCAAAAAAAATTGAAGTAGAAGGAAATTTAGCTGATTTTGTGGTGGAAAAACTTCTTTCACCAAAATATGGGGATCCTGGGAGTCTGGTTATTACTATTTTTGTAAATGTTCAGTCAATATCCAATGATTTGGTAGATCTTGGTGCTACTATCAATGTCATAACAACATATATGTTCAATCTAATGTCTTTAACAGGAATACAACCAACCAATATTGTTCTATCAATTAGCAAATCAATCCATTGTTTTACCAGATGGAGTTATTGAGGATGTTATGGTCATAATTAAATCTTGGGAGTATCCTTTAGATTTTATGGTCTAACAACCTAAATCTTAGAAGTTAATATACCCAGTCATCTTAGGATGGCCCTAGTTAGCTATTATTGTTGCATACATTGATTGTAGGTCAGGAAAAATGACTATTTAAAATGGGAAAAAAGAAAAGAATATTTCACTATATCCTCTTGCCCAACCATAAGTGGATGTTTGTGAACATGTATGGCTAGATTTTTCAGATACTAATAATATGATTCCTTCTTATCTGGACACCAATTGTAGTGAAGAATCATATGGAAGAGATTGTTGAGTCATACAAAATGTTTTATGAAAAGGATGTTGTGGCTATGGAAACCAAAATTGTGGCTACGAATAATTACAACTGAGGCTACGAAAACAACTGTTTTGGACTCAGTGGATAATATCACCTTGGTATGTGACATTTCTATTGGAAATTGTGAAGAAGTCTATAATTATCATGAAGAACATGTAGTCACTAATTTCCATTGTCCTTTATCCAAGGTTATGTCCCTTGAAACCATGACTATTTTACACATGCTATAGCCTCATGTTTACCCCTAGAATTATTTAATTTTTGACGCATAGCTTGCTATTATGAAAGATACTAAATAAGTGACTGTTAAAATAGGAAAAGAGTTGACCGTTGGTAAAAAATTAGAAGCCAACCAAGAGACTAGTGTTGTAGATATCTTGAAGAATCATTCAAAATCCTTTTCTTTGGATTATACTGACATGAAAGGAATTCATCCAAGCATTTGCACTCACCAAATTTACACCGAGGATGTTATACCTGTTATGTATCCATAAAGAAGAATTAATCAAACATTTAGAGACATTGTCAAGAGTGGGATCAAAAAATTGTTGAGGGTAGGATTCATCTATTAGATATCTGATAGTCAGTGGGTTTCACTGCTTGTGATAGTTCCTAAGAAAAATGGTAAGTGGAGAATATTCATAGACTATATGGAGCTTAATAAATCCACCAAGAAAGATAACTCCCCCCTATCCTTTGTTGATCAGGTTTTGGAAAATCTGACATGTAAGAAATATTTCTCCTTATTGAATGGGTTTAGTGGGTTTAATCAAATTAATATAGTACTTGCTGACCAGGATAAAATTACCTTCACTTTTCCCTGGGGTACATTTGCATATAGATTTCTACCATTTGGATTTTGTAATGCACCTCCTTCCTTCTAGAGATTAGTTTTGGCTATTTTTGTAGATCTTACAAATGAATGTGTCGAAGTTTACATGGATGACTTTATTGTCCACAATTCAAATTTTGATGAATCTTTGAACAATCTTGAAAAAGTCTGAACTAGATGTGAGCAACACCAACTTTTCTTAAGTCATGAAAAATGTCTAATAATGATTGATCAAGGAATTGTCTTGGGTCATCATATTTTTTCCAAAGGAATACATGTTGACCCCAAAAAGATTGAAGTAATCACTAAGATTCCTACACCAACAAATCATACTGACATCAAGAGTTTCCTTGGACATGTAGGTTATTATAGGAGGTTCATAAAATATTTTAGTAAAATTTTTGTACCCATATTTTCTTTGCTGACAAAATATTGTGTCTTTGAATGAAATCCTCAATGTCAACAGGCTTTTGAAGTTATCAAAGAGAAGTTAACCACTTCTCCAGTTTTGAGAGGTCCCAATTGGGGAAAACCTTCTATATTCACATTGATGCTTCTAACACATCAATAGGATTTGTTATTGGACAAAAGGATGAGGAAGAACTAGATGTACACCATCTATTGCATCAACAAAAATTTGACCCCAACAAAGAGAAATTATACCAATATGCAAAAACACTTTTTATTTTTTGTTTACTCTCTGAACAAATTCATACATTATATTACTAGATAAAAAAATCTTTGTGTAGACTAACGATTCAACCATAATATATTTGATGAATAAACTAGTAGTAGGGGGTAGAATTATTAGATGGTTACTCTTTTTGTAATATTTTAACTTAACCATTATTGATGAGCCTCAAAAGAATAATGTTGTTGTTGAGTTCCTTTCAAGATTGAATATTTTAGGAGAAGAAGAGGTAGTCCAAGACCACTTTCCGAATGAGCACTTATTTGTAGTGTCAACTTAGCCTCCATGGTTTGCTAATCTTGCAAACTACCTAACTACAGGGAAGTTTCCAACCTATTTTACTAGTAAGGAATGAAGGATATTAGTTAAAAATATTTCAACATACAAACATGGTGTAATGGAATTTTATTTAAATGTTTTCCTGATATGGTTCTTCGCATGTGTGTTTGAGAGGATGAAGTATATGACATACTGAGAACTTGTCATGATGAACATGGAGAAGGACATTACTCGATAAAGAGGATAATTCACATGGTCCTTAGAGATGGGTATTAATGGCCCTCTTCAAAAATATGTCAAGAAGTAGGTTTGGCAGTGTGACCATGTCAAAGAATGGGGAATCCTACATTGTCCACTGAAATGCCTCACAACCCTCAGCTGGTCTTATGACCATTTGAGAAGTGGGGAATTGATTTTGTTGGACTATTTGATCCCTCATCCTATGGGAAAGAGTATCTGCTGGTGTGCACTGATTATGTCACAAAATGGGCTGAGGTTCAAGCATTGGCATCTTCCAATGAAGATGTTGTAGCTGAATTTTTGTACAATAGAATTATGTTGAGATTTGGTGCCACTAGAGCCATTGTGTCTAACAAGGGACCTCAATTCATGTCTAAAATGACTGAAGACTTCCTAGAGATCTACCAAATCAAGCATAGGAAATCATTTCCATACCACCCTCAATCCAATAGACAGGTATAAGTCAAAAAAAGAGAACTTGAGAACATTTTAACCAAAGTTTTCAATACAGACAGAAAAAATTAGGTACCGAAACTCCTAGAAGTAGTTTGGGTCTACAATACAACCTGGAAGACTACTACTAGTTTCTCCCCATATGAACTAGTATATGGGAAGAAGCCACTGTTACCAATTGATTTTAAATTGTAGAATTGGAGGACAACCATGAAATTTGGAATTGAGTTGGATGAGGTATAATGTGAGAGGGTAATGCAACTAAACGAACTGGATGAAATGAGGATGGAGGCACAAAAACAAATCTAAAATTCTTCAACGCAAAAGATAATCCTGATATGATTCTTGTGTCAAGAACAAAAAGTTTAATGAATGAGATTGGGTCTTTACTATTTGACTCAAAGTACTAACAATGCAAAGGAAAGATGAGGATAAGATGGTTGGGACCCTATCAGATTTGAGAAAGGTTTTTTGATAATGGTTTTTTGAGACTATTGTCGATTGATGGAGACAAGGAGAAATATTTTGGTGAATGGACATATATTAAGGATGTATCAACGTCCTCTGTATAAGAATACTTTCACCAAATATATGTTGTTATGTGAAGGAATGGATTCATTGAAAGAGTTTGGATCTTTCCACCAAGAAATAGTTATTTTTTTTTTTTAATTCAAATAAAGGAAGATGATCATTCTTTCGATCCTCTTCCCCTTAGATTCTAGTTGTTTTGGTTTATTTCATGCTTTTAATAAAGGTTTGGGATGTTAATTATTATAATGTTCATTAATCACATTTATTCTATGAACGTAAGAAGTGGAATTATATGGATATCAAGGAGATGAGCTGGCAAGGGTAAGTGCATTCGTCCTTGCTACGGATATTAGTTTTTTAGCACTCCCCTATTGCATTTATTTAACATGATTAAATCAAAACACATTTTCTATGCATTTATTGTACATAAAAATCAAAATATCATGCCAAGGAGTGGAGATATAATGAATAATAATGAGAAAATAAACCACATGTGTCACCTTTTTATGGAAAGGATAAGTGGCTTTGTGAGAAGGACAAGTGACCTTATCATTCATGATGATAGGACGTGAATTTTGCGATGAATTAAATATTTCCATATGAACTAAGTCATATCAAATTTTTCAACACCAAACTTGCGTTGACTCACTTCCAATTAAGATCTTGAAAAAATAATTCAAACTTCCAATGCCACTGTTGCATGCAATTTCTCTATTTCTCTGTGAAATCCTTCACTCATTTTTTTGAAGTTCCATGTTCAACCTTGATTCGGCTATGGGGCAGAAAAATAAATCCAAAATAGATTCTCCAGATCCTTTGCTACGAAATGTTGTCTATTTCTCAGGTATTTCATGATGTGGGATGGTTAGATTTTATTAGAAAATATGAGGGTTTTAAAGAGTATTTGGTTGATGAGTTCTTGATAAATTTTGAGGCAACCTACTCATGAATTAGGAGTAAAAGAATTGAGATAAGTAGCCAAATGTTTGTTGACCTATCTATCCTACCAGATTTTGGTCTTAAAGTTGTGACTAATGCCTTGCTCAAGGATTTAACACCATTATTTCATGAAGAAGGAGAAGATCTTCCAAAAGTCAATCCTTACTTCCTAATGGTACTCAAAAAGAAATTAGGCAAGATAGTTTGCCTGGTCTCTGGAAAGAAGTAGTTAAGTGGGTCAACAAATATTTCATTTGTGATGGGAAGCCATCTATACTCAGAGGTGATGCACTTAAGATCTTGACCCATCTAAAGAAGGGTCGTGAAAACCTTGAACTTAGGGTTAATTTACCAGAATATCTCACTGAAGTGATCATCAAAGTGGGAAAAAAGTACAAGAATGGGGGTGGTCGAACTACCCTGAAGCACCTCAAGACTTATCTAATTAATCTATTCACATCAAGTTTTTTACAGGCCTAAGAGAAAGATAGAAAAAATGAGTTTAGGGGAGAGTTCAAAACAAAATAAAATCAAGAAGGAATCATCTCTTAGTGTTTGAGCCTAAACTTGATTTGAATTCTCACCCTTCAAGAGAAACTATGGAGTAATCTGATAGTAAGGATAAAACATCCTCTGTGCCGTAAGTTTCTAAAGGTAAAAATACCCTATCAATCTATTCTACTATGTCATTGAGACCAAGAAGGTCTTGTACCTTACAAAGACTTGAAGTTTCTCAGCCTAAAATGTTTCATGAGGATTATGCTCCCATTTTGGAGGAGAAAGATGAGGATGGTACTTCGTCTACCCCTGTTGAATAGTCTAAGGATGATGAATTCACAACAACTATTTTTACAACACAGTTCCCTGACAATGATATGTGAGACATTCCTGCAGCTTTGGAAACTGAGTCTGAATCTCCAGAAATGGCTGTATGCAATAGAAATATTGACCAGAGCTCTAGAAACTATTGCAATGGAGGTTGGTGGCCAGAAACTACATGGAAATGAAGTTCTTAGGCGTTACCAAGATGAAAGTGCCTCCTTGAGAGAAATGTTGAAAGGTATGGAAGAAACTAATTTGTCTTTACAAACTGAATTTATACAAAGAACCATAGATAAGGTTAACAAAATTACTAATTTAAAGGTAGAAGTTAACAACCTTAAAATACAAAGGGATATTGGTCTCAAAGTGTGGAACAATTTTTCTACTCATTGTGACCAGTTATCTCTTCATAATAAAGAATTTACAAAGGAAAATAAAAATCTTAAAGAAGATATTGAGGACTAGTACAAGTGATAAGAAAAATTTAGAATCTATTGTGGAATTTATTTGTCCTTTGGCTTGTCAACCTTCTAACATGTAGGAAACCTTCCTCTGTCTACAATATGTTTATTCAAGAACAATTTTATGCATGGACAATTGATGAGAATGTGTAGTAAAGAACCATATGAGGCCCCTAATGGAAAAACTTCCTTAGAAATTTATCAAAACTATACTCTTGAGATTCAGAATCTGATTGTGTGAATTTTACCTTCACATTATGTTGGTTACCAATGTGCCTAATTTCTTCATTAATTTGTCTATGGGGGAATTTTCAATTAAAGGATTTTCAGTCATTGCTTAGAAACCAAATAATATGGGGTGAGTAAACAAAATTTTTCAATCAAACATCCCGAACCATAGGTTTCTACATCATGCCTACCCATCACAATGATGTGGCTATGATGAAAAATTCCAAGTCTCTTTACTAGCAGGCTGGCATAGGAAAGAAATAATTTGAAGGCTTTAGAAAAGTGTGTTTAGGATTTTGAAGATCTACAGTCAACAACATTTTGGTGAGGCACTGTGAGCTTGTGATAAATGGTGGGATACATTAAGCATACTTTTGAAATGAAGGGAAGTGGTCTCTCCCCCAAAACTTCAATTGGAGCATGAGGAGGGGAGATGCACTTATTGAAATTATCCGACAATTGGCAGAGAAAAATGAAAAAGAATAACAATGATAAGTGGGTTGGAATACAAGTGAGACCACCCCTTCTCTCTGAGTCCCATGACTACTTGGTAGAATAATGTTTCCCAATCATGATATCTTTACAGCATGGGAAGAGGTTATTTCAAACCCTCAGGGGTGTGAGGGAATAGTAAAATAGTACGCGGATCAATTTGAAGAGTATGACTATGGCATAACAGTTTGGCTAGAGAGTAGGGAAGAGATGAGTTTGCATAGGGACATGTAAAAGATAAAGTGCAAGGGAGATGATGTGTTCATAAATTGATCTATTATATCATCTATATGGCTATTGATTTATTCCTAAATATGTTAATTTATGTATGAGGGATGTTTTATATAGTTATATCCTAGCAAGGTTGATGCATTTCTCTTGTTTTTGTTCATGCAAACTATTGACCATAGAAATTACCTACTAACGACTTCTATGTGTAATGTGGTGACGTTTGAAGGAAAATGTTGAGCATTTTCTACCAATTCTAGGAAGTTGCAATCAAGGAGGCTAAGTCTTTATCCATTATGCCATCATGGAGGAATTTTCCATAACAATCCTGTAAACACTAATCATGTTTTTATTTATATAATAGGATTTCAAGGAGATTTAATGAGGCTATTATTTGTTAAATTTGGTGCATATAATTATGGCACGATTTGTAACTAAATGTTTCTATAAAGACACCTTTTTGAGAAAATTTTAGTAGTTAGTTGATGTTAGTAATTTACAGTACCATTATATATCAGTTAGTGTCTACTTTCAGTCATATGATTGAGATATGTTTTGGAAATCTATTCTGAATCAATATATTTGATGTCCATTTTGATCATTTTTTGGTGTTAAGAGTACCTCAATCCCAAGGAATAGCAAGGGACCACTCGACCAAGGCGATTGGAGGATTTATTTTTCGTGTATGCTCGTGGGTTCTGATAAGTTCAAGTTTAAATTATTTAGACTTGAATGCAGTTACTTATTTTCCTTTCTCTGGTATATTCCTTTACTGTTATTTCAATTTAATTCAGTATGTGTGTGTTATTCCAATTATGTTATCTTAATTTGGTGTGTGGATTTCAATTTCAGTTAAAGTATTTCCTTTGAACACATTTTTATTATAGACAACATTGTTTCAATATTTTAGCATTGTATTTCCGTAGATTAGAGGAGAGACAAGGGGAATCACACTAACCAAAACCCCCCAAAAAGGAACCACTAAAATAACTATGTTGCATAAGACTTCATTGCATACAACATAGGACACATAACCCTGGTTTTATAATGACACTGGTAGAAGAATCTGTTGGTTAAATGATTAGAGAATAGAAGAACCCATCAATGGTGTTAGGAGGATTTAGACATTATCAACAGATCCCACAAGATATGGAATTGATGATAGATTTGGTTGAGAGATGGGACACTTAGAAAAATAGATCCATTAAAGGAGGAAGTATCCCTTGGGATGATGATGATGACGTAGGATTTGGAGTTAGATTCATTGATTGGATGACTGAAGCTTGGAAAGCTTAGGTAGATGGAGAGATAGGGGATGAGGATGAGGAGGATATGCAAATTGAGGTAGAGGTAGCTCCAGGAGTCAGTGGAGATGGGGATAGAGGAGAGTCTGCAAAGATAACACAATTACATGTGGAGTTAGAGCAGATGATTATGGAGACAAACACAATGATACATAAGAGAGATGCAGTCACACAAGATAGGGGCAAAGTCACTTAGGACAGAGACTAGTACCACAGGTAGAGGGAGGTCTATAAGGCCCATTTTGGAGATCTGGAGATGATCAAAGATGCCGAGGTTGCGAGTGGTGGAAAGGAAACATCATAGGGAGGAAGAGAGATGTCACCTCCTAACATGATTTATATCCATCAATACAAAGCCATAGCCTCAGAGGCTAAGTATTACGAGAGGATTATTATCAATAAGCTACTACAGATAGTACGATATTGGGAGTATGTGTAGAGGCGAGTGATAGCTAAAGCTGGGCCATCTAGGAGAACAACAAATGTGGCTCATCCACATTGAAGAGAGGGCTAGGGAAGAGGTGACGAGTCTGCTAAAAAGAAAGAGGGACTTTTCCCACTAGGATAAGATTTTAGGCTTTATGATGTGAACTTTACTAGTTTTACAAATATCTCTTCTTTGAGAGGTATCTCTACTATGAGTTCATGTCAAAATGGAATGAACTCTTAAACATAGTTTTGACATGAAATAGGGGTTTGTGTTGTAACCTGTATGTGGGAAGAGGGTTCTCCATAAGTGGTATTACCTAAATATATGCCCCAACTCTGGGACGGGGAAAGAACAAACTGATCAATGCGGGAATTTTCCTAGAAGAAATTTGATAAATGTGGGAAGCCTTCGATGCCATGATACAAAAGAGTGGCCATCTATCAATGGTATGGTCTAATTTATACATAAACGATATAGATGGTCAGAATGATAAACATGGTATTCATCTTTTAAGGGATTGGTCTATTTATTTGATTTGATTTGATTTTAATTTTTTTTGTGCATGGATATTTTTCCTTCGAGGGAGCAATTTGTTTTTGATAACTTTGATAGATGCATCCATGAATTTTTATTTTTAACATGGGGTAGAGCTTGGAATATCTAGGTAGACCAATTTGAAGGGGACAATGAATGTACAAAAGACACCCATGGACCCTTAGTGTGGTTCCAATTGGTAGATAAGAGGATGATGGATGTAATGATCATGGAGTTCTCACCAAGAAGGGAGAATCTATCCATAAGGAAAATTCTATGGATAGATATGTGGTTCCCATATTTAAGGTCATACCAAGGAAAGTAATGGTAAACCAAATAATTCCAAACCATTACAATGATATATGGAAGAGGTTAATGATGGAGGAATGATATAAGGATATGACTAAGTGCTCATTGGTAGACATGCTAACAATGGAATGGTTGCAAGAGCAAGGAGTTAAATGATTCCATTTATGGTTTACCATCAAGGTAGAAAAAATGATAGGCTCCCAACACATACTTATGTGTGATAATGTAATGGTCCAATCTAGTCAAGGGAAAAACTTCTACGTTGGATCCTTTCTAGAGTAGTAACGTTATGATTTTTTGTAGGTATGAGGTCACCAACATTAATTTTGTGATAGAATAGATGGGAAAAGATAAAATATATGTGTTACCTCTTAGGAAGTGGATGAAAGTTTGCTTCTCTAAAGATACAAAGAGATGGCAACAAAAGTGGTCTTTACGATGGAAAATATGGTTCCCTAAAAGAGGCACAAATATGGCCACAAAGGTGGACTTTGGATGAGAAAATATGGTTCCCAAAAAGAGGCACAAATATGGCCACAAAGGTGGACTTTGGATGATTAAATATTTTGCCCCAAAAGAGGAACAAATATGTCCACAAAGGTGGAATTTGATGAAAATAAATTTTAATAAGATTGGATGAGATGAAATCATGAAATATGGTGTAACACCTCAAAAATGAGGAAGCAAGAAAATATGCATCTTAGGAGACAAGAAAATGGCCACAAAAGTAGGATTAGGATGAAGATAATGTGCCCCTAGGAGAGGTAAAAATATGGCCACAAAGGTGGAATTGAAATTAGATAATATGGTAGATAGTTTGATTGGATACAGTAAACTGAATGAAATCAGATGAGATGAGTTTGATAAGATTAGATGAGGTAAATGAGATAATGTCAAGAATGAATACAAATCAATCCAC
Source organism: Taxus chinensis (assembly GCA_019776745.2). NCBI lineage: Eukaryota > Viridiplantae > Streptophyta > Pinopsida > Cupressales > Taxaceae > Taxus > Taxus chinensis. Next base: position 622,306,727 of record CM034153.1, on the reverse strand, counting down.
AAGAAGACCAATCCTAGAATGAAGTCCCCCAACATCAAGGGATATCGTTGATGAATAGGAGGATGAATTGATGTAGATAAGATTTATGGATGAAGAAGAGGATGTGAAAGGATCATTAAAAATGGGAGGATGCTCCCCCAATGAAAGAGATTACATTGGTCAACTAATATGTAGATGAGCTAGTGGATGTCAAAGGGGATCTAATGGGGTAATTATAAGGAATATTGATGATAACCTTGAAGTTATATTGGATGGATGATTAAGGAAAATAGGGTAGAATTGACAAGGAAAATGGGTATCGATGAACAAGGGGAGGACCCTCTTTAAGAAGGAATGATGTGTGGGGGAGATATGATAATGAAGGATGTGGGTGAAGGAGGAGACTTAGAAAATTCAATGGATGGAGATGTGGGAATTGGATTGGTAATGGTGGATAGAGAAGGAAGATCCTCCTTGATATATAGGTCATCTTCCTCAACAAGACCATGGATGATGGTTTGGAGGGCCTTACAATGCCTAGTGTTAGGACCCAAGGTATGATGATAAGCACAAATATGATTGGAGTTAAACCATGATGGCTTATTACTTTTTGGATCAAAATATTTGATAGGAGGAAGTGTGATGGAGGAAATTTTAAGTAAGTTTTGAAGGATCTCCGTATATGGTTGAACCAAAGTAGTGGGAAGTACCTTATCTTTATGGGGTTTTTTGGATTTAGAAAAAGAGGTGGATGTTTGAGACGTGGATGTGTGAGATGACTTGGATGTCAAAGGTTGAACCCTAGTATTTTGAGGTTTTCTGACGTTTTTGATGTTGGTTTAGTGATGATTGGTATTATAGAAAAATAACTGTTGGATGATTGAGGCTTGGGTTGATTGGTGGGATTATGTTTTTTTGATGAAGGGGATGGTTCTACAATAAATGGATGTGGTCCTAGGATAGAATATGTGGCATTAGATTGTTTGATCTTAGGCAGGGGGATGCCACTTTTTTGTGAGGATGTGAAAGGGACCTTTGAGGAACCGTGTCAAGGGTTATAGGATTTTTTTTTGTGAAGAGGGACCCATTGGGAGGGATGAAAAAAATATCCACATGAAGGTTCTAAAGGTGGTGTTGTGGTTGATACATGTGGAGGGAGTAGGTTTTGCACAATGAGGTCTAAAGAAGGAGAAGATTTGTTTGATGTGGGAGTGTTTGATTGTGTAGATGACATGGGGGGATCATTTAAAGTGGCTGCAAGTTGAAGTGCTTTCCAAAATTCTTCAAATAATGAGATTGATGTGGAAGGAAAAGATGGTGTGGATTTGGTCACAATATTTAACATGGTCGGTGTGAGTAATAGTGAAGAAAGGGGAATTGGATGGGATTGATTCTAAGGATGGTATAATAGGTAAGGGTGGAATAGATGTGGGTGAAGTAGTGGGTATGATCAAATCTGATGGAGTGACAAGTGGCAAAGTAGATGAAGGTGTGAAATCAATGGTGGGTGTAGATGTGGATATTGATGGAGAAAAAGGTGTTTGAATGATGTGATTGATGAGGTCTATGTGAGATGGGGGTGGTGCAGGTGTAGGAATGGATGGTTTTTTTGAGGAGACATGATTTACCTTTGTGTTTTTTCTTAGGTGGGGGTGCTTGTTTCATAAATATTTCAAGGGGTACCATTGATATGTTTACAAATCGGGAAGATACGATTAGTGTTTTAGTGGGTATAGATGTGGAAAAATTTGATGTTGAGGGATTAAGTGTAGAATATTGGGGTAAAATAAGTGATGGGGGCCATGGGAAAATATGCAGATATATGTGATGAAGATGTCATAAGTGGATTTATTGATGTGGTAGATATAGGGGAAGTCATAATTGATAGAGAGATGGGTAGAATTAAGATATTTAGGGATGTAAGTGATGTAGTGATAGGTGTGTTTGATGTAGATGTGGATAAGGCGTTAAATATGATAGGTTGGGTTATGATAGATGTAGTTGATGTGGATGTGGTAAAGGTAGGAATCGATATAGATTTAGGACAAGTGGTAGAATTTAATTTGGTAGGTGTGGTAATTGTGGATGTAGTTGATGTGGGGTTAGATATTAGGGTAAGTGGAGCAAGTTAGGGGACCAAAAAATAGACATTATTATCCTGAATTTTACATCAAAAACAAAAAACATATAATTTTTATCTTCCACGGACTTGAACCATGCCGAAGAATGAAAAACATGTCACAAAAATGGTACCATCGCGTAGGGGAGACTGTTAGCTTTGTATAAATCTTGATTTTAAAGTGAATAAAATATGATTAATATCGATTTTATAATTTTTTACTAATAGTAGGTCCTTAAGACACTTTTTCCCGTGAATGTTCATGTCTATGTTTAAGACTGCAAATTTTGTTTCACCCTTGTCATAATGTGATAAAACCTATACCATCCCAACCATGGAAAAATTATATACGTGTTAAAACAAAAGTGTTTGATTTCAATATTTTTTTTATGAAGTTATGGGGGGAAAACAGAAAGTGTTCCATTTTCTTTATGTTTTCCAGGCCACTTTCACGGAAAAAATCATAAAAACAATTATTTCTCAAAAAAACACAAAATAAAATATATCCCAAGATAGACATCGACATCTAACTTTTTACGAAATGAAAAAAAATATATATCAAGTTTGGTTCATCCAAATTGCGAGAAAACGAACTACAATCTTATAGGATTTTTAAAACAAATAATTGAATTTTAAGTGTTTAATATAGCCAAACTTGTCTGTTTTTAAAAAAACATTAGTAGTTTAGAAAATAGATTCTGGATGCTATGATTCATACTTCTATAAGTTTTTCTAATTCTGAGTGCAAGCATTACTAATAATCCCTACAAGTTGAGATTTCATTGTTATTTACAATATGACATCCACTGATGACCCCCTTTTTGGCCCCCCAACTTTTTGCACTTACCCATTTAAGAATTCATAGGCATGGTAGATAAGATAGGTAAAGATGGAGGTTGTATGATTTATGGTATTAATTGCACAAGGATGCAATTTGTAAGGTGTGGAAGGTGGAAACTAATTTTTCAGTGGTGGATTAGGAAAGAGTTGTTTGAAGATGTTAAGGGGTGGGGATTGCATTCATTGGGGGAAGGTGTGATGTCAAAAAGTATGAATGTAACAAGATGGTTGGCATTAGATGGGAATACTTGATTTTCAAGGCATATGAGGAGTAGAAAATGTGAATTTTGGTATATTGGGATGATTGGATGGATGAAGTGGGGATAACGTTGATATGAGGGGATGAGGGTGGAATAAGATCTACGTATTGAGTAGGCTAGTAGGATTGAGATATTTTTTGGAGATATACAAAATAAAAATTCATACATGGGGCTAGAAGGGGGCTCAAGGGTCCATGAAGGAAAAGGAGATGGAGGTGTAGGTGGTTCTAGATGGGATGGAATGATTATATAAGAAAGGATTGGTCTCATCTATGGTAGTAGAAGGGTATTTGGTGAGAAATATTTATGAGAGGTTGGGTGGCCATGGAAGGAGTAACCAAGGGCATAGATGAGACAATGGCCATGGTAGATGTTTGAAATGAGATGACAGAACTGTTTGAGGAAAATTTTTATTCCATTTTCTTGGCTACCAAATGCGTAACTATGGGCACGAAACGAAAAACATATTATACTTACTAGATTAAAAAAGTCAAACACACAATGTTTTTTTGATTTATTAAGAAAGAGTGAAAAATAAAAAAGGGGGTTGATAAAAAGGGTAACTACAAAGTGGAAATCTAGGGTTGGTTTTGTGTAGTTAGGGATGTGGAGTCCTCGATATACCTGAAGGTACGTGGGGCCCAATACTTTAAAGGATTTCTAACGTGGAGAGAACACCATGGCAGCTTCCTATTGGGTGATGAAATCCTGATCAGTCCACCTAGTAGGATGATATCTAGATGTGTAGATTGATGTGTGAATTTGGTTGTGTGTGATAAAATGTGAGACACAGACTGATTAACCCCTACTTAAGCTAGATGAACAAGGAAAGGATGCAAAAGGTTATTTTAAAGCCAAATTCAAATGTGAAAGTTCAATGAGGACAAACACACAAGAAAGGGAAAATGTGATGTGAAAGGAGAAAAAAAGAAAAAAGAAAACTTGGAGAAAAACTTTTCCTTTTCATCTAATCTTTAAAACAAGTAAATAATGATCCCAAGAAAATCCAAAAGCCAAACACGAACAAGAGAAATAAAAAAACTTCTACCACAATGTTAGTGAAAAATCGTAAAATGAAAGAAAATTCAAAAGACTCACCTAAAAGGGTGGTCCCACTAGGAGTGTCAGAATGTTGATCCAAATATTTTTCCTGTTCAAGTTAATGAGCTAATACTAAAGAAAATTAAATAACTCCAAAATGCGATGGTTTAAGGTACCTTGAAGTACAATGGGTGAAAATGTATAGGCACAAAGTGAATGACCTCACTACAAATCTGATGAACCTACAAAACAAGGATAACTAGAAAGAAAATGAATTAGATGGTATATGTGGGGGCTGCCTGACAAAGTTGGTTCGTAGAAGTGTTTAAATTCCTTTATGCATGTAGACACAAAATTATGCACTTTACACATAATTTTTCCTGGTCTTGTAACACTATTTAGAAGGTTCTCAAGTGTACAATGTAGTAATTAATCCCATCTTTTGGCCATCTTTATTTTATATTTATTTTGTAATTCTTGTGTATTTTCCAGCACTTATCCACCCATTTCACAACTTTCACATCATTCTAGCCTAAAATTAGGGCACCCCAGCCTGTATTGAGGCACCCCGGAGGCACCTCGGTCTCACTCTGGGCACCCCCGATCTATGCACATCCTTTTTCACTTCTCTTTGGGGCCTTTCTAGTAATTTTTCATTCCTTATCCTTTTCTCAGTTAGCCTTGTTAGGATTAATTACGAAATTCATCTTGAGAGCCCAAATACAAAGGTTATAAGACCATAATGAGGGTCCTAGGTCATAACATTACACACTACTATCACTGCATCTAGAGTTGTATACATTATTGCAATCACTTGCGTGCACATAGTTCCATGCATCAAAGGTAGGAGATCTACATCACACACACTACATAGGGGGAGGTATTCTATTCTATTCCATGCACACATGCTATTTACATTTTCTATAGGTAATATTTCTCACTACTTAATAAAGTGTGACTGACATGAAAGCACCTAGGGAACAACATGCACACACACCAAAACTACATCTGGGTTTGACAATGTAGTGCAATGCTTAACAGTAAGTCCACTAGTTTGGCATGTGAGGTTAGTCCGATCCATTCATAGGCATCTTTTATTTTTTTCTAGGGTTCAATATTTCTCTTTACATTGCAAGTCATTTTCCAATTCTTCTGGTAGATCCAATGTGAAAAATAAGGGAAGGTTTGGAACCAACTTGCAACCATACCAGTTGGAGGTTTTAAAGCATTTACAATGTTCAGAGCACCAAGATTGTAAACCAGGGTGCCTTGGGGCGCCCTAGTACACTCCCAGGTGCCCCAGTCATTTCAGATCTTCCCTTCTTAGGGTCCTTGAGTGATTTTCTACACTTCCATATTTTATTCTCAGACCTACGACACTGTGTGACCATCTACAACAATCAGCTAAGCCATTTCCCTCTACTCTCTTGCACATCTAGGGTTTTATTTTACTTAGCATATTTATTTGCATCCACTTTATATTATTTACTGTATTTATAAAACATTTTAGTCCTCCTAATTAGATTAACGAGGATTACTATTTCCTTGCACTTAGTCTATTTTAGTTAATCAATGTGGATGTCAACCCCCATTTGATAAAAAATCATAAAATTGATAATGAAAGACTAAATACCATGCATAATCTGAGGCACACAGAAACTAAAAATACAAAAATATAAGGAACATAAAAATTTAATCTAGATTGACATAAAATAAAGTATACTTGGTTGGGTCGATGGTGACCCATGCTATAGAGGGGAAGGTCAATGGTGACCTGAGCAAGTGGATCTGGATAATGAGCCTAAAATGAAAATTTGAATGGATAAGAATGCAAATAAGGTGATCAAAGAATGCTGAGAACACTGGAAATAACATGCAGAATGTGATTTGAGATAGAGAATCAGATAGGATGGAAAGAAACAAGGATTAGGATAGATTGGATTAAAAATAGGACTCAGGTCGATGGTAACTAGGCTAGATTAGTGGCAACTGGAGTGTAAATAGTTTGGGGTGATAAAGAATCAGGATGGCATATTTGAGAACTAGAAACAGTAACAGAACAGAAGAAGACACTGAGTGGGATCCATAAATAGGAATTATGATGACATAAGAATGGGTTTTCGGTGACCTAGGTGGAGCTATGATGACCTAGGCAATGCAAAACAAAGCCAAAGGTGGATGAGCTGAATGATAAAACTGTAAGTAGAGTGATTGGAAGAACAGGATGAGGATGGAATTCTGATAGTATCTGAACCTGGAAGACATTAGATTCTAACAAATAATAAAAAAATATAATAACATGAAATAACACAGAATCAATGTAAACCTCCAAAATAGTTTGTAAGTGATGAAATACAAGCTTTAATGGACTCCAAGAGGGTTGGCACAGCTGCAAGGATGCTCAAATTTGAAGATAAGTTCACACAGCGTAAGAAATATCGGGTTGTGTCTCATTTTGGAAGGGGGGTGAAATCAGTCTTATAGAGATGACGGTGACCTAGCTGGGTCACCACCGACTGTGAGCGACCATTCCTTAGAGTGGTGAATGATTGATTTATTTGAGATATGGGGAAATAGAGATTGAGATAAGTTCTTTAAATCATGTATGCAAGTAAGGGTTTCAGAGGGAAGTGTCATGATTAGGTAAGAGATAAATATGGGTTAGAAATAAGCTAGAAATAGCATAGAGATGAAGATTTAGGTGGTTAAGGATAGAATCGTCCTTAAAAGAAAGATAATTAAAGGTAATTAATGAAGATTAATTATGAATTAAAAGTGTTATATTAATAGATGGGAATTTAAATAAAAGAAATGAATTAAATTAAAATGGGTCTAGATAGGACCATGTTGAAAGAATGTGCATGCGAGAAATCAAGGGTATCGATACCAAATTTTGGTGTCTACAAAAACCAAAGATAAATTTAAAAATACGTGGGCTACAATAAAAAATAGATCGATACCAAATTTTGGTGTCTACAAAAACCAAAGATAAACTTAAAAATACGTGGGCTACAATAAAAAATAGATTAATTAAAGCATTAAACCGGTGGGGCAAGAGACACGTGTCGAGATTCCATGGTTTTTCTTTACAATTCTTCCTTATGGACACCAGCTCAGGAAATTAACCCAAGCAAAAAGTGTTTTGGGTCTGAGCAGTTAGTGGGGTTAAAGGACATGACACATGGCAAAGAATGGTAGTGATAGGATGAGACATGTGTTGAGATATAAATGACTATGGAAGGTTACGTGTCAACATTCCATGAGTTGAAGGCACTTTAGGGGTACAGTAGACGTAAAACCCTGAACTCAACCAAATCCCAAGAATATTTTGGGTCCATAGCTAAGACATAAAACACATCGACGAAAAGGCAAAGATAGGAGGAAAAGTTTTATTGGATGGCACACTGAAAAAATATGAAAAAGTCTTAATAAAGTAGCAAGAATGGTGGATTATTCTTATTAGTTAACAATTTTTGAGGCTAAAAAAATATCGATATCACGAAATGCAAAGAGAACTATATCTCTTCTATTGGTTTGGGTATCGTATTGGTCAAAATACTAGTTAACATAAGTCTAAATCTGTAAAGAGCATGGTGTGATCTCATTGGATCACGATTCACAATGCTTAGAAGGATATAATAAAGTTTGACATTGTGAAGTTACATGGGGCTATCTTATTGGCTATAACTTCTCAATAGTCAACAAAGTTTAACAAAGTTCTGACAAGGAGAAATTACATGGAACATTAAGATGGCTTAAAGCTTCGCAATGGTCATAAAGATCTAACAAAACAATGACACAAAAAAGCTACATGGATCATTTTTATTGGCTAGAAATTCATACTATAGAGCTTTGCAATATTATTTCTTTGGCGTTAGGCATACTTAGAAGGACATAATTAACCATATCTAAAGGAAATCTTTTGGGTACAAAACAGAAAAAAATATGATACGACTGCGAAAGACAAAAAAGATAATTTAGTCTGAAAAAACCATTGAATAGAAAGATTATGCTAACAATTATACACATTAGTTCTTATTCTACATTAAATTATAAAAGATATTTTAAAATAATAGACATAAATATTCAAAATATGACAATTCATTATTCTTTATAAAACAAATACACATTCACACAATATACATAGCAAAATAAATAGAGTTCATTCACTTTCGCTTTATATCTTAATAAACAAAATACCTTCATATGCACTGTATCATAATAGACATAATAATTAACTTATTTTCATTATATTTTAACAAAGATTTCATAGTTTCACAGAGAGAACTTATCTGTGATAATAATTAGGAATTATAATACAAAATTCTAATGTAGAGAGAGAACTTATCTGAGACAATGATCCATAATTCTAATAAAAAAATCCAATCCACCCTCAGGTTAACAAACACCAGACTATGGCCGCACTATGAGAGGAAATGTTATACACCTAGTGTATTTTTACCTTGCCCTGGACAAGAAACATTTGAGGTTATATGTCATACCCCTAGCTAGGACAGTGTTAGTGCCTCTCTCTCTTTCCCACCGTCTTGCTATTACTTGTTTAGCCTTGGAATTACTTCCACAGACTAAATTCACAAAGTCCTTAAGATTCTTTTATAATTATTTCTCTCAAAATGATTCATTCAAAATTCATTCAATCCTTGTTCATGTTCATATTTTTTGTTTACATTTACATCTCTTTTTATAATACACCATATGTGGTTATAAACCAACACAATGGTTTCCACACCCTTTCACTTTAATTAATAATCTGTAATCAAATTCTCAGGATACTCATTCCCATATTAATGAAATAGCTTATTACATCATCTTTATAAAGAATCGTTACTCAAGCTTGTATTAACAAGTCTCAAATCAAAATTTTCTTTAACAACCCAACAAGTCTTTTAATGATTTAAAAACTTCAGGTATTTAGTCACATAATATTTCTCCCCCATTGAATCAAATACTGTCCTCAGTAGCACCAATTCTATTAAGAAAATCACATGACAAAATAAATTCATTAGTTAAAAAATTCAAGATATTGATCTTTCAGGAAATATTCTCTTCCCCATGTAGCACTTTCAATATCACTAAAGGTCCATTCTACTTTAACCTCCTGAATTTCTCTATTTCTAATATTCTTAGTCCTTATTTCAAAAATCAATTCACGTTCAATTTTGAATTCACATCTAGGTTCAATAAATAGGTTTTTCCAGTCAATAACATGATTAACATCATATAAATATTTCTTTAAGAAACTTACATGAAATGCATTATGAATTCTAGATAACTTCGGAGGTAAATCAAGTCTATAATCAAGAGTTCCTATTCTTTCAAAAATTTCAATGGTCCACCATAGAAAGGAGCTAACTTAGCATATTTACCCAATTTCAAAGAAATTTTCTTACGTTTAACTCTAAGAAATACTTGATCACCTATATCAAATTCTCTAACAGATATTTTTGAATCATCCCAATGTTGATACCTATCTTGAACAACTTTCATGCATTTTTTTCTTTATTTATAATTTCTTCCATTTCTTTTAAATTATCATTTGCATACAAAGATTTATGTTCAAGATTTGACCATGAAATAGGATTAGTACAATTCCTATCATAAATGACTTCAAAAGGGGTCATTTTGGTTGTAGTATGATAACCTTGATTGTAAGAAAACTCAATCAAGTGCAAATATTGTTCCAAGTTTACAGGTTTTTCACCTTTATACACTGTAAGAATATCTTCTAAAATTTTATTCATCCTTTTAGTTTTTCCATCAGACTTAGGATGATAAGCAGTACTAAAACTCAAACTAGAACCCTATTCATCAAACAAATATCTCTAGAAAGAAGAAGTGAATCTAGGATCTCTATCAGTTACTAAATCATTAAAAATAGCATGCAAAATAAAATTCTTTAGAAAACAAATAAGCTATTTCAAAAGAAGAGGTTTAGATTTTGGTTGGTAGAAAATGTGTCATTTTTTTCAATCTATCAACCACCACAAGAATAACATCATGTCCATTATTGGTTTTAGGTAAACCTGTAATAAAATCCATACTAACCAATTCCCATTTCTAATTAGGAATAGACAAAGGTTGTAATTTGCCAATTTTACTACATTTTTTAGTTTTAACCTTTTAACAAGTCATACGTTGTTGTAGATACTTTCTGATATCTTGCTTTTTCTAGGAAAAAATAAATTATTTTTAACTGACAAGTATATATTTTGAAATCCAGGAAATCCAGCTATGTAAATATCATGAGAATCTCTCAAAAATTGCTGTCTTAAGTTAGGAAGATTAGGAATACACAATATACCTTTATAATATAACAATCCATTCACACCAAGCAAATAAGAAGTAATTATATTAGCAACTTACATTTACACACATTATTTTTCTATTTAAAACATCAACAACCAAATTTTCTTTACTAGGGACATATTTTATTTCAAAATCATATTTACTTAGTAACTTTACCCATCTTCTTTGTCTCATATTTAATAAGGGTTGAGTAAAAGTATACTGCAAACCTCTATGATCAGTTTTCAAAAAGAATTTGCAACCTAACAAATAATGTCTCCAAATTTTTAAAGCATGAACTATCCTTAAAATTTCCAAATCAAAAGTAGGATAGTTACTTTTAGTAGGAAATTTTTTTCTACATTGAAAACACACAACTCTATTAAATTGCATCAATACACAACCAATACTAGAACCACAAACTTCAGTAGCAAGAATGAAAGGCTTAGAAAAATCAGGAATACATAACACAAGTGCATTGGTTAATGATTATTTCAATTTATTAAAGGCATTTTCACATTCCTCAGACCAATGATATGTGTTATTTTTATTTGTTAAATCTGTGAGAGTAACTATTTTAGAATAATTCTTCGATAGAAACTAGATAAACTAATAAAACTCCTAATTTCTTGTACATCTTTAGGTGTATCCCAATTTTGTACTACTTTTAGTTTAGAAGGATCTGTTGTAAGTCATTTTTCATAGATAATGTGTCCTAGATAGGAGACTTCAGTTTTAAATAATTTAGATTTACTTAGTTTACAATACAACTATTTTTTTCTTAAAGTTTCAAGTATTAACCTAACATGCTTGTGATATTCTTCTTCATTTTTGGAATAGATCAAAATATCATCTAGGAATATAATCACAACACATCTAAGAAAGTTCTGAAAGCATCATGTATTAATATCATAAAGGTGGATGGAGAATTTGTTATCCAAAATTCATAACAACAAATTCATAATGACCATATCTATTTCTAAAACCAATTTTTGCAATGTCATCATCTTTTGTTCTAATCATAAGATATCCATAACGTAAATCAATCTTAGAAAAACACTTAACACCATTCAATTGATCTAACAGATCATAAATTCTAGGAAAAGGGTATTTATTCTTAATAGCTAGCTTATTCAACTATTAATAATCAATACATAATCTCATAGTACCAGATTTCTTCTCAAAAAACAAAAATGGTGAACCCTAGGGAGGGAGAAGCACTAGGTCTAATTTTTCCTTATTTTAACAATTCAGTCAATTATATCTTTAACTTAGCTAATTTAGTTAGAGATTGTCTATAAGGTGTTTTAGATACTGGTTTAGATCTAGGAATAATGTAAATAGAATGTTCTATAGATCTTCTAGGTTCTAATTCTTCAACATCAAAAGGAAAAACATCCATAACTTCTTAGAAAACTAGGTGAACATCTATATCTACTTATAGTTTATCATTTTGAGTAATCAAGGAACTTAAAAATTTAGAGTTTTCCTTAAGAATTATTTCAAGTTGAGAAGAAAAAATATTTTTTCAAGTCAATTATATTTTATTTCCTTACAAAACATGATTAACCTCATATTGATCTTGAATACACACATTTATTTTCACACTTAATAAGAGCATGATTCTTTTCTAACTAAGTCATCCCAAAAACGACATCATATTGACCTAAGTTAAGCACATGAAAATATTCACTAGATACAATGCTCAAATAAATACTTTACTTCCCTACCCAACTGTTTATTTTGATGCCCCAATTCATTGTAATCCATGCCATTCTATGAATCCATTCCGTTCAAATTTAGTTTATCAACCATTCTGTGTATATACACAATTTTATCTTTGTGAGAAAATCACCATAACCTTTGAATGAGAATAATACATTTTAATCTCTTTAGTATTTCATACTTTATCATCTCAATAGCAACAATAAAATGTATCAAATGAGGATTATTATCTCTAATACCAAATGAAGCGTGATTTTTTCCTAGATTAATAATCCATCTCTGACCAAATGAAATTTAACTTTTAACTTGACAAAATCAATAATCCTTGACTTGAAAAATATTATTGCGGAAGACTGATATGTTTTACCACTTAATATTATTAAAATTGATAAAGCTAAGTCAAATTACAATCGTATTTTCCTAATAAAATTGGAGATAAATTTAAAACTATGCAGGATACAGTTAAACTAGATTAATTAAAGCTTTAAACCCATGCGCCAAGAGACACATTTTGAGATTCCATGAATTTTCTTAAAAATTTGACCTTACAGGCACCAACTTGTGGAATTAACCCAAACATAAAAATTTTTGGGTTCGGATGGTCAGCCAGGTTAAAGGACATTACATGTGGTGAAGAATGGAAGTGATAGGAAGAGACATGTGTCAGCATTTCGAGAGTTGAAGGAACTTTGGGGGTCCAATAGACATAAAACAATGGAATCAACCAAATCCTAAGAAAATTTTAGGTCCACAGCCAAGACATAAGACATGTTTATGGAAAGGTGGAGATAGGAGGACAAGTTCTATTGGCTAGCATACTGAAAAAATCTTATAAACTCTTAATAAATTACTAAGAACAATGGCTTATTATTATTGGTTAACAACTGCCAAGGGTAATAAAATACTAACATCATGAAATTCAAAGATAGTTAGAGATTTTCTATTGGTTCGGGTTTCACATTGGTTAGAAAACTAGTTAACATAAGTCTAAATCTGTGAACTTCATGGATTGATATCGTTGACTCATGCTTCACAACACTCAGAAGGATCTAATAAAGTTTGACATTGCGAAGTTACATGGGGCTATCTTATTGGCTAGAACTTCACAATAGTCAACAAATTCTAACAAATTTATGATAAGGTGAAACTACATGGAACATTATGATCGGCAAAAAGTTTTGCTATGGTTGTAAAGATATTGCAAAACTATGACACAATGAAGCTACATGGAGAATTTTTTTTGGCTCAAAATTTGCACTATAGAGCTTCACAATATTATACATTTTTTTTGTGTCAGGAGGACTTAGAAGCACAAAATCAACCATATCTAAGGGAAATATTTTGAGTACAAAATGGTAAAAAAGATAATATGACCACGAAAGACAAACAATAGATAATTTAGTTGAAAAACACCATTGAATATAAATATTATGCTACCAATTACACATATTAGTTCTTATACTACATTAAATTATACACGATCTTTTAAAATAACATATGTAAATATTGAAAATATGAAAGTTCATTTTTCTTTATAAAACAAATAATATATTCACAATATACATAGAACAATAAACTGAGTTCATTGACTTCCACATTTTATCTGAATAAACATAATACTTGCATATGCACATTAGTAGAATAGACAGAAGAATTAACTTCTTTTCATTAGATTTTAACAGATATTACATAGTTTCACATAGAGAGAACTTATCTGTGACAATAATCAGGAATTCTAATACAAAATTCTAATGCAGAGAGAGAACTTATCTAAGAAAACGATCCAAAATTCTAATGCAAAATTCCAATGCACCCCCAAGTTAATAGACAACAGACTATGTCTCTAATATGAGAGAAAATATTATACACCCAGTTTATTTTCACCTTTCTCTGGCTATGAACCATCTGAGGTTGTACGCCACACCCTCGGTTAGGACATCATTGGTGGTGTGCCCTCTCTTTCTCACCACCTTCCTATAACTTGGTTAGCCTTAGATTTACTTCCACAAACTAAATTCACATAGTCCTTAAGACTCTTTTATAATTATTTCTCTCTTAGAATGATTCATTCAATCCTTTTTCAAGTTCATATTATTTGTTTACACTAAAATCTATTTTTATAATACATCATAGGTGGTTATGAACCAACGCAATGGTTTCCACACCCTTTCACTTTAATTAATCATATTTAATAAAATTCTTGGGATACTCAATCCCATATTAATCAAATAGCTTATTACAACATATTTATAAAGAATATTTACTCAAACTTGTCTTTAACAATCCAACAAGTCTTTTAATGTTTTAAAAACTTCAGGTATTTAGTCACATAACATACATAGGATATTACAGTTACTAGTACAAGTTAAGCATGTATATGTGATTGATGAGGGAGGTAGGGGTTGATTAACTAAAATGTGGATTTTATTAGTTAATATAATTAGGAACAATAGTAAATTATAGTAAATGAATGCAATAAATGAATAAGGAAAGATACCCAAAAAACTAAATAGATGAAATTATGAAACCATAATTGGAAAATAGGGTTAAAAGTTGCTCAGATGATTTGAAGGCTGATTGAGAATGTGTCACATGATAAACTAGATAAAAAAAATGTAGATGTGACCACATAGGAGCTCTATAAGACATAGTTCTAAGTTGTTTCACTAGACTAGGGTGACTACGAGAGGATCAGGGTACCTGTGCACACCCTAGTCTAATTTTTGGGTTCCCTGGTTTATGTAGAAGGTCCAGAAACCAAATTTATAGGGTCAGATTTTGATTCAAAACCCTCCCTGCCTATTGCATGTAATTCATTTCTCTGTGTCAAACATCACTAATGATCAGTGATGAAGAAAAACCTACAATACCCCAAAACAAACATCAAACCCTAAAAAGTAGTAAAATACAAATGAAGGGGTTGGAATTTCCTCAAATACCAAAATGGTGGACTTAATAACTGAGAAATGCACTACATCTTAGACCTGATGTAGTTCTGTGTGGGTGTTAGGAAATAAGAGATAAAATATGCAGAATAATCCCTCACAGAATCGCAATAGTAGAAAACTAATATGTAGAAATTATTACAGATCTCAAATAAAATTACAGAATAAAATGACACAACACAAAGAGAGTATTTAACATGGTTCACCCAATTTGGGCTATGTCCACCAAGAATCACTTGCTCAGATTTTATTACAAGCCACCACTCTCTCAATACAATACCCAGATCCGTTTGGAGCTATGCTCAACAAACTCTATAGAATTCATAGTCGAATTCAAAACACATCTGTAATACATTTACTTGTACATCTATCATATGCATAAGACCATATAAATAGACAACTGCTTAAGCAGTTTGATACAAAATCGTGGGTATCAAAACCAAAGGGAAAAAACCGTGGGTATCAAAACAATGGGCAAAAGACCGAAAAAACCATGGGCCCAAAAACAGCCCATAACGGTTACCCATTACCCATGGGTTAATAAACCACATGAGTGTAACACATAGAAGGTGTACCACATTCTAACATGTAAATAGGCTCCACAAACATAACAATCTCACACTTGGAGACTAATTTCCATTGAGCAAGCTTCTCAACCCTTCATTGTCATCTGTGAAGGCCAACCAAAGCTGAACATAACTTTAGTTTATCCCTTGTGACCACCTTGGTCATCATGTCTGCACAATTCTGAATGGTATGAATCTTCTCCAACTTCAACTTATCTTCCTCCAAAGCTGTCCTGATGAAGTGATATCTCAACTGTATATGCTTCGTCCTGGAGTGGAAAGAAGAGTTCTTAGCTAGGTGTATAGCACTCTGACTATCACTATATAGCTTACATTCCTCCTACTTATGCCCCAACTCCTTAGGATATTGTTGTAATCAAATAATTTCATTGTTTGTCTCTGTGGCAAAAACATAATCAGCCTCTGTGGTTAATAAAGCCACCAGCTTATGTAGTCATGAAATTAAACTCACTACTGTCCCACCTATAGTGTAAACATAACCTATCGTGCTCCTTCTCTTGTCTACATCTCCAGCCATATCTGAATCTACATAACCACACAAAGTGGTGTCTGGTCCATCGTAGCATAAAATTGTCCCCATGGTCCCTCTCAAATATTGAAGGATCCACTTTATTACCTGTCATTGATATCTACCTAGATCACTCATAAATCTACTCACCCGCTCCCACTGCATGGGTAATATTAGGCTTGGTGCACACCATGGCATACATCAAACTGCCAACCAGTGATGAGTAAGGTACCTTGCACATTTGGTTTCTCTCCTACTTTGTCTTGGGACACTGCTCCTTTAATAACTTGAAATGGCCTGCCAAAGGAGTCCTAACTGGTTTAGCATCCTGCATGTTAAATCTCTCCAAGACCTTCTTAATGTAATCTTCTTGAGATAAATTCAACTTTCATTCCTTCCTATCTCAAGATATCCTCATACCAAGGATTTTTTTGGCTACCCCCAAATCCTTCATATCAAAGGATTCACTTAGTTGTTTCTTGAGTACTTTTATTTCCTACATGTTTTTACCTGCAACCAACATGTCATCCACATACACACAAAGGATAATATAACTGCCATCCTCAAATATCTTTGTATACACGCAATGGTCATAATGACATCTAATATAACCATGCTCCATCACTAAGCTATCAAATTTCTTATACCATTAAAGTGGATCTTTTTTCAAGCCATAGAAGCTCTTCTTTAGTTTGCACACCATCTCCTCTTTACTTTTGACCTCGTAGCCCTCTTTTTGCTACATATATAGTTTCTCCTCCAAATCACCATGGAGAAATGAAGGCTTTACATAAAGCTATTCTAATTGCAGGTCTTCTGTTGCAACTATTCCTAGAATAGTTATAATAGAAGTCATTTTTACTACAGGAGAAAAAATCTCATCAAAATCTATACCTTTTTTATGTGCAAACCCCTTGACCACAAACCGGGCCTTGTATATTTTCTTGCCTCCGTATTCCTCTATTACTCTAAACACCCACTGGTTCTATAATGCTCTTTTTCCTTCAGGTAGCCTCACCAAATCCCATGTCTGGTTCTCCTTGAGATCCTGATGCTCCTCATCCATGGCTTGCTCTCACTTCTTCCTAGAATCTACTTGCATTGCTTCATCAAAGATCTCTGGCTCTCCACTATCAGTGAGTAACAAATAATAAGGAGAAGGAGAAAAAGGTTTAGGTTCTCTTCTTACCCTAGCAAACCTTCTCAATATAGGAGTTTGGGGTTCCTGTTGAGGAGGTTCTGAACTTATTCATGTGTCACTTTTCCATCCGGAATATCTTATACCGTTGCATATTCTTTCTTGGATTCTTCCCTATTTTCCTGAAACTGATGCTTATACAGGACTTTCTCATTAAATACCACACCCCTAGATCGAATGATTTTCTTGTCCTTAATACTCCAACATTTATATCCAAAGTCATCACCACCATAACCAATGAAAGCACATTTTTCTGATTTATCCTCTAGCTTGGTTCTATCATCATTGTCTATATGGACAAAAAATTCACATCCAAAGACTCTAAGAAATTAATAGTCAACTTTCTTACCATACCAAGCCTCCTCAGGTATGCCTCCATCGAAGGCACTTGAGGGTCCTCTTTTTATCAAGTACATAATTTTTCTCACCACTTCTACCCAAAAATAAAGAGGTAGTCGTACATGTATTATCATGCTCCTAGCACATTCCATTGGTGTTCTGTTCATCCTTTCTGACACCCCATTCTACTGAGGAGTTCTTAGAACCTTATGATTCTTGTGGATTCCATTTTTAGAACAATAATCATCAAATTCATTACTGCAATACTCCCCTCCATTATCTGACCTGAGACATTTTAGCTTAAGAACTGTTTGATTCTCTACTAAGGCTTTCCATTAAACAAAAGTTTTAAATACATCAAATTTGTTTCTAATATAATAAACCCAAAATTTCCATGTTGCATCATCAATAAAAGTAACATAATAACATGAACCCCCTAAGAGATGATACCTGAGCTAGCCCCCATACATTAGAATGTACCATCTCTAACTTACTCTCTTTATTTGTAGGTCAAACCTTGAGAAACCTTACTCACTTCTATTTCCCATATATGTAGTCCTTCACAGAAATCCAAACCTATTTCTGTAGATCCAGAAAAATATTTCTTTATGATCTCCATGCCCTTATGGCTCATATGACTAAGCCTATAGTGCCACAATGTTGTATCTACTTCTGAAGCCACAAGATTACAAACATGTGGTTAAATACAAGGTTCCAGCCTTCTTACCTCTTGCCACCACAAGAGCACCCTTGGTAATCTTCCAAGAT
This sequence comes from Taxus chinensis, assembly GCA_019776745.2. Taxonomy (NCBI): domain Eukaryota; kingdom Viridiplantae; phylum Streptophyta; class Pinopsida; order Cupressales; family Taxaceae; genus Taxus; species Taxus chinensis. The sequence continues at coordinate 622,288,112 of CM034153.1, read as the reverse complement.
TCCGCTGCAAATATCATAGTATAAAAATCACTTCCCAACTACCCTGCCGATATCAAATTTTGTCCTTAATGTAGGCACATTTCTGACATCCTTCAATAGCCAAGTATTCCCATTTTGCATCTTAACCTGAACAAAACATTTTCCAACTATGCTACAAGGCTCATCATGACCAAGAAAAACATGCCCAAAATCTCCTTGAACATAATCAACAAAATAATGCCTAGGTGGAGTAGCATGGAAAGAAGCCACAAAATCTAAAAACCAAGATTCAGTAATATTGTGCAAAGAAAGATTCAAAGCATCCTGACATACATTACCTGTTGCCACATTTTCCTCCTTGTTTTCTTCCTATTATTTCTTCTTGTCTTGAAGCTCCCAATAGTCATTATTTATATGCCTAGACTTTCCAAAGTGCTAGCATACTATCTTTCTTTTGGATTTTGACCTTTCCCAATCCTTTGATTTTCCACGGCTTCCTCTATTCTTCTGTCTCCCTCTAGTTTCCATTGTCAAAGCATTCCATGAAGTAGAAGATTCACCAGATATTTTTCTTCACATTTCCTCACTTAGAATCAACCCTACAATATCCTCAAACTTCAACTTTGAGTTAGCTAGAACCGAGTTACTTACCGCCATTACTAGGATATTTCAGCTCTTAGGTAAAGAGAAAAAAAACTAATAAAGCCCTAACTTCTTCATCAAATTCTATTTTAACTGAAGCTAGCATATTTACAACCCTATTAAAATCATTTAGATGATCTACTACTGAACCATTCTCAGACATCTTCATATTAAACAATTTTTTCATTTAAAATATCTTATTAGAGGAAGAGATTTTTCATACAACTTCGCTAATGCATCCATCGGTACTTTTGTAGTCTTTTCCTTTGAAACATTAAATAATATTGAAGATGTAAGACACATGTAGATTTTCCCAAGTGCCTTCCTATCCAACAAATCCCATTCCGCATCTGTCATGGTCGAGGGTTTGCTCACCTTCTCAGACAACAGAATGTAAAGATCCTTCTGATAAAGGTAATCTTCCATCTGCATCTTCTAAAGACTGAAATTCTACCCATCAAATTTTTCAACCCTAGATCTTCCATCATCTGTCATAGCTCCCACTCAAGATAAAACTTTTTCTGCGATTCAACACTTCAGCGAACCAAACTAGACTCTAATACCAATTTTTAGGATATAAGGGATAAAATATGTGGAATAATCCCTCACAGAATCACAATAGTAGAAACTAATATGAAGAAAATATTATAGATCTTAAATAAAATTGCAGAATAAAATAACACTCCACAAAGAGATATTATTTAACGTGGTTCACCCAATTTGGGCTACGTCTACCAAGAATCACTTGCTTATATTTTATTACAAGCCACCGCTCTCTCAATATAATACCTAGACTTGTTTGGAGTTATGCTTAACAAACTCTACAGAATTCACACCTGAATTCAAAACACATCTCCAATGTTTTTATATTACCTACCATATGCACAGAACCATATAAATAGACAACTACTTAAGTAGTTTTATAAAACCGTGGGTATCAAAAACATGGGTTAAAACCATCCCATAAATCTATGGGTCAAAATCCCACTCATATGAAAAAAACACATTTCTCGATATATCATGCATGTTTTAAGGCCATTTTTTTTTCAGGGGTTGCGCCCCTGAACCCATGCTACTGGGGGCTATTGCCCTTGGACCCTGCTTAGGGCCTGGCCCGACCCCAAACCCCAGCGAGACAACTATGGAAAGTGTACAGTACTCTTAGTGTATAGTCTTCAACACTTTCTCACATGAAAACAGGCTCCATAACCTAAAACTACGAACCTCATTATGGTCTCATAATTTTACATTTATATGTTTCTCTTGATCTAATTTTGTAATTAAGCTTGAGATGGTCGACTCGGAAAAAGATAAAGATGAAAAATGGTCTGAAAAGTCTAAAAAAGTGACGGGAAATTTTGAAAAGGATTGGAGCACCCCAGGTGCAGCTGGGGTGCCCTATGGATCCCCCTATACTAGGCTTGAACACCCTAGCTTAGGTGAAAACAATAGGAAAGCGCTGAAACAAAATGAGCATGTATATAAAAATGTGCATGAAGTATGAAATAAAAGTAAAATAAGATGGCCAAAATATGGTATCAACTAATAATTTATTCACTCAAGAACCTTCTAAATATCAATATTAGACCGGGCTAAATAATGTCTAGTGTGCATGAGTTTGTGACTATATTTTTTTCCCCAATTTATGTAGGTGAGCTGAAATCTCGGTAACATAAATTAAATAGAAATGTGTACCTGATTTCCATGGTAATTGTAATAGAAACATGTCAAATGATTGGACTCAAGCATGGAACGACAAAAAAGAAGATGGAGTGTGGAGTATAAATATGAAAACTACGCGTACAAAAAGTGATGAGAGTGAACCTAGGATGGAACATGTGTGTATTTGTTGCTTATGTGGTGTGTAGTGTACCTACATGATTAGTAAAGCACATTTTATCACAGAATGTTGTTGTTGACACTTTTTATTTTTGTTGTTATTTCCCCCAATTTGACTGTTTGTTTCTCATATGGTTTGACCTGCAAGGAGAAAACGATCAAGTAATCAAAAGTGTATGTATGTAAAATTATTTTTTAAAATATGCATGTGTATAAAAATGTGCAAAATAAGAAAATGTAAAATTTGCTAAATGAAAATGTAAATGGAACATGTGTACCTAATCCATGTCGAGAGAAAGGTTGTAGAAGGATATCATGTATTATTCTGAGTTTTTTAGGTGATCTCACTCCACCCTAGATAAGGTCATGTAGGTAGGAAATGCTTTGTTTCCTCAAAGATCTAACTACTTATGCTTAATTTTTTTTGAAAAGATATATGTAGTGTTATGGTTTTTGGGTGATTTGACGTAATTATCTGAAGTAGTATACAGAGGAACAGTCATTGTAACCCCTAATCCTGTAACTGCTTCCTAGAAATGCTAAGCATATCATGTCCTATAAAATCCACTGTGTATAGGGTTCGTAGACTCATCTAAACCCATTCGATGTATGTAAAACCACAATGCCAAGGGCAGAAATTACATTGTATTGAACTAGTGTAACTACATTGTATAAGTATGTAAACCCCCCAAATGATGCCCCACCTCTTTGTGGGAACATGCGACATCACTGATAGGAGAATGTGGTCCCAAAGGAGGACCAATAACACTCTAAACTATGTACCATGAAAATTTCTTAGTAGAAACCAAGGCACACACAAACAAGAAGGCTGGCCAAAGAGAACTGTAAAAAAATAATGCATGCATATAGAAAAACATGTGTAAGGTATGCATACAATGTAGTAAATATAAACACACAAGAAACCAAGTAATCCATACAAAGTGGGTTGCAAACATGGGACATCACTCACTATGTTGTAAGACACACAAATCCATCATGACCATAAAAAACAAGTGAGTGTGCACACAAACAAAGGGAAAATCCCACATACAATGGAAAACAAAGAAGACAAGTAGAAACAAATAAACAATTATGTCACGAAAACTTGTAATCCCTGAATAAAAAAGTGCTCCACACGGAAGCATTTGCTAGTCTATGTATGAGAAGATAATCAACATGTAAAAAGCATATATGAGACCAAGTAATGTAAAGATGCTAAGTACAAAATTGAAACAAATAGCACCTGAAAGAGACAAATGTGGATGCCCCCAGTGACTAGTGCATAGGAAGGGTACAAGGCGAGCATCCATGCCACATGTAAGAGTACATATATTTTTGATCACATACCAAATAAAGGTCATGAACGAGCATGTGAGGATAGAATATATATAATTAAATATATGAAATCAATCTAACATGTGTTGTAAAGTGATCATGCAATAAGCAAATAGTAATCAAGAGTAAATGGATCAAGACAATGTAGTATGCTATGGATGGGTGGAATGAAATATGAGATGGAATGATGGGGGAAACATGAGACCACCCTAAGTGGATGGAAGTGTATGTAATGAGGTTCATTTTGATTTCCCCATCAGCAGTCAAGAATAAACCGTAAATGAGAGTGTCTCATCGGGAAATGGTCAAGTAGTGTCTATGTGTGTCTAGCACTTTGATGATGAGTGTGTATGTAGTGGTGATGAGATGTGACATATAGAAAGATGATGTGTCCATGAACTTTATAGCCAAAGTGCATATATCAGGACAAGTTGATCGAATATATGAGTGATGATTTAGCTTAAAGTTTATATCACTATAAGATGAATACACAAGTGACGATTGATGCACGAATCCTATATCACTATACTGATGAAAGGATGAGTAGTGGTGATGAAACCTAAGGTGTGTACCAATAAAAGATGATACAATGGTGGTGGTGATCCAACCTAAATTTTATACCACTACTAGATAGAAAAATTGGGGGGGACGATTTAGTCTAAAGTATATGTCACTAGTAGATGAAAAGGAGATGAGTGATGATTTAGCCTAAAACGTATGCCACTAGCCTATGAGTGGTACATGAGTAAACTGTCACACGATGAGTGTAAATTTCATTTGATTTCTAAACCCTCAGCTATCATGTATAGACCGATCAACTCAGGTGCATCATAGGGTGGTCAGTGCAGCCCCCTAATGGGATGAGATGGGATGGAAAATACAAACATTATGACTGCACTATGGCCTCATGTATCTGACCTATATAGATGGATGAAACAACCCCATCCATATTATAAAATAATGTAGTATGTGTAATGATGAAATTACTGGATGTGTGGCAAGTAAAGTTTGTAGATGCGCAATGTGCAAACAACAACATGTAATGTAGTAATATGACCATATGTAATGTGTAGATAATTTAGATTGCATAGGGATGAAAATGTAAAGCTACACCCATGTGTAATGTAACCTAGCGTAGTAATGCAAAATAAATGTGATGTGTAGATGCATAGTGTAATGATGTGACTAGGTATAAGTTATACGTAGACTAGCCTAATGTTGTAGGTAACTCGTAAAATGAATAGGGTATGCTAGTGAAGGCATGTGAAAATATGGTATAACTAAGATGAGGACTAGGATGATGTGTGATGTAAAATTTTTCAAATGTTGAAGACTACATGTCGAATGTATAGTGTTTTATGCACAATGTGCAATGAATTGCAATGGAGAATTCCTATAGTGTAGTGTATGGGGTTCATGTGGAATGGTAATGCCCTTAACAGTCAAGTTTGAACCTAAGCACAAGAGTGTGACATCAGCTAATGAAGGATCCTAGAATGTGTGATGTAGTATGCCTTTGTGAGTCTATTGATGCAGGATAATGAAAATATAAGATATTGATAAATTCTTAATAATGATGCAGGGGTAATGTCTGAGATGTTATATGCCCCCAATTATAGCGGCTAGTATGATGATGATGAGCTAGGATACCATTATCAAGGAGATCATCATTTTCCCGAGTTTATCAAAACCTATTAGGCGCGGCATCGGAGAGCCTAATAAGCTATAGAGTGGGGAGGGTCATATAGGGACCCATTGCAGCGTGGAGTGTCTAGACATTCATTGTGTATTCTTCATCAATAAAGGCAATTGGTGGACAACCATGAGCATGCCAACGAGATATATTCGGAGTGTGAGAGGGAGAATATTCATTAGGAATATTGATATTGCCAAAAGGCATAGGAAACATGTAAGTAAAGAATGGTTGGTGTCTATCGGACTGAAAATATAGTCAAGATAAGATTTTCCAAGTGTGATTAGAGAGTTGTGAGGGGTGTATGCAACAAATACTTTCAAAACTACAGACACTTAGGCCATAAGCCATTGACGTAATGTGAAAATATTCATGATAAACATGTGGTGAATGAAGAGGTGGTAGGATGTCATTAAGTGTCATGCCAAACCTAACCAAACTTTCACATGTACAAATAGTATCTAAAAAAGTGGATTCAATTGGAATGTTCTACCAAAAGGACCTGTTGATAAATAATGTGCATGTAAAAGGAGGTAGTGGAGATGCAACCCATGAAGAAAGAAGATGAAATATTGTCAACACTATTTATAGACCCTCAGTATAGTACCATAGCATTAGTAGAGGGAGGGGTCTTGAATTTATATTCACTTGGGCCATCATCCACAAATGTATCTTTGAAGTAAGAATCATCTACGTCGAGAGGTGTGAAATTTAGTTGACCTAATTAAGCACCAATGAGTTTGTTAGCATCGACTTCATCGTTAGAGTCTACAGAATCATTGTCATTAACATCCTCATGTTGTGTAGCTTTGTCAAGTATATTAGTAGGTGACAATAGTAGGTGGAGAAATAGAAGGTGTCTCAATCATTGGAGAAGGAATGCTGATAGTATATGTCATTGTAAGTGAAATAATAGTCATAGTGTGAGTAGAAATAGATGGAGTATTTGCAGTGGGAGAATAAGGTTGTAACACATTAGATTGAAAATTGTTATATGTGTCAAGGATACTATATAGAATACGTTGTGAAGGTGGAATACGCATAACATTTATAGGGTCTATGTGACAATATTTGAGTGGCTTTGGATCTATAGTGATAGTATGTTCATAGCCGTCATGCAAGAATTTGACACATTGGTAAATAGTATATGGAACTACTTGCATTACGTGGATCTAAGGACTACCTAACAGGAGATTGAATTGAAATGAGACATCGATAACATAGAAATCAATGAGAATGGTATCAAGCCCAACCTGAATTTGTAATGGGATAGTCCCTAGACATGTCCAAGTGGTAGAATCATAATCTCGAATGAGAGTAGAATTCTTAGAAATTAGATTATCGTTAATACCCAATTATTTTAAAATAGAAAGAGAACATAGATTAACGACTAATCTATTATCAATGAGGAATTGTTTTATGTAAGTAGTGATAATGATGACAATAATGAGAAAAGGCGCACATGGATTGCTTTTAGAAAAAGGTTATAGATCTTCATCAGTGAAAGATATAACATGTGGAAAATTATGAAGAGACTGTATGAGATGTGTAAAGGCCATTGAAAAGTTGTCACTTTCAATATGAATAACATGAAGGGTATCTTCTAATGTGTTATGTCAGTCTGGTGCATTGTGCAATAAGTTATAAAGAGAAGTCTTAGCATGTGTATTTTTAAGTTTCTCAATGATTTCATAGCCCTTATAAGTAGTAGGAGGAACTGCCGAAGTAATGGGTGGAGGAATAGAAGCAGATGGATCCGTAAGAGAAGTAAGATGAGTACAAAGAGTAGTAAGCACATTAATAGATGGATTATCCCTAGGCATAACAAAGTGGGGAGGGTGTTGTTAGGCACACACATAAAATTAGTAGCAGTAGTAACTATAGTGGAAACCTTAGTAGGTGCAAAATTAGGATAAAACAATTAAGTCATGATTTGATAAGGTAAAGACATGATCAAAATAAAGGGTTGGATATATCGATTTTACCAAAATGATTAACTCAAAAGTGGATTTTATTAGTTAATCTAACTAGGAACAACAGTAAATGATAGTAAATGAATGTAATAAATAAATAAGGAAAGTGACCCAAGAAACTAAATAGATGAAATTTTGAAACCCTAATTAGAAAATAGGGTTAGAAGGAGCTTAGTTGATTTGGAGGTTGATCATACTTTGTCACAGGATAAATTGGATAAACAAAATATAGATGTGGCCACATAAGAGATCCAGAAGACACAGATATGAGTTTTTTTCACTGGACTGGGGCACCTGGAAGAGGATTAGGGTGCCTATGTGTACCCTAGTCTAAGTTTTGGGTGCCTTTTTCTATGCAAAAGGTCCATAAACTAAATTTATAGGGTTAGATTGTGATGTGAAACCCTCGTTGTCTTTTGCATGTAATTAATTTCTCTGTGTCAAATGTCACCAATGATCAATGATGAAGAAAAAACCCGCAAGACCCCAAAACAAGCATCAAACCCTAACAAATAAAAATGCAAATGAAGGGTTTAGATTTTCCTCATCTAACACAATGGTGGACTGACTAACTGATCACTACACTATATCTCATACATGATGTAGTTCTATGTGTGCATGTGTGTGTGATCATGCCCTAGGTTTATCTTGTGTCAGTCACACTTTGTGAAAGTAGTGAGAAATAACTATGTGTAGAAAAGGTAATAGAATGATGGATAGAATAGAATAAAATTCCCTCCTATGATGTGTGATTCAGATGAACCAACCTTGTCCCTTGTGATGAGCTAGATGGATATAAATGAGCTCTAGATGGATGCAAACTTAGATGATGATAGTAGTGCCTAGTGCTTGGTCTCTCATTATGGTATCATAACTTTATATTTATATGGTTCTCTTATTCTAACTTCATAATTATCCCTTAAAAGGAAGACCTCCAAAAAGATATAATGCTCAAATGGCTAGAAAGTTCCCAAAAAGTGACGAGAAAGCCCTGAATGGGGCCATGGCACCAATAGACACCCTAGTACTATCTTAGGCACCTCAGTTAAGGCTAAAATGATAGAAAGTGACAAAAATAGATTTGGGCATATATGCGGTGAAGGTCAGAAATTACGACAGAAAATAAATTAAAATAGCCAAGAAATGGGTGTTAATTAGTACTTTCTTTACTTAAAAACATTATGAATGGTTGTATGAGACTGGGACACAATAATACCCAAAGTGCGTGACTTAGTGTCTATAAGGGTGTTGTGATGCAAATTTTGTATGGGAGTGATGGGGATAATGTGGTGTATACCTCTAAGGATTTTGGATATGGATTGTTACATAGTGATGACGAGGATGGTCAAGCCCTAGTTACGATGATGAAGATGGGTATCAGTTACTCACCTTTACCAAATTCATCTGGGAGAATATTTTCATGGATGTTGACTGGGGTGGTGGTTTATATAATGGTTTATAAGAAAATGTTTTCTTAGGCCCCTACATTATTGGAACATGCTTATTGCAGACAGAAAATCACATACTTGGGTACATTTCTAGGTCATAAAAACATACTAGCACTCGTATGATTCCTAAGTAAGAAAACTAGTAATAAACATCTATCTTTAGACTCTTTTATTTGTTTCTTGTTTTCTTTTTGGTCTTCCATACCCTACATCCTAGTTGGAATTTTACTGATTTATGTTCTATGGCTTCAAACACCAGTGACCAACTAGGACAAAAGCGTCTAGGTGCCCTTATCTCCTCTGGGCGGCCTTGACCCTTTCTCACTCTACTTACTTCTTTTGGGTCTCTTTTATGTTTTAGGAATCTTTTTCACTTATGGGTCATCCTTTCAGTTATCAATTAAAAACTTAAAACAATGAAATCATATAAATACATAGTTATGTGATTAAAATCAAGGACCAAACACTAAGCATTACTATTATCACCTAAGATTGCATCCAAAAAGCACCTAAAGCACTCTAAAGCATCCATCTAACATTTCATTAAAGGGAAAAGGGATGCATCAAATCTGCATACATAACATAGAAAGGGAAAGTTCATTTTTACATCTACACATTCTATTACATTTCTATACTCAAGCTACAACCTGGTATGAAGTGCACTTACACAAGGGCATCCTAGGGCACAATTTATAAACACACTCACCAAAACTACATAGAGTCTAAGATGTAGTGCAATGCTCAGTTGTAATTTCAATATTTGGGTGACCTTTGGGGTCAGTTGAACTCCCCATATTGCATATTTATTTTTAGGTTTGATGCGGTTTGTGGGTTTGTACAGGTGAAATTTTATATTGTGGGTTACAGGAACCTTCGGCATTCATTGTATGAATATTAAGTGATCAATAAGAATCAACAACGAAAATCTTGTGACATAGTAAAACACCATATTCTGATCATTTGTGTAGTCATAGGTACCCAAAAGTGGTCGCAAATGCCCCAAGATCCCGTATCCAGCCATGGGCGCCCATGTATTGCTTTGTTTACGAGTTCTAGAATTTATTGTGAGTAGTAACGACACTCTTCTCAGTCTATTTAGTACTTTTCCCAGTCTATATTGGCTCCAAGTCAAGTGTAAATAAACTACATCATCTCTCCTTCTTCTTTATTTAGGATTTCAAATATTACATCTTAGCTTTCTTGTGTTAGTTTTATATTTTAGCATTTATACATCATTTAGTTCAGTAGTGGCTCTACAATATTTAGATTTAATTCAAATTACATTAAATCATTTGGTGAACCCATCTCTTGAATACATCTCTGCTTCTAGGCATTTTATCATCTTTTTACTATGGATGAAACCTATACTCCTTTTCCTGATGAAGACATTCATGATCTCAATGCTTATATTGTTGAACATCCTTAAGATATATATCTCATTTTATTCTCTACTTATGAGGAGGCCAATTATCTAGATGAGCTTAAACCTTCCACCTCTCATATTGTTTTCATTTCTATCACCACATAACCTCAATTTTTTACTATTCCACCTTATTCTAATGTTACCATATTTGTTCCTACTCCTACCAACCATTTCACATCACCACTTATTTCACACACTTGGAAAGTATCTTCTTATGGCACACAAGACCTAACTTATCTATATAAATATCTACAAGTTTAAAATCCATCAACTTGAGTAAGATACTTCACAGTCATCTCCATCTCTTGAATCCTCTTTACTACTTCAAACTCCTTTTGCATGAGCCATTTATTCTTATCCCCTTCCTCTACACTTTTTGCCTCTAAGTTTCCCATCTTCAATGGCCATGGTGACCCTCAAGAGCATCTAAGATCTTTTCATGTGGCATGTATCAATTATGCAGATTATTATACTCTAATACATAAGTTAGGAGTCTTCAAGATTATGCCATGTGTTGGTTTTATAATCTACCTATTCATTCGGTAACTTATTTCAAGCATTTAGCTGATGATTTTCTTGCTCATTTGTTAATCAATATCGGCACTAAGATCTCTTATGCATAATTGAATCAAATAAAATAAATATCTAATGAACATCAAGAGGATTATGTATTACGTTACCAGAAAAATTTAGCTAAGATGACAAACATGCTTGATGATTCGGAATTATAACATGTTTTTGTGCAAAGTCTCTTACCTCCATTACAAGAGAGTGTTATATTTGATACCTCTCCTTATTTCAATCAGTTTTTTCATATGCTCAAAATCTGTGAAGTCCAAACTATTCTCCATGGGATAAATTAAAAGTATCAGGATACTCTATCATCTTCTAATAAATTTCAAGATAAATCAACACTCAAGCCATCTCCTAATCCCACAAAAGAAAATGTGAATTTTAATGTCATCTCTCCTCCTAAAAATATTCAATGGTAATCTCCAAAGTGTACTTTCATTAAATTACCATATGTTACCTCAATTTCTATTTACCTCAACTTCTTGAAATAAATCTATTCACTCTTCCACCACCCACTCAATCTTGGCCCATCTCACCCCCATGGTCATAATTATGAAAAAAATTCTAAGTGGGAACATAATTAATGCATTGGGAATTTTACCAATCATTGTTTAAAACTCATGCATCACATACAAGATATTATTGACAATAATTCACTTGATTTCCCTGAGATATCTTCTTCTAAACTGCACAATGATAACAAAAAGATAAAAATCTTCAATGACCCTTTCCCTAAAAATGAAACACAAGCTTCAGATTATTTTTCCAATCATGCATATTGAACTATGTCTCCTCCTTCATCGGGGCCCCTTTATTTCCTTGTCACTTCTACTGACACATAACTACTAACTATTTCATTTTCATATCATGATTATCATGCACCATTTCTCTTCTTATTCAGTCCACATCAATGTTTTTATTGGTTCATACATTGGCAATAATACCATGATCTATCCAGATGCTCCTATCAGTGTGTGCTCTATTACACCTCTTATGGCTCTAAAATTTCCAGTCTCGGCTATCACATATCAAGTTCTTAATTATTTTGGCTACAATAGGTTTTGTGTTACAGTTCAGTCTCTCACCATGTTTTTGTCATTCACCATGGAATATTCAATAAAATGTTGTAACATGCTCTTAGTTTATCCTTGGTTATGTTTCGTTCAAGCTATTCCCTCAATGAATTATTTCTATCTAAAGTTCATCCACGATAAGCAATCTATAAACTATCAAAGGCGTCCCCACCATGTACAACATTACCTAAAACTCATCATGATGACTTGCACTAGATACAACATCAAGGCCTATAGGTCCTCTCACATCTAAGGCAGATTCAACACCCAGTTCTCCTATTTACAACATGTACTAAGTCATGACCTTATCGTCTGCATTGGTCCACTAGTCCATCTCATTGACATAAATCTACAACTTAAGAATTCCCTTTACATAGGTGTTCACCAACTTCTTCACCACATATGTCTCCTTCACATGTACATCATTACTCTAATAATCCACCAATCTTAGAGAATCACTCACATGCCTTCATCTCCTCAGACACCAGGTGGAAGGCCCTGTCCCTTCACTATCGTTGGATAGCCTTCTATAATTTTTCACACTTAGGGGTGTCATGTTGCCTTCCCCCTTAAATAATTCCTAAATTTTTTCTAACCTATACACATAGACATTACGCTATGTGCTTTTCATCTAGTCTTTCTTACTACTATTATACATCTTGTTACACAACTTGTATCGTCATTACCCTATGATGTACTCTAGTTCCACCATTCATACTTGACTTGTTGAGGGTATAATTATGAAATTAAACCTCACATCACTCACACTTTTCCCACTCTATACTTCATGATCTTTCTATCTCAAACGATAAAACTATTTCCCAATGACGCACTCTTTTTCTATGCTCCATTATTTATTGTTGTGGGGTCTTTTATAAATGAACCTCATCTCATACTCATCCACATCCATTAGGGGCACATTTCTCCTATCACATGTTGGTACCCAAATTTGTTCTCCTTTTCAGTCTGAGTAGCATCAAAGATATGGCATGAAGCTTGAAGATAGATGGATCATGGTGTGTGTCATTTTGTAGGTGGGGATATGATCTAACTGGCACTCAGATTTGTGGAGAGATGGATAGCACTCAAATAGGAATTGATCTTGTCCTAACTGTTTTAGGTTGTGCCTTTCAACCAAGGTAAGAGAACCTATTTTGTAACCCTCAAATGGTGAAGGAGATGAAGATATCCCTCAATTTGTGTAAATAGTATGAAAAGGGCCTTGGGAAAATATGATCAACACTCCAAATCTGACTTTCACAAGTTGTCACTTCAGATTATGGAGATACTTTCAATGCAAGGCAAGGGTTTACTGAAGACATTTTGAAATCCTGATCTGTTCTACATACTTTAGCAAATGGATTTTGATCTTCTGTGGGTATACAGGTCAAAACAGGGGTAAAACAGGGTAGGATTAGTTGTTTTGAATGATTTTTGGGTGGGAGTTTAGATAAGACAAACCAAGGTCCACCAGACTCTTTGAGGATTTCAGAAAAATATGGAGAAACTTAACAACAGAAAGTATCAAAATGGTTAATCATCCCTTCAACCAGGATATGTGCATTCAAATGGAGGCCCAGATCTACACTTTTTCCACACAATCTTTGATCATCTATCACAAAATCTTGAGTTAGAATGAACCAATGAAGCATTTAGAAATCACTATTTAATCATGACCTAAGGTGCACCCAAAGGTTTACAAACAATCTCTGAAATCAAGGAAGGTAAAGTGATTTTAAATTTGTTTATCTCTTTATCAGATGAAAGCTCTTCTGAATGTGAGATTGCAAATGCCACTAAACTATCACAAGAAATGAGACCATGTATGATCAAGAGAGATTTTAAACACAAGACTGCAACAGGAAACAAGAAACACAAATTTGAAATGCATTCTGAAATGTAAGCATTCACAGATTTTTCCAAAAGACAACACAAAATAACTCAAACTTGATCAGATTTATCAGCAGGGGAATGTTTTGAAAACAATCTCAGAGCTTGTTAATGGCTATACATGTGTAACCAACTTAACATGATTTGAAATCTGATACATAGAGAGTTACATAAGTTTCTCAAGTGGTCACTCAGAGAATGGGCTTCTTCCCAGATTTTCCCATGAAATTTTTAGTTTTCCAGGCTTTTTTAAACTCTTCCAACCCTTTGCATGAAAAATTCATGCAATATATAGCTTTCAATCTCCTTTGATCCTTCTTTCCCAAGAAAATAATATGCCAAAGGATCAAATTTGTTACAAAAATTTCTCATGATTCGCAGACAGGGACGTTTAACAAAACACGTCCAAAAAGTTTCTAGTTGTCTCAAAAAGAGATGAATCATTGCAAAATTTGCATCATTATCCATTGGGAGGCACATTTTTCATCTTCAAAGCATGCAGACCCCCTTCCTTTCATTATTTCATCCTTATCCTTCCAAAATTTGACTCTACAACTTTTGGATTTAATATTTCACATTTTCTGGATGGGTTAGGGAAAAAATTCATTTCAAAAACATCTATGATCTTCAAATTGACATTTTCAAAACCAATTGCATTGGTTTGGAAAAACGACACGAATTTGTCAAAAATTTGACATTTTTGCAAAAAATGCACATCCTCCACCCTTCCTGAAAATGGCGCCAAACTGCACAATTACCGTTGATCTTCCAATCCTTTAATGGAGCCCTCATTGTCACAATGTGATTGGACCGATTGGGATCACACATTTCCACCTTTTTTGGAAAAATGTAAAAATTTTTTTTCTCCAAATTATCTCCATTGGAATCACAGTGGACCCACACTTTCCACCTTTTTTGAAATTTGCAAAATTTTCCAAATTCTATGGACCCTGACACGTGGCACAATATGACTGGATATGGAGTCGTGGCTCAATTTTAAACATTTTGCCTCTTTTTGGAAAAAGGAAAATTTTCCATTTTTCCTCCGCGGCTCCGCCCTCCCCGCAGGACACATGTCCTCACCTGATTGGCTGTGGGGAAGCACTCTTATTTATATTTTAACAACATTTTCCACAAAGGAAAATTTTCACCATTTCCTCCACACTCCCACACCTCCGCCTTTCCCTGCCACATGTCCACTTCTTGATTGGCCTGGCAGGCTTGTGCATCCTCCTTTTCAATTTTATGCCTTTATTGCCAAAAAGAAAAAAAATCTCAATTCTTCCTCCAGCCTCCATTCCACCTTTGATGCAAACGTGACACGTGTCCACCTGTGATTCACTGTGGAGTTCCAGATTGTTTTGTGACTTTAATCTTTTAACCAAATAAAGTAAAAAAACTTCAAAAGAACCCAACCACCTGCAATTCCATCCTTGGCTCTGAAGCCGCCACGTGTTCCATTCTGATTCGTTGCGGGCCCTAGGCATTTTCTTTGCACTTTAACTCTTTTTCCAAAATGCCTTAAGGCACAAAAATACCCACTACTTCCCATCCAATCAAAAGAGGACACGTCAGCAACATTAGAACCAATCAGAGTAAAGCGGAGCCATGGGACCAAATTCACCCTTTTTGCCAAAAAAAAAAAAAGTGATAAGTTAAAACAATTTTCTGCCCATCCATCCCTCAGCCAATTACAAACAAGACACATTTTTTCCGATGAATGCTGAAGAAGAAATTGATGGGAAAATGATGCCTGTCTAACCATCAAAACATAGAAAATGCCACCAGGGATGCCCTAGAATTTGATTTTTTTGCTAAGGACGACAAATTTCTCGAAATTGAACCAACTGAAACATGTTTTTAAAGCATTTTTTATCATGGAATTGGATTTTCAATGGCATACAAGTGTAAATCGATCAATTTTAAACTTCCACGATCGGGTAAAAAGGAAAAACGGCAGAGCCCACAAATTTTGGAAAAATTAGGGCACAAAACAGGGCACACATGCATAGATTTCTTTCAAATTGGGGAAAAACAACAAGTTTGTGAGAATTTCAAGGCATTCAACTGGAGGGAAAAGTTGCAGACCACCAATTTGAGAGAAAAACATTTCAGAGCATGCAAAATGAAGGAAAAATTTAGGGCAAAATGGTGCAAGCTCAAAAATGGCACCAACATCAGCTCCTGCTCAGGGATGGGCACTCCCAACGAGTGCCACAAGAACAAAATAAGTAGACCAAGTGCCAAAAACAACCATTGGGCAATGGAGTCAAAAATTTAGGCAAAAAAACTAGACCCAATCGACAAAAAATGGCTGCCAAGAACAGGGCAAACCACAAACCTGACAAAAACAGCAAAAACAGAGCCAAAAAACAAAGACTATACACTATACAAGTGGTGCATACCTCAAATTTGGGGATTAATCCAAGAAATGCTTCAGATGCCTACCATTAATAGGAAGTTCAAGAAATTCCCCATCTAAGTCCTTGAGAAAAAAGGTATTTTCACCAATTCTGATATCAATGGAGTAAGGGCCCATCCACAATGCATCAAATTTACCATGTTTGCCCTTATCTTCATGCCTGCTATCCCACAACAAAACTAGATCTCCAACATTGAAGGCCCTAGGAGTGACCTTCTTGTCAAACAACCTCTTCAACTTCTCTCTAAATCTGACATGCCTTTGGTGGGATGCTCTTCTTTCTTCATCCAGCTCAACAATCTGATTAATCCTTGCTTCATATGGACTGACCTCTTGATCTTCAAGTTGTTGAACAAACTGAAATGAAGATAATTGTAGATGTAAGGGAAGCAGAGCTTGAGTTCCATACACCAACTCAAATGGGCTCTTACCAGTAGCTCTTTTGGCAGTGATTCTATCAGCCCAAACTACAAATTTCAGTTGTTCACCCCATTTTCTCTTGTTCAACTCCAAGGTTCTCCTAATGATCTTCAACAAGTTCTTATTGCTGGACTCAGCTTGTCCATTTCCTTAAGGGTTATAGTTTGAAGCATAAGTCAGATTGGTTCCATACTCCTTGCACATTTCCATCAAGGGTTTAGCTCTGAAACACATGGCATTATCAGCAACAATCTTGACTGGCACACCAAATCTGCATATGATATGATTCAACAAGAAGTCCATAACAACTTGGTGTGTTGCTTTCTTGGTGGGGATTGCTTCTACCCACTTGGTGAAGTAATCTGTGGCTACAAGGATCCACTTATGTCCAGCACTAGAAGGGTCTGAAATCTCACCAATGAAGTCTATTCCCCATTGTTTGAAAGGAGCTTCAATTGATACAGGCTGCAAAGGAAGGGAGCCTGAAGCTTTCATTCTTCCAGAGAAATGCTGGCAGCTTTCACATTTTCTAACTAGCAGGGTTGCATCTTTGAAGAGAGTAGGCCACCAATAACCAGCTCTCAAAATTTTGTGTGTTGTAACCCTTCCAGCAAAGTTTCCTCCACAAACTCCCCCATGGAAATCAGCAACTATTTTGGGAGCTTCATCTTCAGTTATACATTTCAAGAGGACACCTTCAGGGTTCTTCCAAGCCAACCCAAAGTCAGTGATGATGTATTTTTGAGAAGCCAGCTTGAGGGCTCTTTTCTGATTTTTATTCAAATGATCAGGGAAGCATAGGTGTCTGAGGTAAAATATTACATCCTTGTACCACTCAGAACTTACCAACTTTCTCAAGAACATCTGCCCTTTCTTCCTCTACTTCATTCACTTCCACAGTCTGCAAGTTGCTCTCAGCCATGAGCTTAGCAAGACCCAAACCTCTCACCAACTTTGTGGTTTGGATATCCATGTCATATTCCTGCAGTTTTTTCACCCATCTACATATTTTTCTTGAGATCTCCATCTCTGATAAGATGTCTTTTACCATGGTGTGGGGAACATAAGCAACAACTTTTGAACTTAAGATATAAGGCCTGAAAACCTTTGTTGCTTTCACCAAGGAAAATGCTTGTTTTTCCATGATTGTGTATTTTAACTCAACAGCTTGTAAAGCCTTGCTAAAGAAGGCAATAGGCCTCTCAGCCCCATCTTCATCCTTCTGCAGCAAAACAGATGCAATGGTATTTTCAGAAGCAAAGGAGAAGATTTGGAAAGGCTTCTTGTAATTCGGAGCTGCCAAGACAGGTGCATGTTTCAATGCTTCTTTGATTCCTTCAAAATCCTGAATAGTAGCCTCCTCCCATTTGATAACTTGGTCTTTCTTTAACATGCATGTAATAGGAAGAGTCAATTCAGCAAAATTAGACACAAACCTTCTAATGAAATTGATCTTCCCAAAGAAGGATTGGATGCCCTTCTTTGTTCTTGGAATTGGAACCTTGTTGATTGCTTCTACCCTCTCAGGGTCAATCATGACACCAGCCTTTGAAACAATATGACCAAGAAACTTGGCCTTTTGCACCCCAAAATGACACTTCTTTGGATTGAGAGAAATGCCATATTCTCTACATCTGATCAACATTCTTTCCAAGTGCTGCAAGTGATATTTTCTGCTCCTTGAAAACACAGTCACATCATCCTGATAAACTACAATGAAGTCATTTATGTAACCAGAAAAAGTAACATCCATTTCTCTTTGGAAGGTAGCTCCAACATTCATGAGACCAAAAGGCATTCTTACATAGACATATGTTCCCCAAGGAGTGGTAAAGGCAGTTTTAAATCTTTCTGACTCCTTGACAACAACTTGATTGTAGCCAGAGAAACCATCCAAGGTGGAAAACAATTCAGATCCAGTCACTAACTGCAGCATGTTTTCCATGTTTGGAAAAGGATAATTGTCTTTCAATGAAGCTCTATTTAGATTTTGAAGTCTACACAAAGTCTGATATCTCCATTTTTCTTTCTGACTGGCACAAGGTTTGCAACCCAAGATGAATACCTTGTGGGCTGAATGATCCCTCCCTCCTTCAGTTTCTTCAATTCATCTTGCATCTTCATTGAGAGGAGTGGATTAATTGGCCTCTACTTTTGTCTGAAGGGCTTGGCATTTGTTTCAAGAGGAATCTCATGCTGAAACAAGTCCTCTCTGTATGCTTTCAGCTCTGAATAAGACCAAGCCAGACAGTCCTGATATTTCTTCAATAGTTGAACATAGGACTGTTTTTCTTCTTTGTTTAGATTGCTGCCCAACCAAAATTTTCTTGGTTTATCATTAGTGCCCAAGTTATGCTCTTCCACATCCCTTGAGGCAGACATGTTTCTATTGATGATGCAATCAACATTGTCAAAATTTGACTCAAGTGCAACAAGACCTCTAGGAATGGTGTTAGTTTTCAATTGGATAATATCCTTTCCAAACAAAGTCTCTCTTCCTTCAGTCACACATACCATTGGTTCCCAATCAATATTCTGATCTGCAAACTCACCTTGATTTTGTAAGAACCTTTGCACTTGAGCATCATCATTAAACACTTGCCAATGCTTGATGTTGTCAGGGACAGCTGGCCTAGTTAACACTTCAATATTGTACTCACAATAAGGTGAAATGGTGCAATTTCCAAATCTTGACCCCAACACTGCCAACTTGTCAGTAGCAGCATTGAAACTTCTGTCATGATGCACAATGTTGAAGGAATCAAACATCTCAATTAGATCCCAAACTGCATGTTTGTACTGTTTCATCCATTGATTTTTTGTAGCATACAGTTTTCTTATTTGTTTGACAACTAGCTCTGAATCTCCTTTTGCAATGATGTCCTTGACACCATACTTCCATGTAATTCTCAGACCCAACAACAAGGCTTCATACTTAGCAATGTTGTTAGTACATTCAAAATTAAGCTTGAAGGAAAAAACAAACTCTTCCAAGCTAGGAGAAATCAGAATTATACCAGCACCATTTCCAAATTTGGAGCAAGCTCCATCAAATAGCAAGGTCCAAGGAGAACCTACCTATTCAAGGCACTTTGACTGATCCATCTTGTGTTCTTTTCCATCAGCAAACCCAACAAAGTTATCAGCATCTACATCAGCAAACAACACCTCATAGGAAGCATTGTTGGGATCTTCAATAAGGTGTAACATCTTCTTTTCTCCATAGAGCTTGACAAGGCTGCCTTCAATGGGAATAGTGGAAAAATACATGTCCATTTGAACAGTCCCACCAACACTTGCAGCCCACTTTCTTGACAAAATCATACCCCATTTGGCAGGGCAATCAACAATCACAACATCAAGTTTCAAATTCTTACCCGGATAGGCTGCAAGTTGTACCACCAAACCCTTCACACAACCAACTACCAACACTTCTCTTGAGTCCATGGTAGTACACTTTCCATAGGCTATGTCACTTTGATATCCAACTCATTCATGACTTCTAGAGGCATGACATTGCATGATGCACCAGAATCAAACATACAATTGTGAAGTAGTCTATCCTTTATGATCAAAGTTGTAAAGAATGGATCAACATTCAATTGGGAATCAACCAAGGATGTCCCCAAGTATACCTCAGGTGTTTCTCCAAGATCCTCTAATGCTGGTGGTGTTTCAAGGTCTGCAATGATTTGAGGAGGAGTTTCAACAACGTTTACATTTCTGCTTGGGGTACTCTTCTCCTCTTTCAATCCCAAGTACTCAAATGCTCTCTTCTTGTGCTCAGGAATCCTAAGCAACTCAATGATTGGAACACTCACTTTGATTTGGCTCAATACCTGGGCTATGTCATATGGAACACTCTTTGGCAAGGTAGCATTGGAATGGAGACAAGTAGATTCATTAGATGGCATGGGATTCTTGGCAGTTTGGGCATGAGGAGGACTGAAATTTTTTCTTGGGACAGCAGAGCTTTTGGCAGGTGTTTCTCTTCTAGGAGCTTCTTTGGGAATACTTGTAAGCAAGGGTGTTTTAGGTTTGGCTTGAGGCCCAACTCCCTTAACAACCTTTCTCCTAGTGTTATACTCTTTCTCTTGAGCCACAACAACATTCATTAACAATTGTCTATCTTCCTCCGAAGGGATACCACCATCATACTTCTTAATCATCAAAGCTCTTAAGTATTCAAAGTCATTGTTAGGAATCTCAAAAGCTTGCACTACATCTACCTCAAGAGTATGAGAGGGAAGAAGGACTTGTACCCATTTGATGCAATCCCAAAAGGTTGCAGTTGTCCTTGCACTTATTACCTCAGTTGATGTTGCTCCTTCTTGTGAGCCTGAAGAACAACCCACCATGTAGATATCATCATCAGTACCATCATCATTATTAGCTTCACCATCTTGTTGGTCCACTTCACATGGAGGATGGGGTAGAAAACACCTATCACACCAATCAATATCAACAACTTCCTCAACAACAACAACCCTAGCAGTTAGGGGATCAGGTAACACTCTTCCTTCACGTGCTTGAGGATGTCTATTTACAGACCCCATGGGTCCTTTCCCTCTATCATCAGATCTCTGATCACCCCTAGGATGATTGGAAAATATGTCATGGTTTTGTGCTTTTTGCTGACCTTGTGAAGTCTACCCAATTCCCTTCTCTTCCCAGGCTAACTTGTATGAGATTTCTTTGACAGCCCCTGCCAAAGTTTTCACAACCTCCTCCAAATCAGCACCCTTGCTAGCTTGAGGTTTTTCAGGGTTTATCAACTTTACACCATCTCTCTTGAGAGGTTTCCCAATTGCTTTGATATTGTTTTCAATCTGTAGTGCCATGGTAAAGGCCTGCCTTAAATTGGTAGGGTTCTTGTCTCTTAAGTAGTAGGCTACCTTCTTATCAAATGCATCTACATATTTGATCAAGCATGACTGATCACATGGCCTCAAATTAACAGGAAGTCCTTCTCAAAGTTTTGTTAAACCTTGTGTTAAAGTCATGCACTGATTCATTGGGGTTCTTCTTGATATTTTCAAATTCAGACAAGAGAAACCTAGGATCAGTCTTATCACCATATTGCAATCTAAATGCATTCTACATTTCAGTCCAAGAATCAATAGAATTATCAGGCAGAGCCTTGTACCAATCCCTTGCATCCTCTTCTAGTGTATGAATGAACAATTTAATGTACACATCCTCAAATCCAATTTCAAAATCCTCCATCATATTAATAAAGAGTTTCAAATGTTGATCACCTGTTATGGCATTGTTCCCTTGGAACTTTGGCAATCTACTTCTAACATCCTTGAGGCACAGCATTAGGATAACCATCCATTCCCCTAAAATTTATTGGGCCAAAGGTATTGACAACAAATGGAGGCCTAGGTGGAGGCTGAGCCATGTTGTCTGGTGGAGGTGATCTTGGGGGTGACAAAAGCTGATGAGGAGTGTGAGGTCTTTGGGGCTCAAGAATGTGGTTCACAAGATTGGTATTCTCTAGGTGCTGATTTTCTTGGAAAGTTTTACTAGAATTGAAACACACAGGTGTAGATTGAAGAAGGAACTCACCAGGTACAGTAGAAGGACCTTCACTAGTTGAAGTAAACAAGTTTATGAGAAGATTTCTTGAATCAGAATCACTAGAAGAAGAGTGATAATCCTCTATTAAAGGCTGATCTCTCTCACCAATGGATATTCCTTTGCTTGATGTCTGACCTTCAACAACCTTCCAAACTTTTCTCTCCTCTAAAACTATCTTTCCCAATTCTTGAAATAACTTTCTACTTGGGTCTCTCCTGAAGAGAGATCTTCTTCCTTCCAGTTTTGCAGAGATTAGCAACACCAAAAAACAAATGACAGAAAGCTAAGACACTGGTATTTATCAAGATCAAAACAACATGGAGTCGCCACTAAGGACTTTCACCCTAGTTGTGCAAATGCACTAAAATACTCTGTCAAATACCTATCAGCACTGAAAATCTTGCCAAAATTTATAGATCAGATCTTCCTTTTCTTGAATCTATCAACCACAAATGCAAATGAAGTGCAACTACTGCTAGAAACTGATAAAATTGCAGACAGAGTTTGAAACCTTTGCATACACCTTGCAAATATGAGTATAGAATGATGCTTTAACAATATATTTGTAGATAGAACTTGCAAGAGACATTACCAGGGTTTGATATGCATTCAAATATTTCAAATATGTATGCACATGGATTAGATTGAACTAAGAATATGAAATGGTAAGTGTTGAATCAAAAGAATATGAACCCAAATTAGTCTGGATATTAATCCCCGGCAATGGTGCCACTGGTGTTGGTACCCAAATTTGTTCTCCTTTTCAGTCTGAGTAGCATCAAAGATATGGCATGAAGCTTGAAGACAGATGGATCATGGTGTGTGTCATTTTGTAGCTGGGGATATGATCTAACTGGCACTCAGATTTGTGGAGAGATGGATAGCACTCAAATAGGACTTGATCTTGTCCTAACTGTTTTAGGTTGTGCCTTTCAACCAAGGTAAGAGAACCTATTTTGTAACCCTCAAATGGTGAAGGAGATGAAGATATCCCTCAATTTGTGTAAATAGTATGAAAAGGCCTTGGGAAAATATGATCAACACTCCAAATCTGACTTTCACAAGTTGTCACTTCCAGATTATGGAGATACTTTCAATGCAAGGCAAGGGTTACTGAAGACATTTTGAAATCCTGATCTGTTTTGCATACTTTAGCAAATGGATTTTGATCTTCTGTGGGTATACAGGTCAAAATAGGGGTAAAACAGGGTAGGATTAGTTGTTTTGAATGATTTTTTGGGTGGGAGTTTAGATAAGACAAACCAAGGTCCACCAGACTCTTTGAGGATTTCAGCAAAATATGGAGAAACTTAACAGCAGAAAGTATCAAAATGGTTAATCATCCCTTCAACCAGGATATGTGCATCAAATGGAGGCCCAGATCTACACTTTTCCACACAATATTTGATCATCTATCACAAAATATTGAGTTAGAATGAACCAATGAAGCATTTAGCAATCACTATTTAATCATGACCTAAGGTGCACCCAAAGGTTTACAAACAATCTCTGAAATCAAGGAAGGTAAAGTGATTTTAAATTTGTTTATCTCTTTATCAGATGAAAGCTCTTCTGAATGTGAGATTGCAAATGCCACTAAACTATCACAAGAAATGAGACCATGTATGATCAAGAGAGATTTTAAACACAAGACTGCAATAGGAAACAAGAAACACAAATTTGAAATGCATTCTGAAATGTAAGCATTCACAATTTTTCCAAAAGACAACACAAAATAACTCAAAAATGATCAAATTTATCAGCAGGGGAATGTTTTGAAAACAATCTCAGAGCTTGTTAATGGCTATACATGTGAAACCAACTTAACATGATTTGAAATCTGATACAAAGAGAGTTACATGAGTTTCTCAAGTGGTCACTCAGAGAATGGGCTTCTTCCCAGATTTTCCCATGAAATTTTTAGTTTTCCAGGATTTTTTAAACTCTTCCAACCCTTTGCATGACAAATTCATGCAATATATAGCTTTCAATCTCCTTCGAGCCTTCTTTCCCAAGAAAATAATATGCCAAAGGATCAAATTTGTTACAAAAATTCTCATGATTCGCAGACAGGGACGTTTAACAGAACACGTCCAAAAAGTTGCCAGTTGTCTCAAAAAGAGATGAATCATTGCAAAATTCACATCATTATCCATTGTGGAGGCATGTTTTTCATCTTCAAAGCATGCAGACCCCCTTCCTTTCATTATTTCATCCTTATCCCTCCAAAATTTGACTCTGCAACTTTTGGATTTGATATTTCACATTTTTGGACGGGTTAGGGAAAAAATTCATTTCAAAAACATCTCTGATCTTCAAATTGATCCTCAAAACTGATTGCATTGGTCCTTGCAGGCACAAACGACATGAATTTGTCAAAAATTTGATGAAAATTGATGCAAAAAATCACATCTCCAAACTTCCTAGAGCTCAAATGGTGGCCAAACTGAAAAATGCACAGTTACCATTGATCTTCCTTTATCCTTTAATCTGAGCCCTCCACATGTCACAATGTGATTGGAAATGGGCTTGGGATCACTTTTTGACATTTTAACACTTTTGGAAAAATGTAAAAATTTGACATTTTTCTCCACCCCTCCGCCCTTTGAAAATGAGCTTGACACATGTCCCAAAGTGGGCCCCATTGGAATCGCGGACCGATTCTACACATTTCCACCTTTTTTGGAAAAAGGAAAATTTTTTCCAAATTATCTCCATGGGCCCGCATCTCTGATTCTATCCCTGACACATGTGTGCAATATGACTGGATATGGAGTCACGCTCAATTTTAAACATTTTGCCTCTTTTTGGAAAAAGGAAAATTTTCCATTTTTCCTCCATGGCTCCGCCCTCCCACAGGACACATGTCCTCACTTGATTGGTTGCGGGGCAGCACTCTTATTTATATTTTAACAACATTTTCCACAAAAGGAAAATTTTCACCATTTCCTCCGCACTCCCGCACCTCTGCCTTTCCCTGCCACGTGGTGATTGCTGATTCACTGTGGGCTTGCGCTCCTCCTTTTAATTTTATGCCTTTATGCCAAAAAATGGAAAAAATCTCAATTTTTTCCCCAAGGCCCAAAGTTCCACCTTTGATGCAAACGTGACACGTGTCCACCTGTGATTCACTACGGAGTTCTGGATTGTTTTGTGACTTTAATCTTTTAACCAAATAAAGTCAAAAAACTTCAAAATAACCCAACCACCCGTAATTCCATCCTTGGCTCTAAAGCCACCACGTGTTCCATTCTGATTCGTTGCGGGCCCTAGGAATTTTCTTTGCACTTTAACTCTTTTTCCAAAATTCCTTAAGGCACAAAAAGACCCGTTGCTTCTCATCTAATCAAAAGAGGACACGTCAAGCAACATTAGAACCAATCAGAGTAAAGCGGAGCCATGGGACCAAATTCACCCTTTTTCCAAAAAAGCAAAAAGTGATAAGTTAAAACAATTTTCCACCATCCCTCGGCCAATTAGAACAAGCCACGTTGTCGATGAATGCTGAAGAAGAAATTGATAGGAAAATGATGCCTGTCTGACCGTCAAAACACAGAAAATGCCAGGGATGCCCTAGAATTCAATTTTTTCGCTAAGGACGACAAATTTCTCAAATTGAACCAACTGAAACATGTTTTCAAAGCATTTTTTATCATGGAATTGGATTTTCAATGGCATACAAGTGTAAATCGATCAATTTTAAACTTCCATGATCAGGAAAAAAGGAAAAATGACAGAGCCCGCAGATTTTGGAAAAATTAGGGCACAAAACAGGGCACACATGCAGATTTCTTTCAAATTGGGGAAAAACAACAAGTTTGTGAGCATTTCAAGGCATTCAATCTGGAGGGAAAAGTTGTAGACCACCAATTTAAGAGAAAAAACATGTTCTAGAGCATGCAAAATGAAGGAAAAATTTAGGGCAAAATGGTGCAAGCTCAAAAATGGCACCAATAGCAAAAACATAGCCAAAAAATAAAGACTATACACTATACAAGTGGTGCATACCTCAAATTTGGGGATTAATCCAATAAATGCTTCATATTCCTACCATTAATTGGTTGTTCAAGAAATTCCCCATCTAATTCCTTGAGAAAAAAGGTATTTTCATTAGGTGAACACTTTCCTTTACAAGTATTGTTAGGTTTGATGCAATTTGTGGGTTTTGCAAGTGAACTTTTATTTTTAAGGTTACATGTACATTCAACATTAATTGTGTGACTATTAAGTGATAAAAAAGAAACAACAATAATGATCTTGTGACACAGTAAAAACCAAATTCAGATCATTTACAAAATCATAGAAACCCAAAAGCAGTCAACACCACCCTATGTTCCTATTTCCAACCATAGGCACCCATGTCCAGCTCTAGTCGAGGGTTATAGAATTTATTGTGAGAAGTAACAACACTCTATTCATCTTGTTTAGCACTTTTCCCAATCCAAATCAGCTTAAGGTAAATCGTAAATATTCTAAATCCTTTCTCCTACTTATTTTCTTAGGGTTTAAAATATTATGACTTAGCTTGCTTTTTTCATTTCTATATTTTAACATTTATATAGTCATTCATTTCAGTAATGACTCTATAATATTTAGATTTAATTAAAATTAAATTATATCATATGATCCTTTATTTTCATTTCATCAACTCCTTGAAAGAAATCTAATCACTCTTCCACCACCACTCAGTCTTGATCCATCTCATCCTCGTGGCCCTAATTATGAAAAAATGCTAAACGTGACTATCATCAATGCATTAGGCATTCCAATGATCATTGTTTCAAACTTAGGCATCTCATCGAGGATCTTATTGATAATAATTCACTTGAGATCGTTTATCCATCTACTTCTAAACCTTTCAATGACAAAAAATATCTCAAAATATTTAATGACCCTTTTCCTAAACATGACACACAAGATTTAGATTCTTCTTTCAATTATACATATCGATATGTGCTCACCCTTCATCAGTGCCACTTTATTTCCTTGTCGTTTCTAATGATGCAACATCAATAACCATCTCATTCTCAGATTATTATTATCATGGAACATTATCTTCTTATTCATTGCACATCAACATTTCTATTGGTTCATAAACTGTTAACGGTACCATGATCCATCTAGAAGCTCCTATCAGTGTGTGCTCTATCACACTTCTTATAGCAATCAAATGTTCAATATCCAATATTACAAAACCGGTTCCTAATTCTTTTAGCTACGTTAGGCTTCCCATTAATGTTGGGTCTCTCACCATGCTTGTGTAATTCCCCACAACATCTTCAATCAAAGGATGTGACATGCTATGGCATCTTCCTTGGCTCCACATCGCTCAACTACCCCCTTTATGAATCATTTATTTCTCAAGTTAATTCACAATAAAATTATTATCACTATTAAAGGTGTTCCACCATGTACGCCATTACCTAAACCTAGTCTTGATTATATTCTTCCACCAGATATAACATCTAGGCCTCAAGGGCCTCTTAAATCTAAGGTAAATTTAGCACCTAGTTCTCTTATTTTCACATGTCCTATTTGATGAACATATCATCCTTATAGGCCCACTAGTTCATCTCATCAGAAAAATTCCCCTACTTGTGAAATTTTTTCACATAATTTTTCACCACCTCCTTCACCACATAGGTCTCCTTCATATGTACAACATTACCTGCATACTTCACCTACCTTAGAGAATTGTCACATGCCTTTATCTCCTTAGATATCGATTGGAGGGTCATTTCCCTTCATTATCATTGGATAGCCTTTTATCCTTTTAACACTTTAGGGCATCATGATTTCTTCCTCCTCCTAGAATCATTATATGTCTATTAAATATAATATCATGCTCTGTGCTTCACATCTAGTCTTTACTAATATTCTTATACATATTGATACACACCTTGTATCATCATCACCCTATGACAAAATCTAGTTCCACAATTCCTATTCGAGTTTTGAGGGTGTAAATATAAAATGAACCTCACCACATTCACACTTCACCATCTGTGCTTCATGAAATATTTATCTAGTGCACACTATCAAACCATTTCCCGATGACACACTCTTTTTCTATGGTCCATTCTTGATTTTTGAGGGATGTTTTATAAATAAACCCCATCTCATACCCATACACATCCACTAGGGAATGTTACTCCTACCACATTCACATTGCATACCATTCCATTACTCTCATACACATATCATTTAAAAATATTAGTTACATATACTCTTGCTAGCTTATTTTATTTACATGTTACATTTTGTTTACTATGTTATATAGACATCTAGTATGTCATTATCTCTATCATATACACATACAAGCTCACTTGGTCTCTAGTTTTGAATGTGGATCTATTACAAATCTTTACATGATGAATGATGCTTGGTAGTGTACCTCTTATCAGTCTCACCGATGCTTCTAGGGGCATCTACCTTTTCTACTCTCACACATCACAAGATTTTCCTTACAGGACTATATGGCACCATGGTTATCTGATACATTTTTCTTGACATTGTTTAAGGGCTATGCCCTATGTATGTCTTGATAAATGTTTCCTTTCTTTTGGCCAATTTGGCCTTGATTGTCTTATGACATTATGAGTGATTTCCCATGTTTGAAACCCAATTTTTGAATTCTAATTTTTCTATAATCTTGTTTGTTACACTATTTTCTATTTTATCCTTTTCTACTAACACATGTTACTAGCCATATTGTTTTCTCGTGCCTTGGTTTCTACCATGCACATTCCCTCCCTCCTGCAGGGATACAATTCAGATTAGCATCTGATCCTCTCTTTTGGGAAGCACACTCCTACAATCATCACATGCCCCCCAAATGAGGGGAGGCATTCATTGGGTGGTAAAATAACCCCTAAAACATCTTAGAGATACAATAAAGTTCAACACAATATAATTTTATCATAGGAATACAAACACAAAACGACCAACAATTATACTTGAGTCAGAATAATAACACATTTTTTATGGGGGTGATGGGGCTATTGTGGTATATATTTTGAGGATTTTGAATATGTATCTTTATAAAGTGATGACAAGGATGGTCGAGCCCTATTTATGATGATGATGATGGGTATCAGTTACTACACCTTATCGGGTTCAAGTGGGGGCATATTTTCATGGATGTTGACTGGGATGGTGGTTGATATGATGGTTTATAGGATAGAGTTTTATTGGGCCCCTTCTTTTTTTGGCACATATTTATAGGGAGATGTGGTTTTAAAGCACTAGACATAGGTTTGGAGTGGATACATAATTTGTATTACAGTGTTGGGCTTATGATCACATTATACTGGCTTGGTCACGAGGAGTGCCACAAGTGAGATGGTTTGACTTAGAGAATCCAATGGGGTTAATGATGTGGCTCTTAGACCATATAGCCATGGGCTTATCAAGGGTGAGGATCATTATAGATAGATCCTAGTAGGCATATAGGAAAGGGATGTTATTTAAAGGCCTTATATAGTTTTTATGGTATGGTCTAGTGCAAAAGGGGAGTTTAGGGAACTACAATAAGATAGATGGTCTAGGGTCAAAGGGAGGAATAATGGGAGTTGATCATATTTGGTCATGTCAGATGACAGATTGGCTTGCTTCAAGATGTGCAAGAGGTAGCAATGGTGTTTCAGAGAGAGGATTTATAGTTAGATGTAGAGCTTCCAGTTGTTGAGGAGGGGGTAGGGGCAAGGATGGATGAAAAAAGAGTAGTGATGGGGAACGATGATGTTGGAGTAATAGAGGCCTACGTTTTATGGTGGTAGGGTTATTTAGATGGATATGAGAGGCAAGTGCAAGATCATGTAGAGGTTGTACCTCAGGAGGCTGGTGGAGGTGGTGAGGATCGAGATGAGGATGATAAGGTGGATATATTGGAGGCCACTATATTGTGTTTAGAGGCCTAAAATACCTCATGGTCAGCTAAGTGGGACACCATGGTAGCTAAGAGAGATATAATGATTGATGAGGAAGATGGACTAAGCCAAAAATTGACTACTATATTGGTAGAGCTCACATAAGCTAGAGCTAATAGAGATAGATACAGCTAAGACAGAGATTCCTTATGAAATGCCTTTGGAGTAATAGGCCCTTTGATCTTAGGGGTAGAGCTATAGGAAACCTACATTTAGACTAGTGGACAAATGGGACGACATGGTGATGTGAGTGTGGTGAACTACCAATATTTATGTGATGAGATATGATATTATGAAGATATAGTGAGGTGAAGGATTCCAGATTATCCTTACTATACTATATCTTTGGCATAATGATTACAAATCCCTTCTAGTAGTGATGCAAGCATTGGGCATCCACTTACATTTCAGGAAAGGGACCAACTTGAGGCCTAGATGATGATCATGGGAGTAGTGCTTGAGGGGGTTTTGATTGATGCAGATTCAGTTGATTATATACTTTTTTAGATAAATTTTTATGTATATATATTTTATGTATGAGGATCACTTGAAGCCCTTGTTGATGATGTATAAATACTTGTATGATATATAAGGTTGTTGAAGCCCTTGATGATGTATATATGCATAATTTTGATTTATATATACATGGTTTTGATGTTTCATGTTTTACTTTTTCATAATGATTGCAATGTGATAAATGTAGTTGATGATTATATTTTAGTTAATGATTTTGATATGATGACTTATAGATGTATGTGAAATGTCTATTTTTAGAGATTTTTTATATGATTTTGATGATCTTGGATATGTTTATGATAGATGGTGATCTTTTTTATTGATTAATTCTCTATAGATGGATAGGAACAAAATGTGAATATTTTTCTTATTTATTGTTCCTAACACATATAGTGTATGATGGTAAATTGATATGTTTATATGATAAGGCACATACGACCTTTTACTAGGTGTCAACATATGATTCATAATGGTTATTCATACTAGGATCATTTGACAAATGTGGGGATAATTGTATTTATCCTTTTCTAACATGAGAAAGGTTTATATGTAGCAAGCATGGAAAATGGGTTCTTCTTAATCATTCCTTGGATTTTCCCCAGTTTTTATTATATTTTAAACAAGTTGATAGATGCAGGAAGCTTGCCCTTGATGGGAAAATTGATCGATGTGGGAAGATTTATTGGGATGGTTACTTTTTTATTTTTGATATGAGGATCAATGTGGGAATCCCCTTTTTTATATAAGGACTGTTTAATATGGGAATTAATTATTCTATGTTTTTATTGGGTTACCATCCTTTGGGGGAGTGGTCTATGATTTTATTAACTTTTTATTTAATGACATCCATCCTTCAAGGCAGTGGTCTACAACTATATTTGAAATTATTTTTTATTTGATAGCCATCATTTGAGGGATCAGTCTATATTTTGATTTTATCCATCCCATTGATATTTTTATTTTGAGTTGAGGGAAACCCTAGGTAACTAATTAGAATGCGGTAAAATAAGCATGTAAGATACACTTATGTCCTTTTCATGTCACAAAATATGATGAGATAAGGGATGATGAGAGTAATGATTTGAAGGTTCCCTAATTGTGAGTAGGGAAATTTTCCATAGGGAATATGCTATGAGCAGATCTAGGGTGCCTGTATTTAATGTCTTGATAGGTGTGCTGATGGAAGATACCACATGATTTCAAACCATTACAATATAGATAGTATGTTTGGGCTAATGGATGGATATCATAGTTTGAATAAGGTCTCATGATTTGATAAGTTAACAGTAGAATGACTGCAAGTATAGGGCATTAAGAGGCTCCTTTTTAGGTTTACCATGAAGGGAGGCTACAAAAAAAGACTCAGACCCATAATTATGAGTGATAATATACAGTCCAAGACAGTTTAAAGAAAAATTTCCGTGTTTTCTCTTTTCCATGTTAGTGAAATGTTGGTTTTCTTAAAGAATAAGATCATTAATGTTAAAGTCATGTTGCTTGTGATGTTTTCTCATTTAATTTTTTCTTAATAGATGTTGATATGCTCAAAAGTAGTTAGATGGTGTTCATATAACAATTCAAGTTGTGATAGGCATTCTTGATGATAATAATCATCAAGGATGAAGTATTTTAGAGAAAAACATAAATATGGGATTTAGAATTTAAGAGGAAGAATGAATTCAGTGCCATATACTAAGGAGAAGGGTGTAGCACTTGTAGGAGTTTGATATCTAGCACGATATGTCCATAATATGAATGGGATTTGGAGATGGAAATTTCGACTAGATTAGTCAATAATTTTCATGAGGATTTTGTTAAGTGTTTTGTTGGATGATTTGGCTTGGCTATTAGCTTATGGATGGTAATGAGATGAAAAAATGAGTTTAATGTTGTAAGTGTTGTAACTATGATGATTTTATGTGATATAACAAAGTGAAAAATATTGTGATGATAGATGAAGTTGGAAATTTTATCTTATTTAGTGGTGATAAAGGGGATTTCTTACACCCATTTGGTGAAATATTTAGTTGATGTGATGATGGAATTATGTATTTGTGATGAACTAGAACTGATAAGACCAATAAGGTTAATTTGTCATTATGAGAAAGGCCACATGTCTTCTATTGGTTAAAGAGCATGGCTAGGATTATATGTGAAATTGGAATGTTATTAATACTTGATGCATTTCTTGATGTGGTCACAACCATCTTGGTTAAGTGTATGCCAATAGTATTACATGCATAAGATAGATTTGGTGATAACTAAATCATTGAAGTGTCAACCACATATTTCATCATGGACTTCTTAGATAGCTAGACAAGCCTCTGGAGTTTTAAGACACCAAAGGAGGAGGTTGCCAAATATTATTTATTAGAGGATACCCCTAGTATGATGTAGTGGTACCCACATTGTTAAAAATATATTTTTCCATTTTTGGATAGATATAAGGGTAATTTTATTGTGGAAAGATATCCATACGTTTTTGTATACAAAGTGTCATATGAGCTATCTTCTATGTTATTAATAGTGGGAATATTCATCCTAGTATAGGGTGGTTGATCAAGTTTTTTCAGGAGGATGAAAATTTTATAATCGTCTTATGATAAAGAGATGAGAGAGGCAAGTGAAGCCATGTTGTATACAATTTTTTTAGATGAGGGAGGGGTGGTTTGGATTTTGTAGTGGTAAAAGAGTTTTAATAATTCTTTGATGATGGCTTTGTATTTTGGTAGGACCTCTTTTTTACATTAATATATGCCTTCAATTTGGTTGATAAAAATTTGGAAGTCTTTGTAGATGTCAAGTATTTCTACACCAAGAAAGGAGTAAGTTTGAAGTCTTATGATAAGATCTTCATATTTGGCCATGTGGTGAGTGTATTTGAAATTAAGTTTGAAGGATAGTAAAATATAAGTGTCCCAAGGGGGATTCTGACTATTCTAGCTCCTCCCCCCTTCCCACATTTTAACCTATAAAAGAAAAAGGCCATTTAAGAGGGTTTTTTCATGATCCAGAGTGTTGATAGATTCGTTAGGGAAGTATTTTCAAGATAATTAATTAGTGGGAATGGTATCTACTAGAAAATGATCAACAATGAATTTCCCCTTAATCAATTTTTGAGAGATGAACTTAAGGTGAAATTCATTCATCAACATGAGCCACCACTTGATGTGATCATTTTGATACAGTTTGGATGAATGGATTTTAGTGGATTAAAGTTTGTGATGATATAATGTTGAGTAGATAGCGTATTGCTCTAAGGTGAAGGCACATAAAGGATGCACTTGCTAGAGCAAGGTGCATTTGAGGGCACATAAGAGTAGCAGAATAAGTGCGTGCCAGAACAGTTTGAATTCAGGACTTAGCCATTTTGTGGATAAGGGATATTCTTGTAGTCCACACAATGGTATTTTGGGAACAAGCAACAACTAAGCACTATGCATAGTTTAGGCTAATAATAGGATTTCTACTCAGAGTTAACTATAGAAATTGTATTGTTATAACACTTGCATATTGTGTAACCTTTTGTAAAGGCGCATGCCTATTATTAGCATGTGACCTATTTTGAGAAGTTCATGGGAAGTGAAGGGAAAGTAACCAACCCTATATAAATGTATTGATTTACACGGTATGAATTATTTTAGAGTTATGTTGTTGGTTTTGTCACGCACATGACTCATGCAGATACTTATGTAATGTACAAATCTTCTGTGTTTTATAGTATTTTATAAAATGATTAATGTTGGTTGGATAATGGTGTTGAACATGAATGAATTTGATTCTTGCATGGTAAATATTGTTATAGTAATTGTTTAGTTCAACTTATATATATTATAAGATCTAGATATGTTTTATGCACTGTGTGTTGTTTACTATTGGTAATGAATCTCAATTCCTATATGCACCATCATGCTAACATTCTAAATAAACAACCATTAAGAGCGACCTAGTGCTTTTCGCACTTCAGATGTATCAACGTGTTTGGGTCATTTACAGTGAATTTTAGGTTGTATCATTGATTCTGTTATCAAGACCTCTTTTTCAGCTGTTTTTAGGAAGTTACATGATGAACACATATTAGTTGACCTTAGAAAGTGTTTAGGAGTGGATAGTAGATCTAGAAAAAGAGTATGCTTAGAGATTCAACACTAGATTTGAGTTTGACACACATGTGTGGGTGGAACAAAATATATATGATTTATTATATGAGAGATTCATTTCTATCTTTCCAAAAGAAATATACGAGTGGCTGGTTACTTATGCTTCTAAAAGGAATTGGAATTTTCACACACTTGTATGGACGCAAGAAGAATTTCATGCCCTTTATGATTCTAATCTTCTTTGGATGTATGTTGTGGATACTTGGTTCTATGGTGTTGTGAATAACTATATTTTGGAGTACTAAATCTCAACTTACTCTTGCCCGGAGGTAGTGTTATCAAATTCTACACTAATAGAAAAATTGGACAACATGGGTCAATCAGACCCTAGGATCAGAAAAAATCCTTCATGAAAAATTTTGGGGACATTATAGGAAAAATATGTGTTGAAGGAACATTTTTCCATTTTGGGGAATTTCAGGATTATTTCAGAGTGTTTTACCCATTTTGGGTCTTACGGGTTAATGAGTTTTCTTGTGGTGTTGAGGTTGGCCTCCATGGGCCCCCTTTCCAACAAGTATTGTGAGAAATCCACTAAAATTTAGAAATCATGTTTAAAATTTCATATGATGCTCCCATTATCTCCTCAATTTTAATAAAACATAATGAAGTTACGACTAAGAGAAAAGATCAATTCAGTGAGCTAACGAGGGATTGAGCTTAAAATATCTCACTGAGTAATTTGATAAGCTACTCAGGAGAGTCAACCTAATAAGTGGTGAGTTAGTGTTTAATGAACCAAGAATCAACTCACTAAGTTAGTATGATGAAACTCAACATGAGATCTTAAGCGGTTGGAGAGTAAGGTCACAAGCATAAATAGCTCAGTCGACATTGCAATTGCTTGGTGAGGTGGACACCTCAGTTCAAATAGGAAGAGTGGCTCACGCTACCAAGGAGAAAAACATCACAAATAAGCATAAGTGGGTCTAGGAGTTTCAATGAAACCATGTAGAAGCCTCGTCCAGTCAGAAATGCTAAACTAGGTGAATTGGTAAGGAGCTTGTGATCGAGCTCGAAACCAAGCTAAAGGATGGCCCACAAGATCCAAATGGAAAATGAATAGCCCTATCATATGGATTGGGTTTCACTGGGTATAATATCATCTAAACATGGAAAGCACAAGGGATCCGTCAAGTTCAACTTCAGAATGAAACTTGGGAATTTCATCGATCACAACATGGGCTATATGGGCTAGCTCATTAAAGGAGCTTGGTGATACTTAGGGAGAAGTCAAGATGACTCAGCATTAACATGTAATGGAAAGCTCATATGCCGAGTTTTTGTATTAGCTCGAGAAATCTTGAGGATGGCTCAGTTAGCCAAGACAGTCACTACTCCTAGGAAATCCTAGTGGAAAACTCAGTGACAAGGTGAGTTGAGTTGAAGAGCTTACTCGATTGAGCATGAGGAAGGGGAATGTGCTCATGTTTTATTAACTAAGCTATAAATTGAAACTAGTATCTACATAGCTTAAAAACCAAATACTAATTAAATAATGAACCATCAAAATAAGAGCTTAAAGGAAATGCTTCTTCAATGCATAAATGAAACTACATGCTAAGTTATTTCTTACTCTCTATAATTGCTAACTTAAACTATGAACCTATAAAGAACATAAACAATCAAAATGGATTGTTTCTTGATCTCAAGGATTGAGAATAAAATATCACCAAGAATGAATACAAGGCCATTTTGGATCTTCACATATTACTCAATTTTGAGTGAAAGGATGCAATATGTAGAAGCTATTTCCAACAATGGAGAATGGCTCAAGATCAAAATGCTTATAGTCTTTCACTATTCAAAGCATGGTGTGAGAAGAAAGGTAAGAAGGAGGGTTCTTTATATAGCTTTCCTAAAGAGGCAAGGCTAGCAAACTGATGAATGTGGTATAAAGGTAAAACAAGATTAGGAATGGATAAGGTTGTTTTATAAAAGGTAATCTTGATTTAGAAGAGTTTAATTTGCCATTAGTAAGTCATGGGAGTTGGGGGATGTTTTAATTAATCAGAGGTGATTAATTAATAGGTATAGGTAAGCTTAAAGAAGCTAATTAGAGGAAAATCAATATTATTTACGGGATGTAAGAGAGGAATTTTATCCAATAAATTGTAATTTATTGATTTAGAGTTGTGTAGTTAATTAATTAATTAATTAACCCAAGTAGAAGTG
Source organism: Taxus chinensis (assembly GCA_019776745.2). Classification (NCBI taxonomy): domain Eukaryota; kingdom Viridiplantae; phylum Streptophyta; class Pinopsida; order Cupressales; family Taxaceae; genus Taxus; species Taxus chinensis. Next base: position 622,251,040 of record CM034153.1, on the reverse strand, counting down.
GATATTAATTAATGAAAGGTCATTAATTGACATATTTAATGATAGGAAGGATAGTGAATTAACGAAAGATTGTTAATTAATTAATATGAAAAGGAATGTTAGCTAATTAGTGGAAAAGTGCTAATTATTACGGAAATGATGAGAAAGAGGACAATTAGTGCAATATTAGCATTAAAGGTTACGTAAGCATAGTATTTTAGGTGTCTAAATTTTCCCCTCTTTGGGGTGGCATAAGTGACTCCACTTCAAATATAGTAGACAAGTACAAACAAATATTTTTTTTGAAGAAATAGAAGAATAAATTAATAGAGTGAAGGATGCCCCCTAGAGTGTCGATAGGGTGATGAAAAAGGGCGATTGATGATCAAAAAGATGAAAGAACATAATAGAAGTAGAAGAATTGATCCCTATTGTGCCAAGTTACTTTTGAAGAAAAGTGTTGATAGAAGGAGAGTGATATGGAAGAAAAATGAAGATGAAAAGAGATGGATATAGTTATCATCTTTCCGATGTAAAAACTAACTTTGTTTCATCATTTTTCTTATGATCGATATCATCTTTCCTTATTAAAAATAATGAACAGAAGTGTAGTATGACATGAAAATCCATATACAAACAAATGTCCATAGCTAAAAACACTAAATCCATGCAACAAAAAAAATGAAATGCAGTATGAGAAAATCAAAGATTCCTAACTCCCCACAACATACATAATGCAATGTAATACGAGAAAGTAAACAAGATAACCTGACACAGAAACATAATGCATTGTTTTTGTTATCAAGCTTTGATTCTAACCTGTGAAAATTAACAAAAAGGGTTAAAATATGATGCCCCAAGAAAGGATACATGCAAGGGGAATAACGGAGGACACTTGGGTCCTATGAAAATTAGTGCACTATGAAACAATACCAGGGAACTCATTGTGCCCCAGAGTATAGACATAGTAAGAAAATCAGCTTTTTTAATGGAGGTAGATGAAGATTATCAACGATTCACACATAAGAACAAGAGAGAACCAAAGTGAGATATTTTGTAGAATAATTTTTATTTTTTTTAATTTTTTAGAAACATATTTGAATGTTTTTTATTTTGAAAGTTTTTCTAAAACTATGTAGAGGAAGACAAATAAGCATGGATTCCCACTAGCGATAGATGGGATGTAGAAGGGGATAATGCCATGCGTATGTACAAGAAAGTGAAGATGTGAAAATTCCCCAGTGATTAGGTATGGAGTATGCAAAGGAAAATTCTTCACGCGATGAAGGGGGATCAAGGAAAATATAAAATAGGTTCAATCATGAGGGAACAATGATGCCCCCAGCATAAGCTAGTGAAGAAACACATTAGAGAAAGGAAGTAAAAAATTATCTTATTAAAAGGGGACAAAAGTGCTTGCAAACATGGAAAAAATGACATCTATATACACGTGGATGTTCTAAATGATTTTCGAAGAAAAAAGGATGCTATGAAAATATTTAGATGACAGTTGATGAAAAAGTGATTAGCCTAAGGCAAAAATCATGAGATAAGACATGTGCTAAAGCAAGAGTTTGAACAAGATCCGAAAAAGTAACACTTGGTAACATACTAATCATGTTTACTCATCAAGATCTCATGTGTGCACATGGAAAAGAATTACCTCTTGAAGAAAAGAGTTGATAGATAATAAGTAAAGAAAATAGCCAATGTCTAGGAATGATTTAGTTTGAAAGGTGATGTGTGAATGAATTGTGGAAGGAGAGTTATACATTGCTCCACTGCTAGTCAGGTGTCCATATCCCCAACAGAGATACATTTGAGTCTAATCACAACATTTCTCTACTACCAGTCAGGCATGTCCATAGCCCCGATAGAGATTATTAGAAATACCCCAAGAGCGATTTATATATGAATTTTCTTTAGCTTTTAACTTTTGCTTTTTTTGTTTTCTAAAAACTTATTTCATATCTCTTGTTTGACAAGGGGTTAAGAACCACTGATGGATTTGATGGAAGGATGTGGAAGTGATTATGATGATGACATTGGCTAGTGTCAATAAATAGGCCCAAAAATTCTACCCAACAAGTTTATTATATGTAGATAGTGATAGGATCTCTAAGAGGCCAGTCGTTCTTTAATTTACCAAGGTTATGAAAGACAAATGTCAAACAGATACCATAGTAAATAAATGTCACAAAATTCATGTGAATAGGCTAACCATAATAAGATCAAAGTAATGAAAATGGTAGATGACTTGTAGATAAATATGAAAGAAAGGGAAGAAAGAACATCCATGTGTACGCAATACCTAATTGCAACGTTTGATATTTATAACTTTGATTTTGTTTTTGTAATGTTTTAATTTTTTCTCATTTTGTTTTTTATTTTTGAACTATTTTATTTGTTTGATTTTTTTAAAATTTGCGACCAGCAATGTCAATCTACATGATAGGATCTAATAGTGATGTGTGTGACTTCCTTGATAAGGGAGACTAAGCACAATTTTTTTTATCAAGAGTGATATAATCCCCGATCTTGATGATCGTGGTGAGTTCACACTCAACAAATGACTATGATTTATCTTGAAACATGGGTTTTGTATGTGGGAGTTTAAGTTCCCTATCCATAGGTTTCTGCACTTTGTGCCATACTTTATGGGTACGTTGGTGTGTATTCTTGAATCGTGATTTGATTTTGAATTTTATAATCGTTTGATTTGTTGGGAGCTTTGGAGATCTTCAGGAGTTTTGATCTTAGATTTATAAAGAACATTTCTAGATTTCTTATAAGCTAATGCTTGACTTTTTTGATCCCAAGAATTGTGAGAAGAACGTGGATTTTTAGAATTGATGAGAGGAAAGGTGGTGGGATTGCCAAAATCTTTGGTATAAGAATAATGTGATGGATGAAAAAGATAAGGTCCAAGGATTGAAGAATATGGGATACCAAGAGGTGAGCCATAGATAGAAGATGAAGGGATACTAGGATTTGGTTCAAGAATAGAAGAAGAAAGGCTATTAGGATGTGACCCATAGATGTAAGATGATGGGATACTAGGATGTGGCCCAAGAATAGAATATGATGGAAAACCAGGGGGTGATCCATACATAGAAGAAAAGGGGCTAGTGGGACATGTCCCAAGAATAGAAGATAGTGGACTGCTATAAAATGTCCCAAAAATAGTAGAGGGAGGGCTACTAGAAGGTGACCAACACCTAGATGAGGATGAAGGGATACTTGGTGTTGAACCCATAAGATATTTTGATTGAAGAATTATGATAGACAAAGAGTGACAGGGTGATGAGAAGATAGGCCATGGATCAATGCAAGACCTAGAAGTTTCCTCATGTAATGAAGAATGTGAAGATGGAAGAATAAGTGGAGGATAAAGTTACATTATTTGAGGATCTTCCTCTATTTCTTGATAAAAGGAATCAACCGTTTTCCTCACAATATGCGGGCGTATAAAATTCTAAAGATAATCCTTATTTGAAATCTTCTAAAGGAATATCTTCATGTGACCCTATAAATGCCCTGATTGTTTCTTAATTCTAAAAGAGGTCAATTGGTATGAGTTTTTGATCGACCACCAGGGGTTTATTGGAAGAAAGAGATCCAATTGGTGTGGAAGACTTAGAAGATGTTTTATGATGATTGATAGAATAAGATGACATGAGGGATACAAACAAGATATGGAGCTAGATGTCTCAAGAGTAGAAGAAGGTGGTGTGGACCTACCTAATACGATGGTATAACATCTATAAACTTGTAGGAATAATTCCAAAGTCTATATATTGCAACACATGGTTCTATTCAGATGTTTGACTAGAATGACTTCAAGTCACACGAATCTTCAAAGAAGGAAGAATTAGCGGGGGTGATTGATGAAGAAGGTATTGCAAAGAAGTCGAGGAACATGATTCAAGAATCACATTTGGTGAATAATAACAAGGGTCCTGTAAACAAAGAGAGGACCAAAATTCAAGAATTTTACTAGATGTTTTATTGGAGGTATTTAGAGTCACACATATCTTCAAAGGAAGAATACACCATTGAGGTGATTGATAAAAGGGGTACTGTGAACAAAGTGAGGACCGCAACGTAGGAGTCATATTAAATGTATGATGAAGATGGTCCTACGAAGATAGGGAGGACCATGACACAGGAGTCACATTATATGACTTAGGAGTTGAATTAGATGAATCCAAATAGTAATTTGGATCCAAGTAGTAGTTTGGATCCGAATAGTAGTTTGGATCTGAATCATCAGAAGAGTCCGAAGGAAATATTTGGATTAGAATCCTCAAATTAACATGAAATATTTGGATAAGAATTAGAAGAAGATTGGGGGGAACTAGAATAATAATTTGGATCAGAAGCATCCAAATCATACCACTGACTATGAGATGAAGGTGGGGAATGATTTAACTGAATGGGTTCTCTGGCACAAACAATGAATCAAGGTTTGGTCATGATGGGTGTATTTTGATGTGAACACCAAACAACTTGATTTCTTATTATCATATTTAGAAGGGACCTTACGATACTCAATCATTGTTGGCGTATGTTGGGTTCAAAGGTCTAAAAACCTATATTATATGATCAATCTTTTTCAAAGTGAAGAAGTTTTCATGTTTATTTTGGAAGCATAATGACAACCAACTAGAAAATTCATAAATATGGGGATGCTTGTATGATTTTCCAAAAGGGAAGCTAAGGAAAACATACATCATGATCAATCAAGATTGATAATCCAACAAGGGATGAAGGTATAAATGTCAAAGGATTGATCAAAATTTAAGCAACATAAAGGATACAAAGGGAAGATTTCCAATGTTCGATTGGTTCAAAATTTTCTTGAAAGGAATTTTTTTTGCTAAGGTTTGAAAGATATGTTCAAAAATGACCATAAAATTAGGAAAAAGCAAGAAGATCAATAGGATCAAAGATCTAAAGGATTTTCCTAAAAACAAGTTTATAAGATGGATAAAAACAAGGAACAATCACATAAGTTCAAAGCACAAATCTGAATTAATGACTAAAGAATAATGAATGATAAAGAATCAATGGATCAAAGTGATTTTCCTAAATGGGTAAGTCAATATGAAAAATGAGACACAACCACACAATTTTTTTTGTTTTAAACCAATCAATCATTGAATAACTTCTCAAGTCTATTTTCAAATTATATTTGGTGTTGTATGATGATTAACAAAAGGTCCGTACTTATGTCGAGTTCAAATAAATGAATAAGGCGTAAGTAATAACAATAAGTTAACGCGATCTCTAAACAAAGTATACTAGAAGCAAGCCCAATTTCAATTAATACCTATATTCCAAAAGGTGACAGTTATGATTGTGAGTGACACAACAATTTTACCAAGATATGTTAAATAAACTTTTCGAGAAAGTAAGGTATTGATATCAAGATGATATTGATATAACATGCACAAGTGGTAACACTTAACACTCTTCAGAATTGAGGTAATAATTGAAATCAAACTAAAGTTATAGTATACCTAGGAATTGTTAAAGTGTATATAATGTAACCTTAAAATATAGGTATTTAGGTCAAGTTTACAAGAAACAAGATGTAAATACAAAATTGTAGTGACATGATATAAACAAGATAATCATTCAAAGGAGAATCAAAGTGATGAACCAAGCCTAACTACGATGACAATCTTGACTTGGGTATCGAGATCAAAAAGGCTACTAATGATATAAAAACAACTCCACACACTTTAGACGTTTAACAACCTAGCCGCAAACATGGATGGGCATAAATAGACACAAAAATGGTGAAAAAAATCAATTGATAACACAAAGGTAGTCACTCTTATTTTGATCAACAAAGTGTCAAAAGAAAGTGAAGGAAGTAGATCAATTGGGTTGAAAAATGTTTGCCTAACTTTGGCAGAGTTTCACCTCACCTTAGGGAAAGTGAAAAAATAAGGAAAAAGTAATGCTTCACATTTTTCATGATGAACAATAGCTCTTAACTCAAAATTGGCTTTGATGTGGTCCAAATGGGCTCCTGGTCAAAGATAGCTTCCTGGGTGGTTCACTCAACTAGGTGTCACCAAGACCATGTCTTAAACGAGCTCAATTTACCCAAAAAAGTCACACTTGAATTATTTGGAGTATCTTGGCTTTACTTTACCCCCTTCAAGCATAGTGGGAAATAAATGCGTCTGTGTACTCTCACTGGGGTCATCATATACGGATGACTTGTGACGCTAAATCTCACAAATGGTAATACTATTCAAGTAGGTTGTGTGGAGTACTTCCCATTTCATCCACAAGGTTCCCTCTTGCATGGATTACTTTGGGGTTCCTAGGACCACCCCCATTATTGTAGCTTAAGGCTTATGCCAAAGGGGTTATGTCTTAGTTTTAAGCGGACAGGACGTACCCTTATTCAAAACTGTAAATACAGTGTGTTGATTGTGGTGTGTTTTTTATCTTTTTTAAAAATTGGATGTGGTTTTATTGAACACCTTTTGGTAACCTACACGAAAAATGTTTAGTAGTTTAATTTTGTTTCGAACTCCTTTCTTTGAAAAGCATTTTTAGGTCCTGCACTCAAGCGTTAGTAGTTCTCCAAGAAAATCACATTTTTTAAAAGAGGATTAAGAGTTGCTTTTGATTCTCAAGATCATCCAAGGATGCAAGAGAAGATCATACACAACACATAATCCACCTAAAAATTAAAGAAAACTTTGCAATTAATGAACCATACAAAAATCTTGATAAATGTTCATTCCCTTAAACCAAAAGTGAAAGATGAAGTTTCCAATTTACCAAATGTTATAAAATAAAGACTAAAGTTTCTTTTGATTCTCAAGATCACCCTAAGGTGCAAGAGAAGAGCATACACAAAATTTATCCCAACTATATAGAAATGGAAAACTTCAAATCAAAGGACCATTGAAAAATGCTTTGTAAAAGGTTCATTCCCTTAAGCAAAATGAATAATCAAATTTCCAAGTTTAATCCCAATGTTAAAAAGATAGAGATAAAAGTTGTTTTTGATTCTCAATATCACCAAAAGGTTCAAGAGAAGAGCATACACACTGCTTTGGTCTAAATCAAGTAAAGCATGGAAATACAACATTCATAGAAACATTAGACATGTTAGAAAATGACCAGTTTTAAACTAACAAAAAAACCCACAATTTCTATAAGTATAAATCCCAAATTTATGTTTTCATTTCATAGTTAACTTCAATAGCATTTCCAACGCAAAAAAAATGGAGTCATTTTGAGTTTGGGAGAAAAATTTATGGCCTTCGGAAGATGGGTTACACATATGCTCTTATGCTCACGGGTATGCACTTGACATGCACTCAAAAAATGTCAAAAAAAAAAAAACGTCCCTTAATCTATAAAATGGTCAAATTTTTCCAACCAAGATTCAATTTTGACAACAAATCCATCACATTAATATATGAATAGAAGACTCAACCCTATCAAACATTAACATACATGCTCAAGAATTTAAGATTTTCACGAAATTGGCAAAACTAGCATGTAGAATGATGAAAAAGTAAGCTCTAAAAATGAAAACATGATGAAATATTGAAATTTTCTCACCAATATTTAATTTTAACATGAAACCCACCACATTAATATGTAAATATAAGACTCAGAACTATCAAACACTAACCTACATACTCAATAATTTAATATTTTCAAGAAATTGAAAAAACTAACATAGAATGTTGAAAAAGTAAGCTCTAAAAATGAAAACATGAAGAAATCTTGAAATTTTCCCATCAATTTCAATTTTGATAGAACTTCACCTCCTTTATACCTAGAAGTAAAACTCAAAACATGCAAACTCAACAAAACAAGTTAAGAAAAACAAGTTAGATCAACATGTGTAAAAGAGGGTTAGTAACCAAAAATGAAACTTAACTACAAAAACTTGAAATTAAGTGCAAAAGGACAATGGAGTAACTCCCACCAGGTGTGCCAAATGTGCTCATGTTTGATTAACTAAGCTATAAATTGAAACTAATATCTACATAGCTTCAAAATCAAATGCTAATTAAACAATGCACCATCAAGATAAAAGCTTAAAGGAAATGCTTCTTCAATGCATAAATGAAACTACATGCTAAGCTATTTCCTACTCTCTATGATTGATAACTTAAACTATGAACCTATGAAGAACATAAGCAATCAAAGTGGATTGTTTCTTGATCTCAAGGATTGAGAATGGAATCTCACCATGAATGGCTACAAGGTCAATTTTGGATATTCCCATATTACTCAATTTTGAGTGAAAGGATGCAAGATGGAGAAGCTATTTCTGAATAATGGAGAATGGCTCAAGATCAAAATGCTTATAGTATTTCACTATTCAAAGCATGGTGTAAGAAGAAAGGTAAGAGGAGGGTTCTTTATATAGCTTTACTAAAGAGGTAAGGCTAGCAATTTGATGAATGTGGGATAAAGGTAAGACAAGATTAGGAATGGATAAGGTTGCTTTATAAAGCTAATCTTGATTTAGAAGAGTTTAATTTATCATTAGTAAGTCATGGGAGTTGGGGGATGTTTTAATTAATCAAATATGATTAATTAATAGGTAGATGTAAGCTTAAAGAATCTAATTAGAGGAAAATGAATATGATTTGTGGGATGTAAGAGAGGAATTTGATCCAATAAATGGTAATTTATTGATTTAGAGTTACGAGTGTAATTAATTAATTAATTAAACTAAGTAGAAGTGGATATTAATTAATAAAAGGTCATTAATTGACATATTTAATGATAGGAAGGCTAATTAATTAACGAAAGGTCGTTAATTAATGAATATAAAGAGGAATGTTAGCTAAATAGTGAAAAATCACTAATTATTATGGAAATGATGAGAAAGAGGATAATTAGTGCAATCTTAGCATTAAAGGTTGCGTAAGCGGTTTTTAGGTGTCTACAGGGAGCTCCTAAGTCAATACTAATGGAGCAAAGCTTAGGATGAGCTAAGCTCATACTAAGTTGGGGAGTTTCGAAGGGTTGCGCCATGGGATAATGAAAATGCAACTCAGAGGAGCTCAGATGAGCTAGGTTGAAAATGACGAGCATCTTGGTTGATGCAAGGCATCAAATTACATTACCAGGGTGGGGGGGTTCATAATATTCTTTATCCATTTATGATCAAGTGGGAAAGGGTGATGGCTAGTCTCACACTTAGACATGGCATGGGAAATTCATGATAATTTGGGTCCATAGCTACGTCGAGTTAGAAAAATTATGCCGAAATCCCGCACTCTTGTCTTCAACGTCAAAATTTAGGAGAAGATTGCCATGTGGGGATGTTCAAATGGTAACCCAACAAAATAGTTCTATGTAGATGAGGAGTCTGAGTCAGTGACTGAGTTATCAGGTGAGTCACTAGGTGAGTCGGTGCACATTAGAGCGATTCATGAGAGAGCCTAATATGATCAGTGAAAGAAGAGGAGGTATGGTACACTCAAGGTAACTAACATGGAAAATGACCAAGTTGGTCGCCGAGTTGACGGGGTGATGGTTACCTTTCGAGTTGGATGCAAATAAAATTTGGCTTATATAGAATTCATCACCGTCATTAGAGAATATAGGAACGAGGTGTTTTAGGATTATCGTGTGCTTGTGTGAGAAAGAAATGGTGAAATATCGACTTGTTTGGAGTGATGAGCTCATAAGAAAATACAAACAACTAAGACAAGTTTTTCCACGCTGTGATGAAATCAGATCATTGAGTGACAGAGATCTCATAAGTGAGGATGGCACAAGGTGGTCTATTTAGGGTCAAATGCACATTGAAAAGGGAAAAAAGAGCTCATAACAAGCTGAGCGTTCAACATCGAGATCTAAGTGAAGAGCCAAGATGGTTGTAATAGCTTGGTGGAACACATAAGAACTTAGACACCATCAAATGAGTCGAGGAGATCTTGTGTGAGAGAGATTGCATGAAATATTCAACTAACCAAGTTGAGCCATTCATCGAGTAGAGGTCAGACAAAGCTTGAATGGAGGATAAGTTGACAGATTCATGAGGAAGAATCGAGTTGGTGAGTAGCTCAAACTGAGATTGCTAGGCATTGTGTGACTCAGTTGACAATCTAACAGGAACCACAAAGAAATGTTAGGGTCACTCTACCAAGTTGGTTTTTAGGATCACCGAGCATGAGATTATTACATAATGGGATTTGGCTTGATCTGAGTGGTAACAAACTCGATGTTGGCTCGATGGTCATATAGAGGAAATGAACTCGGTAGTAAAGAACATTGAACTCATTAGAGTTGAGATCTTCATTGACTCTTTAGGTTTCCGTGCATTGCGAGTGAGCTTCTCAGATCGAATGTCTCAAGCTCGGTTTGAAGAGCTCAATCATGGTGGATATGGGTGAGTTACAGTGATGCGGAGGAGTTCGATCAGCAAGTTCGTGAATTCTTGGTTGGAGCTCGGTGTAAAGAAACAGTAGTTATTTGATGGAAGCTTAGTTTTATAGGTAAAGTTTGGTATAGATCTTAGTGGATGGAGCTTGGTTTAGAGCTCGTTAAATTTGGTGAGTCAAGGCTCAGTCAAGCAATACGTAGCTCAATGTGATAAAAGATGAGCTCAAGAAAGATTAGTTGAAGATTCATGGATGATTCGATCAAGTCATAGCTCGGTCGAGGTGTTAAATAGAGGAGAGTTCATCGAGTCAGGAATCCTACGTCATGAAAGAGATCGTCAGTATATGTGAAGATATTATGTCTTAGAATAACTTGACACATTCATTGGGAGTCATAGCTCAGTCACGACAGTGGAGAACCAGCTCAGTGAATAAGGAAGAGCCGTTGTGGTGAACCGTTGAACATGGAGCTTGACTTTCAATACATGTGAGGGTGCTCAATACCAAGTGAGATCATGCAGATTTGACGAAGAGATCAATCCAAGTTATCTGATTTGCGGTAAATGGTGAAGTAGCACGATCCCAACTCGGTGAGTTGGCTCAGTGAGCCAACCATCGAGTTGGGTTATTTTCTTACCATTTCTCATTGACCCCCTCCTTAAGTCAAACTAGTCAATGGGGGGTCCCACCATTATTTTTTTAATTAAATTAATATTTTTATTTTAAATACTTTATTAATAATGTTTATTATTATTAAAATATTTTATTTAAATTTTCTTTTAATTAATTGAGGATTAATTAAACAACATTAATGTCACATGATGGAAGCTTCTCAAACTGGTTTAACAAACAATAATAAATACATCATGTACCTTCAATTTAGGAAGGGATTTTATGACTTCTTCCCTCTCTCTCACAAATTCTTCTATAAATGTAAGTTGGAAGCTCATTCCAATAGGTTGGACAAGTTAGACTTCTGAGACAATTTTATATTTTTTGAGAATCCTTCTTCTTCTGCAACTTATTCTTATATGTTGAGGGAGCTTTTAAGCCTCCTTTCAAGACTATAATGGAAACTATTGCCTCTTCTAAATGTATGATGCATTGTGCATGTTGTTCTAGTAATAAAAGTGTATTTTTTGTGACTAAGCTTGGTCCTTTCATCCTTCTATACTTCTTTGTGCCTTTCTCATGCTTATAGGTACATTGTGCAAGTTTAAGTTTCTATTGTAGGTTCTTGGAGTCATGTGCTTATCAAGTGGTGGAGTATTGTATGCGGTTGAGTTGTGGTACTTGCTCAATCTTCTCAAGTTCATCCTTATTCATTAGAAGACTGATAGATCATTTGTCTGATCAAGTTTAACAAAGGGAATGCATGCTTCCTAGTCTGTGGTATTCTTTTACCCTCTCTAAGTTATAGTAGTTGAATTTGTCTTGTGGTGCACAACACCCTCTTCAAATTAACCCTTCTTGAGTTTGGAAACACCCTTTATTTGGTTCATCACCATCCCTAGTATAGTTTCATTTCTTGCAAATCTCTTTCCCTAAACCCCATGAAAATGTTAGCGTAGGTCTAGATAACCATTTTATTACACTAGGAGTAGTACAACACTTAGTTTAGGAAGAGGAAGTCGTCCTTCTCCAAAGGTTAGCCTCAAGCCCAAGTCCCACAACTTGAGAGGTGATCCCATGTTTCTCAGTCAAACTGAACATCTTGTTCACATTTTCGCCATTTAGAGAGTGTAGTGATTTGGCGAAAAAAAGTTTTTAGCAAGCACAGTGGGACAAGATTCACATCTTTCATAGGTGTGTGTATTTTGTTTACTTCATTTCATTAATTTTTTGTGCTCTTAGTGAAATTCCAGCCTTAAGTGTTACTCCCAAGTGCAACGGGTGACTCCATTTGTCAAAGTAACCCACTCTAGATATGTTGCAAACTTTCATTTTTACCCATTTCCATCTAGTTTTTTCTTTCCATTTTTCTCATTCATGAAGTGGTGCAAACATGGCTTCATCTCCACAGTGGTATTTCCACTTGCAACAGTGATAGATATTTCCATCTTCAGGATATTATAATACATATCCAGACTAGTTTCATGATGAATACCATTTCGAGCATGCATGTCCACATGAGCAATATGCAAATCAATTTATTCACCCACCAAGATGGGGAGATACTAAAGAACAATGACACAAAGATTCTGGAAGATATCTTACACTTGAAGAAGACCACTTGTAGAAGAAGGTTAGATATTTGGAGTATAACATGATGTAAATAAGGATAAATCAAATGACAAAGGCAACTTAGATTGGCTTCAATATTCCATACCCATGGACTGGCCCTATACCATGTGAGCTTAATCCTCAACAAAATCTTCAATTCATGATCAAGATGATGAATCAAGGTGGGAAATGGATCAAGAAGAAGGACATTCACAAATGTAATGTTAGTCAATCCTATCAATGGGAGGTCCCTGCACTACCACCTTACAACCATATTTCCATGTCTCCATCCATACAGTTTCAACTTGAGGCACATGATCCTAACCTTCTAGTTTTTATCCCTGTGGTGGAATTCACTACTTTATCTTCTATTTTTCCATTCCATCATGAATCTTCCATGCCTCATTCTTGTAAATTTCATTCTTTTCTACAAGGGCCATTAAAAAAAGAAGCAGAATATCTTTCACTTCCTTAAATAGTGAGGGAATCAGTTGAATCCTAGCCCACCACTCCTCTTATAGTCCCAAACCCATTTTGGGAGGAACATCATCAAGAAATGAGAAAAAAGGAGGAGTATATGGTCAAGGAGACTAGAAAAGGAGAGCATGTAAATAATATGAGAGAATAGGTTGCAACACTTAACATCAAGCAAACTTCATTCCTGATTAAACCTTCTGCAGAAGTTGAGGCCCAAGAATAAGAGGAACAAAATCGTTTTGTACTAGAAACAAATCTATAACTAAATGAGGAAGACCATTAGCCTTCCTATTCAAAATGCAGTATTCATACTGGCTCCATATCATAAAAGGAGTTTGTATCACCAAAAGTGGCCAAATTAGTTTAGAAGAGCATATGCAAGTTGAAGAAGAAAGACTCTCAAGCGTACAAGATGGTTCTAATGAGTGAAATGATCCTAATTTCCATACATGTCAAGAACTTGCAACACTTCTGGAAGGTAGTAACATATTTCCATGGTCATCATTAGATGTTACAATCAGCCACAAAAAAATTCATAAGACCAAGGAAGATTCTGAGATTGAGAATGCAGATGAGACCATGCAGAGGCTTCCAAATACTTTCCCCTCTCTATCTTCTTAAAAATCTCATTTTTTAGAGGAATTTGATCTTTCTAATTTCATGTTTGAGAATGAAGAATATCAAGGTGAAGGAGGTTCTAGTTTGGAGTATACTCAAATTGTAGAGGAACCTTTGACATAGTTAGAGAATGAAGAAGAAAATTATCTATTAGATTTGGAAGAATATTTTGATAGACAAGAGCCTATGGAACTTGGCAATCTTGTTATTCTATCACTTTTCTTCCAACATAAAGTGTTGAGTGTTGTGGAGGGACATGCTTATGAACAACTAATTACTCATAATTGCCCTTTGGAATCAGAATTGGAGGAATTGAGTCTTCTGTATCCCTCGTCACACATAAAGGAGGAACACACAGGAGAAGATATGATTGATCTAGAAGCATTGAATGAAGATTATGTCATGGAGAGGTTTCTGTTTACAGTTACGAAACCTATTTTGATTAATGAGTTTATGATGGAGGAAATTATTCTTAAATATTTTTTCTCCCTAACAATCTTCAAAGCTACAAATAGGGTGGTTTGAATTTTAAAATTCCATGTCAAATGAGGGAGATGTCGTTGCAATACCATCCGTCCAGGTGAAAGACTAGTTGTTTGTAAATGGGAAACAAGAGGAAAATTAGGTCGTGGATAACCATATTTTTCAAGGATGTCTTCAGCTAGACCTTCTGGTTAAAGTTGAATTTCATAGTAACAGGAATATTCAACAAGTTAAGATCGTGTCACATAAGGTTTTTGGCTTCCTTGAAGTTAGAGGAGAAGCCAGAACTAATCACATTCATTTCAAAATGTGAGGATGATTTTCACAATTCCAAGGATCAATTGCATTGCCTCTATAGGATAAATGTAGAGTAACTAAAAGAGGAACTCTTTCTCTTTCCAGTTGATGCCTCGGTGGACCAAGTGGATAATTGGGCTTGTCAAATCATCTGCATGGAAATCCATTTCGAGGAAATGGAGCTATTTTACACAACTAGTTGGAGGGTTTGTTTAACTCACATGTTCTTCAAGTTAGTGTAGTGTAGACATAGGTTTGTTTTCAGCAGAATATGTACATTGCACACCCTACATGTTTCAATTGGGGCATGTATGGTTTTATTTATTTTGGTGTGTGTTGTGTGTTGTTATTTCTCTTGCACAATGTGTCAAAGGTGGAATTTAAGTTTTTTAGGAAGATAAAAGTTAAAAGTTTCAAAGGATATTTCAAGATATCCCCAATTCATTGGATGCTTCATTCAAAGTTCCATAGTATGTCCTAGATGCCAAGTTTTCATCAGATTCAGTATACTTCATGCTTAACATTCCTGGGAGGTCCAATATTACCTATATTAAGGAGAATCTGAGATATATCATAGAATATAAAATCACTTTCAAGATTCCAACATTGATCTCATGCCCAATGGATGACATAAGGCTACTGGAATCATTCTTAGCAGACAATTATCCGTGAGAGGTCGCGAAAAAATGTTATCCAATTTTGTATACATGGAAAAATTGGAAAAAATGGGTCAATCAGACCCTAGGATCAGAAAACCCCTTCATGAAACATTTTGGGGACTGTTATCCAAAATTCACCCCTCAAGGTAATTTTGATAACATGTATCAAATTATTCAGTCCCGAGCAAGTAAGATTGATTCGAGGCCCAAAATCTTGTTTTTCGGGGTCCCCTCGGCCTTTTTCTAACTCTCCCATCTAAGAAGAAATCCCAACGAGTTAGAAAAAATGGAAAAAATGCAAAAAATAAGGTTGCAGGACTGTTTTAAAGTATTTCAGGTCTGAAGGGTTCGGGTTGTACTGAGGTTCATCGTACCAAGCTTGGAGCCGAAATGGCTGAAAGCAAGGAAAATCGCCTAAGTCTTTTGTTTCGCGTGGTTTGGGACAGCCGGGACAAAAGTACATGTGGGACGCGAATCAGCCAATTTTCCGAAAGACAGTCCATTTCGGGTAGTTTGGAGATATTTGTCCGGGACAGCCGGGACAAAAGTACGCGTGGGACGCGAATCGATTGGTTTGCCGAAAGACAGTCCATTTCGGGTAGTTTAGAGATATTCATCCGGGACAGCCGGGACAAAAGTACGTGTGGGACACGAATCGGATGGTTTTCCAAAAGACAGTCCATTTTGGGTAGTTCAGAGATATTCATCCGGGACAACCAGAACAAAAGTACGTGAGGGATGTGTGAGACGCGAAAAGGTGAAAAAGCCGCAAGCAGGGACAAGGAAGCCCAAATCGGCTGATGCGGGAGAATGTGTCCCAGGAAGTGACAGGGAAAAGAGAAGGACTTAGAAAATTTTCCAAGTTTCGGTCAAAGTTTCCAAAGGTAAAATTTTTTCCCGTGGGCCCGCCAACGAATCAAATCTCACCACGTGTCTTCACCATCGACCCAGCGGAGTGGGGAAAAAATTAGAATTTTTGGCAAAATGTTTTGCCGAAAGTCCAAAGGGCAAGTTTTGGCCTGCTACCCCCCACCACCGAATGGAATCTCACCACGTGTCATCCAAGTGGCGGAGCGCGGGGAAAATTTGAAAATTTTTCCAAAGACCAAATGGGTAAAAAATTTAAACTTTTTTCCCGCCGATCCGTTATAGGCCTGTTTTTGCCCTAAATCTTCAAATGACCATAACTTTCGATCCAGAGCTCAGATTTTCACGTTCTTTATATCAATGGAAATATGGTGAAATTCTCTACATGATTCCGAGGTCAATTTTGCGTTTTGGTTCAGTTTTGAGAGATAAAATCAAGAAACGTCTCTGGCACGTGGTAATGGCCAGAAATGACATTTCAACAACTAGTTTTAATGCAAAATGGGTCGCATTATTCTCCAGCATGGCCAAAAATGTCAGGGTATGGGTCTGTAAGGATGTCCATGCTGTTTTAATGCATCTTCATTCAATGAGGAATGGCTCCCACATTTTTTACACATTTTCTCTCTTCTGGGCTCAACCCATGCATTGTAAAAAAGCCATATTTGGCTCATTTTTTAGGGGGAACATTTTTTTGGATAGCAAGCTTCTTCTTTCACCTTCAACAAGTGATTTTTTCAAGTATCAGACCTTCTTCATGATTGTAGCAGGTTTCTTCCTCTTTGATGTTGCAAATGCAAGGATTTTGACAGTGAACGTAGCAGTGCAAACTCTGTGATCAATCTTCAGTCCTTTGTTTGTATTGTCTTGCTTCATTTCAGACCTCTTATTGCATCTTATCAGCCTATGTATGATGTTTCATGTTACATTTCATGAAATTGTGTCAATTTGCATGAACAAGAAGTGTTCACCCCTCCTTTTCTAGTGTATCACCGCTTTAGTGTAGGCTTTCATTTTATGCATTCTCTCTCCCTGGTCCCTTGGAATTTAGATTAGAGTAGTTAGTTTCCCCTGCATTAGAGTAGATTGTGGCAGGTAGTTTAGGAGAAAGAACCAACTTTCTCTGGAGGTCTATCTCAAGTAGCAAGTCCCACAACTTGGAGATAGTACCCATGTTATCCAATCACACTGTGAGTTCAAATACATGCGCTTGTATAAACCATACAAGGGTGTTATGATTCATTGATAACAGTTTTGGCATGCCCGGTGGGACATTAGAGGTCTCATTTTCATTGCAGCAAAGTTGATGTGCATCTGTTGCAATTTTCTTGCTTAAACGAACTATAAATTGCTCATCTGGTGACTCCAAGGGGAAGAATCAGCTGGTTTTAGCAGTGCAGGCCTGAAAAATCATGAGAAGAATCACTACAAGGTCAAGAGCTTGAGAAGAAGAGGTGTTGTTTGAATATCTTCAGTTATCTCCAAGAAGAAGGTAAAAGAGGAAGAAGGATTCAAATGTCTCCATCTCCACCAAACAGAACTCTCTCAACTCCTCCACCTAGTAGGCCTTTCATTCAGTCAACAAGGGTTCTCAGGCCAATCAGAATGGCGCAACCACCCAACCCCTATGTCAATTTCACTGGTAGCTTCCCACTTGCTCTTAATGCATAACATCCAATCCCAGTTCCAGCATTGAAGAACATTCCATACTTCACTGGAGAGAATCAAACTACTCCTGGTGATCATGTTAAAGACATTGCCAACCTTTGTGCAATTCATGAAATCAATGAGATGCAAGTTGTTGTCAAACTATTGGCATTTTCATTCAAGGGGAAGGCTTTGCAATGGTTTAGAAGCCTTGCCTCAGGTTCTATTCAAAATTGGAACCAGCTATGCATTGCTCTCCATGAGCAGTTTGGGGAGAAAGGAGACAACTTGTCCCTTTTGGAGCAGCTGACTGATTTTAACTTTAGATTTCAAATGACTTGGGAGAGAATTCCGGTGGCAGTCAGGCCAACAGCAGAAGGTGCTTTTTCTTTACTATCTCAAAGCTCTAAATTTTGATATTTCTATGTTGATTCAGTCCATAGGAGGCATAACTATCCCTATGGCTTATAGCATTGCCATTAGGGCTGAAAACTTGCTGGCAAACTAGCCCCTAGACCCTCCCATGCCATTATATCCAAGTT
The DNA here is from genome assembly GCA_019776745.2 of Taxus chinensis. NCBI lineage: Eukaryota > Viridiplantae > Streptophyta > Pinopsida > Cupressales > Taxaceae > Taxus > Taxus chinensis. The sequence continues at coordinate 622,232,860 of CM034153.1, read as the reverse complement.
TAGAGAGCCCAAGTCCTAGTCAAGCACCTGTCTTAGCTCCTATTCCCACTCCCTAGAAATCGGAATTCAAGTGAAGCTTCTACTTCATTTTCTAGTGCCTCAAACGAACTTCAAGAAGTCATGAAGCAATTGCAAAATCTAGGCAATGAGCTGGTTACACTCAAGAGGCAGCAAGCCCAAAGTTTTAGACCTTCTTAATCAGCCTCAAGCTTGGCCTAACAGGTAGCCATATCAGCCTCAAAGACCACCCAATCTAGCTGCAAATCAGAATCAAGCAAGGCCTCTTGCCAATAGACCATTTTAGCCTGATAACCCCAATGTTACATCCACATCCAGAGCTTTGGTACCGGTGCAAAATAACATGGCCCAAGAATATGATTGGTGTTTCCCATGCAGTCAGCCACATAACCAATCAATGTGCTTTAACGATGCATTAAATCAGGCTCTTATGGTGCAAAACCATTGGTGGGTCGCAAGAGTCCAGCCACGAAGAGGATCAGCAAGCAAGAAGCACCTCAACAAGGAACATCTCTGAACGAAACTACTCTTATCAATTGGCAGGCTGAAGATTTTTGTGGTATGAATAAAATACCCTCTCAAAGTGTTGTAGCCAACAAAAGTTCAAAAAGAAGGAATTTGGGTGAAGGATAGCCATTGCCCCCCAAGTAATTCACAACCTTCTGTCTACTCCACAAACTATTGGCAAGCAAAATGTAGTCCCAAACACACAAGGACTGCCTAAATCAGGCCCTAGGCCAACCCAAATTCCAGTTGTTGCTGCCCATGTGCAAGGAATGAATGTGCAGGCCAAGGGATAGTAAGAGGGATACTTCATCTCCATTCAGTATCATTGATCAGATGAAGAAGACAAATGTAAACATATCAATGTGGGAATCACTATCTATCCCAGGCCAAAGAGATTTGCTACAAGCTGCCATGAAGGACTGGTCAACTTCAAATCAGCAAGTCCAAATGCAAGAGAAGGTGCTCACAAATGCTGCCCAGCCTGAGGGGAATCATTGAGGACAGCAAGGTAAGATGTTGAAGCCCCCCTCCATTCTATGTTTCATTGATCATTGGGAACCAATTAGTAAACAATTGCATGATTGATTCTGGGGCAAGTAGTTCAGTAATGCCCAAGCAAATAGCTGATCAGTTGGGAATTCAGTATGAAACCATATCCAAAGGGGTAGTGCAGTTGGATGGGACAATAGTAACGCCAGTTGGGGTGATTAGAAACTTGAGTCTTACCTTGCATGCATGTCCAAATTTTGTTGTTTTACAAGATGTATCAGTTATAGACCTTCCACCACTCTTTGCCCTATGTTTGTCAAGGGATTTAACAGCTAAGATTGGAGGTTACTTGTCTGCTGATTGGTCACACATGCTGTTCAGAAAAAGATATGGAACCAAAGCCACAATCAGGTTTGAACCTATTGCAAAATTTCACATTGAGCCTTACACTCCAAGTCAGATTAATGCCAATTGTTCATCATTTGATCAAGAGGATTATCCAAGCACTGATGAAGATGACACCAAGGTAGGAAGCATCCCAGATCTAACTCTTGATGAATGGGCAAGAAAGGTGCATGCTTTTGATCCTTATCAAGAAATAGAAGAATCTGAGCTGGGAGTCTATTGCATACATGAAGAAAATCAGCCTATTCCTAGCATCACCAAGCCAAACCACAAAGATGACAATGAGGTATGGCAGTTTTTTTTTTATGGATCAACGAGTAGAAAAGGTATAGGAGGGGGATCCATGCTGGTTTCACCTCAAGGAACTTAATTATTATTCAACATTTAGATTTCAGTTTGCATGCTCTAATAACACTGCTGAATATGAATCCTTGGTGTAAGGACTGCATTGGGCAATCAAGAGAGGAATAAAGAACTTGCAAGTATTTGGTGAGAGTGAGTTGATTGTCAAACTAAGTCAAGGGGGCATACATGCTATCAAGAATGATCTACTCAAGTGCTACAAGAATAGGGTGTGGGACCTCATTGAAGATTTTGAGGGTTTTAGCATCAAATCAGTTCCCTAGGAAAGAGAACCAAGTTGCTGACAGGCTTGCAGCAGTTAGGGAAGCCTTTGATATTGTGGAAAGCGTTCAAAAGGACAAGGTATAACCAAACATCCATGTGATTGTGAGGCCTTTAGTGCCGGATAACAATGTAAGTTGGCTTTGAGAATGACCAGCAAATCATCCATTTCTTGCAAGAAGAAGTTGAGTTCTCAGCTAAAAATCAGGAAAAATTGGAATAGCAGTATGGTGACCAAGTGGTACCAGGTGAGCACTAACAAGCTACCCAAGGGACTTATCACTTTGGAGTCCATTTTCAATCCCAATGATCAGTTTAGGAAAGAGAAAGCAAACATTCAAGTCAAGAGAGAAGATTCAGTATCCATCTTGGTGGAAGAGAACAAACCATTGCAAATTGGAAAGATGACAACTGAACAAGAAAAATATGAGTTCATACAGCTGTGTCAAGAGTTCCCTAATGTGTTTTCTTGGAGCTACGAAGACTTGAAAGGTTTTTAATCAAAAGTTGGCTCAGCACACCATTGAGTTGGATCCAAATACTAAGCCCATCAGGCAGAAACAAAGGCCAGTCAATCCACACATGGAACCTCTCATGAGGAAGGAATTGAACAAGTTGATTGAGTCAAGAATCATATTCCCAATCAAGCATTCTAGTTGGGTTGCCAACTTAGTTCTAGTCAGAAAGAAGAGTGGAGAAATCAGATTGTGTGTTGACTTCAAATACTTGAATAGAGCATCTCTCAAGGACCATTACCCACTTCCTTCTATGGAGCAAATTTTACAAGTTTTTTCTGGCTCTGAAAGGTTTTCACTACTTGATGGCTACTCAGGCTACAATCATATTATGGTGAAGGAAGAAGATCAGTTCAAGACAGCCTTCACAACCAAATGGGGAACTTATGCATACAATAAAATGTCATTTGGGCTTTCCAATGCTGGAGCTACCTTCCAAAAGAGCAATGGACATGGCGTTCAAAGGTTTGATCAACAACGTGGTGCTGATATCACTATTTTTTCAAAGAATGCAGCAGACCACCTCTCTCATTTGAGACAAGTCTTCCAAAGGTGTAGGAGATTTGGAGTGTCTTTAAATCCTAAGAAGTGTATCTTCCTAGCACATGAAGGAAAGCTCCTTGGCCATATTGTCTCCAAAGAAGGATTAGCAATTGATCCAGAGGGGTTTGAAGCCATAAGAACACTACCATTGCCAAGCCACAAGAAGGACCTTCAAAGTTTCTTGGGGAGAATAAACTTTGTTCAGAGGTTCTGTCCCAGATTTTACAGCCCTTGTCAAACCTATCACCAAAATGTTAAAGAAAAACATGGCTTTCAAGTGGACAACAGAAGGCAAGGAGAGGTTTTGAAGCAATCAAAGAAGCCATCTCCCAAGCACCAACTCTCATCAACCCGGATTTCTCCAAGGATTTCATCCTTTATGCATTTGGAGGTAATGATACTATTTGCTGCCATTTTGGTACAACAAAACAAGGACAATGATGAGCAGTGAATTGCTTTCTTCAGCCAAAGCCTAGAGGGACTATGAGGTGAGATATTCTTTTATTGAGAAGCATGTACTTGTAGTAATCAGAAGCTTGAAGAAATTCAAGCATCTAGTCTCAAGACAACAAGGTTCAGTTGTTGGTCTCTCATGTGGGAGTAAAGGACTTCCTCCTCAACAAGGATTTGAATGAGAAAAGGGCAGGTTGGATCACTTGTGTCATGGAGTATGACATTGAAATCAAAGTCACCAAGCTGGTAAGAGGAAAAGGATTGTGTGAGCAGATGATTCTGGGCAAGCAAAAGGGAGTATGCAATGATAGAAGAGGTTGTTTTGACAGTTCAAGACGGCCATGTGTAAGGTAGCACTCAAGAAGAGGATAATGATGTCCCCACTCCATACTGGACCCAAGGTATAATACACTTCCTAAGCATAGGTCTATGTCCTCCAGAGATGAACAAGACCCAAAGAAGACACTTCAGGTTGCAAGCTGTCCCATATGCCCTTGTTGATGGTGTTTTATTCAAAAAAGATGTGAATGGAGTGCTTCTGAGATGCATTAACACAAACTAGATTCATAGGGTGTTGGAAGAGTTCCATGGTGGACCAGCTGGTGGTCATTTTTACACCAAGAGTGATAGCTCTAAAGATCATGAGGGCTGGTTATTATTGGGCCCAAGATTTTCAATGATTGTTATGCATGGATCAAAAGGTGCAAGAATTGTGCATTTTTCACAGGTAAAGAGAGGCTAGGCTACTCTCCCATTGCATCCAATTTTAGTTGACCAGCCATTCATGGAATGGGGTTTAGACTTCATTGGAGTTATTAATCCCAATTCGAGCCAAGGGCACAAGTGTATTTTAACAGCCACAGATTACTTCCACCAAATGGACTGAAGCAGTAGCACTCAAGGAATCAAATGAGTCTATCATCTTAGACTTCTATGAGGGGATAGTAGCCAGATTTGGCATACTTACTACAAATAATCTCATATAATGCATTAGCATTCATTGGATCCAAGGTGACTGAGTGGGCTGTCAAGAACAGGATCTACCTAAGTACTTCATCAAACTACTACCCTCAGGGTAATGGCCAGGTTGAATCTACAAACAAGAACTTGTTGAGGATCATTAGGAGGACTCTTGATGAGAATCAGAGGTCTTGGCATACCAAACTGAAATCAGCCTTATGGGCTGATAGGATAACTCCCAAGAGATCCATAGGTAACTCTCCATTTAGGCTTGTTTATGGAAGAGAGGCAATCTTGCCCATGTCACTTGAGTTGCCAACATTGGAACTCATGAAGCAGTTAGAGTTGCTAGAGTTTGGGCCCATGGAGGTGAGATATGCAGAGTTGATGGAGCTCCAAGAGATCAGAGATCAGGCATCCCAGGCAATGGAGAAGGATCAAGCTTTGATCAAGAAGACCTTTGATAGGAAGGCCAAGAGTAGATCTTTCCAAGTTAGAGATCTAGTGTTGAAATGGGATGCAAATAGAGCAAAACTGGGAAGGCATTCAAAATTTGATGCCATTTGGAGTGGCCCATACATGGTCACAAAGTGTAAGGACAATAATGCCTTCCAATTGTCTTCATTAGATGGCAAAGAACTGCAGATTCCAGTCAATGGAATCTATCTAAAGAATTACTACTAAAGGGAAATTCTCCACCTTGTAAATATTAGCTTAGGTTTTCATTCCTCCAAGTGCTTGTGAACATTGTTTTGTTGTAGGTTTTTTTTGCTTTCCCTAAGTGCTTTGGCACATGCTTGCTGTCCCTGGAGATGTTTTTGCAGCTCTTGCTTCCATTGGGTGATATTCCATCTTCCTCCTTGCAACATTCTAAGTCAGTTGGGGTTCTGAACAGACAACTCATGACTCAATGCCCAATGGATGCTTCAGGTAACTGGTAACTTCATCCAGTAGGTAGATGACCCCCGCTGAGTCGCCAAAATTGTTAGCCAAAATTCACCCCTCAAGGTAATTTTGATAACATGCATCAAATTATTCAGTCCCGAGCAAGTAAGATTGATTTGAGGCCCAAAATCATGTTTTTTGGGGTCCCCTCGGCCTTTTTCTAACTCTCCCATCCAAGAAGAAATCCCAACGAGTTAGAAAAAATGGAAAAAATGCAAAAAAAAAGGTTACAGGACTGTTTTAAAGCATTTCAGGTCTGAAGGGTTCGGGTTGTACTGAGGTTCGTTGTACCAAGCTTGAAGCTGAAATGGCCAAAAGCAAGGAAAATCACCTAAGTCTTTTGTTTCGCGTGGTTTGGGACAGCCGGGAAAAAAGTATGCATGGGACATGAATCAGCCAGTTTGCCAAAAGACAATCCATTTTGGGCAGTTCAGAGATATTCGTCTGGGATAGCTGGGACAAAAGTACGCGTGGGACGCGAATCGGCCAGTTTGCTGAAAGACAGTCCATTTCGGGCAATCCAGAGATATTCATCTAGGAAAGCCAGGAAAAAAGTATGCGTGGGACGTGAATCGAACGGTTTGCTGAAAGACAGTCCATTTCAGGAAGTTCAAAGATATTCGTCTGGGACAACCGGGACAAAAGTACGCGTGAGATGCAAAAAAGTGAAAAAGCCTTAAGTAGGGACAAGGAAGCCCGAATCGGCCGATGTGAGAGAATGTGTCCCAGGAAGTGGCATGGAAAAGAGAAGGACTTAGAAAATTTTCCAAGTTTTGGTCAAAGTTTCCAAAGGTAAAAAATTTTCCCGCGGGCCCGTCAATGAATCAAATCTCACCACGTGTCTTCACCATCGACCCAGCAGAGAGAGGAAAAAATTAGAATTTTTGGCAAAATGTTTTGCCGAAAGTCCAAAGGGCGAGTTTTGGCCCACTGCCCCCGCCACTGAATGGAATCTTGCCATGTGTCATCCAAGTGGCAGAGCACGGGGAAAATTTGAAAATTTTTCCAAAGACCAAATGGGTAAAAAATTCAAACTTTTTTCCTGCTGATCCGCTTTGGGCCTGTTTTTGCCCTAAATCTTCAAATAGCCATAACTTTCGATCTAGAGCTTGGATTTTCACGTTATTCATATCAATGGAAAGCTGGTGAAATTCTCTACATGATTCCAAGGGTCAATTTTGCATTTTGGTTTAGTTTGGAGAGAGAAAATCAAGAAACGTCTGTGGCACGTGGTAATGGCCAGAAATGATAGTTTCAACAACCAGTTTTAATGCCAAAATGGGTCGCATTCTTCTCCAGCATGGCAAAAAAATGTCAAGGTATGGGTCTATAAGGATTCCCATGCTGTTTTAATGCATCTTCATTCAATGAGGAATGGCTCCCACGTTTTTTACACGTTTTCTCTCTCATGGGCTCGATCCATGCATTGTAAAAAGCTAGATTTTGGCTCATTTTTTAGGGGGAACATTTTTTTTGGATAGCAAGCTTCTTCTTTCACCTTCAACAAGTGATTTTTGATGTTTCTACCTCTTTGATGTTGCAAATGCAAGGATTTTGACAGTGAAAGTAGCAGTGCAGACTCTGGGATCAGTTTTTCAGTCCTTATTGATTGTATTGTCTTGCTTCATTTCAGACCTCTAATTACATCTTATCAGCCTATGTATGATGTTTCATGTTGCATTTCATGAAATTGTGTCAATTTACATGAACAAGAAGTGTTCACCACCCTCCTTTTATGGTGTATCACCCGCTTTATGTAGGCTTTCATTTCATGCATTCTCTCTCCCTGGTTCCTTGGAATTTAGATTAGAATAGTCAGTTTCCCCTGCATTAGAGTAGATTGTGGCAGGTAGTTTAGGAGCAAGAACCAGCTTTCTCTGGAGGTCTATCTCAAGTAGCAAGTCCCACAACTTAGAGATAGTACCCATATTATCCAATCACACCGTGAGTTCAAATACATGCACTTGTATAAACCATAGAAGGGTGCTGTGATTCATTGATAACAAGGACATTATAGGAAAAAGTTGTGTTAAAGGAACATCTTAACATTATGGGGAATTTTGGGATCATTTCAGAGTGTTTTCCCCATTTCGGGTCTTAGCAGTTAATGAGTTTTCTCGTAGTGTTAAGCTTGGCCTCCGTGGACCCACTTTCCACTAAGGATTGCGAGAAATCCATTAAAATTAAGAAATCATGTTTAAAACATCCTATAATGCTCCCATTATCTCCTCAATTTCAATAAAACATAATGAAGTAACAACTCAGAGAAAAGATGAATTCAGTGAGCTAAAAACAACTCATTGAGTAATTTGATGAGCTACTCAGGTGATTTGACCTAATAAGTAACAAGTTAGTGTTTAATGGACCGAGAATTAACTCACCAAGTTAATATGATGAAAATCGGCATGGGATCTCAAGAGGTTGGAGAGTAAGATCACAAGCGTAAATAAATCGATCGACATTAAAAATTCTTGGTAAGGTGGACACCTCAATTTGAACTAGGAAGAGTGGCTCATGTTACCAGGGAGAAAAGCATCACAAATAAGCATAAGTGAACCGAGGAGTTTCAATGAAACCATGTTATAGCCTCATCCGGTTAGAAACACCAAACCAGGTGAATTGGTAAGGAGCTCATGCTCGAGCTCAACACCAAGATGAAGGATGGCTCATAAGATCCAAATATCCAATGAATATCCCAATCATTTAGATTGGGATTCACCAGGTGAGAACTCGCTTGAACATGGAAAGATCGAGGGATCCGTCAAGTTCAACTTTAGGATGAAACTTGGGAATTTCATCGATCACAACATGGGCTGCATGGGATAGCTCATTGAAGGAACTTAGTGATCCTTAAGGAGAAATCAAGATGACTCGACATTAAAGTGTAATGGTGAGCTCACAAGATGAGTTATTATATTATCTCGGGAAATATTTAGGATGGCTCAGTTGTCCAAGATGGTCACTACTCGTAGGTAGAGCTAGTGGAAAACTCGGTGCCGAGGTGAGTCAAGTTAAAGAGCTCACTTGATTGAGCATGAGGAAGGGGAGGTCCTAAGTCAAGACTGATGGAGCACGGATCAAGGTGAGCCATGATCATACCAAATTGGATATTTCGAAGGGTCACGCCATGAGACAATGAAAATTCCACTCAAAGGAGCTCATATGAGCTAGGTTGAAAATGACGAGCATCTTGGTCGATGTAAGGAATCAAATCACATTACCAGGGTGGGGGGTTTAGAATATTCTTGCTCCATTTCCGATTAGGTGGGAAAGGGTGATTGCTAATCTCACACTTAGACATGGAATGGGAAATTCAGGAAACTTTGGGTCCATAGCCCGGTCGAGTTGGAAAAATGGTACCAAAATCCCGCACTCCTATCTTCAAAGTGGAAATTTAGGAGAGTATTTCCATGCGGGGGATGTTGAAATGAAAACATAACAAAAGTTTTCTATGTAGAGGAGGAGTCTGAGTTGGCAGCCAAGTTATCAGGTGAGTCACTGGGTGATTTAGAGCACATTGGAGTGAGTCATGAGAGAGCCAAATATGATCGATGATAGGAGAGGAGGTACATCAACATCAACGTAACTAACATAATGAATGATCGAGTTGGTCGCTGAGTGTATAGGGTGATGGTTAGCTTTTGAGTTAAATGTGAGTAAAATTTGTATTATGGAGAATTCATCACCATCATTACAGAAGATAGGAATGAGGCATTTGAGGCTTATCGTGTGCTTGTGTGAGAAAGAAATAATGAAATCTTGACTCATTTGGAGTGATGAGCTCATAAGAAAATTTAAACGGCTGAGACATGTTTGTCAGGCTGTGAGGAAAACAGATCATTGAGTGATGGAGATCTCATCAGTGAGCATGGCATGAGGTGGTCTATTCAAGATCAAACTCATAGAAAAAAATGTAAAAAGAGCTCACAGTAAGTTGAGCGTTCGACATCGAGATCTGAGTGAAGAGGTGAGATGTTCGTAATGGCTTGGTGGAACATATAAGAACTTGGAAACCATCACATGAGTCAAGGAGAGATCATGTCATAGAGCTCACATGAAATATTAGAATAATTGAGTTGAGACATTCATCGAGCAGAGGTCAGAGAGAGCTTGCATGGAGGATAAGTTGACAGATTTGTGAGGAAGAACCGAGTTGGTGAGTAGCTCGAACTGAGCTCGTTAGGTGTTGTGTGACTCGGTTCACAGGTTCATAGGAACCAGGGAGAAATGTTAGGTTCACTTGACTAAGCTGGTTGTTAGGCTCACCATGCATGAGATTCTTGCAAAATGGGATTTGGTTTGATATGAGTGGCAACCAACTCGATGTTGGCTCGGTGGTCATATAGAGGAAATGAACTCAGTGGAAAAGAACATTGAACTCATTAGAGTAAAGATCTTCATCAACTCTTCGGGTTTCCCTACCTCACAAATTATTTTCTAAAATTGAATGTCTCAAGATCAGTTTGATGAGATTAATCATGGTGGATACGGGTGATTTGTGGTGATGTGGAGGAGCTTGATTGACAAGGTCATGAAATCTTGGTTGGAGCTCGGTGTAAAGATGAAATAACTAGTTGATGGTGTCTCGGTTCGATAGGTGGAGCTTTTCATAGAGCTCGATGGATGGATATCTATTTGGATCAATAGCTTTGGGTGAGTCAAGGCCCGGTCAAGTGATATGTAGCTCAATGTGATAAAATATGAGCTCGAGAAAGATTGGTTAAATATTTAGGGATGAGTCGATTGGGTCTAGCTAGTTCAAGGCATCAAACAAAATATCTCAATGCAGAAGAGGATTTCATCGAGTCAAGAATCCTATGTCTTGAAAGAACTCATCTGTATATGCAAATATCTTGTGTCATAAGAACTTGACCCATTCGTTGGGATTCATAGCTCGGTCACTGCAGTGGAGAACCAGCTCGGTGAAGAAGGAACAGTTGCTGCGGAAAGCCATTAAACATGAAGCTCGACTTTCAATACACATGAGGGTGCTCAATACCAAGTGAGCTCATGAAAATTCAGCAGAGAGCTTGATCCAAAGTGAGCTTATTTGCGGTGAAGGGTGGAGTAGTATGATCCCAAATCAGTGAGTTGGCTTGACAATCCAACCACCAAGTTGGGTTATTTTTGACCATTTTTCATTTATCCCCTCCTCAAGTCAAACCATTCAAAAGGGGGTCCCACCATTATTTTTTTGATTAAATTAATATTTTTATTTTAAATATTTTATTAATAATATTTATTATTATTATTTAAATATTTTATTTAAATATTTTTTTGATTAATTGAGGATTAAGTCAATAACATTAATGGCACATGATGGAAGCTTCTCAAACTGGTTCAACCAAATGTAATAAATACATCATGTACCTTCAATTTAGGAAGGGATTTTATGAGTTCTTCTCTCTCTCTCTCTTGCATAACTTCTTCTATAAATGTAATTTGGAAGCTCATTCCAATAGGCTGGAAAAGTTAGACTTATGATACAAGTGTATATTTTCTGAGAATCCTTCTTCTGCAAGTTATTCTTATATGTTGAGAGAATTTTCAAACTTCCTTTCAATACTGTAATGGAAACTATTTCCTCTTCTGAATGTATGATGCATTGTGCATGTTGTTGGAGTAATCAAAGTGTGTGTTTTGTGACTAATCTTGGTCCTTTCATCCTTCTATACTTCTTTATGTCTTTCTCATTCTTGTAGGTACACTATGCAAGTTTAAGTTTGTATTGTAGGTTCTTGGAGTTCTGTGCTTATCAAGTGGTGGAGTATTTGCATGTGCTTAAGTTGTGGTGTTTGTTCACCCTTCTCAAGTTCATCCTTCTTCATTGGAAGACTGATAGATCATTTTTATGAACAATTTTAACAAATGGAACACATGCTTCCTAGTATGTGGTATTTTGTTACCCTCTCTTAGTTACAATAGGTGAAGTTGTCTTGTGGTGCACACAACCCTATTCAAGTTAACCCTTACTCAGTCTAGCAACACCCTTTATTTAGTGCATCACCATCCATAGTATAGTTTCAATTCTTACAAATCTCTTTCCCTAAAACCCATGAAAGTGTTAGCATAGGTCTAGATAACCATTTTATTACACTAGGAGTAGTACATCACTTACTTTAGGAAGAGGAAGTTGGCCTTCTTCATAGGTTCACCTCAATCCAAAGTCCCACAGCTTGAAATGTGATCCCATGTTTCCTAGTCACACCAAATGTCCTGTTCACATTCTAGCCATTCAAAGGGTGCAGTGATTAGGTGAAAACATGTAGCTAAGCTACAATTTTTACATTATCCCAAGGGAACCTATCTGCAAGGAATTCCACTAGCGATCAAGATCTTAATGGTAAACCTTAATTTGGAAGAGAAGTTGATGGATAGCTAAACCCCACCATGCGTGAGGGAAGGATCAGGTGTGTTGAATGATCACAGACCTAGCGGAAAAGAGGAAAAGAGAAAAAAGGTGGATTAAGTTCAATGAGGTGCGTGAGAGGGATTTAGAGAAGTAGTGCAAAGTTACAGAATGGATGACTTTGTGGAGAGAGATGGCTCATGAAGGATTTGGAGTTCTCGTAGAGAACATGGAGCTAAAACATTTATAACTCCCCCATTTGGGAAAGCATGATAAGGAACCCTCATCAGCCTCTTATGAGAGTGTGCCAACAGAGACAACTTGGGTCATGGGTGCACATCTGAATCTACCTAACAACTTAGCACTTGCGCTTATTTTTCTAGTTTCCAGTACAACCTATAGTCAGCAATCTATTTTGAACAATATAGTAGAAAGAGGTAAAGTTGACTTATTAGCAAGTTTAGGAGTAAATCAAATAACAAGTAAATTTATGGCTTAGTAGACTTCTTCCCTATTATTTAGAGGACCGGTTGGAGGAACCTTCTTAGGTGTTTCATCGGCATAAAACACAGGTGTGGAGAACTTTGGACTCACATCGGGGAGTAGCACAACTTCACACACTATAGGAGTTCAATTTACCACCACCATTGAGAAACAAGGTAGTGCATACTTTGGTTCAATTCCTATTATAGGTGGAGGATTAAATGGAACATGTGGTTCAAGGTCTGGAGGATCTGGTGGATTTGGATGTAGAGGAAATGAAATATGTTCTGGATCTGGAGGGCATGGTCCTCATTAGCCCCATAATATTTACATGGAGATGTCACTTCATCTTCCAAATTATAGGTGAATAGAAGATGATGTTGAGCATGTGCATATGTGTGAGATACTATGGCACACGAAGGGAATTACAACTTCTGCGCATAAGGAAAGTTAGTTTGCAACTATGTTACATGGGCGTGTGCATAACGGGTACAATAATTTTGACCCTAATCTGATTTGTGTGGATTATATGACGCTTTGATATGATTTCATTAAATAATTCTATATCCTTGAGTTCGAGCAGAAAATTATAAGATAACTCAAGGATATCAAGCAGGGTAGTAATGAGAGTGTCCGGGAATATGATGTTTGTTTCAAAACACTCTTTTCTAAATTATCTTATGATATCCATGCAATTCCGCATGCATAGTGGTTCGTTGGAGACCTAATCATGTCTTTTAGGAGGGTTCTCTCACATAAGACATATACAAACCCGCATGAGGCACTTCAAGAAACTTTGCACGCTGAGACAATTGGGAGTATAAACACTAGAGTGAGCACATTCTTGGAAGCTCAAATTGTAACAATGACAAAGTAGCTGGAAAAATTATCAGCCAATACAATGCATAAGACACGCACTGGAATTTGGTGCATAGATTGTGAAGTGGAGGGTCATACTAAGGATAGTGTTCCTCGTAAATCAGTGCTCTCCTTACTATTGGATTATGAGATATGTCATTTAGACCATGATGTAAGTCGTTCTCCATTATTACAACACGTGATAAGGAATAACGTTTCTTTATACTGTAATATTTTCCAGTCCACAACTCATAATACTGAAGATTGTAGGTTGATTGATCAGATCCATGATGCCATTGATATTGGTGTACAAAAAACGGGAGTTTTAAATAAATCTAAGTATAAAATTGAGCAACATGATCATGATCAAACTCAAGGGTTCTATGATCAAAATGAAGGGTTCTTTGAGGGAGGCCATGGTAGAGGTCTGTCATCAACAATCTGGCACTATGATAATTCTTCACCGGGAACTCCTCATGCTATGATTATTTACTAATGCACAGCCTTTAGTTTGGTGGATGTAATCTGGAAACAAAACAACAACATAACACAAGAATACCATTGACTATTATAAGACGGAATGATGACAAATCTGAAATATCAAAGTAAATTATAATATTAACATGAAACTGTTACAATCTCACCCATGAGGTAATTCAAGTGTTATTGACTTCACTTTCCTTTCACCAAGACTATGGGAGAAACTTTACAATTACACCTCTTAATGGCTTCTTCAACACACCTTTAAACTGATGGCTTCCTTCGCACACTTCCTACAATATTTCTCACTACTTCCTTCTATGCTAAATGAGGGGGGTGGCCTCTCTATTTATAGAACTTCCAGGCTTATCCATCTTATCTCTAAGATAGGATAAGAAATCCACTCTGACGAATCATATTCCATACCTTAACTCTTATCTGTACATGTAAGCTTATCTTTTAAGATAAGATAAACCTTATCATTTTACATGGGTTCCACATTTTTAGACTTTTTACAAATAAAATACACAAAATATTTATGACCTCACTCCTTGTCCTTATTACCAATATAATATTTCTAATTCCTAATCATGTAGACCCTACTTCTCTAATTACCCAAACTTTGACATTTTAACATTACCGGACCACTTACGACAAATATTTACTTTTTACAACATTCCTATTGTACTTTGACTGTTACCGTACTCCACATTATTGGCGGCACCGTACTGACGGCGCCGTTATCTTCTATCAGATGCTACTACTAATTATACTTAACAACATCCTATTCCTAATACATACATTAATGAAATAGAAATTACGGAGGAAAATTTTAGTGTCGACATCTTCCCCCTTCCTAGCTTCTACTCCGTCCTCGGAGTAGACTCTTCTGGTGCTTGGAAAATCTTCAACTTGTCATGGTTGACCCATTTCGTAATGGGAGTGCCATCCAATTCCTCCAGTCGGTACGTACCATTTTCATGCACAACTGCTATTTTGTAGGGCCCCATCCATTTTGGAAGAAATTTTCTCTGTCTTCTTTTTTTGTATCTGGAATCATATACTAGAACCAAGTCATTCACATGAAATGGAGACCACCGGATCTTTTGATCAAAGTATTCCTTCTGCTTCATTTTCTTCTTATGGCTTGTATCCTTAGCTATTTCTCTCATTTCCTCTAGCAAATGAAGATGTACCAACCTTTCTTTTACTGAATCACTTTCATCCATCCTTTCATTTTTCATAACTCTCACCGTGGGAATATCAAACTCAATAGGAAGAACTGGATCAATGCCATAGGCCAACTGAAATGGGGAGTATCCTGTTGCTGACTTTGATGTTGCCCTATATGCCCACAATGCTGCATGAATCCTTTTATCCCATTTATGTACCTGTAAGGCTGCATCTTTTGCTAGAATTTGACACAACACAAAATTTGTTCGTTCCACCTGTCCATTTGTGCTTGGCTTGTATGTTGTTGCCTTCCTATGCTTAATAGTAAACTTATTGACTAGGGCTTCTACCACCTCATTAATGAAGTGGCTTCCTTGATCTGTTACAACTAGAAATTTTTACCCTAGCAAGTAATTTCTAAACTTCTTTACAATGCAAATACATGATAGCCAGAGCCTCTTTTTCAGTTACAGTATAATTTACCTCAGCACTGCTCATTTGTCTGCTCCCAAAGTAAATTATGATGTTCATTCCCAGTTTTCATCCTTTTGGCTCAAAGTACTTCCTAGTGCTAGGCTCTGAGGCATCAGTGTACACAATGAATGGCTTCTCCAATGCTGGATTCTTCAAAACAGGTGAAGACACCAGGGCTTCCTTCAGTTGTCCAAAAGCTTCATGCGCCTTATTTCCTGGTTCATAAGTAACATCCTTCTTCAAGAACTGGGTTAGTGGCTGTGCAATCTTTGAGAAATTCTTGATGAACCTTCTATAGTAACCCACATGGCCTAAAAATGATCTCAACTTACTTCTATTCATAGGAAATGGTAAATCTTTGATTTTTGAAACTTTATCAGGATCAGTACCAATACCATCTCTGGATACAACATGCCCTAATAAAACACCTTTAGAACATCCAAAGACACACTTTGTAGGGTTTAGTGAGGCTTGTGCTTCATCTAACCTTTGAAATGTTGTCTCCATCTAGTGCAGGTGGTCCAACTTGCTCCCATAGATGCAAAAATCATCCAGAAATACTCTGATGAAGGTCCCAATGTAGGGTTCGAACACCCTATTCATCAAACGTTGGAATGTTGCTGGAGCATTACACAACCCAAAAGGCATAACTCTATAAGCAAACGTTCCCCAAGGAGTGGTGAACGTGGTCTTCAGCTGATCTTTCTCTGCTATACGAACTTGGTTGTAGCTGCTATATCCATCAGCAAAACTATAGCACTCCTGGCCAGCTACTTCGTCCAAGATCTGATCTGAAAATGGAAGAGGGTAATGATCCTTCTTTGTTGCTTTATTGAGCTTCCTGTAATCAACACAAATGTGTAGCTTCCCATTCTTTTTTATTGAGATCACAATGGGAGAAACCCATTCTGAATTCTCCACAGCAAATATGAATCCTGCATCAAGCAACTTATCTATTTCTTCTTTTACAGTCTTGGAAAAATTAGGATTCATTCTATATGGCATTTGCTTTATGGGCTTAGCACCATCTACCAGCTCAATAGAATGTTCTACCCAACTTACTTGACGGAGTTCCTTGTAATCAAAAGTGAATAGGTGTATGTACCTTTGAAAGAGCTGGAGGTAGGATTCCTTCTCACTCTCCATCACAGCATCACCAATCTTTATTTGTTGGAGACGATCATCAACTTCTTCTTCAGATAATTTTATGGGGTCATGAGTTGGTGTGACTGGAAGGATATCCATGACTGAAACATCAACCTCACTTTCTTCATCTTCAGTGTCCACTTCACTGGTACTAGAGTAATCATAGGATGTCCAATCATCAATTTCATCACTTGAATCCACAGGTTCTGCCTTATGATGTCGAGGGATCACGTTTATCTTCACCCTCTCTCTACCATGTCCAAGTGTCATGAAACCTTCATTCCAGTAGTTTCTTGCATGAACTCTCCTTAGCCATGGTCTTCCTAGCAGCATTGGGTACGCAACATTACCATTTTTCATCTCCTGAAAGTCTACCACACATACAACACCCATAACAGATATTGCCACATTTGAAACTACACCTTCTGGTTTAGTTTTTCCTTTATTTAATGACCTTAACATAAGTGTTGAAGGGCGATCAATTTTTAAACCCAACATATTCATTACAGACTCGGTCATTACATTAACTGCAGCACCTCCATCAACTAAGACATCATGAATTGAAATACCATTACATAATACCTCAGCTTGTGGAGCATAGGGATCTGCCTCTGCCTCCAAAACAGGGACCTCAACCTCCTTCCTTCTTCGAGCATTGAGTCCACCTCGCAACTCCCGCCTCTTCTCAGAAAGACATAGCCAAGAGTTGACCATATGTAATATTTGCAGGCCTTTTGGACAGATCTTCTAAGATGGAGTATGGTCCTTGCCCCTGTGAAATCAGAAAATCCTGCACACCCAACTTTCTTCTCCTATGTTTCTTACTAGTTTAATTCTTTCATCTTCTTAGGATCATTTCCATCTTGATTATCTTTTTCTTTCTTTCTTTTTGTTACAAACACATCTACTTCATTATTTCTGCTCTTATCTACTACATCAAAAGAATTCACAGGTGCTTTTCCTTTATCATTATCTCCTTTACCAGATGTAGAAGCTCTATCTGGACAATTATACTTATAATGACCCTTTTTATAACAACCATAACATACAACTTCAGAAATATTTCTTTTTGGACCTCTATCTCCTCCCTGAGAACTAAATTCCTTTCCTTGAAGAAGATTAATAGTTAACTGACCCATCTTTTTGAGCAGATCTTCATACTCAGTAGATGTACTAGGAGAAATATTTGTGCTCACCGGGAGTGGTTGTGGATTCTGGACCAAAGGTGCTGGTGTAGGCTCTACTTTAGCAACAATTTCTTTGGGCTCCTCTTCCATGCTTTCTTCTTGCCTTCTTGTAATCTCCTTTGCTTGTTCAATGGTAGCTGGGTGGTCATACTTCACTCGTTGTTCTAATATCTGGCTTCATCCCAAGAATGAAGTGCTTACAGAGGAGATTATCCATGCCATTCATCAACCCATCTACTAATCCTTCCTTCCGGATCTGGGCATCGAGCTTCCTCCTTAGCTCTAGAACACGAGCATGATAATCCCTTATCTTCTCCTTCTCTCCTTGGGATAGCTTTGTGATCTCGATCATGAGATCTGCATATTTCTGTTGTTCACCAAATTCTTCAAGAAAACTTTCAGTTAATAAATCCCATGAATTTTTCACATTATCACCTAGTGTTTCAAACCACCTAAGTGCTGAACCATCCAAAAAGGTAGGAAAAAATTCAGTCCATTGTTCCCTTCTTATAAGGCCATTACAAATACAAGATCGCTTAAACTCTTGAATGAAAGAAGAAGCATCTTCATTAGATTGAGCTGAAAAAATAGGAATCTTTCCCATTTTCAAAAG
Source organism: Taxus chinensis (assembly GCA_019776745.2). Lineage (NCBI taxonomy): Eukaryota > Viridiplantae > Streptophyta > Pinopsida > Cupressales > Taxaceae > Taxus > Taxus chinensis. The sequence continues at coordinate 622,214,638 of CM034153.1, read as the reverse complement.
TAACCACCGTGAAATACCAACCCACAAGTACAATCAACAAGACTTATGTGCACAAATAATTAGAATCACTATACTAGAAAGTGACTTTACACCTTTCTACAGTAAAATAGAAATGACCACGGTAAACTATGGTAAAACTTGACTTACTGTGGTAAAAACTGACTTTACTGTGGTAAACACTATTCACGGTAAAAAGTGAAGTTACTGCGGTAAATACTATTCATGGTAAAAAGTGACTTTACTGTGATAAATACTATTCACAGCAAAAATGACTTTACCATGGTAACTACTATTCATGGAAAAAATGACTTTACCATGGTAACTACTATGCACAGTAAAAACAAGGTTACCCTCTAATTGATTTTTGACTAAGTGGGAATATCTCTCCAGAAAATCCACCAACGAGGAATGGTCCTGGCAACGGAACCAAAATGTCATCACCAATCCGGCACTATGATAATTCTTCACCGAGAACTCCTCGTGCTATGATTATTTACTAATGCACAGCCTTTAGTTTGGTGGATGTAATCTGGAAACAAAACAACAACATAACACAAGAATACCATCGACTATGATAAGACGAAATGATGACAAATCTGAAATATCAAAATAAATTATAATATTAACATGAAACTTTTACAATCTCACCCATGAGGTACTTCAAGTGTTATTGAATTCACTTGCCTTTCACCAAGACTATGGGAGAAACTTTACAATTACACCTCTTAATGGCTTCTTCAACACACCTTTAAACTGGTGGCTTCCTTTGCACACTTCCTACAATATTTCTCACTACCTCCTTCTATGCTAAATGAGGGGGGTAGCCTCTCTATTTATAGAACTTCTAGGCTTATCCATCTTATCTCTAAGATAGGATAAGAAATCCACTCTGACGAATCATATTCCATACCTTAACTCTTATCTGTACATGTAAGCTTATCTTCTAAGATAAGATAAACCTTATCATTTTACATGGGTTCCACATTTTTAGACTTTTTACAAATAAAATATACAAAATATTTAGGACCTCATTCCTTGTCCTTATTACCAATATAATATTTCTAATTCCTAATCACGTAGACCCTACTTCTCTAACCTTACCCACAACTCTCTCCCAAATCAACATTACTCAGACTCAACTTACGACTAAAATAAGCTACGTGAGTTGTTTCTCACAACTTCATAATAAACTATATGTATTAATATGACTGTTACCTTAATACAATTCATTATTGGCGGCACCATATTGACAACATCGTTAATAACATCAATCAGACGTTACAAACTAATATATTCATAACATTCACTCCCCTATTGTTAATACATTATTAATTCCTAACATAAAATTCAGGAGAGAGTTGTTATTTGTGTAGAGCTTTCACAAATATAAAATTTAATCAGACATAAATAACACCGTAATAATTTTCTTTATTTTGAACATGTTATACGTGTGGATAATCCTTACCATTAGAGGGATGAATGTTACATATGAACATTAGGATTGTTTTATTCCTATGTATGAAGGAGATAATAACCAATCTAACAATCACTCCAGCAATTATCTCAACCTTCCAGCAAGATCTCTCCCAAATCACAACTCAGGGTGCAAGCATACTCTAAAATACAATGCTACCGTGTAAAACCAATGTTTGCTCACAACTTCATAACCGGGTCCTATATTATTACCTATGAGTTGTCTTAATACAACTCATTATTAATAATATGTACAACATTAGATAAATGTTGCATAAACAATCCTACCATTACGTAAGGAGGTGGTTCAACCAAGCTGGATACCCATACCCTGGATGTTTAAATGAGTTCTTTGAGCTAGTTTGGAGCATGGAGTGAATTTGTTTTCAGAAGCAATTTGTAGGTTTTTCTATATTGTTTAAAGGAACAGTTATTTATTTTGGGACAAATGTAGGCAACTGACACTGTCTCTAGCTAGATGTGCAGGGTCTTGTAACTTGCATTTTGCAAGATGTTGCATCAAGAGAACTTTATGTTTCAAAACTAGGGAGTTGAAGTTTAAATGGAACTTCATATCCGTGTTGTTGTGTAGTTGGAAAGATTCCTTGAAAACCTTATGAATTTTTTGTATTATGTTGTTTAAGATCCCTATCCATATCTTGGATTGATGAAAAAGGATTTTTCACCTTGATTTCAAATGTGGATGGATAAGCCATTGTAATAATTATTTTAATTCTCTCTCTCGTGAAAGTGAATGTCCTTACATTGAAAATGAAAGTGAAAGAATTTAGTTGGGCAGACCTCCATAAAAAAAATCTTCCAGTGTGTTTTATATAGTAAGTCTGGAATGAATTGGTTTTCATGCCAATTGGAGCATTAACAGAATCTGATCCATTAGTAATATCTTCAAGGAGCTATCGTTCACTGGGAGAATTTGAGGCTTAGTGCTTAACATAAGCATGTCCTTTCTTCTTCATCCCTCCTCTGAGAGAACTTAATGTCATCACTCTTACCTGTTATGACTTAATTTACCTTCTTTGTCATCTTTTTCTTTCCTTGAAAATGGATTTATCAGTTCTCTTTCAACAATCAAGAATGGGCTTGTTCTCTTCCTTTCATCTATACTTCATAATGCACCTTTTAGTGGATCCCTTGACTGTTGAAGAAGACCTGAACAGACCTTATGTTTCACATCTTTTTTTCCAAGGACCTCATAAGCACTCCTCCTTCCTTCATGAATGTTAAGGACCTAGTTCACTGGTCTTCTCAACAAATTCCTTTAATCCAAACTACCAGTGTTTCCTCTTTTCATTGGGCTACATGTTGATCTTATCAAATGGTTGGGAACGAGGTAAGACATGTTATTTGCCAACCTTCATTAGAAAACCACGTTGGGTCAGGTGGTCTAGGCATTGTACACTACTACTCCCGGTCATACTATTGAAGGATCTAATCAATAATAGTATTACACTGTGATCCATAGGCAGTACATCACATGGAAGGACTCAGTCTTTATAGACTACTAATTTGAAAGTGGATACCATACATTGTTGATTAACAAGAATGCTTGGTGGATCTTTCATGAACCCATGCTACTCATATAATGGTGTAGAAGTGAGACTATCCTTCTCTATCAGCCCGGTTTACTCAACCATTAATGCACTCTAAAACAATGTCATTTGTGAATACCATTATCAATAATGACATGTGTCAACACTTATGTTTTGTAGTATGAGAGACTTTGGTCCAGAGGGGTAGGAAGCTTTACCACCTTCCTTGTAGATGAGGATCATACGCACGCTTTGGTAATGTTGTATGCGGAAGTACTTTTCTTACCAAAAACTGGAAATCTGGCAAGACTTGAATATATCAATCATCCTGACTATTGAGATACACCTCCACTATACCTATAGTGAAAGAGGCATTACAAGTCTATTAAGTGCTTGACTATGGGATATAGTGACCCTAGGATTAGGAATCTCATGCTCCATACTCCTTTGGTGAGTTAGACCCATCAGAATCATCTATCTTTCCTATGACTCCTTCCTGAGATCAAATGTCATAACTCCCCTGTAGGGATGGCTTCTCTACATTTTCCAGGACTAAGGAACCATCAACTTTACTGGTGGATGATCAAGAAGTATAAAATTTGGACACTTTCTATCAATCTCAAATGCTATGCATGATGTCTCTGCAATATATCTATTGCGTAATCAGAGAAGGTACGTAGCTCTACCATGACCACTTATTAAGTTCAAGGGAGTGATACTAGTTTTCATAATATTCTTGAACCTAAGAAGGCCATACTCAGAGATTAATCATGCATGACTCTGAAGTGGCTCAGACACATTGAGAATTACTCATTCAATGGTGCTCTCCATCACCCCTTTCCTAAGGATCTTATCACATGACTTCAAAGGATTCCTTATGACACATTTGTCACACTAGTTCACATTGTTAGCTCTATACCACCAGGTGTACAATCCTTCCATTGTTAGGAAGACACCTTACAAACATGAAATGATTACCTTTCTCTGTTTTATATCTCCATTGTTCTTAAACATCCATCTCCTTATTAACTATCATCCCTCCACATCTGGCATTAATTGCACTTCATACTCTGATTTAGTATACAATCAAAAAACTATGCATTATCCTTGACACACAAGCCTAAACTTGGAAGAATAAGGCCTCTTGTGTAGACTATAGGGACTCAAAAGCTACATAAGTGTCATTGAATCCTTTCCCTAAACTCTTAGGCTTCACTCAGGAAATATTAAAAGGCATTGTAAGGCGTGAAATTTAGACCCTTTGTATAAATGGATACACTAGGTATCATCCAGTAATAATTGTCCTAAAGTTAGCCTTATTAGAAGCTACTAGTTTGTCTCCTCATCCATGTATAAAAGGCCTTAAATTAGCTATTTTGATGCCCTTGTGTATTAAATAATATAGCGATCTGCAGGATACTCATCCCACTATTATCAAATCACTTCCTAGATTGATCTTCTACAGAATACATTACAGGTATACTTAGATGATTGGACCTTGTATGACAAATATTGAAGAAACATTTTGAAAATTTGAGGTTACTGTTCTTCCTAGGTGTAGGACTCTGTAGTAACCATCCACTCAAATCATATCTTGGAGACCTATCTTTAGCATTAAACCTTTCTCCTTTCATTGTTTGTTGTTCCAACTCCTCTATCTGCAAAAAGGGTTTGTCATGAATATCCAAATCCACACAAGTTGCATTTGATCTGAAATTTGGTAGTCTTAGTTGGCAACCCATCAGGGCAGAGTGATTTCTGTGTAATTCTTGGGCCACACAGTTTGGTTGGGTGGAATGGATTTTATACAATTCCCTATGCTAAGATTTTTGAACCCTTGAACAAGTTAGCTACAAAAATATTTACATCAAATTTCTATTTGGCATAATTAAAAAAATTTGGGGTTCAGGATTCCTCCTAATTAGAGGCTTGATTGGGTAAGTGCACCAAGTTAGGGGGCCAAAAGGGGGTCTTAAGTGGATGCATTTTTCTGAAAAAAAAAAAAAAAAAAAAAAAAAAAAAAAAAAACTTCAACTTGTATGAGTTTTTTGAAATAGTTACACTCAAAATTAGAAGATGTTGTAGAAATATGAATCGTAGAATTTTGAGTCTAGTTTCTAAGCTATTAAATTTTATTGAAAACAGATAAGTTTAAGTGGGTCAAATAACTAAAATACCAACAAATTACTCCTATTTTTGTTAAAAAAACATAATAGAGTGACTTTTGTGCCCCAAACCATTTTTTGAGCACCATTTAGTATTTTTGAAAACCCTTTGGTTGAACGATAGCTAGGAGCATCTAGTTTGGGCTCCATTTTTTTTAGATTTTTTTAGTGAATATTTTTTTATTTATGATTTTTCTAGTACAAAAAATTTATGTTTTGAAAAATAACGAAGTTCCGACCGTGCCCCCCTTCCTAAATACCTCAGAAAATATTGAAAAGTAGTTTTTTTTTTTTAATATGTATAGAATTATGCCATGTTGGAGCTTGTACAAAAATTTTAAAATTTTAATCACCCTAAGAAAAAAGATACAACATGAAAGATAGACATATTTACACTTCAAAAAATAACTATAAAAAGGCATAGTTGGAAAATAAATAATATGGAAACCTTATATTAATTAGAAAATTTGAAAAATTATATTTTTAGAACAGAAGAGACTCTGCTCTACATTGTGGTATCATTTTTTTAAAAATGGAACGATTGTTTTATTTTGATTTATCATAGAGGAAGTGGCATTTTTACATTTTCTTGTAAAAAACACGTTGTTTGTTGTGTTTGTGTAGGTCCATGCCTCAGGCTTGGGGATCCAAACTGGATCCCAAGCCTTGAGGCATGGCTTGGAAAAAGAAAAAATATAAAACACATAAAAAAATTTCCTTTTATATATATTGTGGCCCCCCAACGTCCCTTTCATCTCTTTCATGGGAATTCTGTAAACATTATGTTTTGTTTGTAATTTTCTCTACATTCTTGCACAATTTTTTAGTAGTTCATTTTGTCCCCTACCCCACTAGTTGATTTTTTCTAATCATGGGTTATAAACGTTGAGCTAAAGACAAGAGGAAATTAAATAAGACACTAGAGAAATTGGAAGAGAAGAGAATAAAGAAATTGAAGAGAATGCAAAAACTTCAAGCAAGGCAAGGTACATCCGCTATATCAAATGTAGCTAATGTATTAAAAAATGGAGATGAAATACATAATGAAAATGTAGAGAATAATGATTTTGAAATGAATAATGATTTTTAAATGATTAATGATATTGAATTTAATGATAATGTTGGTATGGATGAAGAAATTGATATGAATCTAATTGTTGAACCCTTACCCGAGAATCCAAATGTTAACTCCGAAATTTGTATGAAAACACTGAATGAAGAAAGTAACCTTGTAAACGAATCTTCAGCTCTAAGAACATATCCTTCCATTTTGCGAAGAAAACCAATTCGCTTAATTGAAATTGATGAAAAAATTATGAAACCAACGCCTAACAAAATGTCTAAAAGAAATGCGAGAAGAAAAGCTAGTGGAATTTGGGATAATTACTTTGAGAATTTAAATGACACACAAATATGTTAATTATTTGTTTCATTGATGAAATTAATTAAGATGAGACCTATAATGAAGACCCTGGGGTTAAGAATATCTAATTTTGTTGATCAAAATGTGTCAATTGTTGAAAACATACCTAAAGTATACAAAACTATAGGTGGCAAAAGACACGCCAAAGATAGTAATGCTACACGGCATGCACTTACTAATTGGATAGTAAGTGATAAAATAGTTAATAAACGCTTGATTAGAAAAACAAGGAGTGCTTTGAAGCTAAACAAAAAAACACTAATGAAAGTAATAGAGAGATGTAAACATCTTGAGTTAGTCAATAACATTGACTATTGGGTTTTCTCTAGCAGAATTTGACGAAAAGATAAGAATACATCTGATATTCTAAAAGAATTAATTGTAAAATTTTGGAATGAGAACACAAGGGTGTCACTGAATAGAAGAGATATAGTAAAAGGAAGAATAGGTTCTCGTAATCATGAATTGTGTGCAAAACATTTCTTAGATATGTCTGAAATAGAATTGTTCTCTAAGTTTATGAATGAAAATCCTCAAATTAACATTAGCCAAAGATTCTTTGAAATGATAAAACCCTTTTATGTGACAATCAATCACTCATGTACCACTTGTTGTTGCAGGAATCATGTTGAATTTTCAATGCATTATGATGATTTTTGTAAAATACGCCATGTTTTGCATACTGACATCATGTTGCAGGAGTGTGGAATAAATGTCCCACAAAAATCTTGAAGGGAATTTATTCCGACAATATTTTGTGAAAAATCAACAAGACATTTTTTTTATAACAAAGTATGTTTGGATGGACTGCACAATATATGTGGAGGCTTCCAAATCAAAAAAGTTGTATCCATGAGGAGAGTACATATTCAATAGGAAAATAATTGGTTGATTTCACCAAATATAAATCGGTGGCATATCAATTAAAAGATGGAAAAAATTCTAAGAGGTGTTAGCTTGTTAGAAAATAATTACTTGTATCAGAATATATGGTCAAATTCAGAGAGGAAATTTTTTATGAGTATACAAGGCATACACATAAAGGTCGATGGTTAGATGAAAAATTTGAGTTAAGAAAGGACACATTCCCACTTGGTACTATTGTTTCAATAGTTGAATTTGCACATATAATTACACATTGTATCCACAAATGGATGTTCAGATATTAATATTATAACTCAGTGTAAGTTTCTATTTTTGTGCATATAACACTCATGCATTCTTCTGAAATCACTAAGCAAGATCAAAAAATATTAAGAGAGTATCATTTATACATCAGTGATGATTAGACAAATTCTACATAATATGTACAAGGGTGTTTCCAAGTGTTTTATGTGAACTTTAATGAGAGGAACATTAGTTTCGATTAACATTACATTTGGTCGGACAACTGCATATCACAATTCAAGAATACACAAATTTTTTATTGGCTAAGGAGGATGCACAAAGAAATAAATGTATAACATATCTGGATTTTTATTGTAGGTAGGGCATGAAAAAGGAGAGCATGATGGTGCAGGAGCATGTGTGAAAAGAGAACTTGCAAGAGAAGAGTTAAAGTTCAAGGATGGTGCTAAATTTATAGATGCAAAAAAATATTGTTGATTGGTGTGTCAAGAATATGGGCCATGAATCTCAAGAGAGATCAACAGTTCGATAGATATTTTTGGTTGATAGAGGAACAACATCTAGACAAACTTTGAAGATTGTATGACAGTTACAAGATCAAGTGATATGCACTCATTCCGTAGTTCAGATGCAAATGGTTAGACTATTTATACTAGGTGCATGACATGTTTTTGTATATCATGCATTGATTTTGCGTGGAATGAATGTGAGTCAAAGCAGTGGGTGGATGAATGTAATTATAGACCTCTAATTCCACTCGAAACACATCAAGTTCTACATGAGTATTACAACTTGCAGGATCTTTAGATCAAATGACAACATCACCTGACTTTGACCAAGTCTCTGATCTAGTGTAACAAGGTACATACATATATGTACATGCCATGTTTTAGATTTATAAATTAGTAAATGGAGAACTCTTAATGTATTTTTTAAATTGACTGAATAGTCTTAATTTGTGATACATAGGGCATGTTTTTGTAGTTATTACGATGAAATTTAACGAAGAGGGAACAGACTACTTCTTGTCTCGTTGTGTAGAGGGGAAATTTTTTTGACTTCCACAGTCATTGATGGTGACGACCTTTAGTATCCCGCTAGGTCATTTGTAGTCACTGAAACTTGGCTTTGACGATATCCTATCAAAAAATCAAACATTTGGTTATTTGAAGACTATGAAGTACATCGGAATATACTTCACTATTCACATTTGGTCCTTGCAACAAATATTAAATTGATCAAATATCAAGGTCGGCCATCAAACAAGAATCTATGGAAGGTTCGTGAATCAGATCATGAAGCAATTATTACTACTGTCAAGAATAGATTTGATCCTTGCGGTTTATTGGATTGAATTTGTAAAGGTATTTTCTTCATGAATTTAATTTGAATATTTACTTAAATTATTTTATTTAAATTTTGTATAATTTAAATTTCTATTTAATTGCTTACTTAACATGTTTATGTAGGTTATTGGTGCTAAAAAAGCTTCCAATTTCACGTGGTTAGCACTGTCAGTAGAGAATTTATTATTCTCGAAGCCAAGTGAAGCTAAGAGAAATTAAATATTAGAAAGAAACAACAAACATATAAATTCTTATTTCACCACCTACATTGTAAAAATATCTTATTAAAATTCTCATTTCGCCACCTATATTGTATGAACCACATTTATTATTCAGGTGATTAGCAATGGACAACCTTACACTAAGTCAATCTGAATGGAGATGGAGAAAAGTGCAAGAGGATTTCATAGAGGTCCCCAACATGGAGGTCTCGGATCTAACGAGATGTTTCTAGGTGCCACAAAGTTTGAGAAATCACCCGTCAAAGGTATGGCGTGTTTGGGCCTCAAGACTCTTAAGGGATTATGCACGGACGAGGTAGCCCAAAAGCATGGGGAGCGTAAGGAACCAAAAAAAAGAATCCACTAGCATTCACCTAGCCACCCCGATGAGTTGGTGTAGTTGGTTATGTCCCACAAGCTATCGTTTGTAAAATACAACATCTAGCAACCTTACACTGACTCAGACTACACTATTTTGTGCATTTGTAAACAATAGGAAAGTGAGAGAACCAAATGGATATGGATAAAACCATGATATAAGTTCATAGAGGGCCCCGATGTGGAGGTCTTAGATCTAACGAGACATCCCTAGGTGCCAAAGAGTCCGAGAAATCACCTATCAAAGATATGGCATGTTTTGGCCTCAGGGCTCTTAAGGGACTACGCCCAGACGAGGTATCCTGAAAACACAGGGAGTGTAGGGAACCAAAAAAAATCCTCCACTAGAATTCACCTGGCCACCCCGATGTGTTGGCATAGTTGGTTTGGTCCCACAAGCTACCGTTTGTAAAATACAACATCTAGCAACCTTACATTGACTCAAACTACACTAATTCACGTGTTTGTAAACAATAGGACAGCAAGAGAACCGAATGGAGATGGATAAAACTACGAAAGTATTTCGTAGAGGGTCCTGATGTGGAGGTCTCCGATCTGATGAGACATCTCTAGGTTCCACGGAGTCTAAGAAATCACCTGTCAAAGATATGGCGTGTTTGGGCCTCGGGGCTCTTAAAGGACTACGCCCAGACGAGGTAGCCCGAAAGCATGGGGAGCATAGGGAACTATAAAAATCCTCCACTAGCATTCAATTTGCCACCCCAACGTGTTGGCACTAGTTGGTTCGGTCCCACAAGCTACCGTTTGCAAAATACATCATCTAACAACCTTACACTGACTCAAACTACACTATTTCATGCATTTGCGAACAATAAGATAGTGAGAGAACCGAATGGAGATGGATAAAATGTGATATTATTTCATAGAGGGCCCCAACATGGAGGTCTCAGATCTGACAGAGACATCTCTAGGTGCCATGCAGTCTAAGAAATCACCCGTCGAAGATATGGCATGTTTGGGCCTCAGGGCTCTTAAGGGACTACGCTCGAACGAGGTAGCTCGAAAGCACGGGGAGCGTAGGGAACCAAAAAAATATTCCACTAGTATTCACCTGGCCACCTCGACGTGTTGGCAGAGTTGGTTTGGTCCCACAAGATACCGTTTAGAAAATACAACATCTAGCAGCCTTATACTGACTCAGACTGCACTATTTCACGTGTTTGCAAATAATAGGACAACAAGAGAACCAAATGGATATGGATAAAACCATGATAGGATTTCATAGAGGGCCTCGACATGGAGGTCTCGGATCTGATGAGATAACTCTAGGTGCAACAGAGTTAGAGAAATCACGCCTCGAAGATATAGCGTGTTTTGGCCTCAAGGCTCTTAAGGGACTACGCTCGGATGAGGTAGCCTGAAAGCACAGGTAGCATAGGGAACCAAAACAAGGCCTCCACTAGTATTCACCTAGCCACCCCAACATTTTTGCATAGTTGGTTCAGTCCCACGAGCTTCCGTTCGCAAACTACATTGTCTGGGAGCCCTACACTGACTCAGACTCCAGTATTTTGTGTGTTTACAAACAATAGGACAACGAGAGAACCAAATGGAGATGGAGAAAAATGGGAGAGGACTTCGTAGAGGGATTCAACATGGAGGTTTTGGATCTGATGAGACATCTCTAGGTGCCAGGAAGTTTGAGAAATCACATGTTGAAGATATAACGTGTTTTGGTCTCAGGGCCCTTAAGGGACTATGCTAGAACAAGGTAGCCTGAAAGCATGGGGAGTGTGGAGAACCAAATAAAAGCCTTCAATAGCATTCACTTGGCCACCCCAACATGTTGGCATATTTGATTCAGTCCCACAATATTTTTTTTGCAAAATACAACACCTAGTAGCCCTACACTAACTCAGACTCCAATATTTCGCGTGTTTGCAAACAATAGGACAGTGAGAGAACCGAATGGAGATGGATAAAACCGTGAGAATATTTCATAGAGGGACCTAATTTAGAGGTCTCAAATCTGATGAGATATCTCTAGGTGCAATAGATTCCAAGAAATCACCCGTTGAAGATATGGTGTGTTTGGACCTCAGGGCTTTTAAAGGACTACGCCCGGATGAGGTAGCCCGAAAGCACGGGGAGCATAGGGAACCAAAATGAAGACTCCACTAGCATTCACCAAACAATCTGGATGTGTTGGCCCAGATGGTTTGGTCCCATGAGCTACCATTTGTAAAATATAGCATCTGGCATCCTTACACTGACTCAAACTGCACTATTTCATGCGTTTGCAAACAATATGACAACGAGAGAACCAGATGGATATGGATAAAACCACGAGAGGCTTTCATAGGGCCCTGACAATTTTTCCATGTTAGTACTGAAGAGCTTCAAAATTTCATTGAATCATAGTGAAATCTTCACCTAATTGTTTTTCTTCACGATGTTCATTGTCATCTAAAGTTGAAGACTGAAAATTTATATGGCCTTCGGCTTCTTTTTGGGCATAAACAACCTTTTGTAATGTCTAAGAAAATTCAGGCTCTTCATTTTCTGTTTGATTAAAGATATTCATTCTTTCAAAATAAACAGTTAGAACATTAGTAGTCTCCCCAAAAAAACTAATTTCATAGTCTACATAGTTGCATCATGTGGTAAAATCATTGAACATTGGTGGTTTCCTCCACCCGTGCTTTCGGGCTACCTCGTCCGGGCGTAGTCCCTTAAGATCCCTGAAGCCAAAACATGCTATATCTTTGATGGGTGATTTCTCAGACTCCGTGGAACATAGAGACATCTCGTTAGATCTAAAATCTCCATGTTGAAGCCCTCTACGAAATCCTCTTGCAATTTTCTCCATCTCCATTTGGTTCTCTCGTTGTCCTATTGTTTGCAAACGCTCCAAATAGTGTAGTCTGAGTCAGTGTAAGACTACTAGATGTTGTATTTTACAAACAGTAGCTTATGGGACCAAACCATCTAGGCCAACACATCCAGATGGCCTAGGTGAATGCTAGTGGAGGATTTTTTTTGGTTCCTTATGCTACCCATGCTTTCAGGTTACATCGTCCGGGTGTAGTCCCTTAAGAGCCCTGAGGCCAAAACATGCTATATCTTTGACAGGTGAATTCTCAAACTCCATGGCACCTAGAGATGTCTCATCAGATATGATACCTCCATGTCAGGGCCCTCTATGGAATCCTATCATGGTTTTATCCATCTCCATTTGATTCTCTCAATATCCTATTGTTTGCAAACACATGAAATAGTGTAGTCTGAGTCAATGTAAGGCTACTTGATGTTGTATTTTACAAACGGTAGCTTGTGGGACCAAACCAACTACGCCAACATGTTGGGGTGGCTAGGTGAATTCTAATGGAGGCTTTTTTTTGGTTCCCTACGCTCCCCGTGCTTTCGAGCTACCTCATTCGGGCGTAGTCCCTTAGGAGCCCTAAGGCCCAAACACGCTATATCTTTGATAGGTGATTTCTCAGACTCCATAGCACCTAGAGACATCTCATCAGATCCAAGACTTCCATGTTGGGGCCCTCTATGAAAGTATATTGCATTTTTCTCCATATCCATTTGGTTCTCTTGTTGTCCTATTTTTTGTAAAGGCGTAAAATATTGGAGTCTGAGTCAGTGTAGGGCTCTCAGACATTGTAGTTTGCAAACAGAAGCTTGTGGGACCAAACCAACTATGCCAACACGTCAGGGTGGCTAGGTGAATGACTAGTGGAGGATTTGTTTTGGTTCCCTACGCTACCCATGCTTTTGTGCTACCTCATCCTGGTGTAGTCCCTTAAGAGCCCTGAGGCCCAAACACATTATATCTTCGACGAGTAATTTCTCAGACTCTATGGCACCTAAAGACATCTCATCAGATTTGAGACCTCTATGTTGGGGCCCTCTATGAAATCCTATCATAGTTTTATCCATATCCATTTGGTTCTCTCACTGTCCTATTGTTTGCAAACGCACAAAATAGTATAGTCTGAGTCAGTGTAAGGCTGCTAGATGCTATATTTTGCAAACGGTAGCTAATGGGACCAAACCAACTACACCAACATGTTGGGGTGGCCAGGTGAATGTTATTGGATTTTTTTTGGCTCCCTACACTCCCCATAATTTTGGGCTACCTCATCCAGGCATAGTCCCTTAAGAGCCCTGAGGCCCAAACATGCCATATGTTCGACGGGTGATTTCTCAGACTCCATGGCACCTAGAGACGTCTCGTCAAATCCAAGACCTCCAGCCATCTATGAAATCCTCTCGCATAGTTTTCTCCATCTCTATTATGTTCTCTCGCTATCCTATTGTTTGCAAAGGCATGAGATACTGGAGTCAGAGTCAGTGTAGGGCTGCCAGATGCTATAGTTTGTAAACGGAAGCTCATGGGACTGAACCAACTACGCCAACACATCAGGGTGGCCTAGGTGAACGCTAGTGGAGTTTGTTTTGGTTCCCTATGCTACCCGTGCTTTTGGGCTACCTCGTCTTATCGTAGTCCCTTAAGAGCACTGAATACCTAGATTGGATTAAGAATGAATTTGATAGGGGTATGTCTAATAACACACAGGAGTTATCAATCACCTAGTAAATCTTTCTTGTTTAGTTTTGGATGGGATTCATCTGGCCTACGGCTTAGTGACCTTCCATTCATTGATAATTTATGCTATGATAAACCCATGTATGCTTTCAAAAGCACCTTCAAAAGGATAGGGATAGTCATGAAGCCTAGTGAAGGGTGTGATGTGATTTTCAAATAACTTTAAATGCCTACAGATTTAAAGGTAATAACACGAATTGGATAGGATTAGACAATCAAGAATCATTGAGTGTCTGAATTAGAATATCATTGCATCTGGAGACATTCTTAAGCATTGGAGTAATGTATATGGAGAGACATTCTCAAAATATCAACAGATGAAAAACATCAAATTGTGATGACTCTCGGGTGTTTTAATAGGGGAGAAGAGTAAGAAGCATAGAGTAATGTAGTAAGTGCATGATAAGATAGGAACCAGTACAAAGAGACCATGAGCAAGAAGAAGTGTAAGTAAGGTAAATACACACATACACAGTGATAAATTGAATGAATAACTACTCATATTAGGTAAATCTTTATATACATACATTATATAAATATTGATTTCCAAAGTTTGATGCATATTATACATTGAAAATGCTAGTACATGTACATCACCAATAAATGAAAAAATAATCCATAATGTCTTAAATATTATCAAGTGCATATCATATTAGTTTCATGCGAAAATAATCTTAGAAATGTAAGGTCTCATAAAAACTTATCAAATTCCAAATAGTATTTTAATGTGCATAATAAATACAAAAATGCCCAAATAGGTCATATACCATCAAGTTCAAATGGCATATAGGCGTACATACAATACCATGCACAATACAAAAACAATGTCATGTAAGACATATATATTTCCTACTCATAAAAATCTATCCCTCTCTTGGCCTTGCTCGAAGAAGTCCCTCCCTTAGACAAAGATGGATATCCATGAGATGACTTTGGATCGTCTAAGCCCATGCTTTGAGTCCTCTTTCGCTGAATACTTTCCTGTAGATGAGCCTGTAAATGCAAACAATGTTTTTTTGTCAAAAATTAATTTATATATGTTTTCAACATGTATTTAAGACCATGCTAGAATGAAATTATTTACATAAATACACAAACTTACCACAAGTTGTCGATCACGCTGAATTTGCATCTCACGCTCAGATGAGTGATCAGGAATTTCTACAGTACGAACGGGGGTATGAAGACGACGAGACGGAGGATTCTATGCCCTCAAAGTCAAAATGGAGTGGGTTGAAGTTCCCTACATACACATAAGATTAGAAAATCTAACATCAGAATTAGCAAAAATAGAACTAAGTACATGTATGTACATAATCACAATATTTTAACTAATTTTATCAATATAGAACTATTGTTTTTACCCCACCATGCGTGTGAATCAAATGAATAGGGCTACTACTTATCACAGGTAACTCCTGAATATACACAATGAAGGACATTATTAACATAATATAATAATTCTACAATAAAATACATTACTAACATGTAATTTAACATAATATGAATTACACGAGAAATTTAACAAATTTTAAATGCTGTTTTAATACCTCAATGAGTTGTTGTGCAGATGAAATCACAGCAGCAACAGCTTTATCTACTTTTCGCAGAGATGGTGGGGTGTCTAGTGAAGTCAACATCTTTATCAAACATGTATATCATGTGAGTTAGATGGGCATACAGGAACATACATATATTTGACTTCAAAACTAATACACACGCACGCACACACACACACACACACACACACACACACACACACACACACACACACACACACACACACACACACACATGTATGTGAAAATTTTACATAATTAACATTCTAAATTACCTCTATGAATGTATGTGTATGCATGGTGCTCACCACCTGTGGTTGGGATGAAGATGACCTCTTGCACGCTATAATATCAATGCATATACATGTACAAATACAATTATTTCAAAAATTTAACATATATAAGTAAATCATGTACTCCAAAATTTTTATAACACACATAATAGAACATAACAAATTTACCTGCGAAGGTGACGCTAATGAATGTAATTCAAATGTCTCACTCAAAAGGACATCTGACATAGTGACATTATCATGTGCACCCCTAGCACTAGGTGCACTAAAATTAGTATGCATGAAAGTATCATCCTCCTCGGGCCCCAAACATATGCTATCACATGACGAGCAAAGATGTGACCTGATGCTAGTACTCCCTGAGGAAATACTCTATGTACATCCATGAGCAACTGGCTCAGAAATCTCCCTCTTATGTCGAACAAGGGTCGAAAATAGCCCCTAAAGTGTGTGGAGTGTATCAATCTCTACTATCTCCTTCACTGCTTGAGGGACAATCTCAGGGTGAGGGGGCTCCTATGTGGGGAATCTACCCTGCTAAATAGGTGCATGTTGTGCACCTAATTGATCCTATGCAGATCCTTTTCCTCTGCCCTAGAAATCTCAGAAATCAAAATAATTTGGGATCTCGTTGAGGATAAACTCGCAATAGAGTTTCCTCATAAAGTATAGTGGCACCTCATTGTTATTACAAGGTGTAAATATCAAACACCATCCACCATCGGTCCCCAAAATTATTTTTAATCAAATTATTAATGCACTAATGGATGGGAAACCGTTTACATGACAACAAAATAGGAAAACTAGTGTGGGGGTCTGTGAATAAGGCGCATATGAGGTCTTTTGAAGTTTCTTTTTTCTTTTCATCCACATATGACATTTTTTCAGAATAATAAACCCTACAACCCCCTTTGTAAGTTGTCCAAAAATCAATTTTCCCCATTGTTGTGTCAACTTGAACAAGTAATGCCTCCAATGTGTTTGCAAAAGAGGTTCGGTGGGGGATTGTAGATTGTGAATCCCTCATTATTTTGATTAAATTGTCAATTTAAATTTTGTTTTCAACTATTTGGGCTCCTAATTCTTCTTGAATACCCAGGGGATGTTGCGAAATTGTGGGAGTATCGGGAGGGATGACAGGAATATGAGGGTTTGGTTGTGGTTGATTCCCTCGACCTCTAATTGTAACAATAAAAAATAGGTATTCAATTCAAATTTTAATCTATAATTATCATATTTCAAAGCAATTTTTAGAAAATAATTGTTCTTAACTCTTCTCTATGGCACCATCGTCGATTCATATCTTCCCGATGATCCAAAAATGATCCTTTGAGATTGAGATCTAGATGAATGAAAAAATGTGAGGGAGCAGTTAAGCTCTGAAACTCACGTTTGAGGGAGATAAAATGATAGAGGCTTGGGCCTCTTTTTTTCTTTATAGTATGTGTTATGTAACGCATACACATTATTCCTTGATAAATTTCAAACCTAACAATTCAAAACGTGATCGCATTATAATAGAACACGTACGCATTTTTCTTTTTTCAGGTTTTTGTCTGCTTTTTGGCCTCCCAACTTCGTGCACTTACCCTACTACGACACCTATTTTACGTATTTCATTAATGGAATCTACCCTTTCATGTACATTTCGATGCCTCGGGCATGGCCATTAACGTAGTTCTAGCTCAGCCTAGAGAAGGTATTATAGATCATACTATCTGCATTGTTAGTAGAAAGTTGACTCCTCCAGATAATAATTATACAACTACGGAGTGTGAGGATTTGTCAATGATCTACACGTTGCATAAGTTTTGACAATATTTACTAGCAACACCTTTTGTTTTCTATATAGATCACATGCTATTGAGATACTTGGTGAAAAAGCCCATTTTACAGGGGCACATATGTCATTGGGTTATATTATTGCAAGATTTTGACTTTATAGTTGTGGTAAAGACATTGTTGGCAAGAAAACTTTTCGGGGACAAATTGGTGGTTATCTTGCCAATGCTTTGTGAGTCTAATTCCCTCTACTTAACCGGTACAGCTTCCATATGTGCATGCGTGAGTAAATTTGAGTTTTATCTTGGTGTCCTTTTGGCTGGTGATCCAACAGGGGCACTCCACTGACCCTACATAAAATGCTTACAGGAATCTATAAGGGAGGAATTTGATATGAAGGCAGGAAAGGGGAGTGAGGATATTTAGAAAGGAGAAACTAATATTACAAGTAGAAAATCAGAGACTTGCACACACTAGCCAGAATTTTCATTACATGCACTTGTATTTCAGAAGAAAAAAAATCTCCAAAACAACAACAAGACTAAATAGAGATTAATGAACACAATGTACCAATAAACTCCTCAATCAAAGAGGATAAAATTCATTCTTCCTTTATTGAACCTCAATAAGAATTTGTACATAGTGTGGGAAGTAGAAGACATTTTTTAGTAGGATAAATGGAAGAAACTTGCTATCTATTGCTCTCTTCACAAGGATATCTCTCTCATGAATTCAGAAAAAATAGCTCCAACCTCTAAGAATAAAAATTTAGAAGAAGCTCAAATGAGGAGCTTGTTACAATTTATAGACATGGAGGCAACTCTTCATCTTCCCGGTGACTTTTTGAATACCTTAATATGACTTAAGATTGTTCATATTCCACTTTAAATATTTAAGTCCCTTTTATAATAGCAAGGCGACTTAAAGTTACATTATATTTCTAAATTCACTTAAGTCATATTAAAAAGTGTAACCCACAACAAAAAAAATATAACATTGAAGAGAGAGAGAGAGAGAGTGTGTGTGTGTTGTATGAGAAGAGAAGAGGGAGAGAAAGAAGAGGAAGAATAAGGAAGAAGAAGAATCATGTGAAAGGATGACCCACTATAGTGGATTTGATCTTGCTCCCTGACTGGCTTCTAATTTGTGCTCTGAGAAGGCCTTTGTTCCCCCAAGCTCTTTACTGAAACTAGTAGTTACAGGCTATACTTTGTTAGCATGAGGAATGTTAATACAACTCAAGGTTTCTGTCCATCCACTGGCCACACTTTTGATGTCCTTGCACTTCACGAACCATGATGAATGTTTCTCTATGATAAGTGCAATGGAGGCCCGAATCTATGAGAGGAAGTCGAGAGTATCCTTAGTGAAGTATGCTAGTTTACCTACCTCTTTCTTAATGTGTTCTTCAAATGGACCAATCAACTCATCGGAAATTTCATCTTCACCCATTGCAAGCACTCCAAGCTTCTAAATTTTCCCATTTACACTATCCTACAATTTGTATGTTTGTTCCTCTTTTCCCCCAACTCTGTGATGGCCCGATTGATTTCCTCAAACTTGCTTTCCAAGACCCTCACTCACACATGTGACAAGTTCTCTGAGGGGGTTTCAAATATTTTTCTATCAATCAACTCTTGGTGACGAGTGTTATTGATTTATTCTACTACTAAGCACAAAGGTTCCCAATAGTCCCTTTCTTTCTCCAAGTCCTTGTGTCTGTGTCCTATCTTTTGTTGCACAAATGTAAGTGAAGGGTTTGACCACTTATTGGAGAATAGAATTCCCTTTCTCATAAATTAAGTTGATCCATTCATTATTCACTTTCCCCTGTGTTGTGAACTCATGTGTCTCCTGATGGATTCTGGATTGAAGGAAAAACTTCCTCAATGGGAATTGTTGTGGCATTAGGATCAACTAGATGTTACACATAAAATGATAGAGTTCACACATATTCTTTCAGTTCATCAATCTTCTTATTAACTTCTTATTCATTTCCATAATGTGAGTAGAATATTGTTGATACATGTGAAAAACCCCTTCACAAGTTACTGGTCCTAGTTGAATTATGCTCATTTCATAGTCAGCTGGTGTCATCTCATCCACTGGCTTAATTAATTTTGGTTGAACTACTTAAATGTATTGGTTACCCATTTCCCCACTATATAACCATGAGGTTGTATGTGTGATCTTCCTTGATATTTTTTATTTGGCTAATGAGATAATCGCTGATAGATTAGGGGTTTCCACTTGCTCAATAGTACGGGTGTCAGAGACAATTATTTCTTACATCCAAGGGAACATCTCATTAGACTCAGGTTCAATGACAGGTGCACTGATGATACCATTTTCTAAAGGAGGAGGAAAATACTGAATGAAAGAGCCATGAGTGTCCTCAAGAGGGGAAACCTCCTTTGGTAGCTCGAACACTGAATCTTGAACCATGTGTTCTTCATCCACTTGTGATTTTTCCATGGGGTGTTCTTTATCCACTTGTGCCTTCTCCATGGGGTGTTCTTCATCCACGAGCATTCTTCTACTCTGATTTTATTTGGTTTCTTCTCGTGGGAAGAATTTTCCAATTCTTTGACGTTCCTTTTCAAACTTCCTCTAGAGTGTTTAGAACTAGAATTCACCTCTATGAATTTCGAAGATGACTAATGTGAGGCTTTCTTTTGACTCGAAGGAACTCCTCATGACTGGATGGTCATGGTTCTCTTTTTTCTGAAACCAATTTATCGTTCTCCTCATGACATTCTCAGTCTTCTCCAATATATCTCTTGATTCATGAACATACTAGTTGATTAGAGGTATAAAGGACATCTTTCCTATTGCGTACTCAGGATCATACATCTCTTTCCCGTCATCTTGCAAAATATCTTCATACCAAGAGAAATTGAATTTCTTCATTTTTTCGATTATCATCCTCATAGGCTCTCTTTTACACACTTCAAATTAATCCATGTAATTGGCCTAGTAATCCTTGAATTGTGGTTCATGTTACAATTCTGGGACATGGAAAGAGTCAGGATCTTCTTGGATGTCAAAGTTAGGCCTAACCATGTAGAAATGTAGAGTCAAATGAGTGAAAGTAGCCTCCAGATGAGATGTGCCATTTGAGCTCTTGCATGTGAATATCCTGAGAGAGATAGGAAATGGAATCAACTTCTTCTTTGTGCTTCTGAGATGGTTATTCACCTGAATGATCTGTCTGAACATATTGAACAATATAATTTGGTCACTAAGGTACTTGGGAAGCCTTAGTGGTGCTTTATCAAAGCCAACAACTTGCAAGTAGGAGAATGTCAATAATTTTATGAAATAAGAGCCGTACTTCTTGATCAAGGATGTTGTTTTTTACGACATCCTAGCTTCAAAGTCTCCTTCCAAGTTTTGGACTATGTACATGGTGCATGTATCATTCACGTGAGTGAAATGCCTATGGATTTCTTCCATCGCCACTTGTGGAAGTTTCTCGAATGAAATCACCTTGGTGGTAATGTTTTGCATGACAGCCAATCCCTTGAATTATATTGAGCTAGCGAGGAGATAAAGCAAGTAATAAGTCATGTGGAACTTCTTCATCATGGGTACCTAGAGCAATTGCAGATGGAGATTATCACTAATGATCTATCCCCAGTCAATTCTCTACTTTCCTTCTATCAATGTCAGGATGAAAAGGCCCATCCATTCCCAGAAGTCTCTTGTTCTTGCTTCGCCTATTACTCTACTGAGGGGAGTGATGACATCTGAATATCCTTCTCAGAACTTACACCTTGGAAGATTCTTAGGAATTCTTGAGGGCTTTCTTCATGTTTTCAACCATGACTCCAATGCAACCCCTTGCACGTATGCATACATCATTTCTAACCGTTCAAGTCCCTATCCTTTGAGATGACGACCATGTTGGGTGATTTCAGTATTTGCAGAGAAAATGAGATGGTTCTAGGGTTGACGACTGCCATCATTATACCATTATCGGCTCGGATGGTTCATGTTTTGGGCTCATAGTGGTGAGAGAACGCTAGGACCAACTCATGACTTTGGACAGACACTAGATGTCCTAAAATAGTGAACAAGCCACTTGTGAATATCTGATCTTCAATCTTATTTCAATCTCTAGATGTCATCTGAGTTCTTAGGTCATTCAGGTCCATGTATAAGACATCATTGTCTTCTATCTCGTACTAACAGGCAAAAGGCCTGCCCTAGCTACTATCTCGTCCACTTATGTTTCATGATTTCCTTATAATGGCAACTTGCTATTTTTAGTAAGTATGAAAAAGTGACTTCCCTGAATCTCAATTGGATGTTATGACCTTGATTTTCCTCTCTCCCTTTGTTCCTCCCTCCTTCTGGATAAAATTTTTATTTTTAGTAGGTTATGTCGACACTAAAATTTTCCTCCATAATTTCTATTTTATTAATGTATGTATTAGGAATAGGATGATGTTAAGTATAATTAGTAGTGGCATCCAATAGAAGATAACGGTGCCATCATGTTGGTCCGAAAATCTGTCGCTTGGGTAGATCTATGGATAAACGAGCCAACATTGTGCAGGGCATAGCCCCTCTTTGAGCCAGCAAAGCGAAACTCGTTTATTGCTATTCTACCAGTAGGAATCTATGCAAATCTCATAGATTCTGCCTTCAGGGGTTGGGATCTCATCCCAGTAGGTTTACTTCCGGCTGCAAAGAGAAAGGAATGAAAGAGAGGAAGAATAAGGAACAGGTCCGCAGGGAGAAAAGAAATGAATTCCAAAGCAGAAAGGTCAGGAGATTTATGTTTTCGGGTTGGTAGTAAACAGAGCCAAACCTACTTGCATAAATAAACAAAGAAATACTGATGATAAATAAATGACAATAAAATAGAAGCAGATCCAACAGAATAAACACACGGATCTAACATAAGAAAGATCTAATGTATATAACACAGGTATTCAGCACAAAGTCTAAATATTGTATTACTAATTTGTTCTGTTACAAAAAGCTCAAAGTCTTTTCTCCTTACTCCTATTTCTCATCTGAAAAATATTCATCCATCCATCAACACAACAAGTGTTGGGGTATTTATAGAAGAAGAGGAGAAAAGAAAGAAAAAAGGGGCCAACCACTATTTACAAAGATATTTACAAAATATCTAAAAGTCATGTTGACTTTTTACAACTTGATGGATGACATCATCCCATGATGCAACATGGATGATGTCATCATTTGCATCAACATACTTCAGACATTCCAACAAGAACGTCGGAGAAGAGAGAGAAGAAGAAGGAGGAGGAGGAGGAGCAGCTACTCATCATCATCATCCTGCGGCTAAAAGGGAGTAGCCTACTTTTGATGCTGCTCAGGTGATGAGATATGGAACTGAGCACGATATTCCAAAAACTTGTTAATCATTGGCCCAAATTGATCCTGAGAAGGATCCTTGTGCAGTTCGCTGATTGCCTCACAAGTCTCCCGCTCATCTATGAGCTTCTCTGGAAGTTTGGAATAATCTTTTTCCGCCTCAATGAGGAACCCGATGAAGTCCCTACAGGCCAGCAGGTTGTTGATAGATTCAGTGTCAAATGTGACCTCTGGCCCTGTTCCTTGAGAAGCGATCTCCTTGAAGATCCAGATGGTTTCATCAGTTGACCTTAAGCTAAAGGAAGGAGTGAGCAACCCTGGAGACATGTTGATAAAAATTCGCTCCATTTGGTGCATTGCATCCAGGGCTGCTTCCTTTACCTTGTCGATTTTTTCCAGAATAAATTCAAGCTGATCCACCCGGTAGTCCAAAGTGGACATGGTTTTGTTGAGGGCCCTTGGATGGCTGAAGACACCGAACTTGACCAGATCTTCAAATGAACAGTCAAACATCTGTTGAAAGGTCTCGTGTTGGAGTCTAGCATGATCTAGCTCTTCTGATATGGGCCCCGCTAATGCTTGGAGCTCTTTGTTCGCCTTGCCGATGCTCAGATACAAATTGACAAACTCAGCAATCACTCTTTCACTGTCCTTGAGGATCTGGCTCCTCCAAGTAGAAACGACCATACCTTGCTCACCAATCTTTGCATATTCATTGATTTTCTCCTAGCTGAGAAGCTCAGAAGTTTCGGCGGTAGTTGTGGGAGGCGCACTACCCATCTTCTGTAAGGCTTGGAGCAGATATTTGTTTTGCTCTTTTAGTAGCCTTTTCTCTTCTTTTGTTTCTTGAAGCTTTTGACAAAGGGCGTCGACTGCGGAAAGAGCTTCCCCCTGGAGACTTTCAGAAGATGTCCCCATTGTGACTTGGGTCACAGTAAAATCTGTCAGAGACAGATCCTTTTTCTCTTTGAGGGGATCAGGGTATGCAATTTCCATGATTCTCTCACCTGCAACACTTTTAGAGAAGCGTGCAACAGGCTTTAGCTTCTTCGTCCCTTTGGCTGGGATCACTGAAAAGTCCATCGGAGCGATGGGAACTTTCCTCTTTTGTTGGCTCAGCTACTAAGAGATCCAGGCTGGTCTTACAGAAGAAGGACCAGAAATAGAGGAGGGGGCAGCTGCAGTAGAAGAGGGGAAAAACGTGGAGACTTGCGGCGGCGGCATTGAGAGAATAGCCAAAGAAGTGTACACAGGATGAAGGGAAACTGCAGCCATGGAAGACATAGGAAGGGAAGGGAGCTCAGAGATGAGGGAAGAAATGGAGGAGGAAAGATCAGTGAGGGAAGAGAAGATAGACGAAGAAGCAGGGGAAAGAGTAGAAGAAGGGGCGGAGGACACGACCAAAGGGATGGTCGCTTGAGTCACTCGAGGAGGGGAAGGAAGAGAAGAAGAAGGGATAGAAGGGACCTCTGTTGTGGTAGCAATGCCGACATCCTGAGTGGATGGGCCAATTGGACTATCCCCTGCTGCTTCTTTCTCTGGCGAATCCAGAGTTATTACCTGTTCTGGCGCTGTGGAAGGAGGACTTTCAGGGTCTTCTTCCTGAATGGTGCTAGATTCACCTTCTACACCTTTGCCTTTAAGCTACTTTTTGGACCGTGAAGGTTCGTTGCCCAATGGGGAGGTTGTGAAATCTACCCTGAGGTAGATTAGGCTGTTCATCCGGCACCAGTGCTCTGTCCTACGCAGAGTTTCCTTGACCCTCTCCTCAATTGTCTGAGGAGCCTTAGTTCTATCAATGGCCGGAAAGGGCCAATCATCCCCATCTGTATCATTATATACCTTTTCCACTTCATCTTCTGTTGTTTCGTAGCCTTTGGGGACAATGGCTACCCCATACTCGATAATTTCTACCAATGCTAGGTGAGAATAATCCTTTCTTCTGAGCTCTACCTCATGGAGGACATCAATATAAATATCCTCGACCTGAGGAACATGGATTGGATCAAGCTTTGCTCTTGGCAGGTAGCTCCTTGGGTCGAAGGTAGGCCTGGCTGGGAAATCATGCTTCAAATTAAGTAACTCCAGCTCTGCAAACATTTCCTTCGCCTTGTGGTGGGTAGAGCATGTATATCTGCCCACTGTAAGGGGGAAAGGAGTTCCACCCTTCTTTCTTTTCAGGCACTTTTCGTGATATGTGATTAGTTGCCTTGACAGCTCCAGTAGAATCAGCTTAGGCCCGGCATACCTTGGTAGCCTGGTTGGCTCTCCCAAAAAGTTAGCAGCCCTCAGATAGGTGAATGTAGGAAATTGGGTGAACAGGGCTCCCCATTTCTTCATGGCTGCCACTATGTTTTTGGTCGTACGACCATGAGTCAGATTTGGCCTCAATAGGCAGATGATGTGATAAAAGAATGCATTGTTGATTTTGGCGAATTGGGTGATGATATTCTCTAGCTTCAACTCTGGATAATACTCATATATTTTGACCTGAGGCCAAAATCCACTTCGTGCTAGGCCTGGATAATCCCTCTCTGATGCTGCACCGTAGACCACGTAGGAGTTTATATGGAATACTCCCGTTGTGCTGAACTATTGTAGCTGCTCGGAAATGGTGCTGCTTATAATTTCCCCCAGTAAAAGTGCTGATCAGGCAAATTCTTGTTCATTGTTTCCAGGTAGCGCAGCGTCCATTTATGGAAGTAATGGGTGTCAGAAAGCCCGAAGACCCTGCTCAGGAAGGTAATGGTATCGCTGAGCTCTTCTGAGAAGTCACTGCGGTGGATGATTTGGGGCCACCGGGTTACCACCTTCTTGTTCTTCAAGTAGACTTCGTTCATTAGTTGCATGCATTGGTCTTCATTATCTTCCCAGGCCTTAATACACTCGGCTTGGCTGACGGCCACGAAGTGCCGGTGGTGAGGGATGCCAAGTATCATCTCAAAATGACGGGTAGTGAGGTTAATGACTACCTCGCCCTTACTATTTTCGACACATCTGGTGTCTTTGTTGTAAGACTGAGCAACCACCATCATAAATTCATTGTTGACTGTGCTGACGGGGATTCCTCTGGCGAAGTGCAGGGCACTGCCTATCAATTTGTCCATCCATGGACTCCTTGTAACTTTCTGAGTTCTGGCCCAGAATTCCTCCATGTCGACATGACCCAATTCTGAGTCTCTGACATCCATGTTGCATTCGGCCTGTGACTCGGGCATTCTGACCCTTTGCTATTTATACTTCATCTCTTCCTCAGTAAGCTTAGCCTTCCCTTTTGATTTGGTGGGTCTCTTGCTGGATGTAGACATATGTTCTTCTAAGATTATCTACTGATCTGCATGAAGAAGAAGCGAGACCCAATCCGAAAAAGTTGAATTAGCCATTTGATCTTTTAGCAGAAGAAAGAGTTAGAGATTTTAGGCTCAGGGCGCAGGAAAAATGCAGCTTACAGGGCTAAATAGGCAGGGCGCACGGGAAAGGGCTGTTGCAAAGATTAAACTGGCACCAAAGGCGCATGGCGCATGCATACTACAAAGTGCATTTTAGTAAAGGGCGCATGAGAAAATCGTGTTGCATGGAGACAGGATGCGCTAAAGGCGCCTGGACATTTCATGTTACATTGGGATTTGGTGCGCCCTTTGGCGCATGGGAAAAGCGTGTAACAGGGACTTTTTGTGCACTAAAGGAAATATGGCACGGTGCACGGAGGGTTTGCAAAACATGAATGTTACTGTAAGGAGAGATGCGTTTGCGCTTTTATGACTATACTTGGCGCAGATAAGGCTTGTGTTGTATAGATGCTGGGCACGCTAAGGGCGCATGGAAAGGCGATGCAACACGGAAAGATGGTGCGCCAAAGGGGCACAAGTTTAGCTTGTGTAGCATGTGGAAGAGGCGCGCCTTGAGGGCGTATGAAAACTTGATGCAACAAGCATGATGGGTGCGCCATTGGTGCGGGTTCTAGTTATGCTACAGGGGGGAACAAATGCGCCATGGGGGCGCAACTGTTTATGATGTTGCACGACGCGTTGGTGCGCCCAAGGAAAAAACAGGGTTTGTTCTCCATGGTTTATCACTTCATTCTTTTTAGTTCAAAAGCTGCTTTGGGATTCAATGGTTCAAGACAAAGGGGGTTCAGACCAAGTTTTCAAAATGACATCCTCTACCAGCAGGTCTGGAAAGAGGGGGGGGGAGGCTAGCTCAACAAATGCATATCAACAAACCAACCAGCAAGCCAAAAACTAGAAAATAAAGCACATGGACGAGAAAAGAACCTCTTACCCCGGATTAATAGTGAAAATCTTGAGCACGGGTCCACAACGTGTTGAAAATGATGAGGCAGAGGCTGACAGGCTCAGAAAAATCACGTGCACAGCGAATAGTGAAAATGACATTTGGGCGCGCAAATCATATATATATAGGTTAGATGGACATTAATGCGCCACCCACCTTTTGAAAGGCGCATGAGAGTGGTTGTCGACAGGGAAAAGCGTGCGTCCTTTGGCGCATGAAAATATTTGACAGCAGGAAATTAAGCATGCCTTTGGCGCACCAAATGCTATGTCGACATGAAGTTATGTGCGCCCTTTGGCGCACCAAAACATTGTGTTGCAATAAGATTATGTGCACCCTCTGGCGCATCAAAAAGTGGCGCACCAAACGCTATGTCAACACAGGCGCATGTGCCTTGGCGCACGCAGGGAAGGCTTGACACAATTTGGCACACCAAAAGTTGTGTTAACACTGAAAATCAGGTGCCAAAGGTTTTAAAGGGGGTGCACCAAACATTGGTGTTACATAGAAATTTCATGCGCCCAACTAAAAAAGGCTCAAAAGACTAAATTCGAAAAACCAGATTTCCCGGGAAGGGATTTTACAACGTTTCGAATGCAAGGGATCCCTAACGAGGGATCAGAACAAAATTTCGGTATAGTTATCGGTAAAATTACCCTTGTCAATTTTACGGGATAACACATCAGTATGGTGCCACCAATAAAGTAGAGTACGGTAACAGTCAAAGTACAATAGGAATATTGTAAAAAGTAAATATTTGTCGTAAGTGGTCCGGTAATATTAAAATGTCAAAGTTTGGGTAAGTAGAGAAGTAAGGTCTACATGATTAGGAATTAGAAATATTATATTTGTAATAAGGACAAAGAGTGATGCCATAAATATTTTGTGTATTTTATTTGTGGAAAAGTTTAAAAAGGTGGAACCCATGTGAGATGATAAGGTTTATCTTATCTTAGAAGATAAGCCTACATGTAAAGGCAAGATTTTAGGCATGGAATATGATTGGCTGGAAGATATTTCCTATCCTATCTTAGAGATAGGGTGGATAAGCCTGAATTCCTATAAATAAAGAGGCCACCCCCCCTCATTTAGTATAGAAGGAAGTAGTGAGAAATATTGTAAAAGAAGCCATCATTTTGAACGTGTGTTAAAGAAGCCATTAAGAGGTGTAATTGTGAATTTTCTCCTATAGTTATTGTTGGAAGGCAAGTGAAATCAATAACACTTGAAGTACCTCATGGGTGAGATTGTAACAATTTCATGTTGATATTATAATTTACACTTATATTTCAGATTTATCATCATTCCTTCTTATCATAGTCTATGGTATTCTTGTGTTATGTTTGTTGTTGTGTTTCCATATTCCATCCACCAAACTAAAAGTTGTGCATTAGTAAATAATCATAGTACGAGGAGTTCCCGGTAAAGAATTATCATAGTGCCAGATTGGTGATGACATTAGGTTCTGTTGCCAGGACCATTCCTCGTTGGTGGATTTTCTGGAGAGATATTCCCACTTAGTCAAAAATCATTTGGAGGGTAGCCTTGTTTTTACTGTGCATAGGAGTTACCATGGTAAAGTCACTTTTACCATGAATAGTATTTACCATAGTAACTTCATTTTTTTACTATGAATAGTGTTTACCCCAGTAACTTCATTTTTATCGTAAATAGTGTTTACCATAGTAAAGTCATTTTTTACTGTAGTAATTCAAGTTTTACCATAGTTTATCGTGGTCATTCCTATTTTATTGTAGAAAGGTGTAAAGTCACTTTCTATTGTAGTGATTCCAATTATTTGTGCACATAAGTCTTACTTATTGTACTTGTGAGTTGGTATTTCACTGTGGTTACATTTTAAAATGGGGAAGATTCCTATTTTTTCAGCCCAATTTAATGAAGATGCTCCTATTTCATTCAAGAGTTTAAATGATCTTGTATTTATAATGGCCTCATAAGAAGGGAACAATGGACTGAATTTTTTCCTACCTTTTTGGATGGTTCAGCACTTAGGTGGTTTAAAACACTAGGTGATAATGTAAAAAACTCATGGGATTTATTAACTGAAAGTTTTCTTGAAGAATTTGGTAAACAATAGAAATATGCAGGTCTCATGATCGAGATCACAAAGAAATCCCAAGGAGAGAAGGATAAGATAAGAAATTATCATGCTCGTGTTCTAGAGCTAAGGAGGAAGCTCAATACCCAGATCCAAAAGGAAGGATTAGCGGATGGGTTGATGAATGGTGTGGATAATCTCCTCTGTAAGCACTTCATTCTTGGGATGAAGCTAGAGATCAGACAACGAGTGAAGTATGACCACCCAGCTACCATTGAACAAGCAAAGGAGATTGCAAGAAGGCAAGAAGAAATCATGGAAGAGGAGCCCAAAGAATTTTTTTCTAAAGTAGAGCCTACACTAGCACCGTTGGTCTAGAATCCACAACCACTCTCGGTGAGCACAAATCTTTCTCCTAGTACATCTACTAAGTATGAAGATTTGCTCAAGAAGATGGGCCAGTTAACTATTAATATTCTTCAAGGAAAGGAATTTAGTTCTCAGGGAGGAGATAGATGTCCAAAAATAAATATTTCTGAAGTTATATGTTATGGTTATTATAAAAAGGGTCATTGTAAGTATAATTGTCTAGATAGAGCTTCTACATCTGGTAAAGGAGATAATGATAAAGGAAAAGCACCTGTGAATTCTTTTGATGTAGTAGATAAGAGCATAAATAATGAAGTAGATGTGTTTGTAACAAAAAGAAAGAAAGAAAAAGATAACCAAGATGGAAATAATCCTAAGAAGATGAAAGGAGAAACTAGTAAGAAACATAGGACAAGAAATTTGGGTGTGCAAGATTTTTCTGATTTCAAAGGGACAAGGACCATACTCCATCTTAGAAGATCTGTCCAAAAGGCCTGTAAATATAACATATGGTCAACTCTTGGCTATGTCTTCTGAGAAGAGGCGGGAGATGTGGAGTGGACTCAATGCTCGACGAAGGAAGGAGGTTGAGGTCCCTGTTTTGGAGGAAAAGGCGGATCCCTACGCTCCACAAGCTAAGGTATTATGTAATGGTATTTCAATTCATGATGTCTTAGTTGATGGAGGTGCTACAATTAATGTAATGACTGAGTCTATAATGAATATGTTGGGTTTAAAAATTGATCACCCCTCAACACTTATATTAAGGTCATTAAATAAGAGAAAAACTAAACCAGAAGGTGTTGTTTCAAATGTGGCAATATCTGTTATGGGTGTTGTATGTGTAGTAGACTTTCAGGTGATGAAAAATGGTACTGTTGAATACCCAATGTTATTGGGAAAACCATGGCTAAGGAGTGTTCATGAAAGAACCTACTAGGAATGAAGGCTTCATGACACTTGGAAGTGGCAGAGAGAGGGTGAAGATAAATGTGATCCCTCAGACATCATAAGGTAGAACCTATGGATTCAAGTGATGAAACTGATGATTTGACATCCTCTTATTACTCTAGTAACAGTGAAGTGGACACAAAAGATGAAGAAAGTGAGGTTGATGTTTCAATAGATTTGGTTGCCCATTAGAAATTGTAACAGATTAAGGAAGCCACTTCATTAATGAGGTGCTATGAAACCCTAGACAAATAATTTTTCTATCAAGCACAGTGAGAAGACAACAACATACAAGCTCAAACACAAATGGACAGGTGGAACGAACAAATTTTGTGTTATGTCAAAGAACTCTAGCAAAAGATGGGTAGCATTTGAGCAGGTACATACGTGGGATAAAAGGATTCATGAAAATTGTGGGCATATAAGACAACATCAAAGTTAGCAATAGGATACTCTGCATTTCAGTTGGCTTATGACATTGATCCAATTCTTCCTATTGAGTTTGATATTCCCAATGTGAGAGTTATGAAAAATGGGAAGGATGGATGAAAGTGATTCAGTAAAAGAAAGGTTGTTGCATCTTCATTTGCTAAGAGGAAATGAGGGAAATAGTGAAGGATACAAGTTTTGCTATAAGAGGAAAATGAAGTAGAAGGAATACTTTGATCAAAAGATCCGTTGGTAATCCATTTCATGTGAATGACTTGGTTCTAGTCTATGATTCCAGATACAAAAAAAGAAGGTTTGAGAAAATTTCTTCCCAAATGGATGGGGCCTTACAAAATAGCAGTTGTGCATGAAAATGGTACATATCAACTGGAGGAATTGGATGGTACTCCCATTATGAAATGGTTCAACCATGACATGTTGAAGCATTTTCCATGCACCAGCTTCAGAATGTCCATAAGAGTCTACTATTTTGAGGATGGAGTAGAAGCTAGGAAGTGGGAAGATGTCGACACTAAAATTTTCCTCCGTAATTTCTATTTTATTAATGTATGTATTAGGAATAGGATGATGTTAAGTATAATTAGTAGTGGTGTCTCAATAGAAGATAACATCGCCATCAGTACAGTGCCTTGCCAATAAAGTAGAGTATGGTATAGTCAAAGTACAATAAGGAATGTTGTAAAAAGTAAATATTTGTCGTAAGTAAGTCCGGTAATATTAAAATGTCAAAGTTTGGGTAAGTAGAGAAGTAGGGTCTACATGATTAGATGCAATTAGAAATATTATATTTTTAATAAGGATAAAGAGTGATGTCATAAATATTTTGTGTATTTTATTTGTGGAAAAGTCTAAAAAGGTGGAACCCATGTAAGATGATAAGGTTATCTTATCTTAGAAGATAAGCCTACATGTATAGGTAAAGAAGTTTAGGCATGGAATATGATTGACCAGAAGAGATTTCATAGATCGTATCTTAGAGATAAGGTGGATAAGCCTGAATTCTTATAAATAAAGAGGCCACCCCCCCTCATTTAGTATAGAAGAAGATAAGTGAGAAATATTGTATGAGTAAGTGCCAGTAAAGGAAGCCATCATTTTGAAGGTGTGTTAAAAAATCATATTAAGAGGTGTAATTGTGAAGTTTCTCCCATAGTTATTGTTGGAAGGATAAGTGAAGTCAGTAATGAACTTGAAGTACCTCATGGGTGAGATTGTAAAAATTTCATGTTGATATTATAATTTACACTTATATTTCATATTTATCATCATTCCTTCTTATCATAGTCTATGGTATTACTTGTGTTATGTTTGTTGTTGTGTTTCCAGATTCCATCCACCAAACTAAAAGCTGTGCATTAGTAAATAATCATAGCACGAGGAGTTCCTGGTAAAGCAATTATCATAGTGCCCAGATGTAGACATTGTTAAATTCTGGGTCTTATAACGCCCTGTACACCGTATCTCATCCCGCAACCTAACCCTACCTCACCACCTAACCCTTACACACCTAATGATTTATTAATTACCTTATAATTAATAAATCCACATCTCCAACCCCACCACCTCATCTCGCCACCTCACCATGATCTAGCCCTAACCCTAAACCAACCTAATTAAGACCTATGACTTGGTCCAGACCCACACCTATGATTCATTTTCCCATTACCCGTAACAAAAGGAAGCCTAATAATGACTTGACCAAGCCCTGGTCAACTGAATCCCTCAGGAGAAAAGGAGGGAAAGATGGCTATTTTACTAAAAATAGCCACTTTGACCTAACCGACATCAGTTCCTACTTCTACCACCATCGGTTCCCTGTAAATGACCTCCCCCAACCATAAAGAAGAGAGCCAAAATTCATTTATGCAAAAAAAAGGGCATAAGTGAAACAAGTAGAAGAGATTACAGAGAAGAGGATCGAACCCAAGACTGTAATTGAGCAACTAGATCACTGTCACACTCATCTAAGCATTGGGAAAGACTGAGGATAGCTTCATCAAAGCTCGCTTTCCAATACCGGATCATCCCAACTAAGCCTTACTGTCGCCACCCACATTCCTTGGACGCAATGTATCTTCATATCAGGAACTAGTAAGTAGTCATCTTAAATGTTTCTAAGCACCATTTCTTGAACTTTTAATTCATAATAATTATAAATCTCACTCCTAGATCTACCACCCGGCAGCACTCTGCACCTAACTTTCATTCATCAACCCCGATATTGCCCCAAAGACAGTTTTCTCACTCTCTGAGTTTTCTCCATCACCCTACTATCCCCCCTCAGTCATTTATTACCCTAATAAACACCATAACCACCTTACAACTGACATCCATTCGAAACCCCTAAATCACTGCCCCTACCAATATTGGTTATCTTCTACCGGTATCCAACTGTTACCTAACCGCAATCGGTTATCCAGTGACTGACATCGGTCACTGTGACTTATTTAAAAACCAACCTTTCCCTTATTACCCCTGAAACAATATCATATCCAGACTGGGTCTATCCTTGTAACTTGATCTGAATGCATCAATAACCGGTGACCAAACAAACATTGAGGACATGCTTATTATTGGTAGTTTAGTCTCTATTGCTTTTTAACAAGGTACCTAAATCGTGATTTCTTGCAATAGCTTCTTTATTATCATTTGCATTAATTCGTATTAAAAGGGGAACTGACCACCTTCGAAAGGAAGTCTAATATTTCCTGTGCCCAAGGTAGTTCCCTCACTTATTGTCTAATTAAGATCTGGTGGTCTTGTATTCTTACTTGTACAGGTAGTCCTTCCCAGACAAAAAGGAGTTCTTCACAATCGATCTGATCTCTCTACGGTACACGCACACCTTCCCAACACTCAACAGGTATTCCTCCTAGCCCTAACCCTTATCTGTTTCTCAAGAGAATGAAAGGATAGAAGTAACTCTATTCCGGAACGAAATTCTGTGTGAAACATTTTGGCACGCCCGGTGGGACCCTTTTCGGGTTTCTTTCTTTCTTACTTGCTTTCATATAGGGAGCACACTTGTTGTTTCTTTCTTCTAAATATTCACAAAATATTTTGTCATTTTGGTAAAAGAATTTGACTTTCTTTCACATCTTTGCATTAGTGAAAGTCATCTTCTTTGCTTCATCGAAGATCATTTTCGATTTGGGTTTAAAACACGTGCATCACATTCTTGCTTGGCTATTTTTAATTCTAGTGAACGTAGATTAAGTAACAGGTCATACACGTGGGGGTGATATCCACGGTATTGACGAGAAATTAATCTTACTCTGACTACACAACACATACCAAATCACATCATAATCAACACAACAGCTCAAACGTCCCCCCTTCCCGCGGTATTCCTCCGCCCGATTGAGGTAGCCTTATGAGCCAAAATAAACTTGACATCTCACTTAGGTCTCTTGTTTAGGATTGACATCATCTGGCGTCTAAGGCATAAGCCCAAGGTGATTAAAACTAATCCTAGGGTTAGTCTATTGATTTGCTTGTGCATCTTGCTTGTTTTTTAGTTCTGTTTCTCTATCATACACTGTTTCAGTGATCACTTTAAGACAGTTTGGTAGGTATATTAAGCATTCTTATCCCCAAACCAGCAGCTTCTTACATCCTCTCTTTGCTTTCACAGTGACCGACACCAGTCCCATACTACCGACATCGGTTAACTGACCGATGCCAGTTACATTTTGACCAACATTGGTTATCTGAACGAATATCGGTTACTGTGTTTAATAGTTCTTGACACACCAACAACCTATCAATTCCAACATTTTTTTGCTATGTTTCTATTCTGGATTGATTAAATCCTTGTTGTCTCCTCTTTTCCATGATTTTTATCACCCAAAAACAAGCTGCAACCATGGTTTCACATGCCTATTCTGTGCCTTTTCCTGAGTCACCCCCTTCGCATACTATGGGCAATCCTACGAATACCAGCAATTTTCCTAATATTCCTGTAGGAGATAAGGAATTTGCCAAATTTTTGGACGCTAATCCTAGTGCCGTACAATATTATTTTTCTCATACCCCTGACTGTGCACCCAATGGTCAGCTCCTCATTGGTATGCCTATTAATATCACCTCTCACTTAGCCCCTTCCCCACCTAATAACTCCGCCTCATCGTCTTCATCCTTAGCCCCGTCTCCTAGCTCAGTAGCTTCGGTGGTTCATACTACACCGATTGGCTTTTCTCTGGTTAATCTGGGACCCTGCATATCACTACCGTCCACTAACCCTACCTCATCTCTCTCATAGGTTATCTCTTTCATCACTTTCTCTCTGCCACCTATACACACGAGATTTCCCTCACAAGCTCTCGCCCACCTTTTCATTTCCACAAATTCATCCGGTGGCCGCAACCTCTTATATAGGACACCCTTATTTGGCTGCCCCAACACATTCATCACCATTATCTTATCAACATTCAATCCCACCATTGTCTAGTAGTGACTCTTGGACCAATCCTCCTATGTTTACAACGACATCACCATCATCTAACCTAACCAATGATTTAATCAAACAGATGATGGACAAGATGTAAAATCTTGAGGCTTCTGTTGCAGGAAGTTGTAACACCCTAACATACGAGAAATTTTTTTGGAATCCTATTCACCCTTCTGTCCCCCTTCATACATATCCTCCTCAATGGGAATTATCGAAATTTACTCGCTTTAATAGTAAGGAGGACCCTCAACAACACTTGCGATCGTTCATACATTCCTGCTATCTGATTGCTCATGACGATTCCTTACTACTCCATACCTTTCCCTTGTCCTTATCAGGACCTTCCTTGGAGTGGTACGGTGCTTTAACCCAACATTCAATCTTCTCCTTTAACCAGTTAGCCCAATCTTTTTTGAATCACTTATCCATCAATATTGCCAAGAAAGTATCCATTACCGACCTCTATGCCATCCGACAATTTGAAGACGAGTCTATCACAAATTTCGTTGGACGATGGTGGGGCATCATCAACCAACTTACTTACACCTTACCTTAAGACGAGCTCATCGAACTATTTATGTGAGCCTGATGCTAAACACATTTCTTCCACCCTCCAAATTCATACTTTGCGCACATTTGATGAGGCCTTTACTATGGCTCGGAAACTAGAGATTCGAGCCTTAGAGGAAGAGAAATTGAGGTTATGCAACAAAATCTCAAATTTCTGGACCCAAGACTCTACCACCAAACCCAACATCACCAATTCTCACACATCAGCTTCTTCAAAATCAAAGGGGGTCATACACGCTGTGATGGTCAAATCTCAAGCATTGTCTAATACCCAGCCGAAAGCCACCTATAAGTATAAAGCTGAGCCCATCAACTATACTCCCTCGGGAGAAACTTATGGTGTGATTTTAGACAAATTGCTTAAAGCAAGAGCTATCACCTTGCCTCTTGTTAAACCTCACTCCGGGTTTGATTCCACCCACGCTATTCCTTCTTGTTATAAAGAAAATGACTTTTGTAACTTCCATCGCGTGAAGGGACATATTCACGAAAACTGCAAGATGTTGAAAAACATAGTGCAGGAAATGGTTGATGCAGGGGATATAACTCTCGATAATCCTAATGCCCCCGCTAATCAAAATTTAAAAATCGTCAACAAACCATTTCCAAACCATGCATCTAACAATAACACAAACCAAGACACCTTAACCGAGGAGAAGAGTGTGCATGAGATCCATGCAATTTTCAACTCCCAACCTAGGGCTTCCATTGAGGAAATTATGAATCAAGCGTCTTCACCAACGCAGGGATTCTCGCCCCCTTCTCCTTCATCAAGACAAGAGGACAGTCCCGCTATTCCTTTACCCATAAAGGAATTAACCACCCAGAGTTCTCTTCTCACAAATGAACCTTCTTAAACCATATCCCTGCAAGATTGTGAGCGGATGTTATCTAACTTATCTATTTCCCAAACATCTCCTTCCACCACTCTTGCTATAAAAGAAGAAGGCTTGCCACTTTTTCTATCATCCTCAGAGGAGAAACCCCTTGAGCCTACATCACCAAACTCCTTAATCATGATGGATCCCCTCGAACCTACCCTCCTACCTATTAGTTCTTCATCACCTAAATCTTTCTAGCGACCAGTTGACCTTTTAACACCCATTGATACAGCGCCTCATTTACCCCCTGTATCACACCCACAGTGGACCATAATCACAACTCACCTCTCTTCCATACCAAAATTCCTATTCACATGTGAAGATTGTCATCCCCCAGAAGATAGACGAGTGTTATGGGAGCATTTGAGTACACCATGCTCTACTCAAATGCAGATGACTAATCCAGACACCTCTACCATATACCCGAGGTGTTTACAAAAGCTCAAAATGCCTATGTCCTCACCTTCACCCCCCTCATCTTTATCAAATCCCTCATCCACCTCTATCAACCTAACCAAACCTTCCCTTACGCTTGGGACTTCACCAATTCCCAGCCTGACACACCCACCTAAACGGTTATATTTATCCAAAAATAATGCCGTCAATCCACCTAGGAGACAGACCCAATCTCCTCGAGTCTAATCTATGCCTCTTACACAACTAAAACCCTCATCCCCGATCACACCGATATAGCAGGCAAGGCTTCAGCCTTCACCATCACACCTACCTTCTATATTAGGGCCTCACCCCTCCACCTTGCCTCCATACACCTTCCCTCCCACATCTTCTTTAACACGACCTATGCATTTTACACCCCTACAGACACCCACAGGCATCTCAACACCGTCACCCCAAGTATCTTGCCTATCTCGATCATCGAAGGACTTATTTGCTATCGCTCCTCTCTCCCTGTGGTTGTTTCCTTCCACCACATCATCTGGGGCCTCATCATCTAACCAGCTAAACATAACTTCTGTGTAGAAGAAACCATGCCTAGTTAAAACCAATCATCAAAATCCCTTGCCTAAATCACCACCTATACAAACCACTCATACCCAAACCTTACCAAAACAATCAAAAACATCAGCCACTCAATCAACAGCCTCATCTTCATCTGAATTTGACCCACTCAAAGGATCTTACTCCAAGATCCTTGATATGTTGGTAAGGGATGCGACCATTTGCCTACCCCCGCTCAGACTCTATGATCCAACTAAACCTCGACCTATAGGTTATGATGAATCTAAAATCTGTGCTTACCATTGCACACCAAGACACGATGTATAAGGATGCAAATATTTGAAAGACATCCCTCACCAGTCACCTATCTCAGATAGACAGCCTAAGAAAGACAATTTACGAAGAGAGAAACCCTTAGCTTCAATCCCTTCTCCTATACCACCTGTCCCTGCCTCACCAAAATATATCATCATTGCAACCCTGCCTCTCAAGAACAATGACTTATCCCCGCCGTCTTCCTCCTCTCGTATTCACAAGATCAACATGATTAACATTGCTACTCGAGGTTAGAAAAAAATGGAAAAGCTAAAGAAAGCACACCTGTGGCCTCTCTTTCTCCTTCTGCCATCCCGATCACACCACCACCTAAAGTGGTCATTCGTGGACCTACCTATCCCATCTCTGATGGATTTTCCCATCGCACCATGATCAAACAACTTCACCAATCTCCAATCAAAATGACACTCTATGATCTCATTCAAACATCTGAATCACATCGACAAGCTTTAATTGAGATCCTTCAAGGGATAGAGGTCCTACCTAAAGAAACCTTTCCGGTCGCCTCCATTTTAACACCCAACCACGTCGCTTCTCTCATAAAATAACCTACCTCCACAACCACTTCTGTCCTTGTACAGCAAGCCGCTGCTGTCAGTTTTTCCAAAGAAGAAATTGTCATCTTTGGTGCAGAAGATCTTGATCCCACTCTTTTCATCTCATCTTACATCCGGGACATCCAGGTACGTCGTGTTATGATCAACGGGGGTGCTAGCCTAAACATCGTCTCTTCCAAAGCCTTCCAACATATGAATATCCCTCCTAGCTACATGTGAGCCAACCCCACCATGCTGCATTCATTCAACGATGCTATTACTTCTACCTTCGGCACCGTGATCCTTAACATTCATGTAGGGCCACGTACCTTACCCCGAACTCTTCTATGTCCTTGAGGGAGAATTCCAATACAACATATTGTTAGGCTGCCCTTAGATTTGGGCTATGGGATGTGTTGGACCTTCACTTTACATAGATGCCATCAAATTCGAGTATGAGGGGAAGTCATACACCGTCAAAGATGACGGTTCCCCTTTCAAAACCTACAATATGTTATATCGCGCTACTGATGTGCTTGTACTAGTCAAGCCACCCATTGATCCAGCCCAACCATCTCCTTCAACCACGCCTCAACCATCCACCCTAACCACACTCACACCTTCGACCAATGAATACTACCACACGCGAATACCACTTCCTTCCTCGCGGACAACATCCCAACTTCAGATCCCTTGGAAGATTTTTTTTCAATGCCTTACGCTAGGGGAATACTGCCTATACAATGTTAGCACCTTCCATACTCCACAGGAGTATGGACAGTCTACATGTGCATCCTACCTACGACCGTCATGTGGGGGGAGGTGATCTCCTACGAACCACCTAATTTCCGTGCACCAACCTAATGTATGGGGGTGTCAACACATCCTCTGTCACCCCTGAACCTCCCCTTGGTGTGGTTCCCTTCCAATTTGATTTTCAATATCTAACCAACCGTCGTTTTGCCTTCACCTTCATGAAACGTGTTGTGCTTAGAAGGGTTTTGGTTTCGGTCTTTATGAACAAGGGCCGACATACGATCATTCCCATAACTACCCTCAAACAAAAAGATCGTCGTGGTCTTGGATTTTCTGAACCACCTACACGAAAGAAACCTCATGTCAATTGTATCCAGGAAAACAACGAAGTCATCCCTTTCGAACCATCGTCGCCCATTTTTCCATCTTCACCCACATAGTTAATAGACCCAGAATCTATCCCTCCTAACTTTTGTTTTTTTGTGAATGCTATCTTCCTGGGTCCTCTCACTTATCAACGCGATAGTGAATACCCATCTTCTCTCCCCCTTTTGTATCCAGAGATGATCAAAGAAGATTCACCTTCAATTAATGTTATGGAGTGCCAGGATGATGACTCCATCCTCACTTACCTTGGTGCGGATGACTCTTATATTCAATGTGCCTTACCATCTGACACCCAAACTATGTTGAATGAAATCGACTATAGAAATCAACATCCACACAGAGGACGATCCTCACATTTTAAAGATCAGAACAATCTCTTGACACATTAGAACAAGCTGCCTTCACTACCTTCCTCCGTGCCCGCAATCAAGATTTTTCTTTGGTCCTATGCTGACATGCCAAGAATCGATCCTGACATTAGCTATCCATAACATCACTCTGAAACCAAAATCTAAACCAGTTAAATAGAAACTAAGAAAAATGCAACCACGCATTACCCTCTTGGTGAAAGAAGAGCTTCAACGCCTCCTTTCTATTTCTTTCATCTTACCTATTGACTATCCGCAATGGATTTCTAATGTTGTACATATCACTAAAGCGATGGGGGGACTTCAGATATGCACGGATTTTCAGAGACCTTAACCTCGCTTGCCCAAAGGATGACTTCCCCATACCTAGCATTGATCAACTTGTTGATCTCACTGCGGGCCATGAGATGCTTTCTCTCATGGATGGCTTCTCGGGATACAATCAAATTTTAATAGACTCAGCCAATCAACATAAAACTGCCTTTATTACCCCATGGGAGACCTTCTACTATCGTGTCATGCCATTCGGCCTTAAGAATGCTGGTGCGACCTATCAGTGGGCTATGAATTATATTTTTCATGACATTATGCACACTATCCTTAAGGATTATGTCGATGATCTTCTTGGAAAATCCAAACATCGCAATGAACATCTCGATGTTTTAACCATTATTTTCGATCACCTGTTAAAATACTATGTTCGTCTTCAACCAAAGAAATATGTCTTTGGCATCCTTTTGGGAAAACTCCTTGGCTTTATTGTCTCTTTGTGTGGCATTGAGGTCGACCCAGCTAAAGTCAAAGCTATCCTAGAAATGCCCCCACCCACTAACCTCAAACAATTGCGTAGTTTGTAGGGAAAACTCCAATCTATCCGGCGTTTCATTTCACAACTCTCGGATCGATGTCAACATTTCCATCATCTCCTTAAAAAGTACATTTTCATTCAATGGAGTGAGGAGTGCCACCAAGCCTTTGAGGCTCTTAAAGCTTATCTCTTACAGCCACCCGTGCTTGTCCCACCTCAAGATGATCACCCTTTCTACCTTTACCTTTCTACCACCGACCATGTTGTAGGAGCCACGCTCGCACATCATGACTCTGAGCATCGAGAACAAGCAGTTTATTACATAAGCCATACTCTTGTGGATTACGAGACTCGGTATACACACGTAGAAAATTTGTGCCTAGCCCTATCATTTGTGGCCACCAAACTCTGACATTACCTCCTGAATCACAAAAATTTTGTCATCACCAACGCTGACCCCATACATTATATGTACGCTAAACCTCATCTAAACCAATGCATCGCCCGATGGCTTATGCTCCTTGCCGACCTCGACCTTGAGTTTGTACACCAAAAATCAGTCAAAGGACAAACTATCGCAGACCAGCTCGTAGAAGCCCCTTTACCTGGGGAACAATTTACCAATTTTACTTTCCCTGATGAGCTCATCGCAACTCTTTCACTCAGTGATGTGTCATATCCAATGACCCTCTTCTTCGATGGATCTAAATGCCAAAGTGGTGGAGGGGTAGGTGTTGTTCTCATTCCATTTGAAGGTGAACTTATGCCTCTTTCATTCAGGATCGATTTCCCCTGCACTAACAATACAACGGAATACGAGGCCCTTGTTTTGGGTCTCCACGTTGCGTTACACTTAAGTGTGAATTCTATTAATATTTTCGGTGACTCTCAATTGGTAGTAAATCAAGTTACTGACATCTACCAATGTAAAAATGAGGAATTTCAAAAGTACAAACATTACGTGGATTCACTTTTGACCTTATTTTCTCATTATTCTATCCAAACCATTCCCCGCTCAACTAATAAATTTACAGATACTATGTCTTGCTTGGCCTCACAAATTCTGGCCTCACCAACTGACTCGGACATATTTGTCTTGGTCCAACAACTCTTTTCCCCATCTTACTTAGTTCCGGATGTTTGTATGGTAAATAATGTATCTGTTGATTCACAGGATACCTAGTATCACCAATTTCACGACTACCTTACAACCTCTGTTCTACCACCTAACCTTAATAGTAATGGCAAACGTGCTTTTCTTAAAAGTGTTTCTTGTTATGTTGTCATGGGGGGACTCCTCTATAAACGTGGCTTCGATGGTATCTTCCTTCGCTATCTAACCAACGCTGAAGTCACTCATACCACCCAACAAATCCATGACGGACTTTTGTGGCGGGCACTTTAGTGGCCTCGCCATGGCCAAGCGGATCCTTCACCTAGGATATTATTGGCCTCCTCTCAATAAAGACTTCCATGACTATGTTAAAACGTTGTGTTATGTGTCAACAACATGCCAACCTTCAACATACTCCTAGCCACCCGTTACAAGTCGCACGAGATCTTTAGCCTTTCTCACAATGGGGTTTAGACCTTATTGGCGAGATTCACCCGCCTTCTTCGCATCATCATCATTGGATCATCACGTCAATCAAATATTACACTAAATGGGTGGAGGCCATTCCACTCAATTCAACCAAAAAAGAAAAAATCGTCGAGTTCATCAATCATCACATTATCTGTCGTTTTGGTGTTCCTCATCGCCTGATAATAGATAATGGAAAATCTTTCAAAAATAAGTTGTTACAAGACCTTTGTGACAACTTTGGTATCAAACTTAGCTTCTCGTCACCCTATTATCCATAAGAAAATGGACAAAACCAAATCTTCTAATAAAACCTTAATCAAAATTCTCATGAAAGTTCGTTGACAATTATGGGGAAAAACTGGCTTGATCACATCCCCTTTGTCCCTTTGGGATTATCGTACCAGCATTCGTACTTCTACTAATGCCACATCATTCTCTCTGGTGTATGGTACCGAGGCTATCTTACCTCTCGAAATACAAAACCCTTCTCTTAGAATATCTCTTCAGGATATTCCTCACCAATGATGACTTCCGCCAAGGAGTGGTTAGCCTAATTAGAGCTTCTTGACGAGCGTCGTCTTACATCTCTTGACCACCCTTCAAATTTATCAAAAGCGCATTAAGCGTGCTTATGATAAGTGAATTCATGAGCATACCTTTAAGATTGGTGATCTTGTCCTCAAAGAGAATCAACATGTAACCAAACTAGAAAAGAGCAAACGAGGAAAATTTACTCCTAATTGGATTGGGCCTTACATTATCACTCACACCTACGGATCAGGTACTTATCGTTTAGCTTCGCTTAATGGTAAACCCAAGCCTAAACCCCTTAATGCCTTGCATCTCCGACCATTCTACTATTGAATTTAGTGTTACATCACTTCTTATCTACCTTGCGCTCGTCCCTTGAGCTCATTTACCACCTCATACACCTTGTTTCGTGCATCTCAAAATAGAATCAAGCTCACATGGTTTTGATCATCACCTCCTCTTCAAAATGCCTTCCCCTTTTTTAGTCTAGTCATGACTTAAAAGTATCAAAATAACAAGTTCTCAATTATACGATTTCTGGGATATTCTTGAGTCAAACTTCCTGCAAAACTAGATACTTCATACCAAATGGACATCTAGACCTCTAAGCTCTAAACTAGACTGCTCCCTCGAAGGACAGCTATGTGCAAAAGCCGCATCTGCTATTATAAACTAGACTTCTCCCTCGAAGGATAGCTATGTGCAAAGCCGCATCTGCTATTATAAACTAGACTGCTCCCTCGAAGGACAGCTATGTGCAAAGCCGCATCATAAGTAGACTGCTCCCTTGAAGGACAGCTATACAAAGTCAGCCTCTATCAGAAGCTTCTCGCATTGATCAGCTTCATGAAGACCTCAAGAAACAACAACATGCATATCCCATATAGACTTCCCACATCGATCAGTCTATATCCAGAAAAATAAAATCAGTATTCAAAAGCACTTTTGAGTCATGGACTCGTCTATTTAGGTTTGGATCTATTTCGTCAGAATAATCACCTTATAACAAGTCCTCTACGCCCCAGCTATACCATCCACCTCACCTCACCATTCTTAAAAACAACAAAACTCAAGGGACGTGACGTATATCCGATATATTGTGATTATACAACTCTTTTCACCTATCGACTTCTCGCCTATGCAAGGTACCTAGGGATTCAAGCTCATCCTACGATAATACGTGGTTTGTTTAGCTCTTTCCAACTATGGGACATTTTTTCCTCTTTTACCCGAATCTAGGATTATGTGTTGACCTTAATCAGGACATGGTTCCCTAATGCTTGGGTAAGCTAACCCTCGCTTCACCTATACCTTACCAACTCCAACAACCTTACCCTACTAATATCAAAATTTTTACCAACCAACAAATTGCCT
The DNA here is from genome assembly GCA_019776745.2 of Taxus chinensis. Lineage (NCBI taxonomy): Eukaryota > Viridiplantae > Streptophyta > Pinopsida > Cupressales > Taxaceae > Taxus > Taxus chinensis. Next base: position 622,169,728 of record CM034153.1, on the reverse strand, counting down.
AACCACAACCAAATTTCCTGAATTCACCTCTCCCTGGTCCTAAGGGAGAACTACATCGGTCTGAGGCCCCTCCTTGCTTTGTGCAATGGGCTATGTAGGCAACACTTAGGAGACATGGGGTCTCCCAAGGTTAGCTCGACCATCCCCTACCATAACCTATCATGTGTGGTGTTTTACTTAAAAATATAAATGTTTTCACATATTTATATTGATAACACTCACCTTTGTCCTTTATCAATCCAAACATTCAAAACACAAACATTTCTTATTATTATCATAACCTCAAAATCAACATACATATTCAGTTTTATTTAGATGTTAAACAAATACATCTTCTCTATCATCGACGCACAGGTCGGCATCCTTATTTATTCTTCTACCCCTATGAAATTCATGTAGGCCCCCGCGCCTCATCCCGAACCAGGTAGTGATGGTGATCATCGACATCGCTCACCTGGCCTCTCCATCCTCAAAGGGGCCACTACTATTGGTTCCTCCCACTGATCCGCTAATCTCTCCTGTAACATACGAATACACCCTCTCGCATCGAGGAATCTTGCCTCTAGTCTCTCCACTCGTGACTGCGAAACCTCTAACAATCACGTTGTCTCATTCACCTGTGTTTGAAGCTGGTGAACTAAACCCTACAGGTGGTCTCTCTCCGCTGTAATCACAGCTATGTTAGGATGATCGGCCCTCTCACGTGCACCTCGCATCTTTGCTACCCACCATAATCTATAAGACTATGTCACTCCTGCATCCATTACCCTGCAATCAACTTGCTTTCTCTTCTGGTCCTTCTGGAAGTGTCGGTCATGGAGGTGAGAAGGGTGCCTCAGCGTCGATCCTCCTGTATGGTCTATGAGCCATGGGTATATCCTGAACAAATCCAAATTGTCGCCGCACGTGATCTAGAGGAATCCTCTCGTACTCACCTAGCCTGTGTCCCACGATCCACCTCAATCGCTCTACACCCCTCAAATCCTCGGCTATGTTCACCGTCACCATGTAGTTCCCGCAAGGCCTCCAATGGATATCCGCAATCGTCACCATCTCCCACATCTGCCTATAATACTCGGCGTCATCTATCACGGTTTCGGCTCTTGCCTCTTGCTCTGTCTGGACCCATCGTCTGAATCCCAACCTCTGCACTCCTGTCTCTCCTCCCTAGATTGGTCGGCCTATTGGTCACACACACACAATGTGCTCATAGGCCCAACAATGTAATAAGTATGCACAATCCAGTGTAGTCCTGTGATTTCACCTGCAGGCCCATAAACCCCTGTATAGCTCCGCAAGATATGCAGGTGCCCATGCGAAGGTAACGCTACCTTCTATCATTTCACGAATAATACACATCAATGATTTCGGAATTCTTCCCCCATCTGCTCTAGGTAATGCATAATACCCCACCGCTATCATTAATACCACTGCCAACCTTGTTGCCTCAGGGTGTGCCGCAAACATTATACCATAAGTGAATGTCAAACCTCGCTGTGTCAAATCTCGTGCGGCTGGACCAAATACTGCCGTTATCACTGCCCACCGCCGCGTTAGGCCCTGATTGATACACTGGTCTTCCTGTAATTGGGAGTCTCAAAATTCGGAACACATCTTCTAACGTCACTGTCATCTCCCCTGTTGGCAGATAAAAGGTATTCTTTTCAGGATTCCATCTCTCAATCAACGCCTGCAACATAACATGATTACGTGCGATCCGTGAATAATAGCGGATTCTGCTTAACCCCACACAGTTTATTAATGCCCACTAAAGCTGGTGTTACATCCGCTCGGACCCGTGACAACAAAGTTGGCACCCTATCATTTCATCCTCAACCCTTCCTGTGCCTGCACACATTAAACCAACAAACAACAAATCAACAAAATAACTTCCAACGTGTTTTTTATCACAATCCGCAACTTTACACAGTAACCGATATCGGTTATAGACAACCAATAATGGTTACCTAACCGATACCGGTTATTCCTAAATGATATCGGTCACTGTCAATTCCAACCACCCCCGCTCAAAAAAACACCACCTATGATAACTTCTGCGCTTGTTTTCCCCTCTCAGTACCTACGCACATATCTCCAACACCTGATTACTTACCCTACAACACTCACCCCATCCCAAACCTTTTTCCTATCACCTTTCTTTTTCATCTCTACCCACTTACCTTCCCACATCCTATTCATATGCATGCAAAAATTTAACTCCAACCAAAAATCATATATACCTCCTGGGATGCAGCAGTTTGAGGTGGAACCTGTCTTCCCTCTCCTCTCTACCCGTTGGATGCTTCTCCTTGTTCAGCCATGTTCACCACCCTCTTCACTATTACTTGCCTTTACGCCTTCTTACTCCAAGCTCACGATCACTTTACCTGTCTCTTTCCTCCTTATCACTCAATTCTCCCATGCAACTACCCTGTATGGACGACAATAGCCTCGCATCCTCGTATTTAACATGTTGCATGGCTCTAAAAATAAGAATCTAAAATTGCCTCCCCAGCTTTTCTATTTTTAGAAAAGCTTGTTTTAACATAACCGATGTCAGTTATGTAACCGGTATTGGTCAATAGTGACCGACATCGGTTATCTAACCGATATCGGTCAACCTATACCTATTTTGATTATATCCAGGCCTTCTCTTTGTTTTTTGCAAAATTTTGGCAGCGCCCGCCTCTTTTCCCTGCATAATGACATCACTATCAACATCCATCATCATAATAAACATCAATATTTCAAAACATATGCATATCATTAAAACATCATCAACATCATTTATATATACATCATAAACATTCCAATACCATCGACAAAAAACATAAAACATTATAATATATGCACCAAATCCACAATTATACACACCATATGGATCAACCTCATCATCTATATATATCATCAAAACAATGTTACAATATACAAATTGCCCTGCATGGGGCCTCTATCATACAAAAAAAATACAAAGTCGGCACGCAGGCCGCTGTCTCTATCAAAATCTCGACTAGGCTCGCAGGCTGGCCTCTCATGTCAAAAATATACTCAGCTCGCAGGCCGGTATCAACTATACAACATGTACTCAGCTCGCAGGCTGGTATATATAACAAAAATGAATACATAAATCCTATGAGGGCACGCAGGCCTCTATATACACACTCAGTTCACAGACCGGTGTCTTTATCAACAAAACCCATCTCTGCTCTTGGGGTGACTCAGCTCTCTCCCCCTCCCTCGGCTCGTCTCTCAGCTGGCCCCTGTGCCGGATCTCACCTCCTACCCGTCACTGACCCACCGGCTATGGCTACGGCCCCTTGTGACCTATGACTCTGGGACATCTCGGCTTTTTAAGCTGCATATGGCTGATAGTCGGCCCCCGAGTACCATCTAGTACATCCTGATAATATCGGGCCTCCGCTCTCGCCTCCATATATCAGGCCCGTGCCACCATGGATGGTGGGGCTGGTCCCCCGGCTCCTAATAGAAGTGGACCCTGACCTACCTGTACGCCCTGTGCCTGAGGCTGTACCTATGCCTGTGCCTGAGGCTGTACCTGTGCCTATGCCTGAGGTTGTGCCTGTACCTGTGCTTAGGCCAACTGCCCCTGTAGCACCCCAATCTGTGCATGTGTAGTAGCAAGCTGCCCCTGTAATAATTACACCTGGCCCAAGAGACGGACCCTCTCTGCTATAACAACCGCCAAATCTAGCTGTGCGGGTTGTGCTCTCATGGCTGCCCTCTGCCCTACCCACCAAACCAAAAATGCCCCTGTAACACCAGCATCGTCCACCATATCATCAGTCGGTCTCTCTGTGACCCAGACTGGGTCCAATGGTTGTGGAAGAGGCAGTGATGCCTTTACATCCTCCCTCCGATACTGTGGGAAGGGAGGTGGCTCATCCTGCCCATAGGCCCAACGGTCATTGTACCCTCTCTAGGGGAATCCACTCATGCTCCCCGGGTCTCCGTCCAGCTATCCAGAAGATGTACTGGATCCATCGTAGCTGTGCTCGGGCTCCTCCATGGGGCTGATGGCCCCTGTATGGCCTCCATATAATATCTAGTGTGCTAAGACCCTCTAACATATGCCTGTAGTACACGACATCTCGCCCTGCGATAACTGCTCGTGGCTGGCCCACGACCCCCAACCACCTCTGAAACCCATACCTATACACTGCCTGTGGCCTTGGCTACTGGGGCAACCCTACAGGTCATAAACACACGATATGCTCATAGGCCCAGAAGTGTAGCAAGAATGTTGAGAATATCCCAAATCACCTCATATGGCGATAGCCCCAGAGCTCTCTGTATAGCTGCACCAAATACACCGGTGCCCATGCATCAGGTGTAGCTCCTCCACCATCTCATGTAATACTCCCATCAGAGCCCGTGGGAAGCAGCCTCCCTCTAAGTCCGAGAGGGTGAACCAGGTGATACCAATCATCATCAACACGGCAAGCCGTGTCTCCTGTCGATGTGCGCGATACATATCGCCATAGCAGATGCTCGCACTATGGTACGTAATCAATGGGGCTGCATCCCCGAATACTTACAGGATGCTATCCATCGCTGTCTCAGCATCCACCTAGAACACCACCTCACCTATGATCGGCAGTCTCAGGATGCGATACACATCCTCTAGTGTGACTGTCATCTCTCCAGTCGGGAGATGGAAGACATTGGTTGTCAGATCCCATCTCTCGATGAGGGAAACCATTAGGCTGTGGTCCCTATCCACAGCCCTATATCTCTGGACTCCGCCAAGTCCAACCTCCCGCATCACTGCCCACTGCGCTACAGACACATGTGGCCGCATCCGCCCGAGTAGAGGCGGCATCCGATCCCGCATCGTCAGCTGCTGGCGTGCCTACAAAAACAACCCACTCCATCAGGCCTACCCTTTACAAAACAACTACCCAATAACCCCAATATCACTAACCCCACCCAACAAACACCTACAATATCCCCTTTACCTATCCCACAACCTACCACCTACCCCACCCACCACCCGATTACCCCCACCCCAATAACCTTTCCTAGCAACTCTACCTTTTCCCCCTTCACCCCACAAATCTATCCTACCCGCCTACAACAAACCAACACAACCAATTTCACACCCTTTCCTCCTACCTGTGGTGACTGGTACCCGGTCACCCCTCGACCACCATCGGTCCCCCACTCCTTATCTATACCCAACTTTTATGCACCGACGTCGGTCGACACATGACTGACATTCGGTCTCTATAACCATTACTCTATACAACTTTGGCTGTGACCGATGCCGGTCGCCTAGTGACCGACATCGGTCACTGTGGGATTTCGGGGCCGGACAAAAAATGGCCCCCAAATCCCCTTTTTTCTATTTTTTACCCATCTACCCAGCCCAATTGCCTAAAAACTTACCCACCCTGCCGTTTTGACTTACCTAACATATCTACCCACTCCATTTTACGATTTACCTTCATTTATTCATTATTTTCTCCAATTTTAGATTCCTACCCCAAAACCCACATCCTAGCTAAATTCATCAACTTTACACAAAGAAGGATTTAGAGCCTACCGGTATGACTACACGTCGTCATGGTGGGATAGGTGGTGGTGGTCCAGCTCCTCCAGCACCTCCTGCTCCTCCAGGCTGTGCCATAGCTCCAAATCTCCTCAGCAGGGTCCTCAACCAATCAAACTCTGCCTCCTGATCTCTGGGGCCTACCAATAACTCACTCCCCCACTCAACTAGTGCCAACTCAGCCCAAATACCCAACCCAATCAATTCAAAACTCAGACAAGAAACAGGTTGGCACTCAAATTCACAATGTGAAAATGACATGCCATATTTTTTCTTTTATAGGTTTTGACCTCTAACCGATATCGGTTATGGCACACCCTAGAAAACCAATATCGGTCTTCTAACCAATACCGGTCATAACTAACCGATATCGGTTACCTGCCTAGTTTACCCTAACTCCTGCTCTTCCTCACTGAACTCTATTTTTCACCACAACGCCTACCCCGGCCTTTGCTAAATAGCCTTATTTTGAATTCATTGGCCTGACCCAAGGCTGCAACCAACCAATCGACCCGACCCAAGGCCGCAACCAACCAATCGGCCCGATCCAAGGCCGCAACCAACCCAATCGGCCTGACCCAAGGCCACACCCAACCAATCGGCCCGACCCATGGCCGCAACCAACCAATCGGCCCGACCCAAGGCCGCAACCAACCAATCGGCCCAACCCAAGGCCGTAACAACCCAATCAGCCTGACCCAAGGCCACACCTAACTAATCGACCCGACCCAAGGCCGCAACCAACCACTCGGCTCTACCCAAGGCTGCAACAAACCAATTGGCCCAACCCAAGGCCGTAACCAACCAATCGGTCTGACCCATGGCCGCACCAATTAAGTACCTCGACCGAAGCCGGTAAATTACGATTCTATCCACCCATAATGTAGTTGTTTGTTCAATCGAGCTCACCTGTTCATGTTTTAGCATGACTAGGATACTTGAATTGATCAGCCAACCAGCTTTGCTTAGACCAAGACCGTGACGTTTATCTCAACCAAACCAACCATTTGGTACTGCCGAACATGCCTAAACGTTCTGGTACCTTACCCGTTATATCCCCTGGAGCTACTTCCTATGCCTTGGATACCAGGATTATATCAAACTTGTTTGGATAAACTATCGACCTTTGCCTATGAATTGATTTTTTGCTCTTTAACTCGTGTACCCTGGTCTCACTACTGCATTTCAATGTGCGTCTGCTTCCTTGAACTTACCCCACCATCTTACCATCATCTCATCATCATTCACCCTTTATCAACCCTATCCCTGATTTCATCTCACCTCAATCTGTGATAGATTTGAGGGGGATTACCTATACCCTTAACTGGGGCAACCACTTCTTATTATTGTCAGTGCACCTTTACACGACAAGCTACATGACAACAAGGGGCAAATGTAGACACCAAATTTGGGTGTTACGATGCCTTGTACCCCGTATCTCATCCCGCAACCTAACCCTACCTCACCACCTAACCCTTACACACCTAATGATTTATTAATTACCTTATAATTAATAAATCCACATCTCCAACCCCGCCACCTCATCTCGCCACCTCACCGTGACCTAGCCCTAACCCTAAACCAACCTAATTAAGACCTATGACTTGGTCCAGACCCACACCTATGACTCATTACCCCTCACCCCACACCAAAATGAGCCTAATAATGACTTGACCAAGCCCACAACTGATCCCTCGGGAGAAAAGGAGGGAAAGATGGCTATTTTACTAAAAATAACCACTTTGACCTAACCGACATCGGTTCCTACTCGACCGCCATTGGTTACGTAACCGCCATCGGTTCCCTGTAAATGACCTCCCCCAACCAAAAAAAAGAGAGCCGGAATTCATTTGGCAGGAAAAAGGGAAGTGAAACAAGTAGAAGAGGTTGTAGAGAAGAGGATCGAGCCTAAGACTATAACTGAGAAACTAGATCGTTGTCACACTCATCCAAGCATTGGGAAAGACTGAGGATAGCTTCATTAGCTCACTTTCCAATATTGGATCATCCCAACTAAGCCTTACTGTCGCCACCACATTCCTTGGACCTATATCTTCATCAGGAACTAGTAAGTAGTATCTTGTATGTTTCTAAGCACCATTTCTTGAACTTTTAATTCATAATAATTATAAGCTCACTCCTAGATCTACCACCCCGGCAGCACTCTACACCTAACTTTCATTCATCAACCTCGATATTGCCTCAAAGATAGTTTTCTCACTCTCTATGTTTTCTCCATCACCCTACTACCCCCCTAATCATTTATTACCCTATAAACACCATAACCACCTTACAACTGACCTCCATTCGAAACCCCTAAATCACTGCCCCTACCGATATCAGTTTTATAACCGCAGTCGGTTATCTAGTGACCGGCATCGGTCACTGTGACTTATACCAAAACCAACCTTTCCCTTATTACCCCAAAACAATCTCATATCCAGCTGGGTCTATCCTTGTAACTTGATCTGAATGCATCAATAACCGGTGACCAAACAAACATCAGGACATTTTATTATTGGTAGTTTAGTCTCTATTGCTTTTTAACAAGGTACCTAAATCATGATTTCACAATAGCTTCTTTATTATCATTTGCATTAATTCATATTAAAAGGGGAACTGACCACCTTCGAAAGGAAGTCTAATATTTCCTGGACCCAAGGTAGTTCCCTCACTTATTGTCTAACTAAGATCTGGTGGTCTTGTATTCTTACTTACAGGTAGTCCTTCCCAGACAAAAAGGAGTTCTTCACAATCGATCTGATCTCTCTACGGTATGTGCACACCTTCCCAACACTCAACAGGTATTCCTCCTAGCCCTAACCCTTATCTGTTTCTCAAGAGAATGAAAGGATAGAAGCAACTCTATTCCAGAATGAAATTCTATGTGCAAAACACTAGATTTGTGCTGACAGTTCCCATGGGAGCACTTGTTATTTTTAGTAAGTTCCAAAAATGTATTTTATTGTGAGTTCTCAATTGTAGTGCACCTCCAATGTCTTTGTCTTCTTCGCGAGTTCTTCTATTGCTGACTTTCCCAAAATAGCAATCCTCTATGCAGGAGACCTACTATTTTTAGAAATTCAGATTTTGGAAGTTTGGATTGGCACAGAATGAATTTTTTGATATTTTTTTTTGCCCAATATCACCCCTTTGAAATTTCAAACCCTCCCACTTAATAGTCTAGGAGATTTTAAAGTTTCAAATTTTGGACCTAGCAGTGCTTCTAGATGCAACAACCATTAATGGACCTCAAAATTATAGGTTAAATTTTTTCCTCTATTTTTGAAAAAACATATATTTTTTATGTGGGGTTTTTCTTTTGATGCTTCATGTGTAATTATACTTCATTTCGCCCAACGGTTTGACGAGAAATCCCACTTATTTTTTCGTTGAGCCGAAAAGGAGATTTCTTTGTTGTGGATTATCTATCACACGATAGGAGAGTTTGAGGGTATTTTTTTTATGGTATTGGATAGAGGAACAAATAGAAACAAATGGTTCATTGATTCATGCACCAGATTGCAAAATTTGTTAATATTTCCATTTTTTGGCTATGGAGATTTTATTGTTCTCCTCTTCATTGTTCTTCGTTTCTGCTTCTTAACTTGATGAGAATTCCATCTGAGTCCTTCGTATCACCATGGGAAAGGTATTTAAGTTCCTTGGTTCATTTGGTCTAAGTTTTTTGCAATGGCTAAGTGATGGAAGAAATTTGTAGAGGAAGAATGTATGTATCACTGTGCACGAGAGTGGAAGCAATTAGAAGCAGGGAAGCATGTCAAAATTTTGAACTTTTAAAAATAATGCGAGGGAGAGGGATGGGTGCATTTTATTGTCCCTGATGTCCCTCACCTCAAAGGGATGTGAGGGACATCAATTTTCATGGGAATATTTGAGGGAACACGTGTCCTTGATCTGATGGCAGGGGATGAGTGCTCAAAAATCAGATTTAAATCACTGAGGGGCTGGAAGCGGGTCAAATGGGTGACCAAAAATCTCTCCTAGAGGAATGGGTGAATTTTGAAAGTTATTTTTCCCTGACCTGTGAGGGACATGAGGGACATTAGTTTACATGGCTATTGTGGATCTGACACATGTCCTTGATTCGACGGTAGGGGATTTGAGCTCCAAAATTACACCTGGGGATTGAATTGTCAAGTCTGAAGGTCATATGAGGGTCCCAGAGGTCACATAGGGGTTGGGCACATTTTTCTAAGGTATTTTTACCTAACCTTTGGGACTTCAGGGACATGAAATTCTGCCAGGATCCTGGTGCTGACATGTGTCCTCTTGAAAATTGACGAACTCTTGAATTGTCTTTGAGAGGGTAAGTTGGAACGACGATAAATTGAGCCCCTGGTGGAATTTATTGGTGAAATTTTATATGATACTGACTTGAAATGTAATTTTTAATCCAATGGTGGGGGTATCATGTCTTTATTCGAACATCTGATCCCTGAAAAATTGTATTTTTTATTTGTGACTCCACTTGTGCCTAAGAAAAACTACCTAAAAATCCTATGCACCAAGGTGTTGCGAAAAATATTATTTCACCTTCATGTAGTTCTTGGAATCCTATTTTCAGAAATTTTTGTTTTTACTTCTAACTCCATCTAAAGCTCCTAGAATCTTCTTCTAAAGCCCGACAGCTATTTTAGGCCTCTATATTGCCTAGGCTTGTGAACTCTATTTTTTACTCAGACTACTCCAAGTCTTTCAAAACTTCCCCAAACATTCCAAAATCATTTCCCTGATGTTATAAGGTCTTCCATTCACCTCCATGCTGAATTTTTACTTTCTGTTCGGCTCCAGGGGGGTTGATCCAGTCCTGAGAAGGCCAGTGATAGCCCTTCCCAATACTGCCAGAAGATAGCATCTTTTCAGAACTCCCTTAAATCACAAAGGGGGAAGGAATAGAATTTCCTAAATCACCTAGGGGAAAAATTTGACATCAAATAGGGGGTGACCATACTGACAAATTTGACTTGGGGTGCCTAAGAATGATAAAACATGAAACTTTCGGCACAGGGGTATAGTTTTCGTGCATGGAAAGTTCCAATTTCCCTGTTGCACATTTACATGACAATAGCCAGGTAAAAGTAATTATGGCCTAGATCACTTATAAAGGATTAAATCAAGAGAGGAAGCACAAATTATTGAAGCTAAAATGTTAGATGTATAGTTATGCAGGTTCAACTGTGCACCCTCAAAGTTAGAGGATATTATTTTCTTTTTACGCACAAGTATGGCACCTGAAGGAATGAAGGCCTTGGAAAATTAAAAAACTTGCAATTCACACTACACCTTTCATGTTAATCAATGGTGACTTATACAAACTAGACCGAGATGAAGTATTGCGTCAGTGTGTACTGGAGGAGGCTCATGACAGTATTGTAGGTAGACACTATGTAGGTGACTCCACTACGTGTAAGATTTTACTAGTTGGTTTATGGTGGGATACCTTGTACAAGGATTGAAAAGACTATTTTAAGGTGTGTTATCACTATCAGTGCCTTGGAAAACCTGGGTAGAGATATGAAATGCCTTTGAGCATATTACTAGTGTAGAACCTTTTGAGAAATGGGCAATTGAATTTTTGGGTCCTATTTCCCTATTCGTGCACAGAAATGGATCATGCTATATAATCACTTATAGAGATTATCTTACAAGGTGGGATGTAGTGGCACCAATAAAGGATTATATAACAACAAGGTTCTTGTGGGAAAATATTCTTACTAGGTATGGATGTCCTTTAAGTTTGGCAAGTGATAGAGGAACTCATTTCCTTAATGATACCATCAAGATATTATTAGATGAATTTATGGTTGCACACCATAAGACAATGCCTTATCAACCTCAGGAAAATTTCAACAAGATAGTGAACTAGAATTTGACAAAAAATTATGATGTTGGAAGGAAATACTGGGATGATAAATTTTCTATTGTGCTTTGGGCATATAGAACAACCTACAAAAGGTTGAATAAGGCAACACCCTCTCAGTTGGTGTTTTGCACAAAAGAATTTTTTACCATGGAATTCATGTTACCCTTATTTGCTTATTGTGCACGCAGGAGGTCTAGCCAATGAGAAAAACATTGGAAGAGAGAATTCACAATTTGATACAATTGGACAAGAGGGTGCACCATAGCATGATGGAGTCAGAAGCAAGAAAAAGAAAGGAAAAAGGAATGACACGATAGGAACATCAAGGAAAAGAAGCTTGAGGTTAGGAAGATGGTACTTCTTTATGATTCAAAGTTTCTACACCACCCAGGAAAGATTAAGGTGCATTGGTTGGGGCCATATGTTGTCACTCATATACTTGACTCAGATGTTTGCCAGCTAGAGGTGCTTGATGGAACATAGTTTCTTGGTTACTTCAATGGGAGTAGGTTGAATCCTTACTATAAATAAATATTGTTGGTGTTTGTAATAAGGTAGTATTTTCATTTAGATTAGATTTCCCTTATTGTATTTCCCTTAATATGTTTCCTTCTTCATCGTTATTCTTTGTCAATTTAGTTTAGTGTTTTGTGTAATAATCGTGCTTGCGTGCCGGAAGCTAATTACAATCTAAAGTGTTTTTTATGTGGAGAGGACTACACATACCATTAGTGTGGGGTGATTTTCATTCAAAGATGGGTATTCATAAAGAAATACTTATGTAGATGGTTTCTCTTGTTAGAAAGTGTAGATAGTATGAAAAGGTGTTGCAAGAAAGAAAATTTCTCCTAAAGAAGACCATAATTGGAAAAAAGGAATGCACAATGTAACACAAGGTAAGTTACAACCATAGAAACTACTTAAAGGAAGGCATAGTGGCAAGGTACTTCGGCGCATGGAAACACATGAAAGGAGGTCTGTAGCCAAAAGGTAGAAAGGTGTGCTATAAGGTTATGGCTATGTCGTGCGGGTGTATCACACAAAAATTTGGTAAATGGTCGATTAATGAAAGGATTGGTGGTAGGTGGAGGAGCAATAAATGTGATAAATTTTTCAAATTATATATAAGGACATGATGCAGGTTCATATTTACCTTTGTGAAGGAGAGTAAATTTGTGCAGAAAATTAGCTTGTGTCCCCATTGGAGAAGGGTTTGAGTGAAGCAGAGGAATACAGAGAGGAGAAATAGAGTGTTAGGATTTGAGAAGAAGATAGGGCACATAATTTCAAGCTAGGGCACGAGATTTTTCTCAATAGAAGTAAAAAGGTGCAACCTTGTCTTACCATGGCATCAAGGAGAGCACTTGGAACACCAATAAAGGGGAAGAAGAAGGTAGAAACCAAGGTGGAGATAAAGGATGCCCCTAAAATAAATTTTTCAAAAATACAGTACCCAGAGGATGTAATCACAAGATGTTACTCTGGGATTCTCACATCCGTAGGAACAAGGTAAGTGACTATAATCATCGCACAACTAACAAAAAGGAAAAGTTGGATGCGTTGTTAAGCAGAAAGAAAAACAAGTGCACAATTGACAACATTCCTATCTATGATGATGTTGGAGAGATGTTTTTGAAGAAGGTAGGGGTCTTGTAGCTATATGAACTCCGTTATTTTGGAAAAACTGAGAAACTATATCAATGGATTATGATAAGAGTCCATGAGGACTTATTATATTTTGTTAGGCGGTGGATGAGGACCATTACACCCTTAATTATGAGACTGAAAAGTTTGAAGGGAACAAGGACAAAGATTACCAGTGACTTGTATGACAAAGCAACTATTTTGGCCACCTGTAAGGAGTTGGGTTACTCAAAGGGTTTGCATGGAATGGGCATTTACAAGCTAAGGAAGTACCCTGTTGTGTAGGAGGTTGCACACTTACTCACAAAGTTGAATGATAAGGAAAGGTGGTCACAAGTGAACACCATGTGGCTATACATTACCAAGAATATGTAACAGGGAGAAATTTACAACTTGGTAGGATACATAATAGATACCATCATTAAAGAAGTCCACAAATGTCAGAAAATAATCTTTAGCACCATTTTTCTATCTTTTGTTTTTGTTGAAATTGGAGTGCCCAATGGTCCAAAGAAAAAGATTTGAGAGTATCCTACAGAGAATAAGTCTCTAGAAGAGAGGTTTGAGAAGTATTTATATGAAGGATCTATGAGTGGCCCATTCAAGCAAAGGGCAAATATGTGGTATGACAGACTTCATGCGACCTTCGAAGAGGAATGGAGAAATAGTAAAGAGCTGCCATCAATAGTTGGGAAGTTGATACAATTTGTTGTGTACCAACACTTTTACATTGTGTGTTTTGTAACGAACGATGGGAAATGGAGTCCCTATTATAAACTCCTTTATGCCTTTACAGTGTGATTCTTCTAGGCAGAAGTTCACATGTTTTCCGATGTGCGAAGGTTAATCTATAATGCAGACAAGGTAGACTATGACTACCATACCTAGAGAAAGACTTACACATAACCAGGTATTTCTTCTTATATTGGTAGGTTCATATCACATGATATAACCATGAGGCCTATCTATTTGGCCATTGGAGATAGTGGGGTTATTATTTATATCCAGCTTAATCCTGGGCTAGAAAATGGTAAGTATGTTGAAAATGAATTTATCTACCATGCCCACCAAAGGGGAAACATACAGTTGGGATTCTGACGGCTGAGAAGCCCACTTCACCATTGGAAGAATAAGAAGATGAACATGAGGAAAACAATGGTTTAGTGTGTAGGGGATGGAGGAATCCCTCAGAAACTAAGGAAAGTGAGTGTGAGATTATGCCTCCCTAGTAGCAAGAAGAGGAGGAAGACTTAGAAATAGACACTCCAGACTTAGATGCAGACCCAATAAATGAGGAACACCAATTTAAAAGGGTGTTTAGAAGGAAAAGGACTCAGAGTGCGGGGCCATCATAACCTCCATACAAATCACCTTGGATCTCGCCACAGAAAGAATTACATGAGAAAAAGAGGATGAGAAAGTTAAAGCTCAGGGAGGATGAAGAGGATGAGTCTAGTGAAAGCCTGTCAAGGACCCCGGTGCAACCAGAAACTATATAGGACCCTCGTGATGAGGAAATGAAATATGATGAAGAGGGGGTCAAGGAGACAAGAGGAAATGGGTGATCCATCTAGTGTGCCTCACTCCACACAAGAAGGTAAAGGACCCACTATAGATTCTAGCACTCGGGTTCCCAAGGGAAAGAAAACAAAGAAAGGAAACACAGGTGTGGACTATGTGACTCTGTCTATTGCGTACATAGAGGAATCCAATAAGATCATTTAGACCAAGCTTCAAAGCATAGAAGGGCCAAAGGATTTATATGGATGGAAGTTAATGGACCCAAAAAAGACCAATGCATGGACTAGAAAGTAGTTGTACTAGTCCATACAAACACACATGGATGAACCAAATTTTGATGTGTGTAAGAATTCATGTGTCTCGCAGTGGGTAAATAAGAAATTGAATATTAGGCACATGACTACCAAACCTCCTGTAATGTCTAATGATCAAGTAAGAAATTCCTTGGTCAAGGTATCTGCTGAAGTGGCACGGAGGAAAATTGATAAGGAAGCCACAATTCAACCGTTAATTGAAGATAACGAGGATCAGACTGTAAAGATAAAGCACTTGAAAGTAGATAAGGAATGAGTAGAGGAAAAGAATGAGGCATTTATTAGCATGGTTGAGGAACTTGGTGATCATATCTATAAGGTAAGGCCTCATTTGGATTCTAAAGTTCCTCAGATGTTTCCCTCTATAATGCATTATTTGTGCACTCTAGTGGATCTGGTTTTGAATAAAGATCTCGTTGTTATGGCCACACCAAAAGATCTTGTAGAAGAAACAAAAATAGCAAGGGCTACTATTGCTAGGAAAATTTAAAGTTTTGAGGCCTTGCTCTAAACATTGAAATATGATCTAAAGAAAATGGATCGAGATTTGAACATGTGTGTAGACTCGGCTGCCATAACAAGAATCAGAACTATAGCAGAGGATAATGAAGTGTTGAAGGCAATGAAGGATGAAACACTTGGGCATGTAGACATGTTATCCCTGGAAAAACAAAAGCGTGAGACCCTTATAATAGCCTAAGATCCACACAAATATAGGATCAATGAACTTGGGGAAACTTATAACACAAAAATGGACTCCATGGAGGGAATGGTCTCAAGTATGGCACATGTTGTCCAAGTGTTGCAGAATGAAAAGGAAAATACCACTCAAGATGAATTGGATGCCATAGTGATAGAAATTCTAGAAAAGACAGGTAGCGTGTTAAGTGACTGGAAGACCTTAGAGGTTGAACTCAAATATTAATATCCAGAGTTAGTCCTTTATGAGGAAAGGGTTACTGCATAGTAAACTTCATTTTTTATATAGTTCTTCATTCATTATTCTTTATTGTTGGAAACATAATAAGGAATTACCAATTGTTGGGGTGGAAATGTACTTTAGTGTGGGGTAATGTTGAGAAAACAACATATTTCTCAAAGGTGAAGGCACATAAAGGATGTGCTTGCTAGAGCAAGGCACATTTGAGGGTGTGGAAGAGTAGCAGAAAGAGCACGCACCAGGATACTTTGAATTCAGGACTTAGTTGTTTTTTGAATAAGGTCTATTCTTGGGGATAGTGTGATGAGCACAAAAATACATGAAGACTTGCAGTCCATGTAATGATATTTTGGGAACAAGCAATAGTTGAGCGCCATGCATAGTTTAGGCTAATAATAGGATTTCTACTTAGAGTTAATTATAAGAAGTCTATTGTTAGAACACTTGCATGTTGTGAAACCTTCTGTAAAGGCTTGTGGCTATTATTATCATCTGACTTATTTTGAGAAGTGCATGGGAGGTGAAGGGAAATTCCCCACCCCTATATATGTATTGATTTTTACGGTTGTGTGTGAATTATTGTAGAGTTATGTTTGTTGGTTTTTCTATGCACATGACTCATAGAGATAATTATGTAATATAAGAAGCTTTTGTATTGTATAGTATTTAATAAAATGGTTCATGTTGGTTGGATAATGGTGTTGAACATGACTGAATCTAGTACTTTCATGGTAAATCTTGTTATAGTCATTGTTTAGCTCAACAATTGGTAATGAATCTGAATACCTATATGCACCATCATGCTAACATTCTAAATAAGCAACCATAAAGAGAGACTTGGTTCCTTCACACACTTCGGGTGAGTGCTTATCTCATTCTGAGTGATGTGCCAATTTGCTTGGGTCATTTATAGTGAATTCTAGGTTGTGTCACGTAGGCTTTGTGATTGAGAAGATAATGACTAAGTTGGGAAGTTAGAAATTACAAGGAACAACACACATTTTTGACTTCTGAATAATGGGTATCATATTTTTGAAGGGTGCAACTGATATAATATAAATATTTCTCCTTACCTCATTTGTCTCAATGTACTAACATGGCTCGCAAGGCATGGGCATTCATAGAGACATAAAGATAAAATTACACCCTCTCATGTTGAGGTGTAAGAATTGGCGGTGATAGAAGATATTGTTTGAGCATCACTATTGGAAATTAACATCCCACTTGAAGTGGATGTCCTTTCTTAGAAGGATATGGAAAGGTTGTCAATGGTCTGATAAATGATAAATGAAATGACGAATAGATTAGATATATCCTTAAAGACTACGAAGTTATTTGAGATTACATGGTGGAGGAATTTTGATGATGGATTTAAATTTAGTAGGGTAAACTTCAATTTCCCTGATAGAGACTATAAATTCTAACATTTCACCTTTGAGAAGTTTGAAAATACACTTAATATGATTAAGATGGAGAACTAATTATATTAGACGCACAAAAATCATGTCCAGAATAAATAGATGGTTTCTTTTAAATGGTGTTTATATTTACCTAAGATATTGTTGACATATTCTTATATGGTTTTCTGGATGATATCATGGAAGATGTAAGTCATGGCATGATGATAAGTAGCTCCTGCATTTTTCAGGCTAAAGTTCAATGGTGTTGTTATGCAAGGTTGAAATTTGAGTATGATATTTCTATTGTCTATCTATAATGTCATCCCATTTATGTGACGTACAATTTGTAGACATAAAATCACGCACATATTACTATTTTACTATTCTGTCAAGTATGTTGTTATATGCATGCATCTTAAGTAAGAAAAGTATTCACTAGTGACACAATCCTTTGTCCATCCACTTGTTTTGATTGTTTCTATTGTACTGTTATCTCACATTTGTCTTTATGTACCAAGTTTTGTGTAGGTCACAGGTATCCCTATCTATCTGTCTTTTCACATTTTTTAGTATTTATCTTAGGACATTAGCACCCAGGTGCTCGTGTCTATTCTGGGTGCTCCTGTCATGTTTATTTGTTTTACTTATTTTGACATTTATGGTCGGCCTATTTAGTTTTCTTAACCTTGACCCAAGCTCATAGTCATTCTTTCATATCACTAGTTTTGAAATTCAAACAAGAGATTTATATATATATATACACACACACACACACACACACACACACACACAACATACACTCTATAATTTTGGATGGAAATTCTAAGGGGAGATCACATCTACATACTATCACTACCATCAAAGTGACTACATTTTTGTAGCTACATAAACTCCATAAGAAGGAGAATTTCTCAATTCCATATCACACATCTACATTTTATCTATACATATCCACCTATAGTGGCATCATTGGCATAAGGGAAACCTAAGGACACTATTTCACACACAAGGACAAAGAACTAAATGGAGTCTAAAATGTAGTCCAACGCTCATTCATGTGTTTACTCATCGGGTGACCGTCAAGGTTAGTAATAATTCACATATTACATTTTTCATTCCAATTTGATGTGTTTGTGAGCTTGTGCAAATAGCTAGGGTTTTTCTTACATGTTACATGCACCCTCGGTGATTGAAGAGTGGATATCATGTGACTAAAAGGAAGTGGTAGTGAAACCTTGATGACATAGAGAAAAGTAGATTGTGAGATTTTACGTAGTCACTAACATCGATGTTCCCTTCTCCAACACCAAGCACCCATGTCTGGAATCATCCTCATATTCTAGATTTTACACAGAGTACTTACAATATTGTTCCATGCTAACTCAACACTTTATACTACCCAAATTTCTTCCTGATTGTGCAGGACCAAGCTAAGTCATTTTTCTCTCCTAGTTACTTATAGCTTTACATTGTTTGTGTACTTAGAATTTTTATATTAATTGTATTTTTTCATATCAGTTACTCTATAATTAGATTTAATTAATTTTTTATTATATCACAATTCCATATACCGCCATAAGTATGGGTAATATATTCATGATATATACAACTATTTTTATCCCACTATATAGGGTAAGTTATGGAAAATAAATGATGAAGAAATAAACCATGGAGAGAAGCATTTATTAGTACTATGATGATTGCAAATTCATTAGACTATATAGATTCTACAACCACCCAAATGTGTTTCCCAAGTATGTACTTGATAAAATAGTGAAAATTGAAGTGGAAACATAAATTTTGCATGGAATTGCAAGAATATGCAATACTAAGTAGTAGAGAGTCTTGTTTTATTTCCCATTCAAGCTTGGTGATGTTGCTTTTAACATTACTCCTGGAATGAGTTCAAATTTATTGTCCAAGAACCTTACATTAATTTAGAACCTAAAGGAGTGGTGATTCAACATTGTACTTAGTTAAAAGAAAACTTATGTATGGAGATCTATATAGAACATACGTATATATATATATATATATAGGCGGATCAAGTATACTTAAACCCTCAAACAAAGACTAAATTTTATGAGAGGAAGGTATAGTTCAGGATTATCCAAGTTGGAGTTGAAAAACTAATAGACTAGAAATAGAATGAAGTATATAAAAAACAATATGGAATAGTAGAATATTTGAGGAAATCCACCCTCAAATGGAAAACCAAATCTCCCATCATCCACACTAGCCTATCTCCTAACACCTCCTCGATGGTTTTCTCACGGTCCCTCTAGTTCTCATGTTTCCTTTGAAATAGATACTCATATGGTTGTAACAAGTGTGTTAAGTACTAGGTCTACGGATGTTCCTGTCGCAAGTGTTGTTTTTACAATAGTTTCTCTATTTGGTGGTGAGTTTCATAATATTCCACTAGTATTTGTTTCTAAAATTATATTGCCTTGAATTTCTCTTGCTCTAATTTATTTTTATAGTATTTATTTTCCCATCGCAAATTTATACTAGGTTGGTATTGTTTTTGTTGATCCTAACACTGTATAACATATTTTTTCCATTGGTTTATCTATTTGGTGGTGAGTTCTATATTATTTCACAAGTATTGGTTTCCAAAATGGATATGCATCAAATTGAAGTGTCTCATGTTGTTTCCTCTACTAGAAATATTTCTACTAAAGTAACGGTGCCTCAATTTAGAGTGTTTCATAGTGATGAAATGTTTGTGTCTTAAGTGGCATTACATATAGTTACTTTATTTCCAATTATTTCCATAACACAAGATGTAGTAGTGTCGACTATTTTATTGACTAATGTTATTTGTCATTTTCTTACAAGTACAATGGAGGTTCATCAAATGGTGACCACTCATATAAACTTGTAACTATCATTTTTAAGTGAAATTTTAGTTATAAGAATTGACCAAACCATCTCAAATGTTATTTTTACCTAAGGTCACCGTATCATCACCCTTATTACCACATCCTTACCATCCACATTTCCTTTCCAAGTTAATAAATTTGGGTTCATATGTTTTCTACCATCACCTTGCACACCTTATACCACTTCACCTTCTTTAATGTCCACTCATCCTATAACCATGACCACCACCAGGTATGGAGGTAGTGTGAAAGATGGTCAGTTGACACTAAAGTGATATATGACACAATGAAGCCTACAAAAAATTAGAAAGTGGGAGGGATAAACAAAATTTTGTTTCATGACACTCCCTCCATTCCCACATGATATTTCATTCATAAATTGAGTAGGACCACATCATCCACCTAATTTTCATATACCTGGAGCAACCCTCTGATCACCTATATAGTTTCCACATATAAGCTGGTAAAATCTATAGCATTGGACCACAAAGTCCACATTTTATTACTCCTACCCCAACTCCTATTAGAATTGCAACTAAAATAATAGTTTCCATATAAATAATATAGGGTTACACCATTCAATATAGAAACCTAGCCTCCATGTCCCATTAATAATAAATTAACAATCAGCTAGCTCATAAACAAAAGGTAATACATTCCCCTACTAAGATATCCTATTAATTCATCTAAACTGGAAGGATCATTAAAATGTTATCTACATGCATATTATGGATAGGATACCAAATTATATATGCGAAAAATATGATTAGTCTTGAAGGAAATAAATGAACAAGAGAGATAGGGGAATTCCTCATCAATGATGTTGTGCTCGGGGAAAACCTTGTCTTAGTGGTGAAGTAAACCAATAGGTTGCAAGAAGATGAGGTTAAACAAATGAAAAATGAGATGAATAAAATACAAGAATTGTGTATCATCCCTCAAAACACCTCAGAGAAAGTGTAGTACACCATAAAGGAGTTATTTCAATAATTAAAATTATTATAATGGGATGCGAAAATGGAAAGAGTTTTAAGAGAAATGTAAGATCATTACTCACTCATATTTAAATTTGGGAGTCTTAATTGAAAAAGTTAATGAATTTTAAAAGGATAAATCTACTTATAAATATATATTTTATATCTTACAAATATGAAAATTAAGTTTTCATTTTATTGATAAAGAGGAAGAAAACGTTAGAAGATGTGAATTTCTCATTGGGAAACTTTATGAAAAATTTAGTGTTGTTTAAAAAATGAATATTTTCTTTTTTCTAGTGCATAATTTTTACAAGTCTATAAATTTTATGGTGAACTTAACCTTTTAGAATTAATTCGATGAGGTTATGGATAATTTTCAATGTAAATTTGTGATACAAATGGAAATTACCAAAATAAAGGGAAGTTACGTCAAACATGAATTCGTTATGGAAATAACCAAAAGGACTAAATGGAAAAATTATGTGAATTATTTCTTAATGAAAAATGTTATTGAGCACGTCAAGTTAGAAAATCCAAAATATTCTAAAATTTGGATATCATTCATGGTGATTTAATCTAAATTGTATTAAACCTTAATTTCAGAGTAACTTTACTATAACTAATGATATAAAAATGACACTATAAAAGAATAGATAAGAAACAAACATTCAAGGATATGAAACCCTAAGAAAATTAAAGAAGAGGATGAATTAGCTTCTTTTTCATGTAATTTGGAGATGATTTGGACTGGATATCTGCTAGAATAGGCTAGGAATAGTTTCATTAAGACTCGCTAAGGGTTCTATAACTCATGATTGTGCATGAAATAATCACCCAGGGGAAGACAAGAGCACATGGGTGCTAGTGACTATGTAGATATCCAGGATCTGATCTTGTCTAGGCTAGAGGAGCTTCATTGTTGATCTCACTTTATCACTCTGATTTCACTATAATGTCATCATCCATACTTGTAACCTAGAAAATATATAACTAGTTATACATGCCTTGAAACCACATCAAATGTAATAAAGAAGATACATAATGGGGAGTTAGACTGACCCTGACAATCACCCGAAGAGTGAACTCACAACCGAGCATTATAGTAAATCTCAAACTCCATGCATTTCTTCATTCTTGTGTGTGTAATGATGCCATATGTGTTATGTTGTGGAGATTGTTTTCATGTGTGGAAGTGTTGAAAACTATACACTAAAATTATTGTACACTCTCCATAGTTTTCTCGATGGGGTTCATGGCTAGGCCGAGCTCCAAGCAAGGGTTTAGGGGAGTAGCCACTGCAAATTTTTTTGGCCTCGAAAAACATGCCCAATATCTCAGAAAATGTGCTCTTCTCATATGGGAATGTTTTTTTGACCCATAGGTTTATGGGTTGTCTTTGACCCCGTGGTTTTGGAATACACAGTATTATAAAAATACTTAAATAGTTGCCTATTGATGTGATTTTTGGTTTTTGATAGGGTAGACATATCATTGTAGATGTGTGTCAGTTCAAGGGTGAATTCAGGAGAGTTTTTTGACAATATCTCCAAACATATATGGGTATTGTTCTTTCACTCGGAATGCTTCGGCTTCTGGGAATAGAGTCACTTCTATCCTTTCATTCCTTTGAGAAACAGATAAGGGTTAGGGCTAGGAGGAATACCTGTTGAATGTCGAGATGGTGTGTGCGTACCGTAGAGAAAGATCAGGTTGACTGTGAAGAATTCCGTTTTGTCTTGGAAGGACTACCTGCAAATAAGAACACAAGACCACAAGATTTTGATTAGACAATAAATGAGGGAACTGCCTTGGGCCCAGGAAATATAAAACTTCCTTTCGAAGGTGGTCAGTTCCCCTGCTAATATGAATTAACACCAAAACTGTAAAATATCAATTAAATTACTTTGTTGAAATGGGTAGGGGAAAGGCTGATTTCTGGTTTTGAGTCACAATAACCGATACCGGTTTCTGATAACCGATATTGGTATGGTCTAAGATCTGTAGGTTGGTTGTTTTATGGGGTGGTTGTGTTGTAGGGTAATGGTGTTGTTGGTAAGGCTGATATATGAGTGATATTAGGTAATGAGATGGTGAGAGGTAAATGAATGATAGTTAGATGCAATGACACGTTGGGTAGTGGATCTAGGAATGGATTTATGGGGACTATGATTCAAAAAGTCTAAGAAATGTTATTAAAGAGGACATGCAAGATGTAACTTACTGGTTATTGACGAAGATGCAGGTCCAAGAACTCTGATGACAAAGGTAGAACTCAAGTGGGATGGCTTGACACACAGAAGATGAGAGATATCCCTCCCGATGATCAGTTGAGTATCACAGGTTTCTGGCTATTCCGTTGTAGTTTTGGGCTTGATCTCCTTTTGTTGCAACTCTTCTGGTTTCTTCACTCGTCTCTGCTTGGTCAAGTGAAGATCTGGATTCTCTTGATCGCTCCTAATGATCTCCCTTGCTCCCAAAAATCCTTCGTCCCTTGTTTTTGGTTTGGGGAGCCCATTTACAGGGAACCGATGGCGGTTACGTAACCGACGGCGGTCAAGTAGGAACCGGTATCGGTTAGGAAAAAGCAGGCTATTTTTAGTAAAATCACCCACTTTCCCTGCTTTTCTCCCGAGAGATTAGTTGCGGGCTTGGTCAAGTGACTAGAAGGTCGGTTTTGGGTGTGAGAAAGGGGTCATTAGTCATGGGTGTAGGTGTGGACCAAGTTATAGGTCTTAATTAGGTTAGTTTAGGGTTAGGACTAGGTCATGATGAGGTGGCAAAATGAGGTGGCAGGTAAGGTGATGTGGATTTATCAATTACAAGGTAATTAATAAATAATTGTGTAAGGTTTAGGTGATGAGGTTAGGTTGCGAAAGGAGGTGCGGGTCACAAGGGGTCGTAAGACACAAATTTGGTGTCTACATTAGCCCCTTATTGTTGTGTAGCTTGTTTTGTAAAGTTGCACGGACAATAATATGAAGTGGTTTCCCCTGTTAAGCGTATAGGTAATCCCCCTCAAATCTATCATGGATTGAGAGAACGTGAAATCAGGGATAGAGTTGATAAAGGATAAATGGTGTAGAGATGATGGTGAGAGAGTGGGGTAGGTCCAAGGAAGCAGACGCACGTTGAAATGCAATAGTGCAACTAGGGCACATGATTTGACGAGCAAACCAGCAATGCATAGGTAAAGGTTGATAGTTTATCCAAACAAGGGTGATATAATCCTGGTATCCAAGGCATAGGAAGTAGCTCCAGGGTATATAACAGGTAAGGTACAGGAACATTTAGGCATGTTCGGCAGTATCAAATGGTTGGTTTGGTTGAGATAAACGTCACGGTCTAGGTCTAGGCAAAGTTGGTCGACAGATCAAGTCAAGGACCCTAATCATGCTAAAACACGAACAGGTGAGCTCGATTGAACAAAAAACTATATGATGGGTGGATAAAAGTGTATGTTGCTAATGTTGGGTAAGGTATTGAAGTGGTACGGCCGTGGTTCGGGCCAAGTTGTTGGGTTGCGGCCTTGGGTCGGGCCGGATGGGAAGGGTGAGGCCGTGGGTCGGGCCAAATGGGTAGGGTGAGGCCTTGGGTTGGGCCAAATGGGTAGGGTGAGGCCTTGGGTAGGGCCGGATGGGTAGGGTGAGGGCCGTAGGTCGGGCCAAATGGGTAGGGTGAGGCCTCGGGTCGGGCCAAATGGGTAGGGTGAGGCCTTGGGTCGGGCCAAATGGGTAGGGGTGAGGCCTTGGGTAGGGCCAGATGGGTAGGGTGAGGGCCGTAGGTCAGGGCCAAATGGGTAGGGTGAGGCCTTGGGGTCAGGCCAAATGGGTAGGGTGAGGCCTTGGGTCGGGCCAAATGGGTAGGGTGAGGCCTTGGGTCGGGCCAAATGGTTGGTTACGGCCTTGGGTCGGGCCGGTGAAGTCAAAAACGGCTAAAGAGCAATGGAGTGTATAGGCGATGTTGTAAATAGGAAATGTGGTGGGAAAGGGAGAGTAGTGAATAAGGGCAAAAAGTTGGGTAAACAAGGACAAAACTGATATCCGTTATCTATGACCGGTATTGGTTAGATAACCGATGCCGGTTCCTTAGGGCACGATTTGACCGGTATCGGTTCTATGTTAAAAACCTATAAAAAGAAAAATACGGCTGGTCATTGTCACTTTGTCAATTTGGAAACCAAATTAAGTTGTCTGAGGTGGAATATTGATATTGGTGTATTTGTTGGCTAAAGTGGCACTAGTTGAGTGGAGAAGTGAGGTGATTGGCGGGCCCGAGTGAGGAGGAGGCAGTAGTTGATTGGTTGAGGACCCAGAAGAGGACATTTGGAGCCATAGCACAGCCAGGAGGAGCAGGAGGAGCTGGACCAGCTGGACCACCACCATCCATCCCACCACGATGACGTGTCGTCGTACCGGTAGGTTCAAAACTCCATATTGTGTTCATTTTATTGCATTATGCTAAATTTGGGGTTTTGGGTAGGAATGTATTTTTTGATAAAATAATTAATAAATGGAAGTGATTTGAAAAAGGGAGAGGGTAGATAGGTTAAGTAGGCCAAGGCGGTAGGGTGGGTAGGTTTTTAGGGTATTTGGGTGGGTATGTGGGTAGAAAAATGTAAAAAAGTAGGTTGGGGGCCGCGCGGGGGCTCGTCTCCAGGTAATTACAGCGACCGATGTCGGTCTCTAAGCGACCGGCATTGGTCGCAAATTGTTAGGGCGGGGTGCTTTATGTTTGACCGGCGTCGGTCGTATATCGGCAGGCGTCGGTGGGGTTTTTTTTTTTTTTTTTTTTTTTTTTTTTTTTGGGCGTGGTTTGGGTTGTGTGGTTAAGTTGGTGTTATGGTATGATTGGGGTGGGATAGGGATTTGTTGATTTGGTTGTTGGATTCAGTTTGGGTTGTGTGGATTTGGTTGTTGGATTCAGTTTGGGTTGTGTGGATTTGGTTGTTGGATTCGGTTTGGTTATGTGGTAGGATGGTGGGGGTTGTTTGTTTGGGTGTGAAGAGGGAGTGGGATATTGGAGAAGATAGGTGGGTAGAGGGGTGTGTTAGGGAGTCGGGGTGTGGTCGGGGGGATAAAAAGGGGGTATAGAGGGAAAAGTAGATGTTGGGATAAAGAGTAGGGCTAATGTTGTGGGTTGGTTTTGCAGGCACATCAGCAGCTGACGATGCGGGACAAGATGCCCCCATTGTTGGTGGCGGATGCGGCCACACGTATCCGCAGCACACTGGGCTATCATGCGCGAGGTGGGACTCGGCGGAGTCCAGTAATACAGAGCTATCGACAGAGATCATAGTTTGATGGTTGCCCTCATCGAGAGATGGGATCCGGCGACCAATGTGTTCCATCTCCCGACTGGAGAGATGACCATCACATTGGAGGATGTGTATCGCATCCTTCGATTACCTATCGATGGAGAGGCAGTCTTTTAGGTGGATGCAGAGACAGCCATGGACAGCATCCTATAGGTTTTTCGGGATGCAGCCGCACTACTGACATATCACAGCGCGAGCATTGGGTATGGTGATATGTACCATGCGCACCGACATGAGACACGACTTGCCATGTTGATGATGATCGGGATCACCTGCTTCGCCCTCCCAGACTCAGAGGGAGGCCGCTTTCCACGGGCGCTGATGGGGGTGCTGCATGAGATGGTGGAGGAGCACACCTGTTATGCTTAGGCACCAGTATATCTGGTGCAGTTATACAGGGAGCTGTGGGGCTATCGCCGGATGATGCAATTCGGGATTTGTTCGACATTTTTACTTCACTGTTGGGCATATGAGCACATCATATGCATTAGACCAGTAGGGTTACCTCAGCAGCTAGGGTCACAGGTCATATACAGATACGGCTTTCAAAGGTGGTTGGGGGTCGTGGGTCAGCCACGAGCAGTGCTTGCAGGGCGAGACGTTACTTACTATAGGCATGTATTAGAGGGCCTGACAGCGGTAGATATTGTATGGAGACCATATAGAGGTCATCACCCCCATGGAGGAGCCCGAGGACAGTTGCAGTGGATCCAGTACACATTCTGGATAGTGGGACGGAGGCCGGGAGAGTATGAGAGGATACCCCTGGAGAGGGTACGCAGGAAGATGGGGCTACGACAGGATGAGCCCCCCTCGCTTCCCTCAGTACCGGAGGGATGATGTAGAGGCCTCACTGCCTGCACCACAGCCCGTGGATCTAGATTGGGTTGCTGAGAGGCCGGTAGATGACACTGTAGATGATGTTGGTTGTACGGGAGCATACATGGTTTGGTGGGCTGGTCAGAGAGTAGCGAGGGTAGCACAGCCTGCACAGCTAGACTTGGCAGTGGTGATGGTAGAGCGAGATCAGCTCAAGGGTCAGGTGCAGCTATTTACAGGGGTAGCTGGCTGCTGCACAGGCATAGATAGGTGTTTTACAGGGGCAGCTAGCCCAGTCTCAGGTTACAGGCACAGGCACCACCACCAGTAGCGGTACAGCCATAGCCCCAGGCACAGGTACAGGTATAGGTACCACCACCAGTAGCGGTACAGCCACAGGCCCCAGGCACAGGTACAGGTACAGGTACCACAGCCACATGCACCACCAGCAGCACCAGCACAGGCACAGGGGGCACTGGTAGTAGGTGTCAGGGGACCAGCCCCAATACCTATGGTGGCTCGAGAGCGTTACATGGAGGCTAGAGCGGAGGCCCGATACTATCAGGATATTCTTGATGGTACCGGGGCTGATTATCAGCCCTATGCGGCACATATAGCAGAGACCTCTCGAAACTAGAGGTCTCAGGGAGGTGCAGCCACAGCTGGTGGGTCCGTCACAGGCAGGAGGCGAGAGGAAGGACAGGGACCAACAGGCAGACAGGCAGAGGGAGGTGGAGAGAGCTGAGGGGTCCCTGCACTTTTTGTATATTGGACATGGGCACCAGTCTACAAACCGGTTGTGTTGATAGAGGCCTGTGTGCCTACATATTATTCATTTATTTATTCATTTATTATATACCGGCCTGCGAGCCGAGTACGGGTTGTACAGTTGATACCGGCCTGCGAGCCGAGTATATTTTTGATATGAGGGACCGGCCTGCGAGCCGAGTCAAGAGAATTGACATTTATTGTGGCCTGTGTGCCGGCTTTGTTGTATTATGAGCTCACAGAGGCCCCGATGCAGGGTACATTGTATAATGGAAACGTTGTATATATATATATAGATATGATGATTTGACTCACATGCTGTGTTTTTTTTTTTTTTTTTAATGTTTTTAAGTATTTTGTCAAGGGTTTGTGATATTTGATGTATGGTTCGTTGGATGTACATGGTGTGATATATAAATGATGTTGACGTCTTTTGTTAATGAGATGCACATATATATGGATGACATGTTATATTATGAAATGTTGCATGTGTTGTTGCTGGTTTTGTGACATTGAATGTATGTATCTGATGAGTTGGATCCAAATGGTGTATAGATTGATAGTTTTTTGATATCCTTAGATGATGGCATGTTTGTTTTGGTAATGTAGATAGATGATATGGATGAAATCATAATGAGAAGTGGATTGGATGGACAAATATGGATAATGGTGTTATTATGCAGGAAAAAGAGGCGGGCGCGAAAAAAATTAGGTAGAAAATGAAGAAAAGAACTATGTTTCCAAAAGGCAGGTGTATAACTGATATCGGTTATGTAACCGATGTCGGTAGTTAATAGATTGATATCGGTTATGTAACCGATACCGGTTATGTAGGTATAAGCTTTTCTTAAAATAGAAAAGCTAGGGTGGCAACTTAAGTTCTAATTTTGAGAGCCATGCAAGAAGTTAAATACGTGAACGCGATGTTTTTTGACGATTGAGACAGGTAATTGCATGAGAGATTTGAGTGATAAGGAGAAAAGAGATAGGGAAAGTGAATGTGATCTGAGATTGAGGAGGCAGAAAGGCAAATTTGAAAAGGGTGGTGAACATGGCAGAACGAGGAGAAGCATCCAGCAGGCAGGGACGAGAGGGAAGACAAGTGCCACCTCAAACTGCTGCAACCCAAGAGGTAAACATTTTGGTTGTAATTTGGTGTTTGCATTTTTTGTAAATAGGAGGAGGGAGATTAAGTGGGTAGATATGATAAAGAAAACGTGATAGCAAGGGTTATAGGTGAGGTGAGTGTTATGGGGTAGGTAATCAGGGGTTTTGGGTATGTCTGTGTATACAAGGAGGAATAAACGATCAACTTATTGTCGTAGGTGGTTGTTTAGGCAAGGTGTATGTAATTGACAGTCACCGATAGTGATTAGGGATAACCGGTATCGGTTACTGAACTTGGTACCGGTTATTTATAACCGATACTGATTACTGGAGGAATTTCCAGAATGTGAGAAAAAAAACCATTAGGGATTCGATGGATTGAATGGTTATTTGTTGTTGTGACGTGTGCAGGCAGAGGCAGGGCCGAGGATGAATGATAGTGTACCAGTGCTGTTGTCACGAATCCGAGCGGATGTAACACCAGTTGAATGGACATTGATAAATCGTTTGGGGTTAAGTGGAGTCTGCTATTATTCACGAATCGCACATAACCATGCTATGTTGCAGGCGTTGATTGAAAGATGGAATCCAGAGAAGAATACCTTCTATCTGCCAACAGGGGAGATGAAAGTAACATTAGAAGATGTGTTCCATATTTTGAGGCTCCCTATTACAGGAAAACCAGTATATCAGGAATTACCTAGCGCGGCGCGGGGAGCGATAACAGCAGTATTTGGTCCATACGCACGAGATTTGACACAGCGAGGTTTGTAATTCACATATGGGATAATGTATGCAGCACACCCTGAGGAGACAAGGTTAGCAGTGATATTAATGATAGCAGTAGGGTATTATTCATTACTGAGGGCAGAAGGGGGAAGATTTCCAAAGGCATTGATGTGTGTTATTTGGGAGATGATAGAAAGGAACGTGACTTTTGCATGGGCACCTGCATATTTGGCGGAGTTATACAGGGGTTTATGGGCTTGTAGGTGAAATCACAGGATGACACTGGATTGTTCATACTTATTACACTGTTGGGCCTATGAGCACATTGTTTGTGTGCGACCAATAGGCTAACCCATCCAGTCAGGAGAGACCGGAGTACAGAGGTTGGGATTCAGACGATGGGTCCAGACAGAACAAGAGGCAAGATCCTAGGCCGTGATGGGTGACATTGAGTATTACAGGCAAGTATGGGAGAGGGTGACGATTGACGATATCTGTTGGAGGCCTTACAGGAACTATATGGTAACAGAGAACATAGCTGAGGAGTTGAGGGGTGTAGAGCGATTGAGGTGGATCGCAGGGCACAGACCAAGTGAGTATGAGAGGATTCCTCTAGATCGCGTGCGGCGACAATTCGGATTTGTGCAGGATATACCCCTGGCTTATAGACCATATATGAGGATCGACGCCGAGGCAACATTCTCACCTCCCCGGCCAACACCTCCAGAAGGGCCAGAGGAGATAGCAGCCGATCGCAGGGTAATGGATGCAGGAACGACAGAGGCCTATAGGTTATGGTGGGTAGTAGAGCTGCGAGGTGTACGTGATTTCCCTGACATAGCTGTGATTACAGCGGAGAGAGATCATCTGCAGAGTTTAGTTCATCAGCTCCAAACGCAGATGAATGAGACAAGAGGATTGTTAGCGGTTGCGGAGTCACGAGCAGAGAGACTAGAGGCTGGATTCCTCCATGCGAGAGGGCGTATTCATATGTTACAGGAGAGATTGGCAGATCAGTGGGCGGTACCAATAGCCGCGGTACCTTTGAGGATGGAGAGGCCCGGCGAGAGGCGTCGACGATCACGATCATCTCCTGGGTCTGGATGAATCGTGAGGGTCTAAGTAAATGTTATAGAGGTATAAGAATAAATAAGGATGCCGACCTGCGTGTCGATGATAGAGGAGATGTATTTGTTTAACATCTAAATAAGACTGAATATGTATGTTGATTTGAGTTATGATAATAATAAGAATGTTTGTGTTTTGACTTTTTTTTGTTGAAAAAGGATAAAGAGGAATGTGATTAAATAGAAATACACAAAAATATTTATATTTACCACACATGATAAGTTATGGTAGGGGATGGTCGAGCTAACCTTGGGAGACCCCATGTCTCCGAAGTGCTGCCTACATAGCCCATTGCACAAAGCAAGGAGGGGCCTCAGACCGATGTAGTTCTCCCTTAGGACCAGGGAGAGGTGAATTTAGGCAATTTGGTACGGTTCAGGCAATTGGTTAGTTGGTAAAAATATTGATATTAATATTGGTAAGGTAAGGTTGAGGGTGTTGGTAAGGAATTGGTAATGTTGTAAAAGGTATAAGGGAAGCGAAAGTTAGCCTACCCAAGTAGAAGGGAACCATGTCCTGATTAAAATCAACACACAATCCTAGATGCGAGGCAAAGAGGAAAGAGTGCTCCATAGGTGAAAAGAGCTAAACAAACCACACAACGTAGAACGAGCTTGAAGCCCTAGGTACCGTGCATAGACGAGAAGTCAATAGGTGAAAAGAGTTGTAAGATCACAATATATCGGGTGTACGTCACGTCCCTTGAGTTGAAACAAATGGTGAGGTGAGGTGGATGGTATAGCTGAGGTACGGAGAACTTATTACAAAGTGAGTGTTCTGACGAAAGAGAACCTACCCTAAATAGACAAGTCCATGACTCAAAATTTCTTTTGAATGAGGCTTTTATTTTACTGAATGTAGACTGATCGATGCGGGAAGTCTACAAGGGATATTGATTGTATTATACTTGAGGTCTTCACGAAGCTGATCAATGCGAGAAGCTTCTGATAAAGGCTGACTGTGTATAGCTGTCCTTCGAGGGAGCAGTCTATTTATAGTAGCAGATATGATTTTAGTGCATAGCTGTCCTTCGGGGGAGCAGTCTATATATAATAGCAGCAATAGTTTGGCATATAGTTGTCCTTCGAGGGAGCAGTCTATATATAATTTAGATAGCTAGATGTTCTTTTGGCATGAAGCATCTAGTTTGGTAGGAAGTTTGACTCAAGAAAATCCCATAAGAAGGTGTTATTTTAATACTTTGAAGTCATGGACTAGACTAAAAAGGGGAAGGCATCGTTAAGGGGAGGTGAGAAGTGAGCTTGATTTTATTTGGAGATGTAGGAAACAAAGTGTATGTAGCGGTAAATGAGCTCAAGGGACGAGCAGTAGGTAGATAAGAAGTGATGTAACACTAAATTCAACAGTAGAATGGTCGAAGATGCAAGGCATTAAGGGGTTCAGGCTCAGGCTTACCATTAAGCGAAGCTAAACGATAAGTACCTGATCCATAAGTGTGAGTGATTATATAAGGCCCAATCCAATTAGGAGAAAATTTTCCACGTTTTCTCTTTTCCAGTTTGGTTACATGTTGATTCTCTTTGAGGACAAGATCACCAACTTTAAAGGTACGCTCATGAAGTCGCTTATCATAAGCACGCTTGATGCGTTTTTGATAGATTTGAAGGTGATCGAGAGCTGTAAGATGACGTTCGTCAAGAAGCTCCAATTGGGCTAACCACTCTTGGCGGAAATCATCGTTGGTGAGAATATCCTGAAGAGATATCCTGAGGGAGGGTATTTGTATTTCGAGAGGCAAGATAGCCTCGGTACCATATACCAAAGAAAAAGGTGTAGCATTAGTAGAGGTACGAATGCTAGTACGATAAGCCCAAAGGGCAAAGGGGATGTGATCGTGCCAATTTCTTCCAGACTCATTGACAACTTTCATGAGGATTTTGGTTAGGGTTTTATTAGAGGATTCAGCTTGTCCATTTGCTTGTGGATAGTAGGGTGATGAGAAGCTGAGTTTGATACCAAAGTTGTCGCAAAGGTCCTGTAACAACTTGTTTTTGAAATATTTTCCATTATCTGTTATCAGGCGATGAGGAACACCGAAACGACAGATAATGTGGTGGTTAATGAACTCTACAATTTTTTCTTTTTTAGTTGAAATGAGTGGAATGGCCTCCACCCATTTTGTGTAATATTCGGTTGCTGTGATAATCCATCGGTGACGTTGTGAAGAGGACGGATGAATCTCACCAATAAGGTCTAAACCCCATTGTGAGAAAGGCCAAAGATCTCGGGCGACCTGTAGCGGGTGGCTAGGAGTATGTTGAAGGTTGGCATGTTGTTGACACATAACACAACGCTTAACATATTCATAGCAATCGTTATTGAGAGTAGGCCAATAATAACCTAGGCGGAGGATTCGTTTGGCCACGGCAAGGCCGCTAAAATGTCCGCCACAAATACCGTCATGGACTTGTTGGATGGTATGGGTGACCTCCGCACCAGTGAGACATCGAAGGAGGATGCCATCAAAGCCACATTTATAAAGGAGTCCCCCCATAACAACATAATGAGAAACGCGTTTAAGAAACTCACGCGTTTGCCGGTACTAGTAAGGTCAGATGGGAGAACAGAGGTTGTAAGGTAGTCGTGAAATTGGTGATACCAGGTATCCTGCGAATTAACAGACACATTATTTATCGTACAAACAACCGAGGCTGAATAAGATGGGGCAAAGAGTTGTTGGACCAAGATGAAAATGTCAGAGTCAGTTGATGAAGCTGGAATTTGCGAGGCTAAGCAAGCCATAGTATCCACAAATTTGTTAGTGGAGCGGGGAATGGTTTGGATAGAATAGCGAGTAAATAAGGCTAGAAGTGAATCCACGTAGTGTTTTGTACTTTTGAAGTTCCTCATTTTTGCATTGGTAGATGCCCATAACTTGATTGACTACCAATTGAGAATCGCCAAAAATATTGATAGATTTGATACCTAAGTGTAACGTAACTTGGAGACCCAGAACAAGGGCCTCATATTCCGCTGTATTATTAGTGCAAGGGAAATCGAGTCGGAATGAGAGAGGCATAGGCTCAGCGTCGAGAGGAATGAGAACAATGCCGGCTCCTCCGCCGCGCTGGCATTTGGATCCATTGAAGAAGAGGGTCATTGGATACGACTCCTCCCTGAGTGAAAGAGTGGCGATGAGTTCGTCAGGGAATGTAAAATTGGTAAATTGTTCCCCTGGTAAAGGGGCTTCCGCAAGTTGGTCTGCGATGGTTTGTCCTTTGATTGATTTCTGGTGGACAAACTCAAGGTCGAGGTCGGCGAGGAGCATGAGCCATCGGGCGATGCGTTGGTTTAGATGAGGCTTGGCATACATGTAATGGATGGGGTCCGTGTTGGTGATGACGAAAGTTTTGTGATTCAGAAGGTAGTGTCGGAGTTTGGTAGCCACGAATGATAGGGCTAGGCATAACTTTTCTACATGTGTATACCTAGTCTCATAGTCCACCAAAGTACGACTTATATAATAAACGGCTTGTTCTCAATTCTCAGAGTCACGATGTGTAAGCATGGCCCCTACAGCGTGGTCAGTGGCAGAAAGGTAAAGGTAGAAAGGGCGGTCGTCTTGAGGTGGGATAAGCACGGGTGGCTGCAAGAGATAAGTTTTGAGAGCTTCAAAGGCTAGGTGGCACTCTTCGCTCCATTGAAAATCAATGTCCTTTTTAAGAAGGTGATGGAAAGGTTGACATCGATCCGAGAGTTGGGAGATGAAACGTCGGATAGATTGGAGCTTACCTTGTAAACTACGCAATTGTTTGAGATTGGTAGGTGGGGGCATTTCTAGGATAGCTTTGACTTTAGATGGGTCGACCTCAATGCCACGTGAAGAGACAATAAAGCCAAGAAGTTTTCCTGAAAGGATGCCAAAGACACATTTCTTTGGTTGAAGGCAGACAGAATATTGTAACAGGTGATCAAAAATAATGGTTAAAACATCGAGATGTTCACTACGATGTTTAGATTTACCAAGAAGATCGTCGACGTAATCTTCAAGGATAGTGTGCATAATGTCATGAAAAATGTAGGTCATAGCCCGCTGATAGGTTGCACCAGCATTCTTAAGGCCAAATGGCATTACACGGTAACAGAAGGTTCCCCAAGGAGTTATGAAGGCAGTTTTATGTTGATCGGCAGGGGCAACCAAAATTTGGTTATATCCCGAGAAGCCATCCATGAGAGAGAGCATCTCATGGCCTGTGGTGAGATCAACAAGTTGGTCAATACTAGGTAAGGGGAAGTCATCCTTAGGGCAAGTGAGGTTGAGATCTCAGAAATCCATGCATATTCGAAGTCCCCCCGTCGCTTTAGTGACAGGTATGATGTTAGAAATCCATTGAGGATAGTCAATAGGCAGAATGAAGGAAACAGAAAGAAGTCGTTGAAGCTCCTCTTTGACCAAGAGGGCAATGCGTGGATGCATTTTTCTCAATTTCTGTTTAATTGGCTTGGAATCGGGTTTCAGTGTAATGTTATGGACGGCAATGTCAGGATCAATTCCTGGCATGTCAGCGTAGGACCAAGCGAAAGCTTGGTTGCAAGCACGGAGAAAGGTAGTAAAGGCGACTTGTTCTGATGTGTTAAGGGATTGTCCGATCTTCACAATGTGAGGATCCTCCTCCGTGTGGATGTTGATTTCTATAGTAGATTCGTTCAGCATGGTTTGAGTTTCAGATGGTAAGGCACGTTGAATATAAGAGTCATCCGCGCCAAGGTAAGTGAGGATGGAGTCATCATCCTGACACTCAACAACGTTAATTGAAGGTGAGTCCTCTTCAATCATGTCTGGATACAGAAGGGGGATAGAAGAGGGGTCCTCATTATCACGTTGATAAGTGAGAGGACCTAGGAAGATAGCATTTATGAAAAAAAAAAGTTAGGAGGGATAGATTCGGGATCTATCGACTCTGTGGGTGACGAAGGCAAAATGGGTGATGATGGTTTGGTAGGGGTGACGTCGTTGTCTTCTAGAAGACAACTGACATGAGGTTCCTCCTGTGTAGGTGTTTCAGGAAAACCGAGACCACTGCGATCATTGTGTTTGCGTGTAGTCACGGGAATGAGTGTATGTCGGCCTTGTTCATAAAGACCAAAACCAAAGCCTTTCCAAGCACATCGAGTCAAGAAGGTGAGGGCGAAATGACGATTTGTCAAGTATTGAAAATCGGATTGGAAGGGAACCACACCAAGAGGGGGTTCAGGGGTAATGGAGGATGCGTCAACGCCCCCATAACGTTAGGTTGGTGCGGCAATGAGGTGGTCCGTAGGGGATTACTTCCCCCACACGACGGTCATAGGTAGGATGTGCATGTACCTGTCCGTACTCCTCTGGGGTATGGAAAGAACTAACGTTATATAGGTGATACTCCCCCAGCCGTAAGGCATTGAAAAAACATCTACTAAGGGGTCTGCTGTTGGGATATTAGCTGCGGGAAGGGAAGTGGTTTTTGCGACGGTGGTTTCATCAGTTGAAGGCGTAGGTGCGGTTGAGGTGGATGGTTGAGGCACATTTGAAGAGGATAGTTGGGTTGAATGAATGGGTGTCTTGATTGGTACAAGCACATCGTTAGGGCGGTATATCATATTGCAGGTTTTAAAGGGGGGAGGATCAGCTTTTACGGTGTAGGACTTCTCCTCATTTTCAAATTTTATGCATCTATGTAAGGTTGAGGGAACGCATCCCATAGCCCGGATCCAAGGGAAACCTAGCAATATATTGTATTGAAACTCTCCCTCAAGGACATAGAAGAGTTCAGGTAAAGTATGTGGTCCTACATGAATGTTAATAATCACAGTGCTTAAGGTAGAGGTAATAGCAGTCATTAAATGACCGCAACATGATGGGATTGGCACACATGTAGCTAGAAGGGATATTCATTTGTTGGAAGGCTTTTGAAGAGATGATGTTTAGGCTAGCACCCCTGTCAATCATAACACGACGTACCTGAATGTCCTGGATGTAAGCTGAGATGAAAAGGGCAGGGTCAGGATCTTCTGTACCAAAGTCAACAATTTCGTCTTCAGAGAAACTAACTGCAGCAGCTTGTCGTACAGAGATAGAAGTGGTTGGGGTGGTGGGGTTGTTCGATGAGAGAAGCAACATGATTGGGTGTAAGAATGGAGGTAACAGGTAGGGTTTCATTAGGTAAGACCTCGATCCCTTGAAGAATTTCCACGAGAACTTGTCGATGAGATTCAGAAGTCTGAATGAGATCATATAGTGTCATTTTTACGGGTGATTGGTGAAGCTGTTTGATCATGGCTCGATGGGCAACTCCATTGGAGACGGGGTAAGCGGGTCCATGAATAACCACTTTGGGTGGTGCTGCAATCGGGATGGTGGAAGCGAAGAAAGAGAGGACACAGGTGTGCTAACTTTCACTTTCTCGTTGTTTTTCTACACTCGAGTAGCAACACTAATCATATTAATCTCGTAGACCTGAGATGAGGAAGATGGTTGGGATAAATCATGGTATTCAAGAGGTGGGGTTGTAATAATGATAGATCTTGGTGAGGTGGGGACAGATGGTATAGGAGAGGGAATTGAAGCTAAAGGTCTCTCCCTTCGTAAGTTGTCTTTCTTAACCTTTCTATCCAGGAGAGGTGATTGACGAAGGATGGTTTTTAAAGCTTTGCATCCCTCCACATTATGTCCTAGTGTGCGGTGATAGGCGCAGATTTTAGACTCATCATAACCTATAGGTCGAGGTTTAGACGGGTCATAAGGTCTAAGTGGGGGTAGGGAAATGGTCGCATTCTCTACCAACATAGAAAGGATTTTGGCGTAAGATCCTTTGAGTGGGTCAAAATCGAAGGAGGATGAGGGTATTGGTTGTGCGGGTTTTGGTAATGTTTGGGCATGGTGGGTTCGTATGGGCGGTGGTTTAGCCAAGGGGTGTTGACACGTGATTTTCACTAAATGTGGTTTCCTTGGCGTAAGAGCTACGTTCAGCTGGTGAGATGATGAGGCTACAGATGACGTGGTAGCGGGGAACAACCATGACGAAAGGGGAGTGACAGAAAATAAATCCTTTGATGATGGAGTTCATTTAGGTTTGATGGGTGGACAGGATACGTGGGGTGACAACGTTGATATATCCTTTTATCTCTGTATGGGTGTAGGAGGCGTAGGTCGTTTTAAAGAAAACACAGGAGGTATGATATATTGATGCAAGGTGGAGGGATGAGGTCCCAATATGGAAGGTAGGTGTGATGATGATGGTTTTGATTGTGATAGAGGCACGGATGGAGTTTGTCTCCTAAGTGGCAGGGCGGCTTTATTTTTGGATAAATCTAGTTGCTTAGGTGGGTGTGTTAGGCTGGGTATTGGTGAGTGTCCCAAGTGTAGGGGAAGATTTGGTTAGGTTAATAGAGGTGGATGAGATACTTGGTATAGATGTGGGGGATGGAGATGAGGACATAGGGAGTTTGAGTTTCTGTAAACACTTAGGGTATATGGTAGAGGTGTCTGGATCGGTCACCTGCATTTGAGTAGAATAGGGGGTACTCAAATGTTCCCATAGGAGTCATCTATCTTTTGGAGAATGACAATCTTCAAGCGTGAATTGTAAATTTGGTATGGAAGAAAGACAGGTTGTGATTCTAGTCCACTGTGGGTGTGATACAGGGGGTAGATGAGGCACTGTATCAATAGATGTTAAGATATCGACTGGTTGTTGAAAAGATTTAGGCGATGAAGAACTAATAGGTAAGCGGGCATGTTTGAGAGGGTCTGTTATGGTTAAAGAATTTGGTGATGTCGGTGCGAAGAGATTTCTCGTCTAAGGATGACAAAAGGAGTGGCGAGCCTTCCTCTTGTGCAACAAGAGCAGGAGGAGGAGACGTTTGGGAAATAGATAAGCTAGATAACATCTGTTCGTAGTCTTGTAGGGATGTGGTATAAGAAGACTCATCGATGAGAAGAGAAGTCTGGGGAGTTAACTCCTTTATGGGTAAAGGAATGTTTTCACTTTGGCTTGATGGTGGTGAAGGAGGTTCAGACTCCTATGTCAGTGAAGAGGCTTGATTCAAAATTTTCTCGATACAGGATTTTTGCTGGGAGTCGAAGACTGCATGGATCTCATGAACATTTTCCTCGGCTAAGATATCCTGGTTGACATTACTGTTAGAAGAGTGATTCGGGAATGGTTTGTTGAAGATTTTCAGATTTCGGTTGGCAGGGGCATTAGGGTTATCGAGGGTTATATCACCTGCGTCAACCATTTCCTACACTATGTTTTTCAACATCTTGCACGGTTTTCATGACTATGTCCTTTTACGCGGTGAAAGTTACAGAAGTCATTTTCTTTGTACCAGGAAGGTATAGCGCGGGTAGAATCAAATCCTGGAGTGGGGTTTAACATGAGGTAAGGTGATAGCTCCGGCTTTGAGTAGTTTTTCCAAGATGACACCATAAGTTTCTCCAAAGGGAGTGTAATTGATGGGCTCTGCTTTGTACTTATAGGTGGTTTTTGGTGGGGTATTAGACGGTGCTTAAGATTTGACCATCACTGCGTGGACAGCTCTTTTTGATTTAGAAGAAGCGGACGTGTGAGGAGTGGTGGTGTTTGGTTTATTGGTAGAATCTAGAGTTCAGAAATTGGGGTTTTTGTTGCACAAACCGCAATTTCTCTTCTTCTAAGGCTCGAATTTCTAGTTTCCGAGCCATGGTAAAGGCCTCATCAAATGTGCAGAAAGTTTGAATTTGAAGAGTAGGAGAAATGTGCTTAGCACATGCCCGCGTAAAAAGTTCGATAAGTTCAGCCTGAGGCAAGGCATATGTAAGTTTGTTGATAAGGCCCCACCATCGTCCAACGAAATCTACGATAGATTCGTCTTCAAATTGTCGGATGGCATAAAGGTCGGTGATAGATACTTTCTTGGCAATGTTAATGGAGAAATGATCTAAGAAAGATTGGGCTAGTTGGTTAAAAGAGAAGATTGAGTGCTGGGTTAAAGCACTGTACCACTCCAAGGCGGGTCCTGATAAGGACATGGGAAAGGTGCGGAGTAACAAGGCATCATCATGAGAAATCAAATAACAAGCATGTCTAAATGATCGTAAGTGTTGTTGAGGGTCCTCCTTACTATTAAAACAGGTAAATTTTGGTAATTCCCATTGAGGACGATATGAATGAAGGGGGATAGAAGGGTGAATAGGCTCCCGACAAACTTGCTCGTATGTCAAGGCGCTACAACCATCCTGAAACAGAAGCCTCTAGATTATGCATTTTTTCCATCATTTGTTTGATGAAATATGGGGTTGGATGAGATGAGGGTGCGGTTGTGGTAAACGGAGGAAAATTGGGCCAAGGGCCTCCGCTAGACAATGGTGGGGTTAAGTGTTGATAAGGTATGGAGGATGAATATGTTGAGGCAACCGAATAGGGATGTCCCATATAAGATGTTGAGGTCACTGGATACGTGTATGGGAATGAAAAGGTAGGCGGAGCTTGAGAAGGAAAGCTAGTGTGGATAGGTGGCAGAGAGCAAGTCATGAACGGAGTGGTCTACAAGAGAGATGAGGTAGGGGTGGTTGGCGGTAATGATATGTGGGGTCCAAGATTAACCAACGGAAAGCCAATTTGAGTCGTATGAACCTATGAAGCCGTTGGATTGGGAGACGGGGCTAGAGATGCAGGAAGCAAGGCTGTGTATCATCAGGCGGAGTGGGAGCTAAATGAGCAGCTATACTAATAGGCATAACAACAAGGAGCTGACCATCAGGTGCGTACAGTCAAGGGTATTAGAAAAATAGTATTGTACAGTGCTAGAATTAGCATCCAGAAACTTGGCAAAGTCCTTATCTCCCACAGGAATTTTAGGAACCTCGCTGGTATCCATAGGATTCCCCACAGAATGTGAAGGGGGTGATTCAGGCAAAGAAACAGAGCAAGCATGTGAAACCATGGTGGTAGCTTGCTTTCGAGTGATAACAACCATGGATAGGAGTTCACAGTAGGGTTTCAATCTGTCAGGAACAGAAACAAACTCAGACTAGTGAAATTGGTAGGTTGCTGGTTTGTTAGGAATTGGAAAAGACCGTAACCGATATCGATCTAGTAACTGATGTCGGTTATACTATAGCCGACATCGGTCAGGAAACCGATGTCAGTGTAAGAAGTCTGGGCTAACAAGATATAAAAGGCTGCTAATTTGATTTTTAACAACGTTTAGTATACTTGTCTAATTATTGATCACAGAAGACAGAGTATGAGAAAGAAAGCAGAACTAAAAACAAGCAAGATGCATACGTAAATCCAGAGACTAACCCTAGGGTTAATTTTAATTATCGTGGGCTTATGCCTTTATACGTAGAATGGTGTCAGAATCCTAAACAAAAGACTTAGGAGAAATGTCAAGTTTGTTTTGGCTTATAAGGTTACCTCAATCGGGTGGAGGAATACCGCGGAAAATGGGGGATGTTTGAGCTGTTGAGTTAATTGTGAAGTGATTCGGTATGTGTTGTGCAGTGAATGTAAGATTAATTTCTTGTCAATACTGTGGATATCACCCCCACGTGTACGACCTGTTACTTAATCTATGTTCACTAGAATTGAAAATAGCAAACAGGAATGCAATGCACGTGTTTTAAACCCAAATCGAAAATGATATTCGATGAAGCAAAAGAAATGACTTTCACTAATGCAAGATGAGGAAGAAAGACAAATTCTTTTACCAAAATAATAAAAAGCCTTGTGAATATCTTTAGAAGAATAAAATAGCAAGTATGCTCCCTATATGAAAGCAAGCAAGAAAGAAAGAAACCCAAAATGGGTCCCACCGGGCGTGCCAAAATGTTTCGCTCGGAATGTTTCGGCTTCTGGGAATAGAGTCACTTCTATCCTTTCATTCCTTTGAGAAACAGATAAGGGTTAGGGCTAGGAGGAATACCTGTTAAATGTCGAGATGGTGTGCGCGTATCGTAGAGAAAGATCAGGTTGACTACAAAGAACTCCTTTTTGTCTTGGAAAGAATACCTGCAAATAAGAACAAAAGACCACAAGATTTGGATTAGACAATAAATGAGGGAACTGCCTTGGGCCCAGGAAATATAAAACTTCCTTTCGAAGGTGGTCAATTCCCCTGCTAATATGAATTAACACCAAAACTGTAAAATATCAATTAAATTGCTTCGTTGAAATGGGTAGGGGAAAGGCTGATTTCTGGTTTTGAGTCACAATAACCGATACCGGTTTCTGATAACCGATATCGGTAGGTTGGTTGTTTTATGGGGTGGTTGTGTTGTAGGGTAACGGTGTTGTTGGTAAGGCTGATATATGAGTGATATTAGGTAATGAGATGGTGAGAGGTAAATGAATGATAGTTAGATGCAATGACACGTTGGGTAGTGGATCTAGGAATGGATTTATGGGGACTATGATTCAAAAAGTCTAAGAAATGTTATTAAAGAGGACATGCAAGATGTAACTTACTGGTTATTGACGAAGATGCAGGTCCAAGAACTCTGATGACAAAGGCAGAACTCAAGTGGGATGGCTTGACACACAGAAGATGAGAGATCTCCCTCCCGATGATCAGCTGAGTATCACAGGTTTCTGGCTATCCCGTTGAAGTTTTGGGCTTGATCTCCTTTTGTTGCAACTCTTCTGGTTTCTTCACTCGTCTCTGCTTGGTCAAGTCAAGATCTGGATTCTCTTGATCGCTCCTAATGATCTCCCTTGCTACCAAAAATCCTTCGTCCCTTGTTTTTGGTTTAGGGAGCCCATTTACAGGGAACCGATGGTGGTTACGTAACCGACGGCAGTCGAGTAGGAACCGGTATCGGTTAGGAAAAAGCAGGCTATTTTTAGTAAAATCACCCACTTTCCCTACTTTTCTCCCAAGAGATTAGTTGCGGGCTTGGTCAAGTGACTAGAAGGTCAGTTTTGGGTGCGAGAAAGGGGTCATTAGTCATGGGTGTAGGTGTGGACCAAGTTATAGGTCTTAATTAGGTTAGTTTAGGGCTAGGACTAGGTCATGATGAGGTGGCAAAATGAGGTGGCAGGTAAGGTGATGTGGATTTATCAATTACAAGGTAATTAATAAATAATTGTGTAAGGTTTAGGTGATGAGGTTAGGTTGCGAAAGGAGGTGCGGGTCACAAGGGGTCGTAAGACACAAATTTGGTGTCTACAATTGTATTCTTAGAAAGATTGTATTCATAGAAAGAGGTGGCTTGTAATAAAATCTAAGAAAGTGATTAAAAGTGGAGGTAGCCCAAATTGGGTGAACCACGTTAAATATTGTCTCTTTGTTGTGTTCTTTTATTTTCTACACTTTTATTTCAGATCTATGATATTTTTGTGCATATTAGTTTCTACTATTGTGTTTGTGTGTGGGATTGTTCCGC
Source organism: Taxus chinensis (assembly GCA_019776745.2). Lineage (NCBI taxonomy): Eukaryota > Viridiplantae > Streptophyta > Pinopsida > Cupressales > Taxaceae > Taxus > Taxus chinensis. The sequence continues at coordinate 622,126,359 of CM034153.1, read as the reverse complement.
ATATTTTATCCCTTATTTCCTAACAATTAGTTATCAGATCTTGGATTTGGTTTGCTGAAGTGTTGAATCATATGGAAAATTTTTAGGTTGAGTGAGAGCTATGGAAGATGATGGAATATCAAAGGTTGATAAATTCAACATGGTTATAATTTTAGTATTTAGAAGATGCAGATGAAATATTACCTTTATTAAAAATATCTTTATATTCTGCTATTTGGAAAAGGGACAAGGCCTCAAGCATATCAGACAAAAATTGGGATTTACTAGCATAGGAAGGCACTGTGGGACAATTCTGGCTATGTCTTGCATCTTCGGTATTATTTAATGTTTCAAAGGAAAATACTACAAAAGAACTTATGGAATGCATTAGGGAAGTTATATAAAAAACAATTTGCATCTAACAAGATATTTTAATGAAAAAGTTGTTTAATATGAAGATTTATAAGAATGGTTCAACATAATATCATTTGAATGAATTTCATATGTTTGTGAATATGCTAGCTTCAGTTACAATTGCATATATTTTGAACATGTTCAAGGATTTATTAATTTTGTGCTCCTTACCTGAGAGTTAGAATATCTTGGTAATGGCGGTAAGAAAATCGGTTCCAACTAACTAAAAATTGAAGTTGTGAGGAACATTTTAGGGGTGATTCTAAGTGAGGAAATGTAAAGAAAAATATTCCAAGGAATATTATACTTTAGGGAATGATTTGACAACTGGAAACTAGAGAGAGACATAAGAATAGAGGAATCCATGTGTAAAATCAAAAGATCGGGAAAGGTCAAAATCCAAAAGAAAGATGGTATACTAGACATTGTGGAAAGTCTTGGCATGCAAAAAAGGACTATTGGGATCTTTGAGGAAAAGAAGAAACAATAGGAATAAAATAAGAAGATGAATGTGGCAACATGTAATGTCTGTCATGATGCTTTAATTCTCTCTTTGGATAATATTGCTGAATCTTGGGTTTTGGATTCAGGGGGATTCTTTCCATGCTAGTCCACATAGGAATTATTTTGTTGATTATGTTCAAGGGGATTTTGGGCATGTTTATTCTTGGTGATGATGAGTCATTGCAACATAGTTGGAAAATGTTTTGTTCAGGTTAAGATGCAGAATGGGAATGCATGGCTATCGAAGGATGTCATAGAGATGTGCCTAAATTAATATGAAACTTGGTATCGATAGGGTAGTTAAGAAATGATGGCTGTACTGTGACATTTACAATCAGACTCTTGGAAGGTTACCAAGGGTGCTCTTATTGTGGAAAGAGGTAAGAAGGTTGGAACCTTGTATTTAACCACTCGTAGTGCTAATGCTTGTAATCTGTGTGGCTTTAGATGTAGATATAATATTGTGGAATTATAGGATCAGATCATATGAGCCATAAGGGCATACAAGATAATAAAGAGGAAGTTTTCTTGGATATATAGAAATAAGTTTTGATTTATGTGAGAACTGTGTTTATGGGAAATGTAAGTGAGTAAATTTTCTCAAGGTTCATACCCACGAAGAGAGATAGTAAGTTAGAGTTGGTACATTTTGATGTGTGGGGGATGACTTAGGTATTATCTATTGGGGGTTCAAATTATTATGTCAATGTTTATTGATGATGCAACAAGGAAAGATCTAAGTATATTGTATTCAGAAATAAATTTGATGTATTTGAAACTTTTTAAAAAATAGAAAGCCTTGGTAGAAAATGAAACAGGTCTCAAGTCTGAAATGTTTGAGGTCAAACAATGGAGGGGAGTATTGCAGCAATGCTTTTTATGATTATTGTTCTAATAATGGAATACTATAGGAAAAATACCATTCCAAAAACTCCATAACAGAATGGGGTGAGTAGAAAGGATGAACATGATAATAATGGAATGAGCTAGGAGCATGAGGTTACATGTGGGTACTGCCTCTTTCTTTTTGGGAAGAAACAGTTGAGCATAACTATGTAATTGCTAAAAAAAGGACCCTCAAGTGCCTTTGATGGAGGCATACCTCGAAGAGGCTTGGTATGGTAAGAAATTTGATAATTCATTTGTTAGATTCTTTGGATGTGAGGTGTTTTTTCATATAGACAAGGATGATATGACCAAAATAGAGGCTAAATTAAAAAAATGTCACTTTCATTGGTTATGGTGGTGATGAATTTGGCTATAAATGTTAGAGTATTAAGGAAAATAAAATCATTTGATCTAGGGATGTGGTATTTAATGAGAAAGTCATGTATAGATCAATAGTTGCAAGAAAACTAGGGAAGAATACTAGGAAAGAATATGTAGTGGTAGAGGATCTTTTAGATGGGGAAATTGACACATGAATTAGTTCAGGAACATACATCAATAGGAACCCCAAACTCTTATATTGAGGAGGTACTCCAGGGATAAGAAGAGCACCTGAATGTTTTTCACCTTCTCTTAATTATTTATTACTCACAGGACAGTGGAGAGCTAGAGAGATTTGATGAAATAATATAGGTAGATGCCAGGAAGAAGTGGGAGAAATCCATGGATGAGGAGCATCAGTATCTTATGGAGAACGAGAACTTGGGATTTGGTGAAGGTACCTAAAGGAAAAATTGATAATTACAGAAAATAGTGGGTGTACAAAGTTAAACAAGAAGGATGCAAGAAAAGAAACAAGGCCTGGTTGGTGGTCAAGGGGTTTGTATAGAAAAAGGTATAGATTTTGATAAGATATCTTTTCTCCTATAGTAACACTGAATTCTAATAGAACTATTCTGTGGAATAGTGGAAAAACAATACTTGCACTTAGAGCAGATAGATGTAAATACTGCATTAGTCTCCATGGTGATTTGGAGAAGGATCTATATATGCAGTAGCCAGAGGGCTATGAGGTCAAATGTAAAGAGGAGATGGTGTGCAAATTGAATAAGAGATTGTATGTCCTAAAACAAGATCTCCACGTCAATGGTATAAGAAATTTGATAGCATCATGATGAAGCAAGGTTATATTAGATTCCAGTCCATAACATTGTGTATATATAAAGAAATTCTAAGGATAGAAGATACATTATCCTGTGTTTATATGTGGATGACATGTTGGTTGCAGGCAAAAACACATGTAGGAAATAAAATTAATCAAGAAGCAACTAAGTGACTCATTTTATACGAAGGATTTTGGGGTAGCCAAATAGATACTTGGTATGAAGATATCTCGGGATAGGAAGGAACGAAAGTTGACTTTATCTCAAGAAGAGCACATTAAGAAGGTCTTAGAGAGGTTTAATATATAGGATGTTAAACTGGATAGAGACTCCTTTGACAGACCATTTAAAGTTATCAAAGGAGTTACATCCTAAGAAAGAGTAGGAGAGAAACCAGATGTCCAAGGTACCTTACTCATCAGTAGTTGGTATTTTGATGTATGCGATGGTGTGCACGAGGCCTGATATTACCCATATCAGTGGGACTTGGTGAGTATATTTATGAATGATCTAGGTAAAGATCACTGATAGGACAGTAAATTGGATCCTTTGGTACTTGAGAGGGACCATGGGGAAAATTTTGTGTTACAGTGGATCCGATACCACTTTGCATGGTTATGTAGATTCATACATGACTGGAGATGTAGACAAAAGGAGGAACACGACAGGTTATATTTTCATTATAGATGGGACGACAGCGAGCTAGATTTCACGACTACATAAGCTTGTGGCTTTGTCAACCATGAAGGTTGAGTATGTTGCTACCACAGAGGAAAGCAAGGAGATGATTTGGTTACATAAATTATTTGAGGAGTTGGGGCATAAGTAGGAGGAATGGAAGATGCATAGTGATAGTATGAGTTCTATACACCTAGCTAAGAATTTTGTTTTCCACTATAGCAAAAAGCATATACAATTAAGGTTCCATTTCATTAGGACTACTTTGGAGGAAGTGGAGTTGAAGCAAGAGAAGATTCATACCAGTCAAAATCCTACAGACATGATGACCAAGGTGGTGATAAGAGAGAAAATAAAGCTATGTTTAGCTTTGGTTGGTCTTCACAGACAATAATGAAGGGTTAAGAAGCTTGTTCAGAGGAAAACTAGTCTCCAAGTGGGAGATTGTAATGTTATGGAGCCTGTTTTCACGTGTGGAACTATTGAAGATTGTACACTCTCCATGGTTTTATCATCGAGGTTTGAGGCTGGGCTGGACTCTAAGCAAGGGTTAGGAGGTGTAGCCCTTGAGAATTTTTTGGGCCTTGAAAAGTGTGCCTAATATCTCGAGAAATGTGCTCTTCTCATATGGGCAAGATTTTGGACCCATAGGTTCATGGGGTGGTTTTGACCCATGGTTTTGGTACCCATGGTATTGTAAAATTTCTTAAGAAGTTGCATATTTATGTACTTTTATGATTTTTATAGGGTAGACATATCATTGTAGATGTGTGTGAGTTCAAGGGTGAATTCATAAGGGTTTGTTAAGAATAGTTTCAAACAGACATTGGTATTGTATTCACAGAAAGAGGTGTTTTGTAATAAAATATGAGCAAGTGTTCTTAGTAGATGTAGCCAAAATTAGGTAAACCATGTTAAATCTTATCTATGTGTTATGTTCTTTTATTTTCTACACTTTTATTTCAAATACGTAATATATTTCTGCATGATAGTTTCTACTATTGTGATTCTGTGTGGGATTGTTCCACATATTTTATCCCTTATTTCCTAACACTATGATGTCATTGTGCAAGTGACATGATGATAGTGGGCTAGATATAAATGTACCAAGTATGTAGAATATGTTTGATGGAATAGGATGAATTCACCTCTTGTGCTATGTATGAAGATTGATACATCACTTGTCCCTTATATGAGTGTGCTAGATGAATTCCTTGTGATATTTTTATGCCTTTGAATGCATGATCAGGTGATGATAGATAATGTTTAGTGATTGGAACCTTATTTTAGAGAAATGGCTGAGTATATATATATAATTATCTTGTTTGAATTTCGTAATTAAAAATTGAAAGGATGAACCAAAGTCCTAAAAGGTGACCAAAAAGTAAAAGAGACCCAAAAGATTAAGAAGAAGATAAAGAAGGTCAGGAGCGGCCAAGAGGGATAGGAGTGCTTGGGTGCTTCTATCCTAACTGGTCGTTAGTGTCAAAGGACATAAAATATAAAATAATAGAGTTTTGACAGGGTTGTAAGGTCAAAAAATGTGAAAGAGATAAAGAAAAAGAAATAAAATAAATTTTCAACTACTAGTTTTCTTCCTTAGGAATCATGTATACATAAGTATGCTTTAGGACCTACACATGTAACCAAGTGCATAGATTTTTTGTTTACATTTTCCCCCACTTTATGTTGTTGAGTGAATACTTGATATCATAAATTAGATTGAAGATGTGCACCTTGTGATCTTTTAGAGAAGAGTGTAGCCAATAGCGCGCCGAGTGGACAAGTGAAGCATGAAGTGACCGTAATGTGAAGTATGAAAATATGGAAGGGGGGTTGACCCTAAGGGTGAAGCGTATATGTAGTAGTTTACATTTGGAGCTTGTGCTTTTAGATGTGATCTGCTTCTTGTTGTATATGAGGGAAGACTTGTGAAAGAAGAGTAAAAGAGTAGTCAAAGTTCCATATATGTGAAAAATCATAGTATAAGTAATAAAATGAGTGTAAAGGTAAAAGAAAAGTGTGTAGCTAATGTATAAGAGAGTAAAATATAATAAATTTTCATGTCTTGTTTCATTGATGTTTCTAGATTTTTTGTCGAAAGGTGAGGTTTTTCGGTGATGTCACACCAAGAGCATGTTTTTTGGGAGATCCCATGCCAAGATAGACTATTTTAGGTGATCTCATGTAAAGAGAAGAGTGTTGGGAAGAGAGGTCTATTTCTCTCTCCATCCATGATGTTTCTCAGATAAGTGCCACTTCATGGAATGCCCCATTTCGTAACTGATTGTAATTGTTTGTAACTGAATTAACTAAATTCTATAACTAGAGTCAAGTGACTGATACTGTAGAATCAAGTTGTGAGTTGATAGAAACAGTGTTGACTTGAGAAACTATCTGTTTTTCCCCCCGTGGAAAAATCACCCACATGGGACACAAGTGCCCACCGTTCTTGTATGATATTTGGCGCTAGTTTCAGCTCTACTTTTTTTATCCAAATATGATTCTAGATTGTTCTGTGACTTTATACTAATACAAATATTGTACTTTGGTGTTCTGATTTGTAACTTTGTGCTTCTAGAAGGGTGATTTTTTCACCCAATAGATGTTCCCCCTCATTTGTTGTGTATACAATAAATGTAGGAGGATGTGTCCCAAAGGAGAGGACCTGAATTTTATCTACATATCTATAGACACAAAATCATGCACTTTGTGTCATTATTTAGTCCCGGTATCATACTACTATTCATATGGTTCATAAGTGAAAAGATTTATAATTAACCCATGTCTTTGGCCATTTTTATATTCTTATCTATCCTTATTTTTGATCTTACACCCATACTTTCCTAGTTTGTAACTTCATATCATGTTTTCCCTATTTCTGATTGGGGCACATAGCCAGGATTGGGGCACCCTAGGTGCCCTATTCTCCTCTGGTTGACCTGATCCTCTTTGTACTTTCCTCTCAATTTTTGGGAACTTTATAGCCATTTGAGCTTCTTATATTTTTAGTGGTCAACCTGTTTGGGGTTGATTACGAAATAAAAGTAAGAGAACCATATAAATATAATGTTATATTACCATAATGAGGGACCAAGCACTAAGAATTTACTATCACAACCTAAGGTTACATTCATCAAAGGAATCTATAGATACATTTTCATCCATCTATCTCCATCACAAGGCACACAAGGTTGGTTCATCTGCATTAAACTTCATAGGAGGGGGAGTATTGTCTCCATGCACATTTACTACATTCTACATTTATTTATTTTCTCGCTACTTCACAAAGTGTGATTGGCACGAGAGAATATAGGGAAATATTACACACACACACACACACACACACCTAGAACTACAGTGGGTCTAAGATGTAGTGTAATGCTAAGTAATAAGTCCATCCATTTGGCAGCTGAGGACAGTCCAAATCCTTCATATGCATCTTTATTTTTCTAGGATTTTTATGCTTTGTTTGGGGTTTTGTGGGTGATTCTTTCATTGCAGGTTTACTAGTGATTTGGCGATCATACAATGACATTCACGCGACAAGGAGTGAACATAGGAAAACATCTTGTGATACTCCAGAGGAGGTTTCTTGTCCATTTCAAAAGACTATGTCTACCATATCTCAGACCAAGGTTTTCATGGGTGCCCAAATCTCTCTCCAGACACTTGAGTCTAGCTAAACAATCTAGATATACAATTTTCTAGGATCCTATGTGAAGGATACCTCCTCCTGTTCATCCGGCCTCCACTACAACACAGTCCTACAACATCATCAAATCAACTAAGCCTTTCTTAACCCTTTTTGCACATTAGTGTTTTACATTTTATTGCTTAGCTTTCTTGGGTATATTTCAATATTTTATTGCTTCGTTTATTTAGTTATTTTACTGCTCCTATAACATTATATTACACGAGGATAAATTATATTTTAGTTAACCATTTTGGTGAACTCGTAGCTTAAATTATTTTTCTCTAGGATTCAATAAAACCCTAATGTCCTAAGTTTAACTTTTCTCCTTCTCGGCTGATCATGTCTCATGTTAGTATCAATCCCATATATGATGAGGAAACTATAGTTGAGCTTACAGATATATATCGTGATGTTACTATGCCAAATGATATTCAACAATAACTCTTAGCTAACAAATCCAATATACCTACTAGCTTTGAAAATTATTCCTTTACCATCGTTTCAGCATTTGGCTAGATTTTCTGCTTGTTGAAATTTTTATACAGTTATCCATGATCCTCCTCTTTACATTTCCAAGGAAATTCTATATGACACTCTTATTTATTTTATGTTTGGTCTTGACGATAGTACACATGTACATACTGATTCTCCTCCTAGTCAAACCACTACTATAGTTTCATCTCATACTTCTCCTATTTCTAATAATACTTCTCATGACCCATCGCATACTTGTTCACACACTCATTTAAATTATGTTGATGATACACTTAATGAAAATTCTCATATTTGAGTCTCTCTCTGATTTTGATGAAACAATTGATAGTCACGAGTCTACTACTTTACATATTATTGAGTTTGAATTTCCTACCCCATTGTCATTTTCTTTTGCGGTTATATCTAATAATATGCATGGCTCATCTTTATCTATTAGTTCATCTCCTCCTATCACTTCATATCCTCCTATCACTCCATCTCAATTTATTAGTGCATCTCCTCCTAGCATTGCATCTCCATTTGATACTCCATCTCCTAGGGATGTTTTTTATTCTAGTCCCACCATTTCTAGATAAGTTCCATGTCCTTCATCACCTATTACTTCTTTTTCACCTACACTCAGTGTGCCTTTAGCATCAGCCTCTCCTACATCTCTCCTGGACATCCCTATGATTACTCACAATGGCAAGTTACAACCGCTTAACACATTATTGTCATCCTCTATTGTTCCTTCACAAGATATATTGTCTCGCATGCATGTTGTGGGACATTTACTGTCTCAGGTTCAATCACTCACATTAGAAATCAAGGCCTATTATTCTTCCATTGACAAAAATTCATTGCATGGAAACCCTATTTTTAAAGAAGATTCATAGCTCATCATTTCCTAAGAATTTTATCATGCCTATATTTTCATGTTTTGATGGTAATGTAAACCCCTACTTACATCTCAAACATTATTGTATGGCTATGAATTCATATTCTAATGATTTATTATTCCTTAAAGCCTTTCAACATAGTCTTACCGATGATACTTTACAATGGTATACTCACCTACCATTTGGATCTATTAGCACTTATCATGAGATGGAAGAAGTTTTCCTTTGTCTCTTTATCATCAAAAATGGAGCTAGAGTTGCCTATTATCATCTACCTAATTTACATCAGGTAAAAAAACCCTATCATGGATTACATCTCACGAATTCAATGCTTGTATGCACTAGTTATTATTTCAACCTATCGATCTATAAAATTAATTTATCTTCTATCGTGGTTTGATTCTAGAATTAAAACAAATATTACAATATGACACATGTGAATCATTCACACTTGTATGCTACAGAGTCATTGATCTAGAACAAGACCTTATTGCTACACATGTTATAGATCTTCCACCTATTGTTATCACTATTGCATCATTTCTTTCTTCTTTGTTTCCATCAGTTGAGCTTCCTACATGATCCACATCTCCTCCTTGTAAGCAAGTTGATCCTACTACATCACATAAGTGTCATAATTATCCTACTCTATGGTAGGATACACATGTTTCACGTGAGCCATTGCATTTCTCTCATGACACTCGACCATATGGTGTGTTGCATGATTTTCTCAATGATCATTTGATTTGTTTATCTTCTAACAAACATCATCCATAACATTGTTTACATCGTCACAATCATCGATAATATTGTAACTATCATCATATCAATGGCCATCAGGATAATTATTGCTTCTCCCTTCACAATTAATTGTAATAGTTAGAGGATAAGGGCATCATATCCTTTGGCTATCACTGATGTGAGCGGTTCGTATCTCATCTCCCTTATCAATGAACTACTACTCCATTTGATTTATCTCCTTCTTCTAGTTCTAAGGTCATTGTTTGTCCATTTCTATAGTTCTTCATTCATGTTTTCTCTCCATCACGTCCATCCATTGATGTAACATCTCACCCACCTCATCCATCTCATCCATCTTGTCAAGCTATTACTTCACATTATCTTCCATAGCCCTCATCATTCGCACCTCCCACCACCACTCCACATAACATTCAATTTGATCCTTATGCTCATGTTGTTTTCATTTCATATGCTTTAACTACTTCACACCACCTTGGTCTGTGGTAGGTGATTTATATCACCCTACCCCAATGACGCACTCACTTTATTATGGTTCTTAAATGAATGTTGAAGGATTTGTTACAATAAGAAACTCTCTTCACATGCTCTATCAATTCATCTAGCGCAACCTATCAAATCATTTCTCGATGACACACTCTTTTCATTCGGTTCACACTTGACTGTTTCATATTTTACACATCTACTTATACGTATTGCACTCATTACCTAATGATGCACTCTAGTCTCACGTTTCATACTAGACTGTTGAGGGTATACATCACAAATGGACCTTATCACCCTTACATGTTCATAATTTAATTTTTTTTCATGCGACATACCTAGGATAAGTGATATACACTTTAGCATACATGGTCAATTTTTCTAGCATCATATCGTCATAGGATACATCATCATTTTTGCTTGTAACATTTAGTAGTATACACTTTAGAATCCATCACCAATCCTTCTCTACTCATCTTTTCGTGATACAAGCTTAGGCTAAAATGTCATGCATAACTCATATGTGTCACATATCATCACTACACACTCATCAAAGTGCGCTACACACAACACATAGTTCAATCATTTCCTGATGATGCACTCTCATTTTTGGTTCATTTTTTACTGCTAATGGGGCATACTAAATTAACCTCACTACATACAATTACATTCACATGAGGGGAATATAGCTCCCATCATTCGATCTGCATTCCATTCCATCCATCCACCACATACTCATATTATGGTTACATTTACTCTTGCTTGCATTTATTTTTACATGTTCACTTTATTATACATGCTAGATAGATTTCTTATATGTCATTATCATTATCAAACACACATGCGCATTCAATTTCTTTCTAATTGTGATTGCAAACTATACAGTGATACTACACAAAACATGGATGCTTGACTACATGTCCCACAGCGATTCCTAGGGGCATTCACATTTTTACGCTATAGGTGTTGTTGTTTCATTTTAGTTCATAGTACACTACTTTGGTTTATACACACTTTATATTTATAACATGTTAATGGGTGCTTCATGTGCAACATTTTTTATGAAGGGATATTTGCTTCCATACTTGTTTGTTACATTGTCTACTATTGCTTGTTATTGTTTGTGGGATATGCCCTTTGTCTTGTTTACACACTTTTTTTTATGGCCACCATTGCCTTGATTGTCTTGTGACACCGTGTGTGGTGTACCATGTTTGTAACTTGTTTTGTGCAGATTCCATTGTCTTCTTTGGTGTTTACATTATATTCTTATATTATACCTTACGTATTCTCTATTTGGCTTGCATTTGTCTTCTACATGCATGTTCATACTAACACTTGTTTTATAAATACCTTGTTTGTTTATGCCTTGGTTTTTACCAAGCACATCCCCTCCCCACTACAGGGCACAATTTCAATTATCCATGGTTGGTCCTTTTTTGGGCCGTGTTCTCCTATCCACTACGTTGTATACACCCCCAAAGATGGGGGCATCATTTGGGTTTACACATAGTACCGATATAGTTTATTTTTTAGTTATTTTCCATGACACAAAGGGTTACACAACGAGTGGGTTCAAATAAGTCTATGAACTCCATACACAAATGATTTTACAGGGCATATTGTCCTTAACATTTTGGGGATTACTTATCGGATAAAATAAAAACCATACCATCCTCCCTACATTTCCATGACATTGGATTGCCCAAAAAACTAGATAGTATAGGGATCTCTTTAATCTTGGGAAATAGTTACAGGTTGGAGGATAATTAAGACTTTCCTCCCTACACTTCTTCAGTTAAGTGCATGAGATCACCCAAAAATATCACATGACATCGAAAAGATCCTTTCTACACCCTTTTTCTCATCAAGGATTAGGTGCACATGTTCCTTTTTCATTTTTGTACTTTCTTTACATGTTTTTTACATTTATACATGTGTTTTTACACATTACACATATATATGCGTATTTGACTACTTGATCATCATTTGTTTTGTAGGTCTGTCCATATGGGAAACAAGTAGTCAATAGTAAACACATAGTGGGTACATCACACACATGATACTAACCATGCAGGTACACTACACACAGTGGCATCTATACACACACTTTCACCCTAGGTTAACTCTCATCACATTTTAAAATTTTTGCATCTTTAGTCTCCACACTCCATGTTTTTATCACTCCATGCTTTTTCTAGTCCTTCGGCACAGATTCTACATCACTCTACATGGATTATCAGCTACGCATCTCTATCTACTTTATGTCACCAATATTTCCTCTCACCAACATAAAGTGGAGGAAAATGTAGAAACAAAATCACGCACTTTGAGCCATTATTTAGTCTCAGTCTCATACTACTATTCATATGGTTCTCAAGTGAAAAGAATTATAATTAACCGATGTCTTTGGCCATTTTTGTATTGATTTCCTGTCATTATTTTCAATCTTACACCCGTAATTTCCTAATATTTAACTTCATACTCTATTTTACCTATTTCTAATTGGGGCGCCCAGTCAAGAATGGGGTGCCCCAAGCGCCCTAGTCCCCTCTGGGTGCCTTGATCCTCTTGTTCTCTCAATTTTTCCCTGGGAAAAATTGATCAAACATGACCCTATGCAAAAAAGAAATTCAAGGGACGGTTCCATCACACGAGCCCACATTTTACATCCAACAAACAAGATGCAGGTGGGCTCTACAATGGAGTAGCAAGGTTGGGGAAGAGCCAAACAATTTCCAGGAAAACCAGAGGCTCAAAGGAGAGGAGCGGAGAAAGGCTCAAAGTCTTTGGGCTTTACAAACAATCTAAAATGATCCCAAATTGACTATGGAGAAAGGCTCAAAGTCTTTGGGCTTTACAAACGATCTAGAATGATCCCAAATTGACTAAGTATGGAAGATTTCAGCGGAAGCTTCCACGTGGCTCATCGGTGCTTCTCCAAAGGTTAAACCCAAAAAGAAGTCCCCAAACAAGCACGAAGCTTCCACATGTTTGAAAAGGGACAGAGTTGGCCATTGAAAATTCCAAACAAGTGGAAAGAACCACATGTCATCTTGACACAATTCCAAAAGAGAGATCCCAAGGTGGAGACTCAAACTAGCGTCAGCCCTCCATGTGGACAAGGTTCAATAAAAGTCAAATGAAAGGCATCGGCCTGAATTGGCTAAGTATCACGGACTCGCGAAAGAAGACTGCATGTCATCCCGGTGTAACTTCAAAAGGAAAATCCAAAAACGGTCCCCAAATGTGGGCCAACCTTCCACGTGGCCATGTTCCAAGTCAAAGCGGGGAGGTGGGTTACTGGAGGTAATTTTAACTTTTTAGCTTTTTTTCCAAGAGACATAAAGTATAAAAATGAGTTGCACCTCCACCGATGCCAAGGAGCCATGTGTAAGGCCTAAATTACATGTGCCCTAGTAGGCCTTGTCGTGATTTTTTTTCCAAATGGAAAATGCGGACCGACGGGCCCGAAGATGGTTTTTTTGACAAAAAAGGTATCGTGGGGCTGCGAGGCATTTTTGCATTTTTGGATTTTTTTGCAAAAAGGTGCAAAGTGAATTTTAGGTCCGCAGACCCGTTTCGCTAACTGGTTTCCACCATTTTTGTATGAACCTGATTCAAATATTCAAATGACCATATCTTCTGATCCAGTGCCTGAAATCCAACTATTTTTGCACCATTGGAGACATCTCGACCTCGTCCACATCATAGAGATCTGAAACTTTCATTTTGATGAAGTTAGGTGGGGAAAAATGGAAAAATGTCTTTGTGCCATTAATATAGGATCTAATTGCTCCAACTAGATCAGATTTAATATGTTTGTCGTTCTTCCTCCTTTAACACGTCGAACAAGTAATCGAGGTAGATTTGAAAAATTGTGGGTAGATTTGTAGGGGCATTGATGGCTGGTACATGAGCTTCAAATTAGTTTTCCCACCTCTCTCCTTCTTCTCTCGGTGTAGTATCTATAAAAGAAGGATCTTGGCTCATTGTAAAGGGTTGGACAGTTTTTTTCTGCACCCTCCCTTCTTCCCTTGTCTATAAGAGAATTTGTGGAGCTTTCAAACCTCCCATTCGAGTTTTAATACAAAGTTTTTGCCTCTTTGCCACTGTAATGTACTGTATCAACTCCTAAGAAATAATACATGTCTATGGATGATTCCCAACCCTCTTATGTGTTCATTGTTGTCTTTTTGATCTCTCATTGCAATTTGGTTACCTGTGCATAGTGTTTGTATTGTATTTCTGTGGTTTTTGTTAAATTGAAAAATGAATGTCTAACATTCCTTTGGTATATCACCTCATTAGCTTAGGTTTATTTTCTTGCATCTTCTCAACCCTATATCCTTGGTAAGATAGAGTAGGTTTAGAGTAGATCCTCTACAATTTATTTGTGTGCACCTGAACAGATGAATAGGAACCAACCTTAATCTAGAGATCTCTCTCAACTCGCAAGGTCCCACACTTTGAGAGATGCTCCATGTTGTGCAATAACACTGAGAGTCTCAACCCATCTAGTTCCAGACATTCAAGGGTGTTGTGTTTTTTTACTAACACCTCTTTGTACTTTCCTGTCACTTTTTGGGCACTTTCTAGCTATTTGATCTTCTTATATTTTTGGTGGTCAAAATTTTTGGGGTTAGTTACAAAATTAAAGAAAGAGAACCATATAAATATAAATTTATGTGACCATAATGAGGGACAAAGCACTAAGAAATAACTATCAACACCTAAGGTTACATCCATCAAAGGCATCTATAGCTACATTTACATCCATCTACCTCCATCGTAAGGCATATAAGGCTGGTTCATCTTCATCACATTTCATAAGAGGGAATTCTATTGTTTCCATGCACACATTTAATGCATTTTCCATCTATTTATTTGCTCACTACTTCACAAAATGTGACTGGAAGAAGAGCACCTAGGGAAAATTACACACACACACACACACACACACCTAGAAATACATTGGGTTTGAGATGTAGTGCAACGCTTAGTGATAATTCCATCCATTTGGAAACTGAGGACAATTTGACCCCTTCATATGCATCTTTATTTTTTCAGGTTTTGATGTTTTGTCTAGGTTTTTACATGTGATTCTTCCATTACATGTTTACCAGTGCTTCAGTGACCATACAATGACATTCATGTGATAGGGAGAGAACATAGGAAAACATTGAGTGACACTCCAAAGGATGTTTCTTATCCATTTATGTAAAAAAAGGCATCCATATCTCATACTAGGGTGCCCATGGGCACCCTTATCCCTCTCTAGGTGCCCCATGTAAACACAAAAATTGGGTTACACTCCCCTCGCTCCCTCATCAAATAACTAACTTGAACACACTCACTTTACCATGGTCCCTTACATCCCACACTAATATTAATTTAATTAATTTAATTTAATTAATCCATGTCCTCACAATATTTATTATTTAATTATCCTAATTAAGATAATTCCCACACCACCACCTCACCTAGTCATCTCACCCTAAGTCTATTCTTAGTATGTTGTCCATAACTAACTAAGACTTAAATAAATCCTAAAAATCAAATCCTACATCCCCTCTAACCACATTCCCACATAAAAAACGGTAACGCTCGCTCTTGCCCGGAGGAATAGAAAGATCTGGTAAAAAGCATTGCCATGATCTTCCAATTTTAGAAAACCCATGAAATTTCACCCTAACTGATGTCGGTCAACCTGGAACCGCCATTGGTCACCTTTTATTCCCATTTGGTAACCTTATTTCAAGGTTGGCACATTCTGAGAGAAAAAACAAAAGGAGAGAATAATCACATCTGCATGCAATCAAAGCGAGCATCCATTCATACCTAGACATCCACAACCATCTAAGCCAAGATGATTCAATTAAGCAAGGAGAAAATCCCAGGCAGCTCAAGTAAGAGTCTTCTATCAACCGGTGGACCTTCACAAAAGAAATTTCTCACCACCATCTCCACTCTTCACCCACATTTGACTGGTATTAAATTTCATGTAAGTATACTTCTCTATTTAGTCCAATTTGGTTTGAGTAATTTTAGTATTTAGATTCTTCTGTGTGTTATTGCTTTCTTAGCCACTCACAAGTCCTCTCTAGTAACTATCCCCTTATACTTCTTCCAAAACCCCTCAAGACCCCGTCCTAGCAATCCAACACTCCATTCGGACCTACTCAACCCTTTGTGCAGTCAAAAAGAAGATCTAGAATCCATTATGTAACATCTCCCATTTTCCAATAGTCACCAATGTCAGTTTCCCTAAACCATCGTCGGTCGAGCCTATACCAACATCAGTTTACCGACCTGATACTACCCCTTTACTACCATTCACCAACTTAACCCATAACTCCTCCCATCTTCACCAAAACCCCACCAGACCTGCCCACTAACCTACATCCCTACTCAAACCTCCTAGACACCTCACTCAGTTCCCCGTTAACTTGGAAAATAGACCCAGACCCCTGTTCTTGACCCCCTGTCATTTCTTCAGTGACCACCATCGGTCACAATTAACCGGCATTGGTCAGGACTAAACCAACATCGGTCTCTGTGTCTATCAACATAGTATAGACCAGCAACCTACCTACTTACTCCAAAATTACCTATACTCACCTGTGACCTTCATCAGAACTCTTTCAGACCTGCAGAAACCCAAAACTATTTACCCAACCTCTAGATCTAATCCTAACCTAGCCTGTTAGATTAGATTTTACTTATTGTGTTTATATGAGATGCTTAAATCATATTGACTATAGTAGGACAATATTTACTTTATTTCTCACATTAACTTGTTTAAAACAGTGGAATGATAGCCTTCTAGGGAGTATCACACTTCCCAGAACTAGCATGCGCTAGGTATTCTACTGCATATGTTGTTTAACTTCTATCTTGTGGTATTTTTGTCTATTACAGGTAGTTCCTCCTAGCTAAAAGGAAGCTCTCATGATCAGCTGTGGATCGAGAAGTCAACACGCGCGCAACAACCTTCAACCAAATTTTTAACAAGTACTCCTCCTTGACCTTTACCCTTATCTATTTCGTCACATTTCGAGAAATGCTCTAAGAATCAGGTGAAACATTTTGGCATGCCCAGGTGGGACCCATTCGAAATTCCTTGCATTTCTTCATTCCTAGGTGTAAGTCACATGTTTGTTTCCTTTTCGAAAGGTTCTCTCATTAAGTTTCTCCCCTAGAATCTTCTCTTCTTCCTATTGTCTCAAATCAATTGGGTTTTGGTGCTATAACAAGAACTCTTCTTATTTTTCATTTGTACTGCATTAGTGAAAGATCATATTCTCTCTTGTTCATCTTTTGTGTCATCGAATTTAATATTTTGATTTGGGCTTAAAATTAATGGAATTTCATTCTTGTATGCTGCATTAGTGCACATTAAATGAGGGCAACCTATACGCTGGAAGTCATGCCCAACTAATGGTTGACAAAAGAATTGTAGAAAGCATAATCTCTCTCTCTCTCTCTCTCTCTCTCTCTCTGAGTCTTGCCAAACTGCACAAATTCAAATTAACACATATTTCTTAAACAACATCTTACCTGGGAACATTTGTCAGTGATCACATGGTTTGATTGGCATGTAATCCCCAGCTCATTGCTTCTATCGAGTCATTATCTTAGGAGATGGCCCGCACCCACCATAACATACCTGAAATCTCTCCTTTTAGATATCCTTCTTCATAGGACGCCTTCCCAACCAAAAAATTCTGTTCTAAATACACACACTCAGTCCTTAATAGCGTAAGCTGAACAAACATAATAGAAAAATCACTTTTAGGATCATATTTTTCTTAGTGTTTCTGCTTGGCTTGTGTTTTGAGGTGAGAGTACATGATCTTCATCTTTTTATTTCTCCTTACATGCTCCTCATCATAGTTGGTTTATTCCAACTTCGTCTAAGTGTTCCTGAACCTCATTTTTATCATTCTTAGAGTTCTAGGTTTGATTCCACACTTGATTTTAAATCACAACCACCTTTTTCTTCATCTTTGTTTCAATTTCACAGTAACTGGTGTCAGTCCAACAACCGTCATCGGTTACCCTTTGACTATCACTGGTTTTATCCAATCGGCATTGGTTTACTATTCTTTTTGTTAACCTGCCCAAAAGGACACCTACTTCATCTCCTTTTCTTTTTGGAGTCTCTGTAACTCTTGGTATCTTCTCTATTCTAATAAAATACATCCTACAGCTTATCTACCTGGTAGATTATCAGTCTTTTTCCTTTTTTGGCAAACTGTTCTTTTATCACAGTGACCAACTGTAGTTACCTCTGACCGACATTGGTTTACCCTAACCAACATTGGTTAGCCTGTAAAGTTTTCTAACTAACATTTTAACCCAATCCACCTACCACTGCCTATTTTTCCTATTTCTGTTGTATTTCTATGTCATTTACAGAAAGCAGTCCTACCAAATCAGCACTTGTTCACATCGTATTGACTCGTAGCCATGCAAATGCCCTCATATTCCATGATAGTTGTCAACCACTCCCTCTTAGTCCTTCACCACCTTCCATTCTATCACCCATGGATCCTACCTAGCCTATCACCATCACCACAGGTGATAAGGAGTTTGCACGACTCCTTAATCAGAACCCTTCCACCTTATAGTTATGTCTTTCCCACTTGTCCACTCAAGATGCCTCGGGTTAGTTGATATACAACATTTCTGTATCTATCCCCCCAACACTCATTCCTACTCCTATGTCAGCCCCTTCTAGCTTTGTGCTACTCGTACCTTCCTTTCCCCCAGTCATTTCATAGCTAGGCCCTATACCTGCTTTGACCACCACGTTTACAACACTATTTTTCCCACAACATCCACTATACCTTCTTCAACCACCCAGAACATAACCTCATCCACGCCTATTGTCTCACATATGCCCATAGAAACACAACCACCCCTGGTGTCGATGACCCCTACCCCTTTTCAAAACATTGTCCTTTCTATTCCACAGTCCTTAGCCCCCATCACTACTAGAGTCACCTAGACCCTTCCACCTTCATATACGTACTATCAGCAACATCCCATTTCATCTATCATTCATTCTGGGTATGTGCTCCCTATCTCACTCCCTCATTCCCAACCTACCTATGCGGCATCACCATATACTATAATGCCACCTCCATCATATGCCCAACACCAACCCACTTATGCTACAGGAGGTACCCATCCATCACCACCTACTAATGACCTCATCAAGTTAATGATGGACAAGATGCAGAAATTGAAGGCATAAATTTTTGGCTCACGTAACTCTCTCACCTATGATGAAATTTGAAATGAGCCCATACACCCATCCATTCCTATTCATGTTAGGAATCAATAATATCTAATGTGGAATAATTCCTCAGAATTGCAATAATAAGAAGTATGAATAGAATTACAGAAATGAAATATGCATAACATGAAGACAATATTTAATGTGGTTCACTCAATGTGGGCTACATCCACCAAGAACATTTGCTCAAATTTTATTACAAGCCAATAATCTTCATAGCTACAATAATCAGATCTTGTTTGGAGCTACGCTCAACAAACCCTCCTGAATTCGCACTTGAATTCACACACACTATTCACCTTCACAAAACACACTCATGAAAATCTTATTGTATGTCCATCTATTTATAAGTACATTAATAGGTAGCCAAAGAGGTGGTTTTACAAAACAATGGGTATCGAAAAAACCATGGGCCCAAAAACAGCCCATAACGGTTACCCATTACCCATGGGTTAAAAAATCACCCATGAAAATTTGCTTCAGGGGATTCACCCCCCAAACCCCCTTGACCCGCTCACTGGAAAGCGAGACTGCCATAAAAATATCTGAGTGTAACACATGGAAGGTGTACCAAAATCTAACATGAAAACAAGCTCCATAAACATAACAATTCGTCCATATCCCGTACATTGGGAGATGCCTAAATTTAACTACTTCAACAGAAAAGAGGACCCGCAACAATATTTACAGTCTTTGAAACATGGGTGTTATTTGATCAGCCATGATGATGTTTTTATTCTGAGGACCTTTCCCATGTCTCTGACTAGGCCCGCACTAGACTGGTATAGCGGATTACCTAGATATTCTATCTACTCATTTAATCAAGTAGCCCAAGCCTTCTTAGATCACTTCTCCATCAACTTTGTTAATAAGGTTACCATGACTGACCTCTACTCTACGTGTCAATATGACAAGGATTCTATCACAGATTTTGTCACTCATTGGCATGGCCTGATCAATCAACTCACATTCCAACTACCACAAACTGAACTCGTAGAGGTCTTTACGTGGGATTGTGCTAGACATATTTCACCAACCCTACAGGTACAATCTTTCCAAACCTTTGATGAGGCATTCACCATGGCACGAAAGCTAGAGATTCAAGCCATCGAAGAAAAGAAAATCCACCTACGCAATAAGAACGTGGCATTTAAGTCAAATGATACCTCTTCTTCTTCAAAACCATAGAATAATTATTCAAAAGCCAAGGGAACCGCTAATGCAGTGGTACTCAAGGTCAGCCCAACTCATCCATCAAATCAGGATAAGCCCTCATCTAATCTTTCCCATGTCCATACTTTTCAATTCAGATGAGAACAATGGAAATACACCCCAATTGGAGAGCCATATTCTTCTGTTTTAGATAATCTCATTAAAGCTAGGGTCATCACCCTTCCTCCTATAAAACTACACATTGGTTTTGATCCTGCTCACCCCACACCTGCGTGGTACAAAGAGCATGACTTATGCAACTATCATCGGGTAAAAGGTCATAATGATGGAAATTGCATTACTTTCAAGAAGACTATCCAGGAAATACTCGAGAATGGTGAGTTATTATTAGATAATCTGAATGCACATACCAACCAAAACCTACATATTTTGAAGAAACCATTTCCTAATCACGCCCCTTCTTCTGACCAAACTGGGGATACCTCGACTAATGATAACAATCCCTGTAAGGTCCATGCTATTTTTCAGTGATGCACCAGTTGCCTCCCAATCGTCTCATATTCCTTTCATAGAGGAAATCCTAGCCTGAATTCCTCCACCTACACATGAAACCACTTCACCTATTCCTCCACCCACAGAGGAACACCCTTCATTTCCTCCCTCACATGTGAAGGAGTACTTTGTGAACATCGATACCACTTTGCCTTTGGTTTCTCCACCTAGAGAGTTGTCACCAACAGTACCTCTCTGACCCATCGGAAATGCTTGTTCATCTTCTCCACCCATAGAGGAGCACCCATCATCTCCTCCACCTATCAAAATATCCAGTGGAAATGCCGTTACCTCCAAGTGACCATTCTCCATCAACCACCCAAGATCCTTCTGACTTACTTTTAGCACTCTTACCCACATAGGCTAAAGCTAGCGATTTCCCTATTTCTAAAATATATTTTATGAGAATCACCATTGGATCCACATCAACCTCACCTACAACAATGTCGTTCTCACGCTTAGCTGATCACCTAGATTATGTTGATAGAGCCTTACTTTGGGGGTGTATTCTACTCCCTGTCTCAACACAAATGTAAATGTCACTCGTTGATACCTCCACTATCTATCCAAAAGTGTTTTATCCGACCAAACCAAACACAACCACAATTATCACAAATTCTCCCATGACACCACTCATGGCTCAACTCGCATCTCTACCCATAACCCAACATGCATCTGCATCAAAACCCACACCTACATCATCCTCCTTGCCTAAACCTATTACTACTTTAGGGGTCATACAAATGGCTAGCCTTACTCATCCACCCATTAAATTAGATTTAGCCACATCTTCCAAAACTAACACCAAATTTAACCCAGCCCCTCAACAAAGGAACTAATCACCTATATCTCATACCCCAACCTCGTCAATCACACCCTTATCACCTTCACCCCTTCCATCCATCCTAGGACCTCACCCCTCGACATCAGCTAAAAAACCTCCATCCGCTGGTAAACCAAGGATGCAACAACCCATTTCCCCATCGCAAACCTATAATATACCCAAGCACTCAACACAACCTCTGCCCACACATGTAACATTTTTACCACCCATCCTCTAATACCATCAATAACTTCTTCACTACCCACGACACTTCCTTCCCTTTCCCTCACACCTCCTTCCCAACCTATGCCATCTACCTCCACAGCAGCTCAGTTACCCCCATGGGTAACCCTCCCTCTTCTACCATCCTCTTTTCCCTCTACATCTCATGTGCCCATATCACCTTTACCCAAGAAGGTGCAACCTAAAGGAAAAAATCTGCTACCCTCTAATAAGGTATTTAAACCAACCACACACTCTATTTCCAATTCATCTATCATGCCCCTACCCAAACAGACACAACCAACACCTAAGATCATAGCCTAGCCTACTCTCCCTCTTACAAAGACTCTTCCTATATAGTTAGCCGCACTTACACCTGAACCCACATTCACCTCCCATTATGATCCACTAGCAGGATGCTATGCCAAAATCTTAACTAATATCCTCGAAACTTTCATCATCACATTGCCACCTCTTAGACATTACGACCCACTCAAACCCAAAACAAAAGGGTTTGATGAAACCAAAATTTGTGCCTACCATTGTGTGTCAGGACACGATGTAGAGAACTATAAATCTTTGAAAGCAGTTTTTGTCCAGATGTGTCCTCTTGAAGAAAACTTTGACAATGATGACTTTCTTAATGAGAATCCCATTTCACCAGCACCAATTTCCACAGTTATTCCCTCATTACCTACTCAGTGACCAAAATCTCCACCCACATAACTCTTGTTGGACCCCTAGAATATTGGCCAAGTATGAAGGCGCTTAGGCACAGAAGGTCCCAGTTATGAAAATGCATGCAAGGGAAAAGTGTGCAAGCGAAAGGTTTAAGGAAGCACATAGCATGCACGACACACGAAAGGAGGTTTGGGACTTAGTCAAATCAAGCACCTAGGACAGAACATGTGAAAAGCATGATCGGTTGTGCATGGATAAGATGTCATTCTGGTGACAAGTTGGCCCTGATATGGGCATGCCTTGGAATCTTCTAGAAGAACATCATGAGATAAAGTCAAAATCTCAGGCTTGGAGAAGCATGCTCACATGAAGGACCACATTCAACACTTGGTTCCAGATCTGAGATCGCTAGAAGGTGAGTTGGCAGTGTAGGAGAATTATAAATACAAGTTCCTATGGAGTAAAATATATACAAGTTTGAGATATAGCGGGTTAGAGAGAGCGGGAATTGATATATAGATCTAAAGAGTGAGCGAGGCTCTACAGAGATGCTGCGAGGATTCTATTAATGGATAATTGCATCATGACGAGAATTTATTGGGCATGGAGTTGTAATTTTTCTTTTGATAGCTTAGTTACACAAGTCCAGTAATATGCATAACTGCGGTCTGCTCTCTGTGACACTCTGTAATGAATCAATGAATGTAATGAGGTTACCGATATAATATATATGTGAATATCAATGGTTATAATGCATATTTATTTCTTATAAGTTCTCTTTCCTTTCATGCTATGAATGAATGTTTATATAATTATTTCTGTCATAATACATGTTCTTGATCCTGTTAAAACACTCGGTCTGAAGTGACTGCAAGAATCTAGAGGCCATTTTGAGCCCTATGGTTCTTGTATGTTTCAACCTCCCTCATAAAAACTCCTACACTAATCATAGATGATGTTTCCCATTAAACTCACATAAAAGAGAGACTCAGTACCTGTGCGTGCCTCGGGTGATCTCTCAGCTTTCATTGGGTGATAGGCCGGCGCGCATGGGATTCCTTCCTTTTGTGATGGGATTAAAAATGACTACAACTCTTAGATCCATCCCTAATATTTGAAATTAACATGGTTCATATCAAAGAGATCACCAAACCTCCACCCAAATGTTGGTGTGCCCAACTCATTTCACAAGGTTCCTTCCCACCTCTTAGCTTCTACCCTTCCTATCGTTACACCTTTCATGGTTCACCTACTTCATCTACCTCCCTGCCTCAAATCAACATCATCCACGTTGCTACCCATGCTCAGAATGACAAAGGTAAGGAAAGGGCAATCGACCCACCAACCAACACTATACCCAACATACCATCTGCACCCATACCTAAAGTCACTATCCATGGCCCCACATATCCTATTTCTAATGGGGTTACACATCGCGCGATGCTCAAACAATTACACCAATCCTCCCTCAAAAATGTCTCTATATGACCTCATCCAAACCTCTGAATCCCATCACCAAGCTCTCATGGAGGTTCTTTAGTCTATTGAGGTTTTACCTAATGACCCTACTCCCGTAGCCTCCATTATTACACCTTATCATGTAGCCTCTCTCACCAAATTACCATCTTCTTCTACACCTCCACCTACTCACCAAGTATCCACCCTCAGGTTTTCAGATGAGGATATCACACCACACCAAATGGATGACCCTGATCCAGCCCTTTTCATCTCCATCCATATTGATAATATACGTGTACGACATGTTATGATCGATGGGGGAACTAGCATTAACATCATCTCCTCCCATGCATTTTACCAAATGTGTATACCTGACAATTACATGCATAAACATCCCATCATGTTATGTTCATTTGATGACACTATCACTTCTACACTTGGCGCCGTCATCCTCCATGTTCGCGTAGGCCCCCATACTATTCCAAAGTTATTTTATGTCTTAGAGGGAGAATTTCAATATAACTTGTTGCTTGGTAGACCCTGGATTCGTGTTATGGGTTTCATTCCTTCCACTTTGCATCATTGTGTGAAGTTTGAGCATGAAGGACACACCTATACCATTCAAGCTAACCCATCACCTTTCAAAACCTGTAACATGCTTTACCAACCCAATGACTTTTTTGTACCCATTAAGGTGTCTACCTCCATGACCACTTCCTCTTCACCTACACCTCCACTCACCAGTGCCACCACTACCTCAACCACACCTAAATCCTCCATTCCTACCACTACCACAACCTCCATGGCCAACCCGTCATCCTCCCAATTAGTTGGTTCCACCTCCGATCCAACCTCTAACACATCATCTATCCCAACTACCCACATATCAACCACCTATCCCTTAGAAGGAGTTTTTCAATGCCTCACTCTGGGGGAGTATCACCTATATAATGTCAACACATTCCTTATTCCACAAGAGTATGGAAGCCTTTTTCAACACCCTCACTATGATCACCGCATAGGAGAGTGTCTCCTTTACGGTCCTCCCCACCTTTACACCAATCTCACCTATGGGGGACTTGATACTTCCACTTATACACCCGAACAACCATCACAAACCCACCCCTTTTCTGCTGACCTCCAGTCACTCACCAATCACCGCTTCGCCCACACCTTCCTGCACCAATATGCATGGAAAGGTTTTGGTTTTGGATTTTACTAGAAAGGCCATCACACTATTATTCCATGTACTACCCATAAACATAATGACTATAGTGGTATCGGATTTGTTGAACTACCTACCAAGAAGGCCCGCATTGAACTCATTATGGATATTGACCCTTCTCCACCTTCTTCACCTTCTTCACCACCTTCACCGACAGGAGTCAATGGATCTAGAATCCATTCCTCCTAAAAAAATTTTTTCATAAACACCATTTCCTTGGGGCCTCTGACTTATCAAAGCAAGGGTGAGGCTCCCTCTTCTCTTCCCTTCCTGTATCCTGAAATGATCGATGATGATACACCTTCTATTAATTTTGTTCAATGTCAGGATGATGAATCTATACTCACCTATCTTGGTGCAGAAGACTCTTATATTCATCTATCATTACCATCTGAGATGCAAACCATGTTGAATGAATCGACTATCGAAGTCAACATCCATACTCAGGACGACCCACACATTCTAAAGATTGGCCAATCTTTAGATACTGAACAGGAAGCCATCACTTCTTTTCTCAAAAATCATAACCATGCTTTTGCTTGGTCTTACGCTGACATGCCTGGTATTGACCCCACCATAGTGGTCCACAATATCATAACCATTCCCGATGCCAAACCCGTAAAACAAAAGCTGAGGAAAATGCACCCTCGCATTGCTCTTCTGGTCAAAGAAGAAATTCAGTGCCTTCTTTCCATTTCCTTCATCTTACCCATTGATTATCCCCAATGGATTTCTAACATTGTCCCTCTCACTAAGGCAACAGGGGGACTTCACATTTGCATTGATTTCCTTGACCTCAACCTAGCTTTCCCAAAAGATGACTTTCCTCTACCCGATATTGACCAACTGGTTGACCTTACTGCTGGTCACGAGATGTTATCACTCATGGATGGCTTCTTAGGTTATAACCAAATCTTGTTTGCCCCGGAGGATCAACACAAAACCACATTCATCACCCCTTGGGGGACCTTCTGCTATCGAGTCATGCCTTTTGGCCTTAAAAATGTTGGTGCCACATATCAGTGGGCTATGACTTACATCTTCCATGACATCATGCACCGTATATTGGAAGATTATGTAGACAATCTCCTTGGAAAATCTAAATGCCGCTTCGAGCACCTTACCATTCTAAAGACCATCTTTGACCGCCTCATTAAGTATTTTGTTTGCCTTCAGTCCAAGAAGTGTGTCTTTGAGGTTCTCTTAGGAAAGCTCCTGGGATTTATCATTTCCTTACATGGTATAGAGGTTGATCCTGTTAAATTCAAGGCCATTCTCAAAATGCCTCCGCCCACTAATCTGCGGCAACTCCGTAGCCTGTAAGGTAAGTTGCAGTCTATTTACCATTTCATTTCGCAACTTTCTGATCTGATGTCAGCCATTTCATCATCTTCTCAAAAAGGATGTCTCCTTTAAATGGGATGATGACTGTCACAAAGCTTTTGAGGCCTTAAAATAATACCTTCTCCAACCACCCGTACTCATTCCACCTAAAGACGATCAACCCTTCTACCTATACATCTCTACTACCGATCACTCCT
The DNA here is from genome assembly GCA_019776745.2 of Taxus chinensis. Lineage (NCBI taxonomy): Eukaryota > Viridiplantae > Streptophyta > Pinopsida > Cupressales > Taxaceae > Taxus > Taxus chinensis. The sequence goes on along the minus strand of CM034153.1, from coordinate 622,099,442 downwards.
TAGGGGCCATGCTCACTCATCGCGATGAACAACATAGGGAGAATGTGGTTTATTACATAAGTTGTACTCTTCTAGACTATGAAACCTAATACACCCATGCTGAAAAACTTTCCTTAGCCTTAGTTTTTATTGCCACCAAACTCCACCATTACCTACTCAACCACAAAACCTATGTTGTGACCAACACCGACCCCTTACACTTCATGTATGCCAAACCTTACCAAAATCAACATGTCGCACGTTGGCTTATGCTTCTGGCTGATCTTGACCTCAAATTCATCCATCAAAATTTCATCAAGGGCCAAGCTATCTCTAACCAATTGGCCGACGCACCTATTTCTAGGGATCAACCCTCTAACTTTGACTTTCTAGATGAGTCTATTGCTACCCTTTCCTTGGATGAGCCCACTTACCAAATGACACTCTTCTTCGATGGTTCCAAGTGTCAGCATGGGGGTGGGGCTGGTGTTATCCTCATTTTGCTTGATGGTGAACCCATGCCTTTGTCTTTCAAACTCGATTTTGATTATACAAACAATATTGTTGAATATGAAGCACTCGTATTGGGTCTCCAGGCTACTTATGCCTTAGATGTTAAGTCCATCAACATCTTTGGTGATTCTCAATTGGTCATAAACCAAGTCAATGGTATATACCAGTGTTATAATGAGATACTTCAAAAGTATAAGCATCATGTGGACATCCTTTTGACCACCTTCGACCGTTACACCCTTTAAACCACCCCACGTTCTACCAACAAATTTGTAGATACCATGGCCTGCTTGGCTTCTTAGATACCCGCTTCACCTGCTGACTCCAAAATATTTGTCACCATATAAAGACTACAATCACCCTCTTATTTACCTCATGATGTTTACACTATTGAAACTGCCGCTCCTGACCTGAGTGACCTTTGGTATAAGCAATACTCAGACTATCTTTCCCTCTCCATCTTACCTCTCGATCTCACTCGTAATGGACAACATGCCTTTCTCAAAAGGGCCTCTCATTACATCATCATGGGTGGCCTCCTCTATAAGCATGGCTTTGACGGTATTCTCTTACGGTGCCTTACAAGTTCTGAAATTCCCTATACCATTAAGGAAGTTCATGATGGCATATGTGGAGGTCACTTCAGTGGTCTCATGGTTGCTAAGTGTATTCTTCGCCTAGGCTATTACTGGCCGACCCTTAACCATGATTGTTGCGACTACGTTAAGCATTGTGTAAAATGCCAACAACATGCCAATCTTCATCATACACCCAGTCATGCCTTACAGGTCACCTGTGACCTTTGGCCCTTCTCTCAATGGGGTTTGGATCTTGTCGGAGAGATAAATCCCCATTCTTCCCAGAGACATCAATGGATAATCACCACTACCGAGTATTACACCAAATTGGTTGAAGACGTACCTCTCATCTCCACAAAAGTTGAGAAAATATGTGAGTTCATCAATCATCACATTATCTATCTCTTTGGTGTTCCACATCACCTCATCACTTATAACAGAAAACAATTCAAAAATAAAACCTTGCAAAAAATTTGCAATGCCTTTAGTATTCAACTAAGTTTCTCGTCACCATATTACCCACAAACCAATAGCCAAGCCAAATCCACTAATAAAACCCTGAACAAAATTCTCATGAAAGTGGTTAATGATACTGGGAAGGACTGGCATATGCACATTCCTTTTGCCCTGTGGGCGTACTACTAGTATTCACACTTCCACTTTCCTTTTTCTCTTCTACGGTACAAAGGCTATTCTACCTCTCAAAGTCTAGATTCTATCTCTTCGTATTTCTCTCCATGACATGCTCAATGATGATGACTTTCATCAGGACCGTTTAGCAAAACTTGAGTTATTAGACGAACGCCATCTTAATGCTCTTGACCATCTCCAAGTTTACCAAAAATGTATCAAACGTTCCTATGACAAAACGTGTTCATGAACAAACCTTCCAAGTTGGTGATCTCATCCTGAAGGAAAATCAACATGTAACCAAAGTAGAAAAAATTAAATGGGGAAAATTTGCTCCTAATTGGCTTGGACCATACATCGTGACTCATGCCCATGGATCAAGTGTTATCGTTTATCTTCACTCGACAGTAAACCCAAACATGAGCCCCTTAATGCCTTACATCTTCGACCATTCTACTGTTGACTTTCAGTCATACCTCACCTTTTGCCTCTTTTCATGCTCATCCCTTGAGCGTTATTCACTTACCTCCTTTCACTATGCCCTCCCTAACGATTAAACAAGAATCATGTGCATACTCGTCACTCTTTTACCCTCTCTTAAATATGTGTACCACGGATCTACACATGGCATGATTCTCATAGATACTTTTCATCTTCTTTCAGATGAGATCCCATGGTCGTTTTACCTTAATTTTTGAACAAGAATCCGATTCTTCACCTTAGTCTTGTCCATGACTTAAAAGTACTTACATAATTTCCACATGGGATCCAACTCCTTGAGTCAAACTTCCAATAAAAAGATGACTCCCTCAAAAAGGACATCTTTCTCTCTACATCGCTATTATAAATAGACTACTCCCTCAAAGGACAGCTATGTAAAGCCTGCTTCAAAAAAAAAAAATATGAAGCTTCCTGCATCGATCAGCTTCGTGAAGACCTCAAGGAGATAATTTCCTCATCCCATATAGACTTCCTGCATCGATCAGTCTATCTCAAATACAACTTAAAAAGAAAATTTTTCATCATGGACTTGCTCATTGTGATCTTGGATCTCTTTCCAAAAGGCATGCTACCTCATACCATATAACCTAACCATTTTTCACCTTCTCACCCTTTGCACCTTCATTTCATACCGCCTCAAGGGACCTACTGAAACTGTGACATTTGGTGATCTGTGACTATTCTTCACCTTTAGAATAATCAATCATGTAATGTCTTTAGGGTATTACGTTCACCAGCCTACCTAAGGTATGGTCAACCCGTTATGATCCTCACCAATCAGGTGGCTCTCTTACCTCCTCTTATCTTTTAACTTCTTCATTACGTATTGATTATCCTATATAGGACTAGACCCTCTATGGCTTATCTCTGGGAAATTTTCCTCTTTCACCACAATCAACTTAAAATCACCCATAACTATTTCCCCACAATTCAACCAAGCCTAAATAACCTAGACTCAATCATGCCTATAACCTACCAACCCATTCTCCTACCTCCTCTCATTTTTTCCCTAGCTTATGGGAGAACTACATCGGCCTGGGGTCCCATTTTGTCGAGACTATATAGGAAGAACTTCAAGGGCATGGGGCCCTTGAAGGTTAGCTCAGCCACTCTCTACCCTTACCAATTTCCCCCTATTTTCCTATTCACATTATACCTAATTTTTCCTTTTGTATATTGAAAACTGGAAGTACGACCTCAACACACAATAACTAATACACATATCTAATATCCATGTTTCAAACATCATCATAACATTCACCAATTCATCATTTCATATTTCCACACACAATCTATCTCAAATTACAATTTGGGAAACTACATCATCATTGCCTATATCTACATTACCATTTGTTATGACCTGTATTACCAATTACTTGCAATCTAAACCAAAAACCTGACTCCATCCATGCCTATGACCTGACTCAATCCATGCCTATGACCTGACTCCATCCGTGCCTAACTGACTCCATCCATGCCTAAACCAAAAACCTGACTCAATCCATGCCTATGACCTGACTCCATCCATGCCTAAACCAATCCAACCTGACTTCAATCCATGCCTATGACCTGACTCCATCCATGCCTATGACTAGGCCCTATCATGCCTACACTACTTGGTTTCCATCACATATACAAATCATAATAGCAAGTTACACACAACCATATATACATCATGCCATAATCACCATCATCTCTATAAATAAATCATCCAAACATGTGTATCCATATACATGACTCTCAAATATCTTCGGCATGCAGGCCAGTATTACATAAATAAAATATCAAAAACTATCATGCACATCCTCACTATCTTTGGCACACAGGCCGGTATATATGTCAAAAATTATGATGTCAAAAATAAATACATACAGGGAGCTCAATCATCTCCCCATCTGATATCTAATCTTGTCTCATCTGTCTCCTCCTCCGCTCCTCTAGCTCAGTGTCTCGGCTGACCTCTCTCTGCCTCACCCTGGTCTTGCCCTTGATGGTCCTACCTTTGGAGCTGGCCTCCATGCACTAGTGGCCTCACCCTGACCCGGCCCCTAGGCTCACTAGCCCCCTGTACTCTCCACACTATGTGTGCAGGATCTTCTCCTCTCACTCGAGGCCCATGTTGTGCTCTGTGCTCGGCATATGATAAGACATATATCCCCACTGCCATCAAGTGATCATGGTAGTATCTCACCTCACCCATGGCATCTCTTAATCTAGCTATAGGTACTATCTATGGTGGTGTCATCAGGCCTCTGACCCTACCCTGCCCTACTTGAATAACGGGACCCTATCCATGGCCCCTGTGGTGGTGCCATCAGCCCCAAGAACCTACACTTATACCTGGGCCTAAAGGGCCACTATCTATGCCTATGTAGCAGTGGCCACTTGGCCCTGCAAACCTGTAACTTGTCCCTATGACCAACTAGCCCTACAATCCTATCACCTATGCCTATAGGGCGGCTACCTACACCCCATCTCAATCTCCACCCTCTCCCTCTCCCCCTCGGTGTGGGTACTGGTCCCTTGTACTCCCTGTGCCTAAAAAGCAGCCACCTATGTGCCTATAAAGTCACAACCTGTGCCTCAGCCCCTGTCAGATGTCCCTGTACTATGCCCAACTAGGTCACCAGGGTAGCCACCTGCCCCTTGTAGGGCGTCTCTCTGAACCGTAAGTGGTGGCTAAATCTGGCTTCCCTGACCTCGGCAGTACTTCTCATAGCTGTATGCAACCCACCACTGTCTATACCTGTTTGTCACCTTGACATCATCTATCTGTCAATCGATCGGCTAGCTCCTCCTCCTGTCAGGTCAGCACTGTAGGTCATGGCGGAGACATAGGCCTCTCCACATCAATCTCTCCTATACTATGGGAAGGGTGGGGGTATTATCCTATTGACAACCTAAACTTCCGTCTGACCTGGTCTATGAGTATCATCTCATGTTCCCCTACCCGATGCCCCTCTATCGACCTATAAATCTGTAACCCAGCCAGCTCCACTGACATATTCCTATATGAAGGGAAGCCAACATATGGCCTCCAAATGATGTCCATGCAAGGACAACCCCTCTAGTAATCATTTTTAATAGGCTACATCATGTGTATCTCTCATAGCTTAGTGCTCCCCAATAATTGGATACCCATTTCCTGTATCCCAACTCGAACACCAGCCTCACCTCAAATGCATCATCTTGGGGCATCCCAACTAGCCGCACACACATAATATGGTCATACACCCAATAGTGTGTAGTAAGAATGTATAAAACAAGGCTTAACCGATGTAGCCACCCATAAGCCCAAAGCTCCGTATATAACTGCACCAAGAACATAGGTGCCCATACAAACTGAGTGTGGCCCTCCACCATGTCATGAAGGACCCCCATCAGTGACCTTGGTAATCTCTCACCCTCTACATCTAGGTAGTTTAAAATAGTAGACTTTCTCCATCAGAAGTACTACTAGCCTCATCTTCTCAGGGCAGGGTCGGGTACATCACCCCCGTAGATCATATTGGGCACTGTGAAATCCTAACATTTCTAGCGCCCTCTCCAAACACTGGTATTAATAGCTCCTTGGATGTCTTTGATAAGATCGAATAAACATGTGTACCTGCTATTGGTAGTCGTATAGGATTCTGTAGATATCCTCCAGGGTGATCATGATCTCACCTGTCAAAAGATGGAATGTGGTGGTCACCGAAATCCCATATATTGATGAGGGAAACCATCAAACTCACCTCCCAGAACTATGTGTCGGTATCGTATAACCCCAAGTCAATCCCACCTCTGTAACATGGCGCCACTCCTTGCATTTCATGCTCGCTCGTACCTCCACCAGCAAGGGTAGGTACCCTATCTCTCATCTACATCTATTCCCTCGCCTACAGCCAACACCCAATCATACTATTGAAAACTTTCCCATACCTGCATTCAACCTTGCCACCCCCCACTATACCACCTACCCTACCTATATTGCTTTGTATCATACCTTGTCACCTATATCATATGCCCCAAATTAACACTACCTATCGACCCACACCTCGTACCCCTTACTTATTTTTATTTTTGACCTATCTACCCTCACCTATTTTCATTTTTCCCCTCTCACCAATCTTCCTTATTCACCCACCTATCAATACCCATAACCCTTCCCTCCTATCTAATTCTACATACCCCTACCCCATCTTATCTATAACCCATCTATTCTCTCTCCTTGTGGACCTGCCTCTCTGGCATGCTGAGTGGCACCGATCATCCATCAAATCAACCATGATCCAATACCAATCAGCATGGCATTGGTCACATACACCTGTGACTTATACTGGTCCTAACCCACCGACGTCGGCTAACATTGAATTAATGTCAGTCATTGTCACAGACAAAAAACCCGTGCGAAATCCTTCCCTATTCTCACCTAAATATCTCATTTCTACCCATTTCCTCCACAAATACTTACCCAACACCTATCCCCACCCCTCCTTTACCTAAATATGCCCTCCCTTGTTCCCATTTTTTCTTTAAATTCCTTGCATTAAAATTTTAATATTTTCCCCCCAAAAACCCACTTTCCTCCTACTCAATTTCTATCCTCCACCTACTCAAAACACACAAAGGATTGGAATTTAATATTACCTCATGACACTTCCGTCTACGAGGTGTCACCTCGGGCCACTGCACAGGTCCACCCAATCCTTCTATTGCCTCTTCCATCACTGACTACCCTCTGGCTCTCCACCAAATCAAATCGATCACATCGAGCTCATGGACCTGCCTATGGACCAACCTATCACTAGCTCTGTGGCTCAGAAAATCAGTTATCTATGTCACTTGGTCGCTTTCCACCTCTTTCCCTCTCTCTTGTCATGTTTCCTCCTATGTGGCAAAATGACAACTGATTTTCCAAACCCATAGAAAATTTTTATTTTTATAACCTTCTCGACTTTATTGGCTGACGGTTTCATCTAGACCGACATCGGCCCTATGTGCCCTAACATACCGTGGTCAGTTTATGGTGACTGGCATTGATTAAATCTATGACCACCGTTCAGATTATTCTACTCAACCTCATTGCTACCCATGACCCCTAATTTTCTGAATCTTGAATCCTTCCCACCACACCCACACCTAACTTGGACACTACACTTTATCCTCCTGACCTCATCCTTTACTCACCTAAACCTCATCATCATTTGGGTACTCATTATTTTTCCCCTACCTCAACCTTGCCCATGTGTCGTGCCCTATATAACTTAGATGTGGAGCACCGTTCAGTGACCTGTCAAACCTCATGTGCTCGCTATACCTTGTGGCAATATTACTTGTGTTTTTTGACCTAATGACATTACCTTGGCCTATTTATCATGATGATTTATCCTTGACCCAACCTTTGGTACACTGGAATATACCTAAACGTTCCTGCACCTGTAACCTACGTCATGTTTCCTAACCATATCCTATACCTTGAATACCAGAATCACTTCAACCTTGTTTGGATAGCCCTACCGACCTTAGACAATGTAGATTTTTCCTACTCTATTAATCTTTGGTATCCGAGTGCTATAGTTTTATACGTGTACGCATTTTTTTGACTGTTACTACCTTTGACCCTGATCCATTACCTAGATTACCTAATTGGACCTAGTTACCCCTTTATCCCTCGTTTTCCACCCTCCACTTCATCACATTCACCTTTTATAAAAATACTCACTGATTCTGCCTTCTACCTCATCAGTTCCTGGTTTGAGGGGGATCACCTTCACCCATACATGAGGCAACCACATCTTATGTTTGTCAGCGTCTCTTACCAATACAAGATACGCAAAAAAAATAGGAAAAATGTAGACACCAAAATTAGGTCACACTCCCCTTGGCACCCTCATCAAATAACTAACCCGAACATACTCACCTAACCACGACCCCTTACACCCTACACTAATTTTAATTTAATTAATTTAACTAAATTAATCTATATCCTCACAATATTTACTATCTAATTATCCTAATTTTCACCTCACCTGAACACCTCATCCAACCACCTCACCCTATACCTATTCTTGACATGTTTCCACAACTAACTAAGACCTAGTCCTACTTGCCTTAATGAGCTAAGATTTGGCCTAACCCTAAAAATCAATCCCTACAACCTCTCTAACCACATTTCCACCCGTTAGAAAAGAAGCTTCCATTCTAATCCACGAAAGAAACTAACTGGATCCAAGAAATCAAGAAGATCTACCATTTTAGTAAACCTAGGGAATCCTACCTAACCAATGCCGATCACCCCTAAACTGACATCGGTCACCCCTAAAACTGACACCAGTCAACATGAACCGTCGTTAGTCTCATTTTACTCCCTTTGGTAACCTTATTCGAGGTTGGAACATTTCTGAGAGAAAGAGAGAGTAATCACATCTGCATGCAATCATAGCAAGCATCCATTCACACTCAGACATCCACAGCCATCCAAGCCAAGAGGTTTGATTTAGCAAAGCAGGGATAAAATCCCAGGTAACTCAAACAAGAGTCTCCTATCAACCAGTGGACCTTAAAAGAAGAAATATCTCACCACCATCTCCATTGTTCACCCACAGTCGACTAGTAGCAAATTCCAAGTAAGTACTACTGCACTATTCAGTCCAGTTTTGTTTGAATACTTTCATTATTTAGATTCTTCTATGTGTTATTACTTTCCTAGCCACTCACAGGTCCTCTCTAGTAACTATCCCCCTATACTTCTTCCAAAACCCCTCAAAATCCCATCCTAGCAATCCAACACTCCATTCCAACCTACCCAACCCTTTGTGCAATCACAAAGAAGACCTAAATTCCATTATATAACATTTCCCTTTTTCCCACAGTCACCGGGTGTTGGTCTCCTTAAACCGCCATTGGTGTTGAAGCCTATACCGGCATCAGTCTCACCTACTCTGAAACTACCCCTTTACTACTATTCACCAACATAACCCATAACTCCTCCTAGCTTCACCAAAACCCCATCAAGACTTTCCCCACTGACCTGCATCCCGACTCACACCTCCTAGACACCTCACTCAGTTCCCCATTAACTTGGAAAACAAACCCAGACCCCTATTCTTGACCCCCTATCATTTCTTCAGTGACCACCATCAGTCACAATTAACTGGCATCGGTCTCTATGTCTGTCAACATAGTATAAACCAGTAACCTACCTACTTAATCCCAAGTTACCAATAATCACCTATGACCTTCATCAGAACTTTGTCAGACCTGTAAAAACCAAAAACCATTTACCCAACCTCCAGATCTAATCCTAACCTATCCTGTTAGATTAGATTTTACTTATTGTGTTTATATGAGATGCCTAAATCATATTGACTATAGTAGGATGATATTTACTTTATTTCTCAAATTAACTTGTTTACAATGGTGGATTGATAGCCTTCTAGGGAGTATCACACTTCCCAGAACTAGCATACACTATGCAATCCACTACATATGTTGTTTAAATTCTATCTTGTGGTCTTGTTGTTTATTACAGGTAGTTCCTCCTAGCTAAAAGGAAGCTCTCAATATCAGTTGTGGATCATGAAGTCAACGCGCACGCAAAAACCTTCAACCATCTTTTTAACAGGTATTCCTCCTTGACCTTTACCCTTATCTGTTTTGTCACATTCTGAGAAACACTCTAAGAATCAGGTGAAACACCCCAGTCTAACCAGACAGTCCAAATATGCACTTTATTGCTTCATTTATTTAGTTATTTTACTACTCTTATATCATTAGATTACACTAGAATAAATTCTATTTTAGTTAGTCAATATCGTAGAGTGGATATAGATTGCAAGGGGTAGGGGATGTGCATGGTAAAAACAAAGGCACATACAAAAATTATGGACTAATAAACAAGTATTAGTGTAAAAATAGATAGCATCCAATATAAGACAATGTAACAAGAAACTATGAAAATAATACGTACTACAAAAAGTGGGTTTCATACATGGGGCATCACTCATAATTTCACAAGATAATCAAAACTGAAGTGGCTAAAAGAAAACAATGATCAATCAAGACAAAGGGCATAGCTCACAAAGAATAGCAAATAGTAGTAGTAAGAAGTGACATACAACCATGGTTATATGCAAACCTACAAGGAGAATGATACACATGAAATATCCTTTAGAATGTTAGAATGATAAATAGTATGTCAAAGCATGTATAGATCCATAAAGAGTAAGTGATAGTAATGAGAATTAGTAAATAATTTGACAATAGAACATGCAATGTATGAAAGTATAAGAGTAGTAAATGTAGATACCCCCAAGGTCCTCGATAGGATTGGTAAAGAGTTTTGTCAAGCATCATACATCGTGTAAGAATCTATAGAATTTTTTCATTCACCTTAGAATACCATGTGAATGTGCATGTGTATAGAAATACAAAATGACATACCGAGTATCCAAATATCATGGGAAAAAGTGTAACATGTGAGTAGTATAACCTAATAATATTAAATGCAACCATGAAGTATAAATTTTGTGTGCATGTGATGGTGTGTCGCGACATTTAAAATGTGTAGATGAGATGAGACATGACGTCCCCAGTAGATGCGCAGTGGTGTGAGGTTCATTTAGGAATTCTCCATCAACATGCAAGTATCAACAATGGAATAAGAGTGCGACATCAGGAAATGATGTTTACCCGAGATGTAGTGATGCTTGAAAAGATAGTCATGAAGTATAGAACATCAGTAGCTAGGATGTGATGGAGGAATTATACCCTCAACAATCAATCATGAACCATAGGACACAAGTGTTTCATCATGTAATAAGAAAGGAAGGAAGTTTATGCATAATATCATTTAAGGCATGTGCCATTAAGTGCATTCTTGAGTGGTTTTCAAATAAGAATGGAAAGACAATATACACCACATCCTAGCATGTCACTGATAACATAGGACCCGAGCCAATTAGGCTTAAATTTTCATTTTATTTGAGTATTGACATTAGTATTTTTTTGGTTTTCTTTATGAACCAGATCAATGATATTGAAATCATGTGGGCACACATTGTGATTCTAATCTTGTACAATGCACACCTGATACATACGAAGATGCTCCAATGCTTGTACATGGAAAGATTCGGTAATTTAAAGCTCATGTAATCGATTATCACAATATTGTTTTATCCTTTATAATCCTTTGAGTGACAAACATATGGAAGGTATCTCAAGGTCTAGGGTAATGAAAACCTCAATTCCATAGACTGGTGAAAAAGGTGTAACATTGGTGGGAGTGTGAATTCTCATGTGGTAAGATCATATAAAATTTTACTATGTCAATCACTTCCACTAGTATCAATAGTTTTACATAATATCTTGACAACAGTATTAATATTGGTTTCCACTTGTCCATTTCCATATGGATAATAAGGGGGTAGAGAAGGTTTGGTTAATTTTGAACTTTGCACAAAGTCTTTTGACATCCACATTTTGAAATAAAAGACATTATCAATGGAAATGGATGATGGAATGTCAAATCATGTATTGATGTGATTAGTAATGAATCAGAAAATGTTTAGCACCAGTAGTGGTTTGTACTAGTGTAGCTTCAACCCATTTAGTAAAATATTCATTAGTGATAATAATGAATTTATGGCCATTAGTTGATTCTGAATTGACTTTAGTAATGAGTTCAAAACCCCATAGCGAAAATGGCCATGATGAGGAAATCGGTTAGAGTTCATATGTGGTTACATGATGGAGGTTTATATACTTTTGAAACTTGTCACATCTTGTGGCATATTCAAAACAATGTTGTTACATGGTAGGCCAATAATAACCTTGTCGTAAAAAAAATTGAGACAATTTTTTCAGAAAAATGCACTCCACACAGGCTATCATGGATCTAGAATATAGAAAAAGTAATGTCATAGACACCTAAATAGCATAAAAAATGACCTTTGAATTCCCTCTCAAATAATGAGGCTCTAATTATTACATACCATGTAGCTTCTCATCGTAGACTTGTATGTTAGCGGGGATGGCTTGTCGATATAAGAAATTCTAGATTTGTGTGAACCATTCAGGATGATCAATGTTGTGTGTAGTAGCATAGGATTGCATTACTATATTATCAATTAATGGATGTTGTAAGTGATTGATTATAAAATTGGCTTGTTCATCAGTGATATCTTGAAGGATGAGGGAGGCAAAAATGACCGTGGGCATCAACATAAAGACTATCTTTATGAGGGATTGCATTGATAGAATAAGATTGGAATGCAAGTAATATGGTTTTCAAAAGTTTGTTATATGGAAGGAGACACTCTTCTTTGGTCTAGTATATGTCACTGACTTGATTAACTATTAGTTGAGTCTTTCCATGAATATGTACATTTCCAATAAGTAGCGTACATGGACAATGAAGCCAAGAACAAGAGCTTCATATTAAACAATATTGTTTGTACATGAAAAACCTAAGTGGTAGATGAAGGGTAGATAATCATGTTGGCGTAGTAGCTAGTTAATAGTATGAGATACCTCTCCACCACTAGTTTGAGATTTTGGTGTGACGGTAAATATTAACATGGTCTTAGAGAAGGAGATTGCTATTGACATCCATTTGTAAGTTTTATTTTGCAAATAAATTATCTGTATATTCATATATTCAGGATTTTATCGTATTTTGTTATTGCGTGCATTTTTATACAAAATAGAGTCTTCCATTAGATCCAAAAGGAGGCAAAACCCTAAGATTGACTGTAAACTCAACCATTTATGGAGGAATTCATTTTTTTGTTTTTTGTTGTGAAAAGAAATGTGTTGGTTTTCCTCAGGATTCGTGTTAGCGAGGAAGAAAACCCGGAAAATCATTTTATAGGTTTTTTGGTTTTTTGAGATCTGATCTGGGTTTTCTTCCTGTGGGCGCATCATTCTCGGTTGGTGTGTAGCAGATGGTTTCCGAAAATACATTTCTTTCCTTTTTGGCAGGGGGTCCATGGGTTGTTGTGCACTATTCGCTATTTCAGGAAAATCCGCAGACTACTATTTTAGGCAGCGAAGGTCTTTTTCGACATAGTCCAGAAATAGCAGGTTTTACCAGAAGAAGCAATTAGATGTGATTCCTACTATTATGTTCTTAACTCTAGCCCCCTTTCATTTTATTTGTGTGGTGAAAGGCAAGAGCATTTAATTTTGTTTTAGTGGCAACTAAAATAAATAGTAGAGCATAATATTCAAAATCTTGTATCTTTTGACCAGTAACTCAGTTTTGAGTGCCCTTTTTTGTAAAGGTTCTTATTTTTATGCTCTTTCCATTGGAAATATTTATTTTTAGAATCACAATATAACTATAAAGAGTCATATTGTAACACACACTCATTATAAAGTGCCAAAATCTTGGGGGCTCTTGTTGCATTGCTTGGTTCTTAAATTTCTATAAGTGATTTTTTGAGAATGGTGTCTACTTCTGCATTAGATCATGTTGAGCCATTAGCAACACATAATTACCACACATGGAAACCAAGAATGGGAAAAATAATTAAGTGGAAAGGATTATGGGCTTTAACTTCTTCAGAACAATCAATTTTCACTAGAGAATATGAGAAATTTCAGTACCAATGCAAATTTGATGAGTGTATGGGTTTGATAGGTACTTATGTAAGTGACAGTCTTTTGCTTCATTTGGAAAAATGTGACTCTCCTTTCAAAATATGGAAGAAATTGGAGGATTTATTTGGTAAGGTGGATCATATGAGAGCCATGCAACTTGAAATTGATATCGCCTCTCTTAATCTTGAAGATTTTCCAACAATTATAGAATATCTTACCAAGTTCAAGCATTTGTTGACATAGTTGAAGGGGAGTGTAAGAGATAAGAATGATGAAGAGTGTGTTTACTTGATACTATCCAAAGTTGAGAGGACCATTTCAAAAAAATTCTTCAACATTTTTCTCTAGCATGGATGCCTTAGGTGACAAATTCAAAATGTCTGACTTAGAAACATTTTGTGAAAGACTTAATAGGGAAGAATCAAAATTGTCTCACCTTGATTATTCCACCTCTTAAAAGGAATTAGTTGAATCTAATCCTAAAGGCAAGGGAAAACCAAAAAGTAAAACCAAATCAACCCAAACCCAAAGAAAATAACTCAAATTTCTCCTAAACCCAAAGAAAATAACTCTAAACCCAAGGAGTCTTCTAAATCCAAGAATAAGCCTAGCCTTTCATGATTTTTTTTTTTTGGGGGGGGGGGAGATAGTGGTCATGAAGAACATATGTGTTATAAGTGAATGCAAGCCTTAGAGGATGTAGTCAAGAAACATAAAATTTATATTTCCACTCCACCTTCTTCTAATCAGCATGACAAAGAACTTAATGTTGTTGGGAGATCTCAGTCACCACTTGTAGACAGATAGATTATGGTGCTTCTCATCACATGACTTCTTCCAAGGAGTATTTTGTTTCTCTAGGTTTGAGTTCTACTTCCAAAATTGAGGTAGGAGATTCTTTCCTTTCTTTCTATTGAGGAAAAAGGTGATATACAACTTGATAGTGGCAGTATCCAAGATGCACTATATGTTTCTAACATCACTACAAATTTACTTTATGTATATCAAATTTATCATTCTGGTAAAGGGAAAATAGTGAATTTTACACCACATAGGGTAGAAGTAAGAGCTTTGTTGAATCCTTATTCACTTGTTTCTCAGGGTATTGTTGATCATAGTTCTAGACTATATCACTTTGAGGGTTTTGATGACACTTATTCTATAGGGATAGGATTGGTTTCTCATCCAGATTCAGAGAGTAAGCTTTGGCATGAAAATTTTGGACATCTTAATTATAGATATTTGAAGGAGTTGAGTACTCATGGAATGGTATATGGTCTTCCTATAGTTTCTTGTCTTAAGGGAGTTTTCTCTAGTTGTTCATTAGAGAAATAACACCAAGATCCATTTCCTAAGAATTTTCTAAGAGAGATTCTTCACCACTTGAGCTTGTGCATAGTGACTTAATGGTTTTTCCTACCCCCTGTTTCAATAGAGCTAAGTATACACTTGAATTTATTGATAATTTATTAAGGCGTACTTGGGTTTATTTTCTCAAGTAAAAAAGTGATGTTTTTCAAACTTCAAATTCTTCAAGGCTTTGGTTGAGAAACAATCTTTGAGTTGCATAAAGAACCTTTGCACTGATAATGGGAGTGGAGTACTACTACAAATGAGTTTTCTAATTTTCTTGTAACTAAAGGCATTATTCACCAACATTTTGTTCCTCATACTCCACAACATAATGGCTTAGCAGAAAGGAAGAATACAACTTTGAAGGAAATGGCTAACTGTATGATGCATTCTAGATATTTACCTCCTCTCTACTAGGTAGAAGCAGTTAATTGTGCTAACTACATTCAGAATCGCACACCATATAGAGCACTTGAGCATTTGACTCCACATGAAGCTTGGTCCAACACTAAGCCATATGTACCATTTTTTTGAGTTTTTGGGAGCCATGCTTGGGCCTTTGTGCCAAAGAATAAAAGGAAAGCTTTGGATAAGAATAGAAAACCCTTGATCTTTGTAGGGTATTGTGAGGGACATGAGATCTTATCAACTTCTAGATTCTGATACTCATGATGTTATTTTTCGAGCACATGTTCAGTTTGATGAGTGCTTCACTCCTCACGATTATTCATCTTCTTATATGCCTCCTTCATTTCATCTTGAGGACCCTTTCTTTGAGGAGGTTATAGATGTCATTGAGGATCCTATTCCCATTGATGTTGTCACTATGCCTAAGTGGGATCATGCTACGGTTTCTAAGGTAACAGCTTTCATACAGGATCTTCCACACACTAGGCATCATCATGCACATTCTACAGGTTCTAGACTTTTGTGTTAGGCAATTTCTAAGGATCCATAGTTCTTTTCAAAGGCTCATGGGATACAGGAGTGGGACGATGCGATGGAAACTAAGTATTCTTATTTGATGAAGAATCATACTTGGGATTTGGTATTTGTTAACAATTTTTACACTCATTTGAAAATGGGAAACTTGAAACTTCGTTACGATGGATGGCATTGGTGAAGTGAACTTAATCTAGGGGAGATTCTTATCAGTTTAATACTTGTTCTATTGGATTAATTAATGACTACATGTAATTTGTAGCTATGTGTGTTGTTACAAAATGTAACAGATCACATAGTCTACAAATTCCTGTTTGTCTTCAACAAAAAGAACACAAAGGCCCCATAGGACAGATGTGTAATCTTGACGAAGACTGAAAATATAAAATAGATGAAGTGTTAAGTTTTGGAACAACAATCAAAGTTTTAGATTACAACAGTATCAAATATCATTACTAAGGTTATAGGTATCTTAAAGTTCTTTCCTTCATGATTAATACATTCAATTATGTTATTGAGTTGTTTAATTCATTATATAATCCATATACAAAGCTGAAATAAAGAAGAAAGTACACAAATTAGTTTTAGAATTCAATGTTTTATTCATAAGGAATTTCAAATTCTTCCCACACAAGCCATGGGATGTAACTCAAGTAAACATCATAACTACTGAAATAGAAGGTGCATGTCCATGAAAATAAAAGAAAAAGAAGATGAAGGAATCCATCATTTCCTTATTTAATTTTTCTGGATGCTCCATATTTGCTCCAGTTGTTGCTCTATTTTCATCTTTGCTTTTCAGCATTGCACCACACCTGAAAAACGAACATGGAAGAGAACATGAGGCATGAGCTCAGGATTAAAACAAGTTCTTGTAATGTCTATCTTCATGCAAATGAATCTCCTGATATCAAGAGGTATGATTACCGAAAAGATAAATGCATAACAGAAAAGCAACAATATCCCACATCATTACATATGATTCTCACAATCATTTCAGAGAGAAAAGATAAAAGGAAAAACTATGGAACAAAAAGAGAGGCCAAAAATCCTAATGTTTTCTAACTAATTTATCTAAATGTGCAGGTACAAGTAAGAAGAAAGAAGTGTTACATTCTGTAACTTGAAAAAAAAAGTACATTTATTTCATTTCAGACTAAAGGCTGAAATACACAAATATGTGCATGTACTAATCCATAAAATAAATGCAGGTATAGTGCTATAGATTCTAACAACTAGAATGAGACAAAATTACAGCTGAAACAAAATGGAAAAGGGAATTTGAGAAAATTTTGACAGGGATTCGCCATGTAAATTGGACATTTTACATCTTTCCATCATGTTATTTCACAACTAATACATGCTTCAAAGATGTAAATAAATCAAATAGTATGCAAGAAATAAGATAATACATTGTATAGTCAAAGAAACAGATTCAGATAAATACAAATTGCTTCATTATTAAGAACAACTTCAGTTGCAGTACAACTAAGAACGTAGAGGGTAATTCATGATGAAGAGATACAATAAATAATGCAACCAACTCAATGGATAGCTATAATACCAACTAACAGAGAGGTATGGACACAAAAGATATAGCTGATGCAAGTAAGGAGTAAGTACTCACAGTAATAGCATTGTGCTTCAGCTAAGAAACTCGTAGCACAAGTGAAGATATTAAATTTAAAGAAATCATATTTTCAGCATGACTCATTCACTCAGAAAGGACCGAAAAGAAGAAACTATGATGCAACCAAGAGAGAGAGTTATGTTCATATTCACTTTAATAAAGGAAAGAGTCCATTAATATACACATACAAGTACAGTACAGGTTATTTTTAACTGACTAAGATGAAAAGGAGAGTGTATAACAACATTTCAGCATATAGAAGGTATATTATTTTAGTATCAACAGAATCAGTAACAAAAATTACAAGAGTAATTGATGGAATTGATATTTGAAAAGAAATTATATTAAACTATGTAAGAGAGCATCAAAACTCTACAGGGTTGTCCATTGTTTTATTTTTAAGTTCTATTTTTGAAAATTTCAAGATAGTGAGAAATGGAACATGAGAGAACATGCACATTACTTTCCTTACCTTTTGTCTAGAAAATAAATACATAAGGCTACAATAAAAAATAAATAAGGTTACAATATCATTTACATCAGAGAGGTGGAAGTTTTTAGCAAGGTATTGGCATACATTTTGAAAATTAAAGAGTTTTAGAAAATGAAAAAAATCTCAGACCCAAATCTTCTATGCAGGAGAAGTGGAAGTTAAGTATGATTTAAGAAAATGAATACAGTCAAATTGAAAATGACAACAAGATGACAAAGAATGTAAAAGAATCCAAACTCAGAACTCATAGAGGTATAAATTTCAAAATTTAGAGCTTGAAGAGATCATTTATGGTCTGTATAAATTTTTCCAGGGCTTCACCCTCCATAGCAACATTACAAAATGAAATGAAAATATTATGGCTCGGGCTACTCACTTAACTCAACCACCTTTCACCCAGTAGTTAGATTCAACAATGTATATCAAAAATATAGACATCGATATTATAGGATTCAAAGCTCAAGATTGGATCAAAATGACAATCACAACTTCAAAGGATAGCTCAAGAAGAAGAAAATTAGAAGAGAAATGCATTATTAAAAGTTACTTAGCCTCGCAGAGCTCAAAATGCAAAGTTAAGAGCACTCAGAAAATCAAGTACAATAAAAGGGAAGCATATTTGTGACATACAGATACCCATTTGACAACAGAGTCTTCAATCACAAGAATAACAAAGCATAGTACAATAGTTTTCAGATATTTCTAGTTCAAAACTTCAAATGCCTAAGGTCGACTTTGAAAATAAGAAAGGACAAAATACGAAACCCCGCATTTCAATTAGCTATTTCAAATATAAATGAAATCAATGTAGTTTTCAGAAGAAACATGAGACTCAATCTATCAAAATCTTGAAAGTCATCAAATAATGGATTTTGAAATGAGAAGAGGCTGAAGCATGTATAATACCGCTGATATAAAACACAAAAGATTCAAAGAACTAAACCATAAAGAAAATGATATAATGTTCTAGCATTTTCATTAACAATGAAGGGAAAAGATAGAGGAAATCACTTACTCAGGAAAAACGATGACTGTATAACCAAGAATAATCCATCATGCTCGTGATCGAACTAAATGTCAAGTTCAAAAGGCACGACCGAACTCCTCAGGGAAAAAACAACGACCTCTACAGTGGGGTAATCTTTCCAAAAATTCCATGGAAAGGTCATTCATTCATAGCCTCTGCAACAGGCTAACCAATGTCATAAAACTAGTAGAGGAAACTAAATATAGAGTTTTGAGCTCTAGAAAATGCAACAATGGTGGCCAACATGATTAAATCACGCTCAAAATCTCTAAATAGAGAAAAATAGCCAAAATGTACAGATTTCTCCAGAGCTAAAAGAATGAACAATAGTGGCCATGACCACAATGATCACACTCAGAAAACTCGAGGGCAAAAAAAATGAAAATAAGGATACAATGATCTTAAAAGACTGATTTGCAAAGCAACCGAGAGCTTGAAAGATCAATCATGGCAGCCTCATAATCTCACAGTACTTGAAATAGAGAGAAAGCTATACAATGCATGCCTTTAAAGTTATAGAACAAAATTCAAAGATCAACAATGGTGGTCTGTTAAAATTTTGCTAGGGCTTCGCTGCTCAGAGTAAGAAAAATAATGACAGAAGGATAAATCTCAAGTGTTTTTCAACTCACCCAACTAACTTTGGTAAAACCTAACTCAACCAATGAGTTAAGAATCAATGGTGTAAAATTTGAAGTATGAAATAAAATTATCAACATTCAAACCACAGGCAACCACTATGCCAATTAGAGTTAAAATATCAACAATGGAGGAGAAAACAGTACACAAGATCAACCTCCAAGATCAAAGAAAAAATCAACTCACCATGGTTAGTTCCTCACCTACACTAGTAATATTGAACGGTGCGAGATTGAAAAGTATTGAAATCAATGGCCATAAACCATTTCATGAAATTCAAAGAAGATGCAAAACATAACCATGGTCACCAACCATATTAAATGTAAGGTCAAAACCCTAACTGTGGGTACATAAGATCAAAGGCCAAGGATCAATCATAGTAGATTGAAGACCGTCATCAAAAAGAGATAAATCGACCTGAGTTAGTGAATGCCACCAAAAAATATTCCAAGGGGTGAGTCACCATGGGAAGGGGGCCAACCCACGTTATTCAAATAATCATTGCATTGACCTTGGTTAAGGTATTATAACATATTCCAAAATACTCAAATGCCGACAACAAATCACAATGCAATGATAATAAAAAAGGTGGCTGAGTATTATAGTATGGCCTATGATCAAATCAAGAGGGGAATTTTTTAAAACATCTGATGTTTGATCAAATTATATTACAAACAAATCAAAGCATGACCACTTTACCTTACAGTTTCCAAAACATGCTCAATTTCTTCAAAAAGAGGGAAAATCCATGGAGACAAAGTGTTCACATCATAGGTGGTTCCCACAGTGGGAGATTTTAGAAGGAAAAAAAATAGCATGGTGTGCATTAGTGCATTCTTCATGTGACCACTACAAGACAAAGAGGAGATCAACATCAGAGTAAAATGAGCCTTTTTTATAGGCCTATTACCTTATTTTCCACAAGAATAAGAGTAGAATATTATTGCACATGTGCTCACAGTGGTCCCTAAAATGGGTGATGTGAAATTGATCAAACTTTTGCTAAGTGTAAGAGACAATGCATTATTTTTACTTGCAAGGAGATTAATTTTTACATGTGCATCCAAGAGGAAGTTTAAATTGTTAGTTTTACAATTGTAAGTGGATCAAATTGTAGATGCCACATCATCAGCTAGAAGACAAAAATTGCATGCATTGGAGAAGACTTTCTTAAGTTTTTTATTAGAAAAGTTATTCACCCAACTTTATTAAAAATAGAACAGTCAACTGCAGTTTGACTGAGTTGTAGTTTTCTAAACAAGGCTATTAATGCCTCATTGTATTAGCATGCTTATTTTTATTCCTTTATTTATTCAGGATAAATGATAAGAATAGGATGCATGGGTGAGTATAGCTTTAGTCTATTTTTATGAAGGGTGGGGATGAATAATTTTGCTATATATTGTGTGCATTAGTAAAGCACAGGGAGGACCTTTTTGGAGATAGGACTGCTGAAGCAGATTTTTCTGGTTTTTCCCTTTGAATAAGAATTATATTCTATATGTCTAATAATTTTCAGTCTTGTGTGTGTCTTATTAATCCTTGTGAATGTCAAATTCCTTGGTTAATTATCTGACCCTATTGCAAATCTAGTAATTTCTACATGATTTTAGTATGCATGTGTAACAGTATTGTTGTGAAATTTTCCCTCAATACATCAAGTGTCTTCCTTAATATTCTACTAAAAACTATTGGTTTGTGAATTTAGAATCCATTCTTAGATATTTTTACATGTACTCAGTCAAAGCCCTCAATAATTTTGGTGTATCACCTCAGTTTTTCAATTCATTTATAGTCATATTTTTACCCTCAAAACCCCAAAAAAATAGTTTAGCATACATCAAGAAGAAATCGGCCTTAATACCGGAGACTCACCTCAATAATAGGTATACCCATAGACCTAAGGTGTTTCCATTGTATCTACAAAAGAGATAGATCTAGAGAAAACATAGAACACCTACAATTATCTCTCTACATGGTGCACTTTCTAGAGATAACAATTTTTGGCATGCCCGGTGGGAGCACGAATCAGATCTGCGAGAAAATTACAAACATTTACAGCAGATTCACAGCAAGGAAAATTCAATTTTGAAGCAACAAGCTACAAAAATTTATTCTAAAGATTAAAATATTTATTCAGCGACTCTGTAAGGCTGATTTTAGACCAGTTGTGTAGCATGTTCCATGCCTAAAGTGACTAAAAGATCATCGGTAAGAGGAATTCCTTCTGATTTTATATATTTACCTTTAAATTCTGCTAGAAGGAGAAGAGTTGGTAATACTTTACCTTATAATAGGCATGGTTTTGGTAACCCTCCTCCCAATCTTCTTTCAGCGTGTGTTACTCTCTTCATTCAGTTTCCATTTTTTCCAATGTCTCTTCAACCTCCTAGGAATATTGTAACCTTTAATAATGGCAATCTTTTAGTAATTCAAGTTTACCATGATATCCCTAATGCTTCCATGAAAATTTTACCTATCATTCACTGGTGAAAATCATGTTACACCTACAGAGCATATCAAATATGTTACAGCCCTATGTGCAGTCCATAATATAACACATGAAGATGTAGCTTTGAAACTTTTAGTTGTATCCTTTAAAGGGAAATCCTTGCAATGGTATAGAACTTTAGAAATTGGAAGTATAAGAACTTTGGATGAATTAGGTGAGAAATTGCTGAAACAATTTCAAGATCATTCTGATCACTTGTCCCTTATAGAGCAGCTATCTACAATTAAAAGATCCCCTCATGAATTTATGGCCAGCTTTAATATCCATTTTTCTAGAACTTGGGAAAGAATTCCAGCAAGTGTTAAGCCTCAAACAAACCATGCTTTTCTATACTGCCTTAGAGCCTTAAATAGTGATATTTCAACTATGATTCAATCCATGGGAGGGGAAACTCTTCCAACTGCTTATGATATTGCCATTAGAGCTGAAAATAGCCTTATTTAGGATGGTAAGTTGGCACCAAGGCCTTCAATGCCTCTTATAATAGATTCACTACCTATTCCGCAACCCATCACTATTGTAGATCCTACTATTCTAACTCCATCAGATGATGTTTTCAAAGAACTGCAAACTATGGGTAATAAATTGACCTCAATTGAAAATGAGTTGGCACAACCAAGCAAGCCCTATCAAGCGCCTTCCCAGCAAAATCAACAGGGTCAACACAATAGGTAGCCTGTATCAGCAAAATCAGAATTATAGGCATCCATATCAGCCAAGGTAAATTCAACCCAAAGGCCCCTAGTCCATCTAGCACTTTAGTCCTAGTTAATATGGTTTCAGAAGAATGGTGTCAACCTTGCAATCAACCTCATTCAGCTACAAATTATCTAAATGCATTCCTGAATATAATCCTTGTTGCACAACCTCAACCTGAAACATTATTCATGCCTCAAATGGAGGGTGGAAAAAAGAAACTCATAGTCAGAAACCACCTAGAACAAAATTTGGTCAGCTTCGTGAAGAGGAATACTTTATTGCAGTTACGACTAGAGATCCTAAGAAAAGGCTCAGGAGAGAGGAAAATAACAAAATAGGCTTGTTCTGCCCACAATCACTGATAAAACAACAACTACATGTCGAAAAAGCAACTAATAGTCCTTTTGTTCCTTAGAAAATTGAAAGTTTTCCAATTCAAAAGGACCAACCAAAGTCATTACAACCTAACCCAGGAAGGATTTTCATACCTTAGATCTCAAAAGTTGCAGAAGCAGAGTCAGTCTTTCACTAAAGCCTGATGCTTAAACAGTGGAATATGTTTATCCAAAACTGGTTACCTCTTTTAATATTGTTGATGTGATGAAAAATCATAATGTTAATATCTCAATTTTGGGATACTCTAAGTATACCAGGTCAACATGAGTTGTTTTCTCATGAACGTTGCTAAGCTACAGATTTCATGAAAACCAATAGAGAAGGAAGTTCAAAAAGTAGACATGGTCCTTAGAAACAATGGAACAGAACCGCATTAAAGAAGTTAAATGTATGGTTCAAAAGGTTTTAAATTCTCAAGACATCAAGAAACCACCACCATTTTATTTGTCTCTAATTATTCGAGAACCTATTTGGTTCCTAACTTGCATGCTTGATAGTGCGATGCGAGTAGCACCGTTATGCAAAAAGTAAACTGCAGAAAATTTGGATATGCACTATGAAACCTATAGATAAGAGCGTGCTACAAGCTTGATGGGACTGACAACTAATATAGTTGGTTGTGCCATCATAAATCTAGAGGTAACATTACATTATTGTCCAAATTTTTGCATTTTTCAAGATGTTATTCATTGTAAATTTACCTCCTTACTTTTCCTAATGCTTATTAAGAGATTTCATATAAAAAATAGGAGGTTATCTCTCTTCAGATTGGTCCTTTTTGTTCTTTAATACACATGTTATCAGACAAAATTTACTATTAATTCTAAATTGTTGGTGAGATTTCTTATTGAGCCTCATGCTTCTAATGCATTAGCTAATTATGGAGCCATAGACCTGTCTGATTTCGTTAATACAACTCATGTTTCATCACTAGATAGTGTTTCTAATATGTTCCTGGATGAAAAGACACAGTGAAGGACATTCTCATGATCCTTTCAAAGAAGTTAAAGAACATATTTTTTGGTGTGTATTTCCTGACACGAGGAAAACACACCAATTCCCTTACTGTCCAAAATAGAAAATGCTAGTAGAAGGGAATTGGCAGCTTCATTTTGATGGAGCTAAGAACAAGAAATGACAAGGAGTAGGTTTGATGCTCACTTCCCCCATAAAGGAAAGGTATTTCTTATCTTTGAGTCTCTAATTTTCATGTATATGTTAATGTAGCTGAATACGAAGCGTTAATTCATGGCTTACTTTGGGCTAGAAAGAGAGGTATTAGCATGTTACATATTTTTGGTGATTCTAAGTTGGTTATCAATCAATTAATAAATTTCAAGATTTGTAAGAATCCATTAATGAATTCTTACAAACATATAGTTTCAAATTTAATGGAATATTTCAATGTTATTAATATCTAGTCTATTCCAAGAACAGAAAACAAGCATGTGGATAAACTTACAACAATTGGTGCTAGTTTTGAAGTGCTAGAATAGATTAAAAACAATGAGATTCAGCCTCACATAAAGCTAATTGTCAGGCCTTCTATACCTGATAATGATTTCAATTGGCAGGTTTTTGAAAATGATGAACAAATTTACAGGTTTTTATAGCAAGAAGCTAAATTTTCTGTGGTAAATCAAGAGAAATTACAACACTTATATGGTGACCAAATTGTTCAATTGAAGACGAATAAACTACCTCAAGGGTTGGTCACATTGGAAGACATATTCAACACTAATGATCAGTTAAGGAAAGACAAAACAAAGATTTCAACACATGTAGACAACTATGAAGAGATCTCAGTCGATGATGGAAAGAATTTATTTCTTGGAAAGGTATGTTCCTTAGATGAGAAACATTCTTTTATCAATATTTGTAAGGAATTTAAGGATGTTTTCACTTGGAAACACCAAGATTTGAAAGGGTTTTATCCAAATTTGGCACAACATACCATTGAATTACAACCAAATTCCAAGCTAGTTAGGCAAAAACAGAGGCCTGTAAATCCCAAGATAGAGCCATTAATGAGAAAAGAGTTATCTAAGTTGATCGAATCAGGTATTATTTTTCCAATTAAGCATTCAAATTGGGTAGCTAATCTTTTTTGTGTTTGGAAAAAGAATGGAGCAATTATATTATGTGTGGATTTTAGAGATCTTAATAAAGCTTCACTAAAAGATCATTACCCACTGCCCAATATGGATCAGATTTTAAGAATAGTTTATGGTTCTGATAGACTATCTCTTCTGGACGGTTATAGTGGATACAATCAGATTCTAGTCTGAGAAGAAGATAGGTACAAAATATCTTTTACCACCATGTGGGGTACTTATGCTTACAAAATAATGCCATTTGGCCTTTCAAATGTTGATGCACCCATTACCAAGATTGATTACTTTGAGAATTTTACACCCATTGCTAAGATGGATTTTGTACACCTTGTACTTGCTATTGTTACATCAAAAGGGTGGCCCACATACTAGATGGGCATGAAGAGTGCCTTCTTACATGGAGATATACAAGAGGAAATATATATGGAGCAGCCGGCTAGATTTTCTCAGGATTCTTCTCTTGTTTGTTGGCTCCGAAGGTCTCTCTACGGTCTCAAACAAGCCCCTCGGGCTTGGTATGAGAAGATGGATCCTTTTCTTCTATCTAATAGTTTTGTTCATTGCCACTCCAATCATACAGTGTATCTCCAACATGTCGGTGAGGATATTGTGATACTTATCTTATATGTTGATGATTTGTTACTTACTGGTAGCTCTTCTTCCCACATTTAGAGTATTCAGAGGGCTCGTTCTACACAATTTGACATGATAGATCTTGGGCTATTGCATTATTTCCTTGGTTTCTAGATTTCTCAGATAGATTCAGGGATTCATTTGAGTCAGCAAAAGTACACCCATGATCTTCTTAGGTGCTTAGATATGGCTAATTGCAAGCCAAGTCCATCTCCTTTTCGGTCTGGAGTTACTCTTACATCCACATGTACCACACCACTTTGTGTACCTACATTGTATAGGCAGTTGGTTGGGAGTCTCATGTACTTGACCCATACTCACCCTAATATTTCATTTGCAGTAGGGATTGTATCTCAGTTTGCACATTCTCCTCATAGTAGTCATTGGCAGGGTGCTAAAAGGATTTTGCGCTATTTACATGGCACTTCCCACTTTGGCCTACACTACACTAGGGGCTCTACTCGATTGGGTATATAGATTCAGATTGGGTAGGTTCTATTGATGACAAGCGTTCTACTTCTGGCTATCTTTTCTATTTTGGTTCTTCTCCAGTTGCTTTGGCATGCAAAAAGCAACAGGATATTACACTTTCATCTTTAGAGGTAAAGTACAGGGCAGTAGTTACAGCGAGTCAGCAAATTCTTTGGCTTCTCTAGTTATTGACAGAGTTTGGATTCCCACAGGATTCACTGACTATACTTTGGTGTGACAACCAAAGTGCAATTCACATTTCTCGCAACCCAGTTGAGCACCAGTGGACCAAGCATATCGAGATACACATCCACTTCATTCAGCAGCACATTCAGGATGGAGTTCCTTGCTTGGAGTACCTTCCGATTCAGCAGCAGGTTGCAGACATCTTTACGAAGCCTTTTTCATCACCTCGCTACCTTGAGTTGCGTGGAATGCTTGGGGTTTTGGAAGTTGTTCCTGGGGGCTGTTCAGTGAGAACATCTTCCTTCTTCTTCTTTCTCTTTCCTTATAGCAGGATTCTTTCCTTCTTTTGGTTCAAGATTTCTTCATGGATATATTATACATGAGTACCTCATCAGGCCTAGTTGCTAGGACTAATACTGTGGACATGCCACTTCTATTTTGGCCCCTAGCTTCACTTGAGGGGGGGTGTTAGAGTAGGTATTTACCTAAGCTCATGTTCACCTAGGTACATTATTTACCTTTATTGTATTTATCCTCACCCACTTATGTGTGTGGATATTTCTTTTTATTTATTTAGATATTAGGAGGGATATTATCTAGTTGTTAGGTATAGTTCTTTCCTTGATCTATGGTATTGACTAGATCCTTGATGTCTAGTTCTCTCATAAATCTATGGACTTGACTAGTTCTTTGATGAGTAATTCTTTCCATGATTTATGGCTTGATCTACGACCTTGACTGGTTCTTAGATTTTTATTCCTTGCATATATAAGCAAGGCCCATTCTCATTGTAGTTTCATAATGATATATGATATTGTTGCTCATTTGTTTGTAAATGTTTATGTAAAGTTATTCTGGCAAATTACTTTCATCTTATTGATTGTGATGTTTGATTAGCATCTGTGTTCTTAGCTTGGCACGATATGGTTATCGTTCCTTTTATGAGTACTTCCCCTGTCCCAGGTAGTTGAGGCATCACCCAACCTGGAGTATTATTGAGAGTCTTGGAGACATCTAGGGTTTCTAACTCTAGGGTGGTGCACATTGCCTCTGTCAATTTTGTTGGACCTAATTCTGGTAGAAGCTTCCTCATGGGCCAATGAAATGAGCTCATTTTTTTAAAATGACATGAGTGGTACTCCTATACTTGTGATAGCTATGTTGGCATAGTAATATGTGATAGTACACTATGTGATACCTAACAAGCATTATAAATGTTTGAGGGTTTGGTGTGACAACAAATCATAACAATTCTACCATGTGTCTTGATCTTACGAGGGTCCCACCTCTAACACATTCATGGCAGAGATGAGTACCCTGGTCAAGATATATTATCCAAGTGTCTTGTACCCCAATCATGAACACTTTTGAAGGCATCATGGAAAGTATCACATTTGGGATAAGGACTCTATGAAAGATTGGCAATCATCTAGTATTTAAATGATGTAAATTTTCCTCCCATGATGGCTTTCTGAAGATTAGGATATCATAAAATCAAATTCCATCAATAACATAACCCATTCTGTAAAGAGACTGGTCAAAATATAAAATTGCGCATCAAACTATGAAATGTGAATGGATGCTAATTAGGTAAGACAAAATTGAATTCACTATTGAGAAGATAATGTCATAAATCACTCTGCATGAAAGTTCTAAAGCAGTTTTCTTAAATAGGTAATATGCCCTCATTCACCCGCATTTGCGCATACCTAATTTGAAGATCATCCCTCTTGTTCAATAAATTATTCCATCGAAACTTATTAATTAATTAAGAACATTAATTAATTAATTATGTTTACATGCCCAATTATCCTGTCCAAGTTCTTATGTCATTAATTCATTCATGTCAATTAATTAATATCCTTTATCCATTGCCCCAACCAACCTAGCTATTTAGGATGATTATATCCTAATACCCATCCCCTTTCTTTTCTATCTTTCATCCCATCTATTTTTTGCCCTTACTACCTTGGATTCATCCCCAATTCATCTAATATTTTCAGTATGATTTAAAGCATTCGACTTAATCCTGAATAAAATGATCAATCTCTCCTTAAATCAAAATCAAGCCCAAGAGGGAAACTTTCCCCGTGATTATCAATGAACCAGCCTGGTCGTCAAGACCTACTTTATATCAAGTATGTTGGTCCTTTCCATTTTGGACATCAGAGGAAAGAATGCAAGCCACAAATCACTCCCTTTTAAGAATATCAATCAATCAGACATCAATTTCAAGAGCTTCTTTGTGACTTCTAGAGCCTCCTGCAACAGTCAAGACATCTCATCCATCATCCAATTTGTTTTGCATCATTCAAAGTCTTCCATCATGAGCTTTCTTACTTTTATAGCAATTTTATCCACATTATCTTACAAATTATCCTTGTCAGCTTTCCCATTGTAGATTAACCCTTTTATCTAGGTCCAGAGCAGCATTCATCCATCACTAAGTAAACTTTAGTTCCATTTTCCTAGAGCTTTGGACTGTCCATATCTTCACTATTTCTTCTCAATCTTAACCCTATAACTGTTACATTGTCATCACTGATCCTCCCTAGTCTATCATCAGACCAGGGCCCTGTTCATCCAATAATCTACCCAAATCTATCCTTTCTATTTGTCTTCCCTATGTCCTTACCTTTTCCTCCTTTGCAGATCCACCCTATAATAGATTCATCATGAAGTCCTTACCACACTTCATCTATATTGTATTAGAACTTTATGAGGTGAACCTGCATATTAACCATCATCAACTCTAGATTTATCTTCCTTAGGTCACCATCGACCTACCTATGCAGATATGGGTCATCGTCACCAGACCAGTAACTCTTTATTTTGCGAGTTATTTTCATCTAACTGGCTTTAAATCAATTTCTACCATTTCCAGATTCAATGAGAATTTCTGTTTCTACATGATTGTTTCTTTTATGTGTCCTTTTATCTAAAATCTGGGGTTACATCTGCCTAAAGAAGTCAAAATATTCTTGGAACCAATTAGTCAGGAAACCCCCGTATTTATCTGTCTAATCCAATATGTTTCAAGTTTTTTAGACCTTGTTGCAGCAATAATAATCCATCATTCAAAACCCGTATCTAACATCAAGCATATGAGGTAACATAAACCCGTTCTCCTTCTGATTTAGGACTAGTTTCTTTAGTAGCTAGTGCATTCATTTACATTACATGAACAAGAAATCTTGGACAACATTCCTGGCATGCTCGATGGGAGTACTCTTAGGTGGTTTCTTTCTTTTCTATATTTTTATTTTCTTGTTTTACGCTAAAAGTGTAGAATGAGGCCTTGCTTTATTATTTTATTGGTTCATGGCTTGGATCACTCATCTTTCGATAAGTGTAGAAAAATAGGAAAAGTGTTATCCAAGGTATTCTCCTTTTCCTTATTTTCCCTTTTTTGCATTATACCTTCCCTTCTTGTTTGTGTACTCATCGAACATCACATTTCATTTTGGGATCATTTTCATTTAAAAAGAATACTTTCTTTTACATCCTTCTTGTGCACATAGTCTAAATAGGGGTTTAATACTCTGCATCTCACATCTTATTACACATAGTCTGAAAATTCAAAAATCAATTAACACATCAAAACATTCATTTCACCTGGTTCATTGATTGGGATTTGATCACCCAACAGGGAGACTATTTTAGACATTTCTTATCCACAACTTACCTGAGACCAAATATAGTTAACCATCTTCTTGGTTCGTTTATATCCATCCTCTTCACACTTTCTTAATCAAAACATAAAAAGGAAATGTTTGTTTGCTTTCCTGTTTAAAAATGGATCCAAAATTTCCTTCAAGAAGTTCTCAGCAGTCTTTAGTGGCCCCATCCAGACTGTCATTGCTTCCAGAGCTTCCTCTAGCCCTATCTATGACTATCTTCCTCATAGATCTCCTGTATCTCGACCATATCAAGACCATAGACCCAATGTATTTCCTTATGAAAATCCCCATTTTTCCTTACATATCTCATCACCTTTATTCCCCCTTTGTCCCCATCACCTTTATCCTCACCTATTTCTCCACTCCAAGTTTTTATCCCCATTACCTCATGCTCTTCCTAGGTCATCCCATATTACCATACCCACCTCTCTTATGGATATTCCTCACAAGAACACCATACGTGATTTCCTTCTCCATAGGTATCAGGGGTCAGCAGATCCTACTCCATCTTATGACACCACTCCTCCTATCTCATTGAAGGATACCCCTGATGAGCCCATCACATTAGGTCTTCCCATTTTTGCCCCATCTCCATCATCTCATTATGATTCCACTCATCACCATACTCCTACATCCTCCCAAACTACCCCATCTTCATCACATGACATCTTTAGGAAGCCATTCCCCAATCCCCCACCATTGAGATTCATATACTACTTCATAGCAATTTAACCCATTCTCAATCAACACCATACATCAGAAACCTCTTTCCACATCCAGTCTCACCCATTTCCTCATCTACTTCCATCCTAAATATTGTGTCCCTTGGTCCCATTTGGTATTATTCCTACATCTATCACATCTACAGTCAACCTTTCCTATCTCCCTTACTTCTACCACTTCTCTTACAACCACATCTAGTCCTACTCTCGCTACATTTGCATCAACCTTAGCCCCACCTGCCTCTACATCTACACCTATCACCACACTTACATTGACATCATTATCACACATTTATTTTCCCATGCCTGTATCATCTGACATTGTATCTACGTAGTTATCTTTACCACCTATCTCCTCGATTATGACCTCCTCACTTATCTCATCCACACCTAGTGTCCTGACATATGTTATTCCCACATCCACATCTACATTTTTCACATCTCCTCAACTCACCTATATGTCTCTTGAAACACCTAAAATAAGCATTGGTTGGCACTCATCCTTCTACCAATCCTATCCACCCGCCATCTACACCATCTCACATAGACATCATCAACCACATGATCCAAACACCCCTATTTTTATTCACACCTACTCCTACTATCAATTCCACAATTGAACCTACTTAATCCACTACATGGGACCCCATTCCCCCATCCACATCTCTTCCACACTTTTCCTCTTGTGCCATCCTTGGATTCCATACCAGTTCCTCTTTCTATGCTTCTACCCACACCTACTGCATCGACTATCGTGACCACATCCCCATTATCTCCTTCTTCTTCTATGCCACCTTCATCATTCGAGAAATATTGGAGAGCCCTTCAGTGAGCATCCACTATAGGTGACCCTCTTGTTTCATCCACTCAACCAGACATCCCCACATCTAATCCATCTTCATCCTCCTTAGAATATGTCATGAAAATTTTTCTTCCACCTCCAACCACCACATCATCACTAGAACCCCCAGTAGAGATTATTGTCATCCCCGCCAAGGTACTCCTCAAAAATCCAAATCTAAAGACCTTGGCATCCTTCCATAGTGATCCCTTGAGCATCCTCACAAGAAGATCGACATCCCTCCTATCAGGACCATATCTGCATCCTCCTTCTTGAGGCCTCATCCTTCAGTATTAGGAATCCCTCCTCCATCACGACCATTATCAACTCATCCAAATCCAAACAATCTGATTCTCTCTAAGGGCCACCCCCTTCATCAAAAATGCCTCCAATTATCCACTCATCCAGGCCTAAACCATCCACCACACCTTCTTCTTTCCAAACCACCTAGACCCTGACGTAATCCACCTTCATCTTCACCATCTTTATCATCCTACAAGGACCCCTCTTGGTGTATATATTGAATCATATGTAGAGGTCCTCCAACATTTTATTTAGACTTCTACCATCACACTTCCTCCCATTAGACCTTTTGATCCAAGCCAACCAAATCCATCATGGTTCAATTCTCATCACATATGCACCTTACCATCATACCCTAGGTCATGACACTGAGCATTGTAGGTCTCTTCAGGCTATTATCCCCAATCTTATCAATAAGTAAGACCTCCTGCACTCTCCTTATCCAGTCTACAATTTCATTTTCACATCTGATCCCTTCTCACATCTCCAATCAACCTCTTGATGAGGGTCCTCCCTTTTTCATCGATATTGTTTTCCTTGATACACCATCTTCCTTGACATCCATATCCTTTGACATCTGCTACCTTATCTGTATCCCTTTCGATTGGGGGAGTCATCTTCCCCTTCTTGTGCATATTTCTTTCCCATCTTCTTATCTTCATCAATTTATCTCCTCATACGCTAGGGGGACTTCTTTCTAGGAATTTTCTGTTCACAGACTATCCCTCTCCACATTTGACATCATCCTATCTCATCCACCTCATTTCATCCAATCATGCCTTCTATCTTCTCTTCCTATGACCACCTTTTTGGCCATATTTGTGCTTCCCTTTGGAAGCACCATGGCTCTAAACTCGCCATTTTGGCACCTATTACAAAAATATTTATTTAGCTCATTCCATCTAATCCTGATTTATCTTGTTTCCCTAGGGGACCATTTGTTCATCTTAAATGCATGCCACTCACTTTCCTAATAAGTTGTGCTTACTTTATTCTTCATTCCTTCATCCCATCATCTCTATGCAGCATCAATATAGGTGATCTTGTAACTAAATCAAAATGTCACTACTCTGGAAAGGAGCCAACGTGGAAAGTTTTCCCCTAACTATATTGGACCATACATTATCACGCATAAGTATGAGTTAGAAGCCTATCATCTAACATCCCTTCACGGTAAACCAGAAGTGGAACTAGTTAACGTATTACACTTGCGACCATTCTATTGTTAGCATATTTACCAATGTGATCTTAGTCATGACTTTAGATCATTCCTCCATCTTAGCCATTTCCATTTCTCATTGTGATGATTTGGAACTATGTGGTCTTCACATCACTTCCTAGATGTGACCTTAAATACGGGTACCACAGCTCTTCCCATAGCATATTCCTTATGGATAGGTTCTCTCCTTTGGTGGGAACTCCACGATCATCACATCCTTCTTCCTCTTATTCACCTATTGGAACCATGCAAAAGCTCTAGAGGTGTCTCTTGTACACTCTTTATCCCCTCCTAAGTGGTCTACTTAGCTAGTTCAGCTCTACCCCATGCAAAATAAAAATTAACGATGCTCAAATAAAAAAATCAAAGTTATAAAAAAATAGATTGATCCTTGAAGGACAGTTGTTCATGCAATAAAAAATAAAACAAAATAAAAAAT
Organism: Taxus chinensis; assembly: GCA_019776745.2. Taxonomy (NCBI): domain Eukaryota; kingdom Viridiplantae; phylum Streptophyta; class Pinopsida; order Cupressales; family Taxaceae; genus Taxus; species Taxus chinensis. The sequence goes on along the minus strand of CM034153.1, from coordinate 622,065,359 downwards.
GAAATCAAAATCAAAATCAAATAAATAGACCGATCCCTTGAAGGATGGCTAGAATTTATTATTACCATCTATATATTATATAAAGTAGACCATACCCTCGAAGGATGGCTACTCCTTATGGCATTAAAAGGCTTCCCGCATTGATCATCCTTCCATTTTATCAGTATCCTAAGAAAGCTTCCTGCATTGATCAACTTTCTCTTTCCCCTTCCTAGAGCTAGGGCATAGTTTAGGGAACAACACTTTTGGAGAACCCTCTTTCCTCTGTACAAGTGCATCTCAAACCCCTTTTTTCATGTCAACAATTAGGTTCTATGAGATCTATCTCATCCATTTTCTCCTTATGATCCTAGGAATGACTAACTATCGTTGGTTATTTGCTAATATTTGTTTTGGTCGCATGTGCCTTACGTTACTTAGATCCTTCTCTTGTTTATATCCAATGTAGTTGGAGGCATGTTTTCCTCACACATTCCTCGCTATAACATAATTTAATTTTCACCTATGGTTTCATCACTATTGTGAAGTGTTCTTCATCCTAGCCCCATCACATCTATTATTTAATGTGTCTTAATCTAATAATCTCTTCATTCTTAATCACATCTACTTTTAATTTTCTTTCACTGTCATCATCAAATGTAAATAGACATGGAACATTTAGTCCTAACATCACACATTTGTATCCATATTCACATTTGAATCTAAAGTAATCATCTAATCATACATGCATTTCACCCTCATGATTAAATTTAAATACAAAACATGTAATCCTAATTATCACATCACATCTATCAAAATCATCATCTCATCTAATCAAAATCATCATATCATCTAATCCAAAATTATTACATCACATCTAATAAATCATCATCACATCTAATCAATCATCATCAATCATAATCAATCATCACATCATCTAATCAATCATCATGTCTCATTCAATCTAAAATCATCATCTTATCTAATCCAAAAGCATTACATCATATAGAAATTAAAACCATCACATAATACAATAAGACACATGGGAAAATATAACACATAATGATCCATGAATCAAAATCATATATCATATAATGTATCAAAATTGAGTGTCAATACATCATGGATCTCTAGGGGGCTCCCTCAAAGTGGAAATACTATAAAAATATGTGAAATGCATATCTGACACTCTCAGAATCTCTCCCTCTGGGGTAGGTATAACACTTGAGCCCCATGCACCATCACCTCCCTCTTGGACTCCCTCCTCCCATCTCGGGTAGGGCCACATGCATTGTGCTCCTTGATGGCCCAACTTCACCTTCCGCCTACCTTTGAAGATTCTCCCAGTAACAAAGCATCTTCAAAAACCTATGGATTATGATATCCTCATAATATTTGGCATCGGTGGCCAACACTAGATATTTATTCATCTCAATCATACCAGAGGGATCCATCTTTCTTGACCCCTGTGGCACTGCCTGAATGCTACTAGCTGACTCAGTTGCTAAAATGGTAGCAATATATCCAAAGAGGGCCATGTAGGCCTCTCTCTACCTATGGTAGCAGTCTCTCTCCTGATTCATTCGATCTCGCTTCTGCATGACCACATCCCACTGTTGTAGAGTTGTGTCTTAATCTACCCTCATCTGATCCATCTCGGCATGAAAGCATGTCAGTTTAGTAGCCTCTCCGACTCCCTCAATTCTACCTCCTCCAGGAGACTCCTCAACATCCAAATTAATCTCCTCGATCTCCTCCTCTCATCCCTCCTTAGCTCCCCGAGCTGACCATGTTGTTGTGTGCTAATAAGAGTACCTAACTCCATCTCCAACATCATCATCATCATCCCATGGTGTTGTCCTCTCCTCTAATGGATACGCAATGGTAGGGCTCAGAAAATCCCTATGCCAATCCTCCCTTCTATACAAAATTGGATCATCCGACACTGACTAGACAACCCCAAACTATCATCTCAATCTGTCAAACCATATGGCCTCAATCATCTCAAGCCTCTGTCCCTAAACCCACCATGTTCATCTCATACCCTGAAACTCTACATCCACACCAGGCCAAGTGGGAAAATACCTATATGGTCACCACCTAACCTGATCAACATCAAGCTCTACCAATCTATCAACATACCATACTACTCCTCTCTCTCTCCCCTGTCTCTAAAGGCCTGATCATCCCTCCACCTTAGGAATCTAACCTCCAGCTGAATACGGTCCCATGTTACCCATGGAAGCCCTGGTGGCCTAATCATGGCTATATGCTCATAAGCCCAGTAGAGTAGCAAAAATATGACATCTAACCCTGACCTCCTATAAGCCTTGTATCCATCTAGCTCATGATAAACCTGAGCCAATAATGTGGTCCCAAATGAAAATATTGTATGGTGGTCAATAATATCAGCCACTACACCAGCTAACACCTATAGAAACTGAGCTCCTCCTGAATCTGAAAGAGCATAACAAGACACTTCCATCATAACCATGAAAATCAAACATGTGTATGTCACCCTAGCCTCATATCTATGCCCATATGTGAAATCCCCCGAAGAAAATTTGATAAGGGGGGCATTGGCTCCAAAACTCCACGTCAACACTACCAATTGATCATCACTGGTAATGGGAACTATCTAATCCCCATGTATTGATAGTATGAGGATATGATAAACATCCTCTAGGGTGATAGTCATCTCCCCTATATGGAAGCAAAATGTGCTAGTCTTCCTGTCCCATCTCTCGACAAGAGAAACCATAAGCCCCACATCTCGTGGGATCCTCTGATAGTGTCTAAATCCACCTAATCTGACTGCGGATAGATGGTCCCACTCAACATCTGTCATGTACTCCTCTAATCTGCTCATAAAAATTTAACACTCAGTCTCTAAGATATAAGGTCACTCGGGCCTTCAATCACAAGCAAAACATACACACATCAAACCCATGATCCAAAAATTAATTCAAAATGCATTACATTTGAATCCAAATCAAATCTAATGCCTAATTTTCCAAATCCTACCCCAGTCGATGCCAACCTAGGTTGGGTCGACACATCCATGGTCAAATCAACATGCCCTAGGGCCCAGTCGACGTTGACCCACCTGGGTCACTGCCAACAACAACTAGCATTATCAATTTTTTACAAAAAAATGCAAAAAAATAAATAAAACATTAAATTTAATCAAAAACTAGTGTGGGTTATGTTACTCACCATCCTCCACACCCTATGGCGCTTCCTCACAACTCTGGAAACATCCATCTCTCAAATTCTCTTTTCTTGTGTTGCTCTCTTGTCAAGTTCGCGTGTGAAAATGAGAATTATCGGCTGACTTGTGGCTTATATAGCCCGCTGAAACTGGATCGCCGATGACCCCCTTGAGTCACCATCGATTGGCTCCAATTGCCATCAACTGGCCCTTATAATTTTAATTTTTGGTTTTCCCCCTCATCCTTGCACTCTTCCCTTTGGGAATTCTTCACAAATTCCACTCTTGTGGCCATAATTATTTCTCTTCTAGGCATTCTAATCCAATCGCAAAGTCCACTATTATGGCCATATTTATCTATCTTTCCTTCGGGCATATTCATTCTTCCAAATTCCACCTTGGTGGCCATTTACTTATCCCCTCTTGGGTATACCTTTTCGAAATCCACCTTTTTGGTTGCATCCTTTGCTCCTTCAGGCATTTTAATCCCTTCTCTATTGGGCGTTTCATTTTATAATCCTATTTAATCTGCACAAAAATTTCTCCTTTGAGGCCATTTTATTCTTCCCCTTCGGGAATTAATATTTTCACATCAAGTCCACTCTTGTGGCCATATTTGTAGCTTTCATACAGGCACTAGTTTTTTCATCAAAGTCCACCTTTGTGGCCATATTTTCCCCATCTTGGGACAAGATTTTACTCTTTTTCACTTTTACCTTTGCAGCCATATCCTTTCCCCACTTGGGGAATATTTTACTTTTTCCTTTTTGCCTTCGAGGCTATACTCTCCCCCCGGGGCATATTATTGCTTCATCATGTGATTTTTCATTTTACCTTCTCAGCCATTTTTCATGTCCCATTGGACACCATATCATTCATCCTCATCCCTTGTGGACACATAACTTTTCACTCGATTCCTCATGTAAAAAGAATTTCACATACTTTTCACATATAGTTGAACACGTATTTTGATGACTTTCCCATGACCCATTAGTCATCTCATCCTACATCCATACTGCAATGATGTTCACCCACTCACTATCCATAGAATGTTGTTGTCTGTCTCTGTTGAGACTGCAATTCTCCCCTACCAATGTGATATTGGAGTCACCACCATAGTTTTCCATCCATTATTGCAAAGCTTTTTGACTGGGGCATTTTTCCTTGGTTATGATTTCACCCATCTTTCATCACCTACCCACCCTTTTTCATCTACATTTTCCAAATTCACCATCGATTTTCCTTGGCGTCATTGATCCACTATTTGATTGGGATCTTATCATCAATCCATTATCATCCAACCCTTTTTGTTTTTGTCTCGTGGCTTGATACCGTAAACCACTCAACAAAAGGGGGAAAATGTAAACACCTAAAATCGGTATCTATGTCCACATTTGCCCATGTGCACATATTTTAATACAATCATCCCCCTCATCCAATCAAATACCCATCTAGTCCTTATTAATTAATTAAGTAATATTAGTTAATTATTTATTTAATATTTTATATCCCCAACATCCACATTAGTCTTTATTAATTAATTAATTCATATTAATTAATTAAATCCTCATTGCCCCAACCAACCTTCTAATTAGGATGTTTTATCCTACATAAAAATCAATTTGCTTTTCTAGCTTTCATCCCATCTATTTTTATGCCCTAACTACCTTGGATTCATCCCCAAGTCATCTAATCCCGCCAGTATGCTTTAAATCATTCGCCAAAGCCTTAAAAGCATCCAAAATCCTACCTTAAATAATCAAGACCAAGAGGGAAAATTTCCCCATGATCGGTGTCGACCCAACCTAGTCGCCATCGACTTGCTTTAAAACAAGTGTTTTCCTTCCATTTTACACATAAGAGGGAATGCAACCATGGGAAATCACTTGGAAATCAATCCACCAGACATCAATCGGAGCTTTTTGGTGACTTCCATGAGCTTCCTGTAACAGTCATAGACATCTCATCCATCATACAACATGTTTTTCATCATTCACATTCTTCCACCATGAGCTTTCTTTCTTTTATAACACTTTTATCGGCTTATCTATCATATTATCTTTGTTTTTCTTGCAAATTAACCCTTTTACAGGTCCAAAGTAGTGTCCACCCATCACTCAGTGACCTTTAGTTCCAGTCCTAGAGTTTATAGGTTGTCATACCCAACTATTTCTTCTTGGCTTCATTCCAACCCTGATACAGTCACTGCCGATCCTCCCTGGTTATCATCGACCACACCCCTGTTCATCCAATAATCTACCCAAATCATCCTTTTCTACCTTTTTTCTCTATTTCCTATCCCTGCTCCTTGTTTATAGATCCACTTATAGCAACCACAGGTCCTTACCAACTTCCATCTTTTACAAGAACTTTGCAGGTCTGCATATTCCATCATCAGGTCCATATTCATCTTCCTAGGTCATCGTCGACCTTCCTGTGGAGAGTTTGGGTCACCATTGACGTAGACCAGGCAACTCTTATTTTTCATTTATTGTCATCTAACTACCTTTAGATCAGTTTCTGTCATTTCCAAATTTAGTGTCAGTTTTGTTTTTGCATGATTTTTCTTTCACATCCTTTTATCTAAAAAACGGGGGTTAACATTCACCAAGGAAGTCAAAAGCTTCTTCGAAATACTTAGTCAAGAAACCCCCGCATTTATCTATCTAATCCAATATGTTTCAGTTTTGTTGATCTTATTACAGAAGTAATAATCTATCATTCAACGTTCGCATCTATTATCAAGCATTTGAGGTAACATAAACCCTCTATCCTTCTCATTTGGCTAGTTTCTTTAGTAGCTAGTGCATTCATTTTCATTATGAACAAGAAATCTTGGACAACAGAAAAGGCCAAGACATAATTTATCAATATAGTTATAGTTGCAATCATAGGAAGGTACTGTGTGAATGATGTAATATACAACTTATTTGTGGTGAACATCATCGTTTTATACAGGAAGGGATTTTAAAGCATGAAACATATCAAAACATATATAGCAGGAAGGGTCGATCATCCATGGGAGGCACAAGAATAGGAGGATTTATAAAATATGTTTTGATAGCCTCAAAATCATGATGACATTGATCATCCCAAATGAACTTAGTATCCTTTTTCATAAGGTGTGTGAAGGGTTGGGTTTCATCAGCTAACTGGGAAATGAAGTGACAAATAGCTTGGATTTTTCCTTGTAATGAGCACATCTAATGTAGATTTCACATAGGAGGAATGTTGACTATGACACATATGTTTTTAGGGATAATCTCAATTTTTTGCTAAGAAATAATATAAACGAGTAGTTTTCTAGTCATAACTCCAAAAACACATTTTTTGGGATTTAAGGATATGGTGAATTGTCGCAATCATTCAAAAAGCGTGCATAGGTCATGAGCATGGGTAGCATGATATCAGGACTTGGAAAGTATGTCATCAACGTAATCCTCAATGATTTTGTGTATATAGTCATGAAAGATATTTTTCATAACACATTTTTTAGTGGCCCCAACGTTTTTAATGCCAAAGGGCATGACAGCATAGCAAAATTTACCTGATGGTTTGGTGAATGTTATCTTTTCTTGATCAGCAAAGTTTATTTTAATTTGATTATAGCCAGAAAATCCCTCCATAAAAGAAAGAATGTCGTACCATGCAATACAATTGGCAATGGCATTGATGTGTGGCAATGGGAAACAATCTTTAGGGAAAGCCTTATTAAGATCATGGAATTAAGTGCAACAAAAAAAAATTCCATCTAGTTTCATAACATGTACTATATTTGAGACCCATTCATGGTAGTCAAAATCACGGATGAATACGACATCCAAAAGGTGTTGTATTTCTTCTTTGACTAGTAATGTGACATTAGGATGCATTTTTTGGATTTTTGTTGAACCAATTTGGATCTAGGGTTAATGACTATATTTTTCATGGAAAAAAGGATGTATACCAGACATATCACCGTAATCCCATGCAAATATATCTAAAAATTCATTAAGAACATGTTTGATATCAGCTTGCTCAAAAGGGTGTAAGAGAGGAGGATAATAGAACAATACGAGGTTTTAAATGGGGTGGCGAGTTTGTACTGAATAGTTTCCAAATTTAAGAGTGTGGATCAGTATTCTATATATGGATCAGTAGGAATAGTGATTGGAGTATTGGTAGGAAGATCGAATTCACCCAAAGTTGTAGTGTTGAGAAAATATGGAAAAACATTTTTTATGATGGTAAGGGGGATACGGTCATAAGTTCTGTGTATTCTAATGGAGCATCATTGGTAAGGAATGTATCTAATTAATTCCAATTGGGAGAAGTGGAATCATAAATATTCTCAAGGTATATTATAGGGAGGTGATGATTGTTTGAAACAGTGTAAATATCAGGGGGAGATGTGGCAGGAAGAAAATGAGCAGGTGGAGGGGGATACCTGATGCCAAGTTTGGTGGATTATGCGGGAATGGAAGGAGGCTATGTGTAACAAATCATATAATGATACTCATGAACATAATTTGTGAAATTGGGTGGAGATGGGGAAGAAGGAGGGCTGGAAGGTGAATGATCTATAATGTTACATAAGGAAAACAAGGAGGGATAAGCTAATGCCTCATAAACCAGTCCTTGGTATAAGAACATAAGATGCATATGAAGGGTTAAAGGAACCATATGTATAGCATGGATCCAAGGTCGTCTAAGAAGAAAGTTATAATTAACATTATTAGGAATTCCATGGTATGAGACGGGAAAAGTGCATGGCCCAATAGTAATGGGAAGTGTGATTGTCCTTAAGACCCTTTTGGGAATATTATCAAATCCGTGAATGTAAATAGATGATGGAGTTAAGGAGGCTTCGGAGAGGCCAATCTATTGAAGGAATGCTAGATTAAAAAAATTTAGACCAGATCCATTAACAACTAGATCTCGTTTAACCCTTATGTTATAAATTTTAAAATGGATATAAAGGGGAAAATCATTATCTAAAACATCCCAAGAGGAAAGTTTAGTAGCTGTAAATTAATGTTCTCTTCATTAAAAGAGAGTGTTTTAGTTATTCTATGGTAAACATATTCATGAGAGGGTGTTAGGATGAAGGTAAGTATTAGAAAGAAAAAAAAAAATTATGTTCATATTCAAGATTGGCCAGCAAGAAAGTGGGAAGAGATACATTCATGTTATTGAAAAGGAAAGGATCCTAAGGTGGCTAGTGTGATGAGAAAGAGAGAGGTATTATGCAAGACCGAGATCTAAGTTGCGCAACTAAGGTTATGGGTTCACCAAATTATTTAATCTAAATTGTATTAAACCTTATTGTTAAAGTAACTTTACTGTAACTAATGATATAAAAATGATAATATATAGTAATGGAAAATCAATAAGCATTGAAAGATATGAAACCCTAATAAAATGAAAGAGGAGGATGACTTAGCTTATTTTCATGGAATTTGGAGATGATTTGGACTAGATATTTGTTGGAACAGGCTTCGAATAGTGTCGTCAAGACTCACTAAGGGTTTTGTAACTCAGGATTGTGCAGGATAGAAGTTTTCAAGGAAGGACATGAGCGCATGGGTGACAGTGAGTGGACTAGGTGTTGGTGACTGTGTAGATATTTAGGATATGATATTTTTAGGGATAGAGGATCTTTGTTGTTGATCTCTCTTTATCGCTCTGATTTCACTATAATGTTTTCATTCATACATGTAACTTGCAAAATATATAACTAGTCGTACATGCCCATAAACCAAAAAAATATAATTATAAATATGCAAAATGGTGAGTCATATTGACCTTGGAATTCACCTGAAGAGTGAACTTATGATAGAGAACTACACTAAATTTCATAATCCATGTAGTTATTTGCGATTGTGTTTGTAATGATTCCCTAGGATTCCCTTGTGCAAGTTGTATGATCATAGTGGGCTAGATCTAGAATGTACTAAGCATGTAGAATGTGTGTGATGTAATAGAATGAACTGCCCTCCTATGATGTTTATGCATATTGATGTAGCCCTTGTCCCTTGTATGAGTGTGCTAGATGAATTCCTTGTGATGCTCTTGTGCCTTTGAATGCAATCTTAGGTGATGATAGATAATGATTAGTGTTTGGCCCTTTATTTGAGAGCAATAAATAAGTATTTATATGATTCCCTTGTTTGAATTTCATAATTCACAATTAAAAGGGTGACCCAATGTTCAAAAATGTGACCAAAAGTAAAAAAACCCAAAAGAGTAAGAAAAATATAAAGAAGGTTAGGAGCGCTCATGAGGGACAAGAGTGTCAGGACCTTTGTCCTAACTAGGAGGTAGTGTCTGAGGCCATAAAAGATAAATAAATAGAGTTATGACATGAATTTAAGGTATGTAAGGTCAATAAAAGTGCAAGAGATAAAGAAAAAGGCCCAAAATAAGTTGTTATCCACTCGTTTTCTTTCTTAGGAATCATATATACATTAGTATGCTTTCAGACCTAGAAATCTACACAAGTGCATAACTTTTGTGTCTACACATGGATACTAAGATAAAAAAAAATATGGATATAAGAATTATTTGGTGGTTAATGAGAGGGAGAAACAATTTATCATTGAAATTAGTGTTAAACTGTCAACAAATACATAAATCGCGAGTTTGGAAAATGAAGAGATAAATTTAACTTTATTATTTAATCATAAGAACATTTATAGGTTTAATAAAATGATTGAAATAGTTGTAATTTTAAATATTCCCTTGAATTCAATTCATTGGGATAAACTAAATCTATTTTTAGTCACTTTAGTTTTAGATTTAGTTTTAAAAAGCAAGGTGTCATTGTGTCCCATTTGTATTTGTTATAAATACTTGTAATGGATCATTTTTATTAATTTATATTACATTTTCGTAAGAAAAAACAAGGATTATTTATGTTTACTATGCATCTTATGGACCTTTGTATGATCTTTTCTCACATATTTGAATGAATGTAATGTTTTCATTTATATTAAGATCTAAGACTAAAACTTATGGTAAATTACCAAATGCAAATTGAGTGAATACTAGTTTGAGTAGTTCAGATAATAAATTTTATCTTAGTCTATGTGTGTTAAATCATATGTGCCTAGGAAATCTTTAAAACATTGCATAAATTGAATACCAAAGTGTGAATTGGAGTAAATTAAATATAATAAATGAAATGGATTAAATTGATCAAATTGTCACTTCAATCATTATTATGATTTATAAATTGTAATGAATGAACATAGTTTGTTCTTGTAATTTAATTGTATGAATACAAGAAATTTTACCCCCTTAGGCTCTCACCCAAGATTTTTAAAAATTTGAGTTGTATGTTTATTTTTCTATATTCTAGTTTCCATCGTATTAGGTTAGTTATGTCTGTTATGAGTTGTTTTCATACATTATAGGAGTTTGAAGTTAATTTTTACCATACCCTCCTCTCTTTCTTGAGTTTATTTATGAGATCCAAGTCACTTAGTCTAGGTCAAAATCATTGTAAATATCCATAGGGTAATACTTTCGTGTATTTTATCTTGTCCAAACCTTACTTGAACCTCCAAAAGGTAACAAAATTCACATAGTTCCCATTGACCTATACGTCCATATTTTCCTATATTCTTAGATGTTGTTTCCAACAAGGATCCCGAAATGAATGAGTCAAATTCTCATCCTTTTTTGATATTGTATCAAAACATGCATCAATAATACCTTCTACCTACTAGTTCTCCTTAAAGGAAGAGACAAAGCATCTATTTTCTACTCTTCTTCCCACTACCTATTTTTCTTAGACTAGAGGCCTCTCAACACATTTTTTCCCTCTATGCACCATTTATCATAGTGGATGATCTCTCAAAATAATATATTATTCAACTTTAACACAAACAACATTACCCAACTCTTTATTTAGTTGGAATATGATAATCTCTCTCACTTCCTATGTTTTCTAACCACACCTTTCTGATTGGAGAAACAATTATCTATAGGAGACTCTCCTACCTTTCCTCAATCCTTATCTTCATCAAATATTTCTCAAATTATTTTTTTTCTCATCTCCCCATACCTATTCACTCTTTCCTCCTTATCAAATGTTTCTTCCATAGTTACATTATAATATTTAATACTAGATTGGTGAAATTGAATGCATAGGATCCCAAGTGAACAACAACATAAGGTTGTAGCCTATATAATCGCGTTGTAAAAAATACATGCAAAATATTTATATTAATTTCAAATCCTTATATACTTATATAGTCATTGTGACTCTTTTCCCTAGTTATTACACTCTTTTAAGCCTCTCAATTTTTTATGATCTCTTTTTACGGATGCAACAATTCCCTAAGCCTCTATATAAGTATTACACTAATTAGTCACTTTTCTCTAAGGCTCTACACTAGTATAGGACATTGCAACCCTTTTCGAGTTCATAATATGGAAAACAACCAACCTCAAACAAACAAGGACATTTTCAAAAAATAAAAATAAAAGACCCATCAAAAAGTTCTAGATCTAGTTTTTTGTCAATTGGTCTCAATTATTGTGAATTCCCTCAAAAACCTAATAAATAAGATGATTTTTTATCTCTTACTTCTAGTGTTTATTATCTATATCAAAGTTTAAATAATTAAGAATTGTGGCCACCCATGTGGTTTTGTGTCTTGATGCAATTACCACTTTAACAAAAAATATATTATGAATCCCTAAGATGGTGTTTTCTCTAGATCAATCTTCACAATTCAAATTTTCATATCCACCAATGTCATCTTTTGGCCTTGTGTATACTTAAACATTGAATTAGAGTTGTTCAAGTTGGTGAGAACTCCTCTGTAGTTTAATAATCTATAGGGACTTCAAATATGAAATTATTCCCCAACATGTGACCAATCACTAAAAATATAGGTACATAGTTCTCTTCAAAATCTTTTTAACAATACAATAATTCATTAATTAGAGATTTATTTATAATTTTTTGGAAAACCAAATTTTGTGTATGTTCTTTTCAAATGTGAACACTTTAAACATATGGCCCCAACTTCGAACAAACATCTAAGTAACACTTATCGTCTCTTTATATCCTTGGGATCTTTTAAATATATGATATTTTCACAGTTCAACACCATCAATTTATTTTGGAATATCATGTATTAGACTTGGGATCTTGTTATTATATATAGTGGTGCCCTCTCTTTATGAAGTAACTTGGAGTGATTTGTCAAAATGGTGGTCCACATGTTACCATGTCATTATCTCATGATCACAAACCATACAATTGTTGCTCTAAACCTTGTAAAAACAAATTCATGAAAGTTTCTAAAAATATTATGATGCTTGTCAAAATCTCATAATCTCGCACATTTTGAGCTATGGTCTCCCTTTTCACCTTGTAACCTTGTGCTGACTTTCAAGCATTATGGATTGTGACACTTGTCACAATCTCAGTGTCCCAAACTTTTGTACTTTTCTTTCCTTCAACTTGTGGCCACTTTGAAACGACCCACAGGAATTTATATTCCACATCAATCCATGCCAAGTATTTACCGTGAAAATTTTACTTTCCCAAGGAAAGGTATTTGATCTCTTTGGGACTTCTTTGATCAAATGAAATGATTTATGGTCTCCCTGACTGCTACTTGTAAATGTGGCATATGATTTGAGCTCCATGAACACTTAGCAATACCCAATATGATATATATTGCCTCCATTAAACCTATAACTCTCTCCGAATTAACATTTTTTGTGCAAATCCACCATGCCCCCTGCCCAAAACATTAACAACATCCTAATCATTTTATTGGGCGATATGGGACTAGTCTTTCCTTTGATGCTCTTACATCATCTACAATTTTGACCAAAGGATCATGATACTTCAAACATTACAGATAGAAGAAAAATATCTAGAATAGTTTTTAATATTATGTTTATTTATAAATAATTTCCCTTTCTTATATACAAATGCATATGTCCACTACAAAATATGTTTATCACCAAATTTTATAATATTGAAGATATAAGTTAAACCTTACATGTCACCACTTTTCCTTTATTTTTAATTAATTAATTTTAATCCGTTCAAAAAAAAAAATTACATTATTACACCTATACTGAATTCATTATAGGTTTTCCATTGATTGTTCCAAACCTTTGACAAGAGAAATAGACGAGGAGAGAAATGTTACATCTAATGTCAACATAAGCTCCCTTATTAATGATGGATGTCGTTTTTAATGAACATTGACTCACCAATTAGAATATTGATCATGGTATACAATTGATGTAATTTTTTCCAATTTTTTTACTATAGATAAGTCATAACAATGATGGAGCAATAATATCATCGATAGGGTCTTATTATCCTTTACTATATGACATCAAGTTTTCTTGTAGATTTTGCCCAATAATTTAGAAATTAAACGTTTCATTTAACCTTTCACTATTTATTGTATTGAATGATTTGATTTCAAATATATATAAATGTTGTATCCTATAAAAATGAGGAATCCATTTTATTATTAAAAATTAACCAAATTTATTGCTTGTATAATTTTTAGTTATTGTTGGAATGACTTCTATATGTAGTTATTTTTCTAATGATATTTTTTCTCTAATTAAATAGTTGTTGGAAACCATCAACTTAACATAAAATTGTGTATGTGTTATGATCTCATCAGAACATTTGTTATTAATTGGGAAAGAGGCTAGAAGATGAAAAATCCAAACTGGTGAATTTTCATTTCTCATGTTATTAACAAATGATTAAAGATTCTTGTTTGCTAATGTTATTAGAGTGACAAGGCCGATCCACGAGAATGAAATAATCCAAAAAAAATTAAAAAAATAATTTAATTTAACTAAAAAATTTGAGTATATGTTAATTCAAGACAAGGCACTCAAAAATATTTTCAACATCATAATTAATTCATACAATTTTAGACAAAAATGACAACACATGTAATATAAAAGATGTATAGTAATAATAAATGTATTGACATTGAAAAAAAAACAAAATAAAAAAGAAGTCTCACACATCAAATTTACTTATTCAATTTACAATACAAATACACCATATGTTACATATTTATTATATTCAAATTATATTCGTGATTGAAGAAGGCTTCAAACTTAAATGTAATGAAATACAAAAGCAAAATTATACACACTAAAAATAAATAAAATTAAAGAAAATGAACATTTTTTCATGCTCGTGAAACTTAATTTAAAAAACCCTCTCCATAAAGTTCACACTTACCTAACGCATGCTTAAGTACGGATTGTATAATGAACTATCATACACTTTTTAGTTTTTACAATGTCTAATTTGAGGCTCCAAATTTCCTTTTCGATGTAGGTAGAAGTAATTTTTATTTTATTTTTAATTGAATAATATTTTGTTTTTATGTTTTTTACTTCTTTCAAATAAAAGAAATGTAAGTATTGGATACTATTTCATCCATATAGACAAGTTATAATTTTTAAAAGTAAAAAAAAAAATTTATGTTATCACATTTCTTACAATTAAATATATATATATATATATATATATATATATATATATTAAAAATCGTTTTTTATTACTTATTAAAAAAATTGTATAATTAAATTAAATATTAAAATAATTATTACTTATAATAATTATAAAAATAATGACTAAAAGTAAATGAAAAAGTAAAAGTCCTTATAAGAACATACCATTGTTGAGATTGAATGATTACATTAAAGATTATAATTCTTTGAATAAATAATTTATTCTTTTTATATAGCTCTTTTAATCTATAGAGATTATTTACTTTTGTTTTATTAATATATTTTTTAATGAATGTTTTTTATTAATTTATTATTTTTATGGTATCTATTCTAATGTATTTTTTCTTATTAATGGTATTTTTATACTATGAAAGATAATAATATCAGAATAATAAATATTGATGAAGATTACTAAAATTGGTAATGGAGAAATTTTAAAGCTGTAAATGTTTGTAAAATTGTTGTGTTTGTCTTTCTTTATCTTACAACATTTTTGGCTGTTACATTTTGTAAGCTTTATTTCAATATAAAAAAATAAAAATTACACAAATGAAAAATCACAACAATAAATAATATAGTTAAATGGTTTATGGAAACCATAGTTGAATAAATCAAACGTTACTAACAATCGTAAGATAAAGTTTGATTTATAAAATGCCAACTTACAATAATCTTCTAACTCTACTAAATATACAGCACCTGAAATTAGGCTTGAGGGTGTTCCTCGTTAACGCCTGAACTTATATCAGGAATCTCTGATTTGCCGAATTTCTGACAAAGCTCATCGGCTCCATTCACTGGTAGATCACCCCACTTTACTTCATCATCGAATTGCCAGAGCTCATCTCCAGCTAAACAGAACTTATCAGACAACATATCCAACTTATAACTGCAATCCTGACCCAATAATACAGCAGTATCATTGCCTGCATCATGACATTGATTGCTCATAAATGTCATCTCATTTACTGGGTTTTCTAAATGGAAGATCAAATCTGTAAACTCACTTTGCATGGCAAAAGAATCCATGCCCACACATGTATCCTCCATACCCATCTCCCACAATTTGGATTGGACATCACTAGATTCATGAAAGGGCTGCCCATTACAGTGAGATTCAATGGGTATCCCAATTTCTTCCTCAAGATGTTTCATGAGCTCAGACACATGGTCCTCCTTCACTACTAATTTCTGCTCTGAAATATCCAAGTCAAAGAAACTGCAACAAGCTTCATTAGTACTAGAATTTCCCTCTGCATGAATATTTTCTGAGGAAGAATGAAACCCTAATTGCTTGCATATTATCTTGTTATGCACTGCGTCATTGAAATCTGGCTCTCTGAGTCGCTTACGAGACATTTTGTCCTCCATATACACATTACAGGCACCCAAAAAAACAAAAACCAATAACTTCAGATCATTTCATACAAACACAGTAGGAAAATAATCCATACAACCAGGATAATGAGCAATGGAGTCCATACATTAAGAAAGCATTATATCATATCATTTCGAATATGTTATCACATCAATTCATTCATTTCTTCGAAAATAAATTATTAAGACCACCTTTCCAACTCAATTTGGCTTGTAAGCGACCTAATTGTAGTAGGAATTTGATGAATTTGAAAAGACAGGCAATGGTTTTATTATTGACGCATACAACCTAATTCACGCAATGATGTAATCTGTCTTGTCATAAAAGGTGGTGGAGGATTAGATCATGCGAAATTTATAGTTTGAATGGTGGATCACTAATAAAACAAAATGAAATCTTATCTTCTAATCTATTTTTAATGACTCCACGCAACTGTGATAGGCGCATTTTTCTAGCCAAACCTATGTGAGGATAACCTGTCACATGCCTTTGGTAAGGATATCCATACAATTATTTCATGACTAATGCGGGTCGGTGAGATGTATTAGCTGACCGAGTCATCTAATCCCACAAAAAAAAATCAATTATCGAAGTCATTTATTGTCTGTACGTGTGGAGTGGTAGAAAGTTTATCAACTTACTATGTTTGTCTTAACGTGATTTATTATATTTTAATAATTTTAATAAATTTTTCATTAGTGGTAGATGGTTTTAATTTCGGTGATTTATTTACTTAAGTTTCAAAGTATCAAATTTTTAATAATGGATTTCAAATTCACTTTATGATTAAGATATTTAGATTTTTTCCAAAATAAATAAGTAAATCATAAAAAATCTCAATCCATTATCACTCCCATATTATTATTGTTATTTTTTTTTTTGATAGAGTTTTAAATTTGGAAGATACTTATACTTGTTCAACGACTTTATATTGACTAGTAATTTTTCAATAGTACCTTTAAAAATATGTGAGGAAGTAGTACCAACACAACACTGATACAAACAGAGGCGTTTCATGCCCTAGGCAATTTAGGCAGTTGCCTAGGGCGCTGAATAGGGAGGGGCGCTTAAAAAAATTTAAAAAATTCAAATTTCAACCTCTAAGCCTCAGGTCCGCTTTCCAATTTGAACCGCCAACCGGTGCGAAGCTGCGAATATATATATAAAGACTTAGTTATGAACAGCCGCAAAGCTTTTTATATGCACGTTAAGCACTTACGAGTAAGTAGATGTCAACTATCTCTATCCATTTTTGAGATTCCGTTCAGTCACTCAATGTTTAAGTAAATACTTAGTTGACAAAGTTTAGATGCAAATTCAGCTTTTGGGGATCGCATCTATCTTCATTACCGGAGTTATTATCGATTTTTAGCTCCATATCAGACCTGTTTGGAAGCGGTTATGCAAATTTACCGTCAGGGCTGACGTTGCAGTAGGCATTAAAAAATAAGCACAGAGATGGATATGGGTCACTTTTGAGGGAAGGAAGCACATCGCTGCTCAATTCTATTGTCAATCCCACTTTCTTGTATTCGCCTCACCAAGTGAGAAATCAGTTTAATGCGGCTCTACTTTCCAACAACGCAATGGCTGTGAAGGCTACCAAGTTTAAGTCCGCCAACAAAGGTCGTTTGTTGCCTTAAAATGCCTCTTTCTTCTTTTCTTTTCATGTAATTGCTTTCTCAAGTAGATGAGATGCTTCCATTTTGTTGTCATAACTAGTTATGTTGTTGTGCGTAATAATACCAGTACTTAGTCGTTGCTTGGATTCTTGTGTTAAAATACTTTTCTTTGCTTTTCTTTGCGGCTTTACCAGTTGTCACTTTCTAGGCTACACAAAATTCAAATTACAATTTACAATTCATTCACCGAATCACCAAACCGTAAACGAAGAAAAATTTAAAAGTTGTTGCAAGGCCAAGCGATTCAAGCTTTAGCGAACTTGAATAGAACCTGAACAGCATAACAAGTATGATTCATGAATCATGATCTGGTACATGTTTTTGTTTATATGCACAAATTGAAATTCTCCTAATAGACTATAGGCTATTCTTGACTCATGTGGTTGTAAGTTTGTAACGTTGTTTGTTTGAATTGATACTGCAGTCTGCCAATATTCTCAAACCCGATCCCTTTTCCACTAGACCACTACCTAAACTTTGTTTGTGAAGGAAACTCATGGGGGGGGGGGGGGGGGGGGGGGGGGGGCATCCTCTCTGAGTACTGCCTAGGGCGCTTTGAAACCTTAATTCGGCCCTAGATACAAATATAAAAGGAAACCATTATTCAAAATAGGATCTGTAAACTACCTATTTACAAAAATAAATAGATCTTGTTCTAGTTATAATTGAATGGAAAAGAATAAGTTCTTTTTTAGCCTAATATACATATACTAAACATTCATAAATACTGCAAATTAAGAGGTAGAAGGGAAAAGAGACACAAGATTTATCCTGGAGAAACTCAATGTGGGAAAAACTCCAACTATGTAACTAAATTACTTCCCTTTCACTATGTAATTCTCCAAAAAACAAAGTTACTACCAAAATTGGCCTACAAGAAGGATTCAATCTCCTTCTAATTATATTTTCTTGTTTCCTACCCTCAACAATGAAGAACTCAACTCTAAATGAACAAAACAAGATAACAACTCCAACTTTTCCCTTTTTCTCACACTTGAATTCCCTCAAAATCACTTTCTCAAATGTAGAATAGAAATTTTATTTAAAGTTGTTATGTCCATAAATTGAGGGCAATGTGAAACAAACCAATTTGGGAAGGTGAACCGATCGGGGAATTTTAAGCATTTTGTTGTCGCCCTCAAAATCCCCCCCTCATTTTCTAAGTCAAATTCAAAAATTTTGAGCTCACACCCTCCATAAGTGTTCAAGTAAAGTTGGAAGTCTGAAAAGATAGAGAAATTCATGCTTTGAAGTTGTTTAAACTCTCCAATCTACACATTTTGATAAATTTTCTGTTTTCCTGTCTAGACGCGTGAAAATTTTATTGGTGTCCTCATTTGAATGAAATTGTCAATCTTTATATGGACATGGATCATCGAACCTTGTATTGTTTTCAATTCCTTGGCTCGCGAAAGAAATTTGAAAATCGGGCACGAAATGGTGGAGTTTTCTTCTTCTCTGCATTTTTCCACAGTCGGGAACGATGGGCATTTTCTTCACCTTCAAATTTTGGCTCCGTCATCCATAGGTACATGGACATATCTAACTGGAAGCGGATCGGCAGAGAACTTTGAGGTTTTTAGCCTCTTTGTAAAAAAGGTGAAAATTTAAAAAGTGACCCGTAGACCCGATCAGGCTTGAAGGAAAAAATCAAATCTTTAGCCCATCTTTGGAAAGTCAAAGTAGGGAGGCAGACCATCGGGGAGATTTGAGATTTTGAGCCTCTTTGTAAAAAAGGTGAAAAGTCAAAAAGTGATCCGCAACCTCGCCAAACACAAAAGAAAAATTCAAATATTAAGCCCGTATCAAAATAGTCAAAGCGGGGAAGCGGGCCGGCGAAGCAATTTGTGTTTTTGAGCCCGCATTGAAAAAAGGTAAAATTATAAAAGTGACCCGCGACTCATTTGCTAATCAAGTGAGGCCACGTGTCAAGACCATATCAAAAGCGGGTAAGTGGGCCAAAATGTTCCAAAATGCCAAATCTTTATAAAGTCACAAAATGCAAAAAGAATCCTCCACGCCCGCTCCAGTAAATTTCTCCCACGTATACGAGTATGATTTAAAGTTTCAAAGGCAAGATGAACAGTTCAAATTCAAAGTTACAAAACAATTGTAACGACTACATTATGAAAAGTTTGGTTTTTCCACTATTGGCGTTTCTTCGTGAATCAAGAATCTGAACGGATGCGAATGATTGAAAAGAAATTATAAACCATTTCTTGCTAACAAAGAAGAAGTTGTAACCATTTCTTGGAGGATATTCAATGGCTTCTTCATGCCATTATACGAGTTAGCAATTGATCTTCTAAACTCAAGAGTATATTTTGCTTTGAGAGAACAAAGGAGATAGCCATTTTTCTTCCATTCCCCCCCCCCCTTTCTCAATTTCCTCCATTTCTCCACTATGTACAACTTTTGATTAAGCATCAATACAAGAAGAAGGACTTTGTATCCTCTTTGATGAGGAGATTTTCAAAACTTTGAATTTGCAATCTTATCTCGTCTTATTGCCATTTGCAGGGTTGTTTCGTCCCATGAATGCATGTGATGAATTTTCTAACTAGTGTGTGCAGGAATCTGATTTCCTACCTGCAACATTAGTTCTCCTACCTCTTTTCGCACTCCCTTTCCCACTTTCAAACAAATTTCTCTCTTGCAAGTATCTGTAAGATTTTCCGTAGGGTCAATGGAGTGCCCCTGTTAGATCCCAGCCAAAAGGCCGCCACAGAAATAAACATCTTCTCGCGTATGTATATACAACAGTTGCACCGGTTAAGTAGAGGGACTTAGATTCCTAGAGTATTGGCAAGGAATCCACAAGTTTGTCAACCTGAAAAATTTCTTCACCAATAGTTTTTGGCACCCTCCGTAGGGCAGATTTAGTAGCATTTGCACCTGGATGTGACCGCAAGGTCAGAAAACAGAAAATTCAAAATTCAAAAAAGAGAAAAATTTCTAGAATTTGAATGGCTATATGAGCCACATGGATTCAAATCATGGCTATTCCAGGAAACCCTCATATTAAAATACCCGAATTGCTCTTCCACATCCAAGAAGATGTTGCTTTAGATTTGAGGGAAGATGTCTGGCATAATAGACAAAGTGCCAATCACTACTTCATTTCCACGAGAATTCTGGACCTTGAAGAAGAACGCATTGCTGAATTGGAGAGGCAAAGACAAATTCTAGCACTGTAAAGAAGAGCATAGATTTTCAAGTTGGCGGATAGAAGATACACCCGGCAACAGAGAGAAGGAGGACAAACCGATTCCGTTTTTGAGGAACTTCAAAGGAGACAAGAGCTACTCATAATCCAGAGGCCTTCTTCTCAAACAACCGGTCATGTTGGGAACTTGAGTTGTGCCAATCCTTTGGACAGTGAATTTCCATACATCGACGAGAACCTTGAAGATTTCACCGATGTAGAGACCAAAGAAGAAGCTAGAGAAAGAGAAGCAAGAGCAGACAAGGACATAAGAGCTCAACTCGAAGAAATTGAGAGACTTTAAGCCGAGGTAGATGAAAGAGAAACAACAGAAGCCGCGGCCTTAACAAGGTTGGAAAATAGAAACAGACATAGAATGGGGGATCATGAGCATGAGCTTGAATGTGACTGTGAGGCCTGTAGGTCTAATGTACCATGGGGAGGAAACATTAGTCCATTGGCTCTTGCTCAACCACTCTATGAGCTACCGAGACAATCGAGAAAAAACTTCCCAAAATTCAGAGGGGATGGTTCTCAACTCCCTAAAGAGCATGTAGCAACATTTATCACTACTTGCAGTGCATCGGGTGTTGAGGATGAAGATGTGTTAGTCTGACTCTTTGTGGAGTCACTTTAAGAGAAAGTTGCCGAATGGTTCTACATGCTACTCCCGAGGTCCATCACCTGTTGGGAAGATATAGGAAGTGCATTCGAACACAGGTTTAAGAGCACTGAAGATTACTAGGATCTTCTGGTCCAATTGGTACAAATGAAAAAAGAAACCTCCGAGTTAATGAGAGAATTCGTAGCAAGATATGATATAGTGATAAGAAGGATCCCTGACTGATGTGGTGCCTTCTGAAAATAATTTGAAGAGATTCTTCATTAGTGCTTTGCAATCAGAAGTAGGTTTCTTCCTCAAAAGATCCCAACCAAGAACATTGAGGGAAGCCAAGGACTATGAAATAGAAACTGATGATGATCTAATCCTTTCCGGAAATGTGAAAGGCCCTAATGGAAAGCAAAAGGGTCAGAATTTGAACTCTATCACCATAGATCTGATGTTCCAAAAAATGGCAAATGACTTGGTTACCTTGAAGAAGTAGTTATATTAGATCACAATGCGGAATGCTTCAAGGAGACCAACCCCTCTAAATAGGCCAAGGATTTCTCCACCTCCTCATCAACTTTCTCTTAAAGCACCACTAGTCAATGCCATCTATGACACCACAAAGCTAGAAGAAGCAGAAATTGATGAAACTGAAGAAGAAAATATGGAAGACTATGAAAACTATCTTGAGGTCAAATAAGTTGATATACACAATGGCCTAATTGAGTACGTTGATGATGAAGATGAGGATGATGAAGAAGCTCCAATTTTTTCATGTGTTGTTTTCAATCGTGCACAACCCAAGAAAGGTGCTTCATCCTCAACGATTGTAGTAAAGGATAAGCAGAATAAAGAATATTCTCCTCCAGAAGTTACACAAAATAAAATCATCAGCAAAGGATCACCATTACCACCTTCTATGGAGTCGGCCAAAGAAAAATCAGACTCACTAGTTGTCAGGGATCATGATACTATGCCATGTAAGTCATCTAATTCTTCTCCCAGCTCAAAATTTGCTAAGAACACTTCTCCTTTAAATGTTGTTCCTGCAAAAACATCTAAGGTTCAATCAAAAGCTACACCCGAAAAGGAGGTTTCAACACCCAAAGTAGAAAATCCTCTACCATTTAAATCTTCCTCTGTTTCTGGAACCTCTTCCTCACTCACCATAACCCCATTTGACTTTGTGGAACAAGCAAGAAAAACCAAAGTCCAGCTCTTAAAAATAGAATACCTACAAATACATCCTGCCCAATTTGACAGGTTCATTAATACAGTTCGTGGTGGTAACCCTGTATCCTCGAGTCCTAATTCTAAAGGATTACTACCCACACCATCCACACCACCTTCCCAAAACATGCTAGCCCTCAGTGCCACCAAAACCAACAGGGTTGAACCTTTCTACCTGCCACTCCTCATTAAAGGCTTCCAACTAAATAATTGTATCATAGATTTTGGAGCCTTAGACAATCTGATGCTAGTCAAATTTGTAAATGCTCTAGGCCTCACCTTGACCTGAGTAAATGACACCTACTACTCAATGGAATCAAAAAAGTGCCATTGGTAGGAAGAATCAAAGATGCACAAGTAACACTAGATGATTTTCCAGACAAGAAGGTGCTCCTAACCATACTGGTAGCAGGCATCCTAGCATCCTTTGGTATGTTGTTGAGTAGGAGTTTCTGCAGAGACTTGGATGAAGAGATAAAAATGGATTGGTCATCTACAACTATCCCAGTAAAAGGTGAGATGAAGAAGTTTCTACCAGTAAGAAAGATGAAGTTCACAGTATGAAAGTCTGATGATCCGAAAGCAAACATTCTCTTTCAAGATTTTGGGATAGGAAACTAATTCCTCACATAATAAAAAGAGGATAACTTGCCACTTCTCATGGAGGAAGAGGATGATCAAATTTGGACAATGGAATTTGATGGCAGTCATTCCAAAGCGAGCTTAGGAGCTGGTGTAGTATTGTACTCTCCTTCCAATGAGTTGTACCATTCCTACAAGTTGCAGTTTGATAATACAAATAACACTGCATATTATGAAGAAATACTCTTAGGCATGAGTGCAGCACAGTACATGGGAATCAAGAAACTAATATGTCGAGGCGATGTAGAGGTTGTAGTAAAGCAGGTCTGCCAACAATATCAAATGAAGAATCCAAGACTCGGGCATTACAGAAATAGACTGTGGGATTGCATTGAATCTTTTGATGCATTTTCCATTGAAGCTATTCCAAGGGAACATAATGAAAAGGTTGATTATATTACAGTGTCAACTTCACTAGCAACACCTCATCCTTCTTTTGGTAAAGAAAAAGTGACCATTGAAATGGTATTCAGGCCTAGTGTACCAGACAATGCAAATCATTGGCAAGTCTTTAATGATGATAACCAAATTCTATCCTTTTTTGAGCAAAGGGATAATTTCAATAATATCTTCTTCAAAGGAGATGAAAATCCACACTGAAAAGCAGTCCCCACAAAGAGTAGAAAGAAGAAATTGAAGGGATTGCTGATGAGGGAGTAATCAAATTGAAAGGGAAAAAAAAATCCCAAAGGCCTAGTCTCTTTAGAAGACCTCTTTGACAAACATGACAGATTCATTCAAGAGAAAGAAAAGTAATCTTCTTAGTACCCAGCTGATTTTGATTTAAAAAATGGTACCCCGGAGGAGCCAAGGATGGTCAATATTGGAAAATGTTGCTCGCCTGAAGAAAAAAGAAGGTTTGTTGCATTACTCAAGAAATAAGCAGATGTCTTGGCCTACTCTTATGATGAACTCAAATCCTTCCAGGCAACGGAAATGCATCACTCAATTCCTTTGAAGCAGGGTGTTAAGCCCTTCAGATAGAAATAAAGACCGTACAACCCAAATATTGTTGATACCATCAAGGAGGAGGTAATGAAGATGCTTAATGAAAGGATCATCTTTCCCATACACCATTCAACGTGGGTGGCTAACATTGTGCCAGTGTGGAAGAAGAATGGTGAAATAAGGATATGTGTAGATTTTCACAACCTATACCAGGCATCACTCAAGGACAACTATCCTCTTCCTATCATGGACCATATCCTGCAAGTAGTCACTGGATCTAAAATGATTTCATTACTTGATGAATTCTCAGGATATAATTAAATCAAAGTGGCAGAGGAATAACGCACCAAGACAACCTTTACAACAACTTGGGGCACTTTTGCCTACGACAGAATGCATTTTGGCCTAATCAATGCAGGAGCTACATTCTAAAGGGCGATGGATTTGGCCTTCAAAGATATGAAGCATTGCATTGTCATATATCTTAATGATCTCATAGTATTTTCAAATAAGAGGGGAGATCATATCTATCACTTGGAACAAGTACTTGCAAGGTGTAGGAAACATGTCATATCACTAAATCCAAAAAAGTGCATTTTTGGAGTCATAGAAGGCAAGTTATTGGGGCACATTGTGAACAAACATGGATCACACATTGATCCTAAGAGGATTAGATCCATTCAAGCATTAGCCCTACCCACAAGTAAGAAAGGAGTTCATTCATTCTTTGGAAAGGTGAAATTTCTTCGACGTTTTGTGCCTGAGTTTGCTGAGTTGACGAAGCAAATAACTTCTATGATGAAACCACAAGAAAACTTCAAATGGAATAATGAAGGTAAGGAAACATTTGAAGAGATCAAGAAATCCATTGCCAAGGCTTCGACTCTTGTATCTCCATATTTTCCCAAAGAATTCATCATGTATTGTTATGCATCAGAACATACACTCTCTGTCGTTCTCGTTCAGAAAAATAATGAAGGCGTGGAAGCACCTATTTCTTTCATGAGTTGTCATTTGAAAAAGCATGAGCTAAAATACAACCAATTAGAGAAGCATTCCTATGCAGTGGTCAAGGCTATAAAAAACTTCAGGTTTTACATCCTCAATTCTCATACGGTGGTGATGCTCCCCGGAAGTGCAATCAAGTCCATCTTGACACAGCAGGATCCTGGAGCTAAAAGAGGAAATTGGATTGTAAAGACTTGAGAATATGACTTAGAGATTCGACCCTCCAATATGGTAAGGGGAAATGGCTTGTGCAAGTTGATTACTGAAGATGAAATACTCAAATTTCAACATAGCGAAGAAAACTATACTTTCTCAACTTGTTCAGAAGACAACCCACGAGTTCTCTTTGTCACCACTACTGATGAGTGGTATGTTGATATTTCCTATTACCTGACTTATGGAGAATGACCTCCCCATCTTGATTACAAGCAAAGGAGAACACTCAAACGGAAGGCAGCTAAATTTATAATCTGGAATCATGTGCTTTACAAAAGAGGCCTGGATGGTTGTTTCCTCGGGTGCGTATATAAAGAGAAACAAGAAAAGTTGCTTAAAGCATACCATGACCAAGCATGTGGTGGACATTTTTTCAGCAATGGTCACTGCACACAAGATCCTCTGAGGAAGGTATTATTTTCCCACCATCTTTACAGACATTCGAGATTGGGTTTCTAAATGCAAAGCATGCCAATAGTTCGTTGGAAGACCACAAATCATTACATTACCACTCAGGCCTATGGTTATTGAAGAACCATTTCAACAACGGGGGTTGGACTTCATTGGTGATCTTAACCCTCACTCCAGTGTGGGGCACACCTATGTACTCACAGAAACAGACTAATTCACCATATGGGTGGAAGCCATTCCAACCAAACAAGCCAACACTGAAACAGTATGCAACTTCATCAAGGAGAATATCATAGTCCGTTTCAGAGTGCCACAAAATATTATAATAGATAATGCTACCTATTTCTCTTCAAGAGAGCTGACCAATTTTTTCTATAGCTATGGAATCTCCCTAGCTCATTCTTCTGACTACTATCCGGAAACAGACAGGCCTAATCAAGCAACAAGAACATTCTGACCATTGTCCGCAAGCTTGCAGACTAGAATCAAAGGAATTGGCACAAAATGTTGTACAACACATTGTGAGCGAATAGGATCACTCCCAAGAAGGCAATAGGTATGTCACCATTCCAACTATTGTATGGAGTTAAAGCATAAATTCCTCTCACAATCAAGATGCTAGCTCTCAAGCTGCTACAGGCAATAGAAGATGGTAAGTACAAGGATTCCATTGACAAGAGGATCCTCTTTCTTGAGAAGATGGAAGAAAATAAACTCCAAGTGGTGGATCGCATTAAGGAGCACCAATTAAAAGTAAAGAAGATTTTTTATAAGAAGGCCAAGGTAAGAGAATTAAAAGTTGGAGACTTCATCCTACTATGGGACAAGAGAAGAGAACCAAAAGGAAGCCATGGAAAGTTTGACTCATTATGGCTCGGCCCATTCTAGATTCATGAAGCTTGCGGTGAGAACGCTTTTCTTCTCTCATATTTTGATGGAATGCTATTGGCATCCCCTCAGAGTAGGAAATACCTGAAATTGTATCATCAGTGAAAGCGGGTTGTCCCCAACCTTGTACCGTAAGTGATTGCTAGTTGTGTTTCCCTTTCCGTTGTATGGTTTTATTTCCCCTTCTGTTGCGTGTCGTGTGTTTCCTTCCTTTTATGTGCATGTGTGTTTTCTTCTTCTGATCTTTCTTTCTCAAAGTTGTATATGACTCTGTAAGGCCCAACGGATAAGGCATTGGTCAACGAATTATAGGGTATATAAATTGAGATTCTAGATTCCCATGTCATGTCCCCAAGCTAGAGCTAGCTGTTGTCACCCTCAAAATCCTCCCCTCATTTTCTAAGTAAAATTCAAAAAAATTGAGCTCACACCCTCCAGAAGTTTTCAAGTAAACTTGGAAGTTGGAAAAGATAGAGAAATTCATGCTTTGAAGTTGTTTAAACTCTCCAATCTGCACGTTTTCTTAAATTTTTTGTTTTCCTATCTAGATGCGTGAAAATTTTATTGTTGTCCTCATTTGAATGAAATTGTTAATCTTTCTATGGACATGGATTGTCGAACCTTATATTGTTTTCAATTCCTTGTCTCGCAAAATAAATTTGAAAATCAGGTGCAAAATGGTGGATTTTTCTTCTTCTCTACATTTTTTCCACAGTCGGGAACGTGTTGGCTGAAAAATCTATCGTTTGGGCAGATTTATGGATAAACGAGTCAACAGTGTGCAGGGCATAGCCCCTCTTTGAGTTAGAAAAGTGAAACTGGTTTATTGCTATTTTACCAGTAGGAATCTGTGCAAGTCTCAAAATATTCTACCTTCGGGGGTTTGGGATCTCATCCCAGTAGGGTTATTTCTAACTGTGGAAAGAAAGGAATGGAAGAGAGGATGAAGAAAGATCAGATCCGAAGAAAGAAAAGAAATGAATTCCAAAGCAGAAAGGTCAGAGGGTTTATGTTTTGGGATTGGTAGTAAACAGAGCCAAACCTACTTACATAAACAAACAAAACAATATTGGTGAATAAATGACAATAAAACAGAAGTAGATCCAATAGGATAAACACACAGATCTGACGTAAGAAAGATCTAATGCAAATAACACATGTATTCAACACAAAGTCTAAATATTGTATTAATATTTCCTTCTGTTACAAAAAGCTCAAAGTATTTTCTTCTCACTTCTATTTTTCATCTAAAAAGTATCCACCACTCAATACAACAAGTATTTGAGTATTTATAAGAAGAATAAGAAGGAAGGCAAAAAGGAACCAACCACCTATTCACAAAATATCTACAAAAATATCTCAAAGTCATGTTGACTTTTAACAACTTGATGGATGACATCACCCCATGGTGTAACATGGATGATGTCATCATTCATGCCAACATGCTTTAGACATTTACAAAAAGAAACTCGAAGAAGAGATAGATTATTCATTGTCGTCGTCCCGTGGCTGAAAGGGGATATCCTGCTGCTGCTGCTCAGGTGACGAGATGTGGAATTGGGCACGGTATTCCATGAACTTGCTGATCATAGGCTCTAATTGATCCTGGGAAGGATCCTTGTGTTGCTGAGTTTCTCTGAGAAGTCACTGCGATGAATGACCTATGGCCACCGACTCACCACCTTTTTATTTTTCAGATATACCTCGCTTATCAGCTACATGCACTGATCTTCATTGTTGTCCTAGGCTTTGATGCAGTCTTCTCGGCTTACGGCCACAAAGTGCTAGTGGTGAGGGATGCCGAGCATTATTTCAAAATGGTGGGGAAGTGAGGTTGATTATTGTTGTCCACTCAAAATTCCCCACTCTAATAAGAGTAAAATTTCAAAATTTTGAGTTTAAGGGTCTTTCTCTGAAATGCCTAAGTCGTGAAATTGAAAAAATCTGTGTTTTGGGTCATTTTGTGTGATTTTCGGGCCTGTCGGAACTTTTTGTCCCATCTGTCCCAAGTACGAAAGTGCACTCTGTTCCCCGACCGGCCGAAATCCCCAAAACTGTCCCATTTTCGGGCCCGTCGGAAAGTTTTGTCCCAAGTGTCCCAAAACTTATTTTGCATGTTGTTCCAATTTCGGCCGAATCATCCTTCCCGCATACTTCGCACTTTCCTGTCCCAAATGTCCCAAAGTTAAAAAGTGCGAGCTTTCCCATTTTCGGCCGATTTGCCCGAACCGCGTCCTTCGCGCAATTTTGTCCCAACTGCCCCATTTTAAAAAGTGCGAGCTTTCCCAATTTTGGCTGAGCCGGTCAAGTCGCGTACTTCGGAACTTTTTGTCCCGAATGTCCCAAGTCCAAATGGGCCCTTTGTTCCAATTTCGGCCGAAACACCCGAATCGCGTACTTCGCACATTTTCGTCCCATTTGTCCCAAATGCATTTGTGCATCCTCTCCCTGTTTCGCCTGAACCGGCCGAGCCGCGTGTTTCATGCATTCGCGTCTCACATGTCCCAAGCGTACCTAGTGTCATTCACACTTAGTTTTTCCCGCTCACTCCAAGTGTGATGCTTTTCAAATTGGTGGTTGTGTATTTAATGCACATTAAAGTCATTTCTCTCTCCAAACGGCTATATAACGAGCATTCCCCTTTGCATTTTTTGCATTGCTTCCATGCTATCTTTTACTCAAACCCTTGCAATTTGAAAACCTGCGCGATACCCCTCCATTTGCAAATTCCTTCCAGAAGTCTAGGTTGCAGCTCCGAGACTATCACTATGAAGATCAAGTTCCAGGGACAGGAGCAAATTTCTCCGCTTGAGTCTGCCGTTAGCAATATAGGGGACAGCGAAGCTCGTCATCTCGACTTCGGTGATTTTTGGGCAAGAATGACAGATGCAAACCCTACACCAATGGCACAGATGATTAATGATAGTGGTTTAGCTTTTGCCGGAGGATTCCCAATCTCAGTACAGTGTGCTGATACAGTGCTTTCATGTGGAGCTCACTTCGACCCCGATTCGAGCGAATTGACAAATGTACATGGGGAACTCATTGCCAAGCTAGACACTGCCGCCATTGGTGCTGCTCTGAGAATTCCAGAGATGGACAATGCTATAGTCATCTCTCGGGATCAAGCACAGGCTATGTTCGACCAAGACAGTGACAAATACAAGGCGCGAGTGGCGAAGTCTTGGTTGAAGAACCCTAAGAAAGGTACTTCTCGCCTAACCAAAACCCTCTTCTGAGCAGATTTCAACGAAGAACTGTCAGACTTCATAATCCTGCTGGCTCGGGTTATGGGTTTGCCCTCCACCAATGAGTTTCATTTCTGGATGTGCCCGCTCATCAGCATGGTGTGCTAGGGAACACAAAATATCAACTGGGCAGAGATCATCAGTATGAATTTGGCTGAGCAGCTATCCAACGTCCAGCAAACAAAGAAGTTCTATATGACTTCATATCTGATGTATACCCTAGCAGCATCCAGGCAGTGGTTTGGTTTCTCCTATATAGATGCACACAAAGATGATCCAGTGTATGCCTATTGCCCGCAGTTCACCTTGGAGACCAGCAACCGCAATTTCAGAAGGGTCAATGATGCTTTCACCATGTACGTGGTCAGATTGCTCGAAGGTGATACTGCAAGAAGGTTTTCAGATGAAGCCATGAACCAGATATCGCAGTATGGAGCCTATTTCATTCAATTCAGGAAATTTTCCTATATCAGGCTTGCTGGCTATGAAAGCACTCCTCTACGGCTTCCCATGTTCTGTAATGATAAAATGGCCTTGATTGAAATATGCAGGCAACTAGACAAGTTGCACAGAACTTGCTGAGACAAGAAGATTTCTGGCTTGCACATTCCCATCTCTCTGGGAAATTACACATGCAAAACAACTCTGGATGCTCAGAACATAGAAAGAGCCCTGGTCCCTATCACTGTTCATTTCTTCAAGCCAAGAACCTGTTTTGACTTGAAGAAGTTCATTGAACAGAACATCAAGATAGTCTATCATCATAGGGCAGATACAGAAGACTACTGGGCTGACTGTGCAGATGATTTTGAAGCCAGAAGAAGGCATTGTGGCAGGTTCTCCCTGCAATTGATCCAAGAACTCAGTCTGTACCAAGTTCCTGAAGGTCTCCAGGATGACAATTCTGATCTATACTCTTATGAGTATGAAAATGTGATTAAGCACACCCCTCTGGAGGACCTGGATTGGAACAAGAAAGAGAGAGATGATCTGGCTGAGATTCTTGCTCCAGTCTTAATCAGGACTAGGGTCTGGTTCAGTAAGAAGATCCGAGAATTCAAGAGGCACTCAGGAGAATCTAGCTCCAAGGATGATTCGACACCCATAAGAGAGGCATCAGTTCCAGAGTCTGGAACACCAGTGAAAACCCCTCCTGCCTCAATAGCTCAGGGACCTGTAGAATCTACTCCTTCTCCATCTACCCAGGTATACAGGAAGAAACTCAAAGAGGTAAAGAAGGAACCTGCAGAGAATGATCCTCCAAGAAAACAGGTAGAGTTGCCTATAGGGCCAGAGAACATCATTGTTCTCAGTGAAAGTGAAGAAAGTGAGATGCCCACTCCTGCAAATGTTCCTGAAGACCCAGCAGATAAGGACAAAGAGGTCCAGAGCACGTGAACTTCCGGGTGCTATTGATTCTTCTACTGCCATTGCCTCCAGTGCTCTACTCACATCTCAGCTTGAGTCAATAGCTGTGCAAACCCTAAGTGCCATGAGCTCCCTGTCTCTTGTTCCCCTTGCCCCTCCTGCAGATTCTTCTTCCTCTTTTGCTTGGGTGCAACCTCTGGTTGACAAAAGGAAGAGGAAATCCTCCTCTCAAAGCTTGGGACCAAATTTTGATGTTGTAGCAGCCTTGTTGGGCACCACTCCTTCTCGTGCCAAGAAAGCCAGAACCACCTCCAGAATTGTGTCTGATGCCCAAGGTCAGCAATTCTTGGAGATTGCTAAGCCTACAGTAGACAAGTTAGAATCAGACTTGCTGACATCTGACTTAGAGCTTTCAAGGATCCCTATGGGAGAGTCTACTCCTGAAGGTGAAATTCATAACCTCCAGGAAACAGTCACGAGAGTCATTGGAAGGGTAGAGAAAGGGCAGCAGACTATTGAACAGCTGGAAGAACAAGCCCAAGTTCTCACAAGTTTTATCAAGTCACTCTTGTCTAAGCACAAAGTTTTGGACCCTACCCCCTTGACTGCTCTACCGCCTCCTGTAATTCTAAGCCAAGATGAAGTGCAAAGTATTAAAGATATGCACAAGTATTCTATCTATGGCAAAGCTATTGAAGCCATGGTGGATGACATGCTTGTTGCTGGGCTAAACTTCATCGATGAAGCTTTTAAACTACATGGAAAGGTAGACAATTTGCAACAGAAGCTATCCTCTGCTATTGGGGTTATGGATAAAGAGCTTAAACTCTGGGGCAGTTGCATCGTAGACCTTCACCTCATGGGACAGACAGATGAGAACATCTTACTGGCGAATAAGATTTTCGATGATGCCAAAGACAATCTATCAAAGTCCTGGGGTCTACAGCGTAGAGTGGAAAATCAAAGTCCTGGAGGAAGTTGTGGGGAGAAATGAAGAACAGCTGGCAGAAGGGAGAAGCTTTCAAGACACTGGCAGCTGCTGCTTTCAAAGATATACATTGTCATCTTCAAGATGAAAACTCTGGTGCTTCCTTGTCCTTGCAAGAAATCAAAGCTCAGTTTAGAGCTTTTGTCAAAGATCATATATTCAAGGAAAGCTCCATCTCTAAGGAAAAGATGAAGGAAATTTGTTCTCTTCAGTCTGCCATTGAAGAAGCAAACAAAGATTATCATACTCACGTCGAGTTTGATAAAGAGATGGAGAAATGTCTGGGATTTTGGACTCAGTCTGCAGCCAACACGTCAGTCCCTTGTGGCAGAGATATAGCTGAGTCATTGAAGAAATTCAGGCAGCGGATTCTGAAGACAGTGGGTCCCTCCCAATAGCTGGCCACCTGTCTCCTTCTCCTTTCTTTTCTCTTCTTCCCATTCTTTTCGTATTCCTTGTAATTAGTTAAGGTATCACAATAGGTGATCTTTAACTATTCTTTAATTAAAAGAAACGGTTACGAAGAGTAACTGACTTGTAAGCTATATAATGGCCTTTCCACGCCATTTTGAAAGGAGGAAGAACTTGGAATATTTGCTGAAAGTGTAAATAGATCTTAAAGAAATCAATACAAAAGGGCTTTTCATTCTTTGGTCTATCTAATTCTTGTTATCTCTGTGTTTTCCTTTAATATTGTGGAGATCATTTTGTTCCTAACTCGTTAGTCTCTCTGATTGCATACTGTTCAGTTTTGCAAATACAGTGATCTTGTACAACCAAGAAGGAACTTTGTGTCCTTGATTAATAAATCTAAAGAAGGTTATTTATGGAACTTTGTGTCTTTAAATTTAATCTCATTCAGCCATCGCAAATGATCTTGTCTTAAATTATTTGAAGCTTCGCATACACGAGGAATTATTCTGCTATCTATAATTCTGAATGTTGCTATTCTGCTCATCTTCTTATTCCCTTTCCTCAGTCCTTGTGTAATTGATGATCCTTGTGGAAAACACTTTCGTAAAATCCAAGTTTGACCATAAAACAATGTTCTGTACATTTGTAAATAAGTTCGTTTCTGAATAAGGGAACCTCTCCCATTAAAGAGGAGGGACTTCTTGTCCCCTGACTGTTGCTCTTCTAAAAAGCCCTATCTGACCGACCAACAATTATAACCTCACCCTTCTCATTGTGGACACATCTTGTGTTTTTGTTATAGCATCGGGTAACCACCATCATAAATTCATTATTAACTGCACTGACTGGGATTCCCCCAGCAAAATGCAGGGCACTGCCTATCAATTTGTCCATCCATGGACTTCTTGTGACCTTCTGAGTTCTGACCCAGAACTCCTCCATATCAATATGACCCAGCTCTGAGTCTCTGATGTCCAGGTCACACTTGGCCTAGGACTCGGGCATTCTGACCCTCTGATATTTATACTTCATTTCTTCTTCCGTGGGCTTGGCCTTGCCTTTAGATTTGATAGGTTTCTTGCTTGATGTTGACATATGTTCTTCTGAACTTAGTTGCTGATCTACAATAATAAGAAGTGAAACCCAATTGAAGAAATCCGTGTCAACTGTTTGATTTTCCATTGAAATGTTGACAGAAGAAAGAGTTAGCAATTTAAAGGCCTCAGGGCGTAGGGCACATGAATAATGCAGGTTGCAGGTTTAAATAGTAAGGCACACAGGAAAGGGATGCTGCAGGGGAGAAATAGGTGCCAAAGGGCGCATGGCGCATGGACACTACAGATTACATTCTTTGTTGTTGTAAGCGCAAGTGCGCCTGCGCCATATGTATGCGTTTTATAAAGGGCGCATGGATTCTTTATGTTACACGGGAACAGGATGCGCCCGTGGCGCATATAATTTTTATGTTGCATGGAACTTTGGTGCAACAGAGGCGCATATAAGGTTTGTGTAACATATGCTTTTAGTGCGCTAAAGAGAACTTGGCGTGGCGCATGGAAGTTATGCATAACATGATGTTGTTGCAATGAGGGATGCGCCTGCGCCGTTTAAAGCTTTACACTTGGCGCAGGTTTGACTGTTGTTGCACAGACGCAGGGTGCACCAAAGGGCGCAGGTTTTAACGATGCAACAAATGAGTTTAGCATGCCATGAGGGGGCACGAGGAAAGCACTTGCAATAAACTAAGGAAGTGCACTTTGAGGGTGCAACTATTCATGATGTAGCAGGCAGGGAATGTGCGCCATTGGCGCGGATGCTCTTTGTGTAACAGGAGTGACAGATGTGCCAAAGGAGAAGAAAAATACAGTTTCTTTTTAGGCTTCAGTTCCTTCTTAGAGGGGTTTTACATATGGTTTAGCTCCTTTTGCAGGGTCGTTTGGGTGATGAAGGGGCTTAAAAAAAGGGTTTCAAGCCATCATTTCAGGACAGAGTTTCCTCTACCAGCAGATCTGGAAAGAGGGGGAAGAACATGTGGAAGAATGGAAAAGACAGCAAGGGGGGGGGAGAAATTCATGATTCACAGTCCTTCCAATCCAAACCATACCAACAAGCAGCCAAAAACCACAAACACAAAGTGCACAAAAGATAGAGGACCTCTTACCAGGATAAATAGTGGAGAAGTGTGCAAACGGGTCCACGAAAAGATTCGAAAGTGACAGGGCTGGTGCGCTTACAGGTACAGAGAAAAATAATCACGTGATTGTGTTTGGTGACAATGACAACGCAGATGCGTCTATTTATAGGTGAGGTGATAATAAATGCACCACTAAATTTTCAAGTGGCACACCAAAAGAGCTGTCAACACAAGAAAACATGTGCCCTTTGGCGCACCAAAACGTCTGCCAACATAGAAAATATGCGTGTCTTTGGCGCATCGAAAGTGGTGTCGACAGAGGAATATGTGTGCCATTGGCGCACCAAAAAGTGGCGCAACAAATGTTCTGTTGACAGGAAGGCGCATGTGCCTTAGTGCATGTGCCTTGCCACATGCAAGGAAGACTCAACATAGTGAGGTGCACCAAAACACCTGTTGACACGAGAAAGCATGTGCCAAAGGTTTTTAAGGGGGCGCATCAAAAGTTTATGTTGCATAGTCATTATGCGTGCCCGGCCAAAAAAGACCAAAAAATACTAAGTTCGGAAAACTAGATTTCCCAGTAAGGGATTTTGCAACGTTCTGAATGCAAGGGATCCCTGATGAGGGACCAGAACAAAATTTTGGTAAGGTTATCTGTAAAATTACCCTTGCCAATTTTACGGGATAACAGCTGGCTCTTTCTAGGGACTGTCTCTGAGCGAACCTCAGGGGTAGAGAATCCCAGATCTCAAGTGCATATCCATGGCGGTAACAGAGTTAGAAACAAGTGTGATTTAAGGGCGAAATATTGAAATTTGTAAAACACAACTAATTGCAAGCAGTCACACGACATAATAGATACATACAACTAAAGTATAGATTGTGACCTAAGCAATAGAGCAAGCTGGACTTCTTGAATACCCTTAGATGCTGCAAGAGATAGGAAAAAGAGACGGTGAGTTCGATTTCGCATCCAGATCCTGAGAGATATAAACTGATTCTCTCCATTGAGCTGCTTGATCTTGAAGGGCCCTCTCCCACAGAGGAATCAGAACTTTTCGTGCATGCCTTTTGCCTCTCTTCGCTTGTCCCAGAAAATTACGAGAACTCCCATCTGAAAATTTCGTTTCTTAGATTTCTTAGGGCGAACTAGGCACTGTAGACTTGCTTCTAATGCACCCATGATCTTGTCGAAAACTCTTTCTCTCTAAACTTCGAGTTTCTGCTAGATACATGATCCTCTTTTTGAGAGAATGTTCGTCAACCTTCGTTGTTGAATTGCATCGTGCCAAGTGTTGAGCACTATTTCAGCGTAGATGGGGAGCTTCGCATCGGTAACCATGCAACACTTGAGAAAGGTGACACCTTGCAAAGACCTCTTGGGAGTAATGCGATCAAATCCATAAAAAGTCGTATAAGGACTTGTGCAACATGGGGAGTTGGATTCTGATCCACCAGCTTTCGTATGATGGTCACTGTACGATCGGAAAAGTGACATGCGAGCATGGGAATTTACAAGTAACTCTTCCTCGTACCTGACCTCCCGAGGTTGTGCCGAGATGGCCGGTGAATGTGAGAATATGTACGGATACAGACAAACTAGTTGGGCAATCTTATATCCTCAACACGCAATAGTGGAATCTGCGAATCTAAGGCGTAGAAGGCCCTCCTAACCTGAACTGGTGTGCATAGATGGATCAGCTCGGATATAATAGTTCTTCGGAGGCTCTAGTCAATGTCGAGCTCTGCCGAGATCCTATTTATTGGTTGTTGGAATATGTGGGAAGTGGCATGTAGGATTGCTTCATGTATGTTTCCTGACAAGGTCATGAAAATGGATGATGAGAGGTGTAGTGGATCCTTTGGAGTTTTATGGACGATTCTCTGGTCTAGTCCAGAAATCCCTAACCTAATTGGTTGCTATGTTTAATACGGAGAATTGTGTAATGATGTCTGGTGGAAGTGGTGAGGATCTAAATATTAGTGTGCGCAAACTAGCGTCAATGTCTGATTGATTGGTAGGCTCGTTGGGTTGTGGGACCTGTGGATCACAACCGTAAGTTCGTGGTTATGGCGGACCTCCTATGGTCATATGAGGAGTTAATTTCTCCTTCCGATTATCTAATAATCGTATGCCTTTTCAGCCTTTATGTTTAGAACTAGAAGTTGTGCAATCTTCTCAGAATACCTTACAGGTGTTCTCGCAACCTGGATTCTTAAGCTGGTATTTATATCTACGAGGGTGTCTCCAGCGTCTGGCTGTGGAACTAGAGGATCGCACCCGAATGTTTGTTCTCTTTTGAGCCCTTCTACAGTCATGTGGATGTTTTCTAGGGTAATCTGTAGTTTGACTGACTTGACCAAAACGCGTGTGCTTGGTCGTCTTCTATGTTTAATCCTCTTAACTAAGAACTGATCAGTTGTAAATCTTTGGTTGTTTGCAATACTTGTATCCTGAGATTTTGGTCTATGTCATTTATTGTTGTGACTAGGTTTGGTTGAGGCACGATTGGCTCAAATATATATTCCCTAGGCTCTTGAGGTCCCGTGATTGTCATACGAAACAAAATGCAAATCTAACTGTAACGAAACAAATTCTAACTACGTGAAATAAATCTAACATATATATCTTTTATTCTTCTAAGAAATATTCTAATAATTTTAAGGAAACCAAACTATTTTAAGCGTATCTAGAAATAATAACTAAACAATAATTTGAAACAGACAAGATAACCGAGTGTAGTTATTTGCCTGTGTGATTTTGTAGAATTACTCTAAATAAAACAGTTTGTCTAATCTACCGGCAAGATTCTCAATCCTACCTCAGAAGTGAGGAGTGAATCATAGTTTCTCAGAAACTATCAATCCCCACAGCTTCCCTGGTAATGTCGAGAATAGAATGAAATGAAATAAAGCGATTAACTACTCTATTTGATATGAATCTGACTAGAACTTTGAAATTTAAAACCTGGACTCCGCAGAACAGTGGCAAATCCGATGGTGTATGTGATCTCGTCCCCTCAGTATGATCTCCTCATTCTTTTGTGTTCACATGGATCCAGAAAAGCGTGTAATGCTAGCATTGATAAGAGTAGATTTTGGGACAAGGACAGCTCAGAATGCAGACCGAGAATGTGAGTAGGAGAGGGATAGCGCAAGAGTACAGAGCTTGGCTTATGCGATTCCTAGCAGGATTTTACTGCGAGTCATGCAACATGAAGCGACTAGAACCTATAACTATCTTATATAAAGAGCAAAACCTGCAACTTTAATGGCTTCCTAAGCTATTCTGTTCCAATGGATTGGATAAAATAAAGACACTGCTTGCACAAGTTGGATATGTGGCTTACCAGCAGCTGAATAAAGCTAACCAGGCATACAATGGATTGAACTAAGAACTCCAAGACACAATAAAAACAAATCTGCAGCAAAGATAAATTCAGAGGCAAGCTTCTAACTGGATTGGGATGAGATAACAACACTGCCTACACAAGATGGGTCTGCGGCTTACCAACAGCTGAATAATACTAACCAAGTATGAAATGAACTATGCTATCAATCCTAAGCAAGCTAATAGACCAAATCACTGAAAATCAGAAGACTCTAACTAGGAAAAATGGTGGTCCCAAGTAATGACTGCACTTGCACAAGATGGATATGTGGCTTACCAGCTACAACACAATACTAACCAAAACACGCAATGAAGAAAACTAACTATTCTAAGCAAAGGAAAACTAAAGGAATTGCAAAGAGGAACCCAGAAAACCAAACTTTTGAGAGGCCAGCTTCTAACTGGATTGGATGAAATGACAGTGCTGCCTGCACAAGATGGGTCTATGGCTTACCAACAGCTGAGCAATTTAACAAAAGATGCAAGTGAATTCAAGTTATGGCTTCTAAACAAGCTAACTAACTAAAACACTAAAATGAGGGAATGAGAGCAAAGATCAAACTTCAAAATCCACCAAGCTTCAGACCAAAAACTCCAGACCATTTGCCTGTGCACAAACCATGCATTTATAGGAACTCCAACACTCAAAAACCAAAACCAAATTGAACTCCTAAACAATAAACAAAGGAAAAACACTATTCCAGGGGACCAAAAACATAAATGCATGCTCAATTCGGCAAAGAAAAGCTGGTGAATCGTGATATTTCACGCGAGTCGCGTCAAAGAACGTTATAGAAAAAGCGCACAGGACCGCCGCTCTAAGCAGGGCGGCGGTTTCGTCACTGAAGGTCAAGAGGCCAAGGAAAGAGGGAAAAAGGGGAAAACAAAGGGCGCGGGGGCTAAGTGGGGCATGCGGGATGTTAACGCATACTCCGACGGCTTTTCTAGATCCCGAACACCTTGCGAGGAGACCTGTATCATCATCGGGGCACTTGTTACATTGTTCTGGCAGTACAGTACCTTACAATTTTGGGTACGTACATATTGCCCCCTCGGAGAAGCGTTTTAGCCATGAAGAGGCATAAAATGTTGGGTCTGAGTATAGCAGTCCCGAAATGGGGAGTTAGAAGCTATACCTTACTCGTCCGTGTGTCGAAATGATGCCATCCAAAATTCCCACTACCTGCAAAATGAAAAGAGAACTCAAGTGCAGATAGATGCAATAACTTGGAAGATAAACGCTAAAATAATAGGGAAGGAGAACGTACCATTCGTGCGGGGATAGAAACTTACCTCCATCAGTGCTCCAAACCTGCGAAAAAGTCATTTTAAAACAAAACAGAACGATATATATATGAAAGTGGGCCCATTTTCCTATTCATTTGCGTGAGTTGATTTGATTGGTTTTGAGCTCTAGGACCCATGGTGACAGTTTCTCACGTGAGTAGAGTCGAAACGTTCGCAGCGAGATCGTGATCATGCCTCCACGAGCGGAACACCGACCTCAGCGATCACAGGTTGGTTTTCTTCCATTTTGTGTTTTTCCCCCTTTAAAATTGAAATGCTAAATTCATCATAATGGGGGGGTTATTTTTGAAAATGTTAGGTTCAAAAGGTCCATCTAGGGGGGGCGCCTACTGGGTAGGCTCCATTTTTCGTTTAAATGGTCTATTTTTTCTCATTTTGGGCTTTTTGGGGTTAACAACCCACGCGTGGCGGTTACACGACCGCCGCCCTGATCAGGGCGGCGGTTACACGACCGCCGCCTTAAAGGCGGCGGTTACAAAACCGCCCCTCTGCTCAGGGCGGCGGTTTTGCACCGAATGCAAAAGGAACCTATTTTGGAGACTGTACTTGTACTTTTATCATTTCTATATGCTTTTATGGCTCTCTCGATATTGATTAGATACTAACTTGCTCTGCTTTGTGTGTTTTTGGGTGTATGCAGGCGAGGGAGGAGTATATCAGATGGAGCCGAGAGAGAGAGTGTGA
Source organism: Taxus chinensis (assembly GCA_019776745.2). NCBI lineage: Eukaryota > Viridiplantae > Streptophyta > Pinopsida > Cupressales > Taxaceae > Taxus > Taxus chinensis. The sequence goes on along the minus strand of CM034153.1, from coordinate 622,024,908 downwards.
TTGGCTTTCAGGGGTATTGGATGCCCTTTCTCAGGATGAGGAGGATACATTACAGAGGGCCAACATATTGCGTATATATCACGCGTGCCCCATGTCACACCATCTAGTCACATACTTTGTGACTTGTTTTCCTATTGGGATGCAGATTGGAACACTTTCTGACTGCCAGAGGTCCGCAGTGAGTGGACCATCACTTTGGAGGATGTCTACCGTATCCTAGGGGTCCCGATCATCGGGAGGAGACTCACACTGGAGACGGCAGGGTCTCGAGCACAGATTGCATAGTGGGCAGGCTACATGGGGGATGCGGCCATCTCTACAGGGTCGAAGAAGGGAGTGAGAGTTCGATCGATTCCTTCTTTGCCCATCACCGTATTTCGACAGGCTATTATGGGGATCCTTGCCTCGAGGCTGATTGGGGACAAGGGAGGAGATACTTTACTATACTGCTGGGCCCCCATCATTGCACAGATAGAGGGGCATGGCCGGATATATGCCTGGGGCGCAGATATTCTGGGGACCACCTACCATGACTTATACAAGGTGGTCCGTTTGCAGGGACCATCATTGAGCCACCCAACTCTAGTCATGAGTTGGGTGTACGAGCATTTTATTCCTTATGGCAGAGGGGTAGAGGTGGCAGACCCAGGGGCTGTGAGGGCAGCTAGATGGTCAGATATGTCTGTGCTTAGAGCACCTCACCAGCCAGTTGCCTCCCTTACCACAACAGATATGGAGGCGACGCCGTACCGGCTTATGGCCGGCATATGGGGTGAGGAGACCCTTACATTGATCTCCTGCTCCACCACAGGGCAGCTTATCGACCGCGTGGGATGGGTGGAGGTACACCCTTTTGGTAGAGTTCCTCAGCAGTTCGGCCTTCCATATGCGGGCATGCTTCCCCCAGTGGCACCAGTTTACATATCAGTCCGCGAGGCTAGAGGGGGGCCTAGAGGCCGTGGTTGGACAGTGATCACTCCTGGCACTCCCATTGCAGCCAGGAGGGTAGTTCGGGCTAGAGGGAGAGCCGGTGCGCCCCGGGAACCTTTGCTTCAGATTACTGCGGGTCCTGCTCACAGCAGCGATGACCCCATAGATATTGACTCCGATTCTGAGGAGTTTACATAGGGAGGGTTAGAGGAGCAGATGGATGATAGCCATCCTGAGTGGCATGACACTCAGGATATTTTGCAGGCAGAGAGGGCCGAGCAGAGTGCAGAGAGAGAGACTCTAGCTTCAGAGGAGCCACTCTCCCAGGGCCATGGTGGAGAGGATGAGTCAGTTGCGGGGCATCATGTTGCTCCTACTACAAGAGCAGCCCCTCAGTCGGCAGCGGCATCTGCGGCGGGTGCTGGCCCCAGCGACCCATCTTGGAGGCCCGGTGATCCGAGTAAGTTATCCTCTCATCTTTTCAATGTTTGTTTAATTTAGGATTTTTAATTGCTATTTCTCCTTGTGTTTTGATATTGTATCTTTTAGTCTCTTGCCTAGTTTCTAATTCGTTTTTCTTCTTTGTTTTGCAGAGACTGTTGATGAGTGGCAGGATCTAATCCGCAGGGTATGCACTGATTCTTTGATGATCCCTATGGATAACACCCGTGCGGAGCTATCTGTAGATGCTGGGGAGCCTTCAACAGCCGGTAGGCATACTGACGTCTTCGCTCCTGTTTGGCACGTGGCCAGGATGGTGTCGACTCTCCGTACAGAGTTGGCAGGCTATAGGACAGCCGAGCGTCTTATGAGGAGCCATTCTCGTGGCGAGACCGCAGCTGCACCTTGGGACCCTGAGCCCTCCGTGCATTCAGAGCGCTGGCGTAGCCGGAGCCCTAGGTGAGGGCGCGCACCTTCAGAGGGGTTGCGCAGGGGTTGAGAGACTACTTGAATCCTATGCGTTTTGTACTATAGATTCTTTTGTATATCACGGGCTCTTTGAGCATTTTGACCATGCCTAGAGCATGATGGCATTGTATATAAACATTGATTATTTATAAATATGCATTCGTTTTTGGATCAAAACTTGTGACTCATGTTTTCCCTTTCTGTTTCCAGCTTTCTCGTGTATACTACGATGTATGTTTTATATGCTTTCTTTTTTATATGTATGCAATGGAGAACAGATGATGCAAATGCTTGCTTTCTTTTTGTGTTTCATGATGCTGATACATGATATTGTAGATATATTGTGATCTTAAATCTTAGCTTCTATAAGCAATTTGGATACCTCATGTTTGTTTTGGCAAAGTGATGAAAATAACCAGTATGATGAACAGATTAACTTGCCCCACTCCTAACTCCACGCAACTAGTAAGATGCAAGGGCTCATCACCAAGAGCCAAAAAGGGCACAAGTTATGAAATATGGTGAAACGATAGTGATGAAAGACAGACGAAGCTTTGGTGGAACCAAATTGAAAACTACAAGCTTACTCTACCTGAATGACTTCATAGTTTTGGGTGCAACTTGCTTTGTGGTTTATCTAGACTTAGACCCGTAGATGGCCACATAGTAGACAAAATCTGGATTTTTAGGATTTTAACTCTCTTGGAATTTTGAACATCTGATTCATTCATTTTTGACTCAAAGTTTGAATAGTTTGTTTATGACCTTTTAATGTTTGCATTGTCAAGAGGACCCCCTACACTTGCCCCATGCTGCCAGTAAGAAGCATGGGTTTATCACCGTGGGCAAGGCATAGGCGAGTAAGGGCATTTCCATCCTTTCCCAACCCTACGTCACTAGTAAGAGACGCAAGCTCATCACCGAAGGTTGGTGGGGCAAGGAAATGTGTAAAAATAAAATTTTCTATTTAATCACTTTTTGACTTGTCTTTTTGAGTAAAATGTCAGTATATGCTTATTTCCAAAGAGATGTGTATATGGGATGGATGTGACACCATGAAGCTTCTAGAACAGACCATAGGCAAGACACCTATCCTAAGAAGAAATCAAAGCGAGAACAAACTTGCAGATCTTGGTATGGTTACCGTTAAGACTTCGTCATGTTTGATTTTATTTGATAAAAGATTCTGAAGTGATTGATGATATCGTGAAAATGGAGAGATATGATTAGAAAGTTTTGTGCCAACAACATCATGAGTTTGTAATGAATTGCTTTGAGAATAGACTCCTTGATCACAATCTGTGTAAGAAACGAATGGACAAAATGATCCTAATTTATATGAAAATGCAATGTAGATAGCTATATAGGTAGCGTTAGCTGCTTATGCGTAGAAAGGTTTGAGGTGCAGGGAATTGACTGTTTCGCCAAACTCCTCACCTTCTAACGTACATAAGAGGTATGCACCATTTCCATAGTCCTTCATGACTCGGTATGGGCCCAACCATTTGGGCCGGAATTTCCTTCCTTCGCCGGTCTTCTTGTCGATCCGGTTGTCTAGTCTTAGAACTAGATCACCTTCGTATATATCGCATTCATAGACCTTCTTGTTGTACTGCCGGCACATTCGGTCAGCATAAGCTCTATGCCATTGTTCAGCATCTAACCTAGTTTCATCTAGGCTTTCTAGTTGGGAAAGATGTGCTTCTCTGTAAGTGTCTTCATCCAGAATCCCTTGTAGTGAAATGCGGAGACTGGGTATTTCGACCTCAAGCGGGAGAACTGCTTCTGCCCCAAATACCAGCGAGAAAGGATTTGCTCCCGTTGGTGTTCTTATTGAGGTTCGGTGGGCCCACAAGGCCGGATATAACTTCAAATGCCAATCTCTCTTGTTTTCTTTCACTGTTTTAAGGAGAATGGCTTTCAGTGTTTTGTTTGTCGCTTCATCCTATCCGTTGGCTTGGGGATAATACAAGGAAGCCGTATGATGGCTTATTTTAAATTTACTGCATAGTTCGCGAACTTCTTCATTTTTAAAAGAAGTTCCATTATCAGATATAATGATTTGCGGGATACCGTACCTATAAATGATTTGGTTCAAAATGAACTTAGCAATCATAGAACCAGGTACAGTAGTAAGAGGCATGGCCTCCACCCATTTGGTAAAATATTCAGTGGCCGTGATTATAAAATTATGGCCGTCTATGGATGAGGGAGAGAATTTCCCTATTAAGTCTAGACCCCATGTAGAAAAGGGCCATGGATTTGCAATTGGTTGTAGAGCTTGTGCTGGCATGTGGATCTCGTGGGAGAATTCTTGGCACTTATGACACCTGCGTGCAAACTCTATCGCGTCACGTTCTAGAGTGGGCCAGAAATATCCCATTCGATGTATTTTTCGAGCGGTGGCATGGCCACTGAAGTGGCCTCCACATATACCGCTGTGGGATTCATGGAGAATCCTCTTGGACTCTTCTGTGTCGACACACCTTAAGAGCATTCCATCGAATGCTTTTCGATAGAGCACCTGCTCTATAATGACATATTTGGCTACGATTATACGTAACCACCTTCTTTGTTGCGGTGTAACTGCCTCTGGGTACGTATGGTCCATGATATAATTAACGATGTCAGTGTACCAAGGGCACTCAGAGATAGCGGGTCGAGTTTCGATGTAGTATACGCACTCATCTGGAAAATGCAAATCTACTAGATCGCCTCCGTCTAATGGGTTGTCAGCTAACCAATCCGCGATGATTTTTCCTTTAATCGATTTCTGATTTACAAATGTTAATTCGAACTCTCCCATTAAGGTTATAAAATGTCCAGCCTTTTTAGACAAGGAACCTTGTGTGAGAAAAGTCCGTAAATGGTCCATTTTTACCATGACCTTCGTTTCTTGATTCAACATGTAATGTCTTAGGCGTTTAGTAGCAAAGACTATGGCAAGGCCATTCTCGTTCTGCCTGTGTATAGCATGTTTCATAGTCGAGCAGTGTTCAGCTAATGAAATAAATCACACGTTCTCTCTTGTCATTGTCTTCTTGGGCCAACATACAGGTGATCCAGGCAGCAATTCTAGTGGCGCAACTTCCAGGGACCATAACTTTTGCACCGTAGAATCCGATTGGACTCTTCTGTGTCGACACACCCTAAGAGCATTCCATCGAATGCTTTTCGATAGAGCACCTGCTCTATAATGACATATTTGGCTATGATTATGTGTAACCACCTTCTTTATTGTGGTGTAACTTCCTCCAGGTAAGTAATGGTCCATGATATAATTGTAATGATGTCAGTGTACCAAGGACACTCAGAGATAGCGGGTCGTGTTTCGATGTAGTATACGCATTCATCTGGAAAGTCTAAATCTACTAGATCACCTCCGTCTAATGGGTTGTCAGCTAACCAATCCGCGATGATTTGTCCTTTAACCGACTTCTGATTTACAAATGTTAATTCGAACTCTCCCATTAAGGTTATAAAAACGTCCAGCCTTTTTAGACAAGGACCCTTGTGTGAGAAAAGTCTGTAAATGGTCCGTTTTTACCATGACCTTCGTTTCTTGATTCAGCATGTAATGTCTTAGGCGTTTAGTAGCAGAGACTATGGCAAGGCATTCTCGTTCTTCCTATGTATAGCGTGTTTCATAGTCGAGCAGCGTTCGGTTAATGAAATAAATCGCGCGTTCCTTCTTGTCATCGTCCTCTTGGGCCAACATACAAGCCAGCGAGACATCGGTAGCTCGTGAATATAGAATTAACGGGTGATCTAGCTTAGGTGGCATTAGCGTAGGTGGTGATAAAAGGAAACGCTTAACTGCATCAAAAGCTTCATTGCAATCTTCGGTCCAATCAATGCTATAGTCTTTCTTGAGTAGATTGTTGATTGGATGAACGGCGAAGCTTAAGTCTGGGATAAATCTCCGGATTGCACCCAGCTTTCCGAGAAATGATCTGATTCCAGATTCACTCGAAGGTGGGACCATTTCGAGGACCAGCCCAAATTTTGGTTGGATCAACATCAATCCCTCGTGATGATATGATGTAACCTAGGAGCTTTCCTCCTGTTACACCAAAGACGCATTTCTCTGGATTTAGCGTGACTCCGTATTCTATTAGACGTGAAAGAATGACGCGGAGTACTTCGGGATGGTCACAACGCTTCTTGGCTTTAGCCAATAAGTCATCTACGTAAGATTCCACGATTTTATGAATTAGATCGTGAAATATGTATGTCATGGCCCGCTGGTACGTAGCACCGGCGTTCTTGAGACCGAATGGCATAACAGCGTAGCAATAGGTTCCCCAAGGAGTTATAAACGTGGTTTTAGCTTGATCTTGCTCGGATATTCTGATTTGATTGTATCCCGAGAATCCATCCATGAGAGACAAGAGTTCAAAACCAGCTGTTGCATCAACAATAACATCTATGGATGGTAATGGGAAGTCATCCTTAGGGCAAGCTTTGTTGATATCTCAAAAATCTATGCAGATGCGTATCTTTCCATTCTTCTTGAGAACGGGAACGATGTTAGATACCCATTGGGAGTAGTCAACTGGCTTGATGAATCCTACCTGAAGGAGTTTTATTACCTCCTCTTTTACCATGAGAGCTACTTTGGGCTTCATGGGTCTTGATTTTTGTTTAATTGGCTTTGCATCTGATTTAGTGATGAGGTTGTGCACCGCAATGTGGGGTGCAACTCCTGTCATCTCTTTATAATTAAATGCAAATGCCTTCTGATGTTCTTTGAGAATCTGAGTATGTATTTCCACTTCTTCTGGGGTTAACGAAGAACCTAGTTTCAATATTCTTGGTTCCTCTTCTGTCCCGATGTTGACATCGATTGTTTCTTCGATCAAAGAGGCGTTACCCTCTTCGAACTCAGGTGGTGCTGGAGGTAAATCTAGATCATCCCCGTTTCCTATTGCGTATATGCTAGGTTCCATTTGTGAGGGAAGATCCGTTACGGGATTTCCGAAGTAGGAAGATGAATGTGGAATCAGGGATAAATCTAGCATGTGATAGGAGAGATGTAGTGCTGCATAGGCATTTAAGTAATCCAAAGTAGCCGCATCATTTCCAACATGGTCTAGGACGGTAGACTCACTTCCGCTTGAAAGAGGATTTGTCATTGTTTTTATCAATGGTTTGTCACGAATGGATACTGTGAAGTGAGTATCTTCTAGCTCATTGCTTGGAGTAAAACGTGATGCTGAGGTTGCTATTGAATCGGCGAGAAGATTTTTCTCTCGAGGGATTGCTTCAATGGATATAAAGCTAAACGCCTTGCTTAAATCTAATACAGCGTTTTTGTAGAGTTGTAAATGTTCGGCTTTAGTTTCATATACTTCAGAAACTTGGTTTGTTACTAATTGCGAGTCTCCCAAGACTCTGATGTTATCAATACCAATTCTTCTGGCTAAGGTGAGGCCAAGAAGGAGGGCTTCGTACTCAGCGCCGTTGTTTGTGCATTCAAAGTTTAACTTAAAAGAGAATGGGAGGACCTTCTCCTCGGGTGAAGTAAGAATTATACCTGCCCCCGCTCCATAACGACATTTAGCTCCATCGAAATGGAGAGTCCAATACTTAGCCGGGAGTGTAGATGTTGGGGCATCTGCTGCGTTTGCGCACTCTACTTCTACCATACAGAGATCCTCTGCTGGCAAGGAACCAACACCTAGGGAAAATCCTATGCCTACTGAATCGAATGGTAAGAACATTGGTGAATCTTGTTCTATCAACTCAACGATTTTCGCAGTAGTCCCTAATGATACTGTTTCTTTAGTTTTACCTTTAGGGGTTGGAATTGTTTTGGATATGCTGGTAGTTTCAAGATCCGTCGTAGGTATCAACTTTTCCTCTGGCTTTGGGTCAGAGGGTTTATTAAGTTGGTTTGTTGGAAGTTCAAATTCTGAGTGCACCCCTGGTCTTTTCTTTAAATCAGCTAGGTGCAAATCGAAAGGTTTTGGATCGCCTTTGGCTACAAACACCTTTCCCAGATGCAAGAATCTTACTTCTTGAAATAGCGTGGAAGGGATTGCCTTCATTCGATGTATCCAAGGTCGGCCGAGGATCATATTATAGTTAGTTTCCCGATCTATAATATAAAACTCAGTCAAGATGGTTTTGGGCCCTAAGGTGACCGGCAGTATTATAGTTCCTATCGAAGTGGCTTTAAGGCTATCATAGCCTCTCAAGGTATTTCGAGTAGTGGAACAATTTGTTTCTCCATATCCAAGTTTTTGGAGGAAAGAGAAAGGGACTATGTTAACTGCGGCCCCATCGTCAACCATTGCCCGTTTTACATAGTTATTATAAACCCACACTTGCAAGTGTAAGGCTGGGTCACCTCGGCGTGCGATCTCAGCATCTGTGGGCATTTTACTTATTTCAAAAATGAATTCGACATCCTTGTCCGGCTGCCCCGGAGGGTGGATATCAAAATCTACGTGATTTACTTGTGTTTCAGGAGGTGGAGTGATGTTAATTAGATGGCCTAGACCTAATGCTTCTAAAAGAGCAGCTCTGTGAGGGGGAGAGTTCTTTAGTAAGTCCAAAAATGAAATGTGTGAGAAGGTCTTTGTTAGGTCACTAATTAAATCATAGGCACCGATGGGTTTTTCAACTATTTGATGACTCTTATCTGTCTCTGGCAGATGACTTGGGCTCGGTTGAGAGAAATACTCTCGTGTTCTTGTTATAGCTTCGATAGGTAGTTCAGCGTCTAATTCTACCAAACTGACTATCTTAGGTCTCGGTTGAGCTCCCAACTGTGGCGCAACTGACGGATTTAATGAAGTCGAGGCTTCATGATCATTGTTTCCCGTCACTGCACCTTTGTTTGTTCCGGTTGGATTCAGCCTATTGCTATCATGATTTGGGAGCGGATCATTAAAGATTTTGAGGGGAGCATTCTGAGGAGAAACTGCCCCTGCGAGAGTATTTGGTGATGATGAGACGGGATCTGCCAAAAACAGGTCTGTGAAGAACTGTCTTTGTTCTTCTGGCAAGCGTTGCATAAATTTATTATAGTCACGGCACGTTCTAGTATCGTGACCCCGAATTTTATGGAAACCACAATAAGAATTGGGGTTGTAATTCCCGTTTTGTTGGTTTGGTGTGTATTGTGGCCTAAAATTCCGATCAAACTGTTGCCTATTAGGACCAAAGTTTTGGAATTGTTGTTTCTGGTTTTGACTTTGGTTTTGGTAACCAAATGAGTTTTGGCTTGGCCCTTGTATGGGATTTCGCCGTTGTTGTTGTTGTTGTTGTGGATGGTTAAAATCCACTGTATTGATTGTCGGGGTAAAGTTGTTGTTTCGTTGGTTGTTTGTTTGTGACGGAGCATTAACAACATTTACCCTCTTGGGCTGGTCGGTTACCCCATCCGTTGTTACCCCACGATTTTTGTTAAGGATTTTGGGTCCTTGATTGACATTTGTGGTAGTTGTAGTGTTTTGAGTGGAGGTGATTAACCTCCCATTTGTTCCATATGTCTTACGACCACTATCTATCGCTGCTTGATCTATTCGCAGAGCGCTCTCGAGTACTTCATCATAAGTTCTTAGTGGGAACTTCTGGACTTCTTCCTTCACTTCTCTACTGAGAGAATGAAGGAATAAATCACATAGTTCCATCTGATCCATGTTTGGAGCACTTGCTGATGAATAAAGGATGGTACGCCACCTTTGGATGAAGTGGGCGACAGACTCGTTATGCTCTTGTTTGATGTGTAAGAACTCCCTGATTCCTGTTCTTAATAGTTTGTTCATGTCGAAGGCCTTGATGAACTCAGACACAAGTTGTTTGAATGAATGTATGGAAGCCTCAGGTATTCTGTAATACCAATCGAGAGCAATGCCTTCCAAGGTTTTGGGAAATATTTTAGCAACAACCCCATCCCAAGGGAGTAATTCTCGTATGGCTGTAGCGTAAGCTTTGATATGCGCATTTGGATCTCCCTCACCCTTGAACTTGGGAAAATCAGGGAGAGGTCTTGGAAGCATGACGCTTCGTATGGTGAAATCTAAGGGTTCCTTTAGGTATTCTGAATAAGTCCCTATTGCATAGCTTTCGACCATTGATGGTGTTTGCTGAGGGAGTGGTGGTGGGATAGGTTGTTGATACGGTGCAACGTATGTGTTGGCAGGGGCATAGGGAGGTCCCTGCGTTTGAGAAAACATGCCGGGAGAGGAGAACATATCTCCTTGTGGTGATTTAGAGTATATGTTTAAGTAGGACGGGGTATTGTCAAGGAATGGATTGTTTGACACCAGACCTGGAGGAATAGTGTTAGAGATGGTGGGCCTTGTTGGCGTTTGTTGTGGATATTGAGGAGGCATGCCTAACGTGCCTATTCCTGTAAGGAGATCTACTTGGCCAGAGTGGTATGGAGGATTGGAACTTCCTGTTTGTATGAACGGAGAATTTTGACTTGCTTGAGCCAGTTCTAACCCTCTCACTCTTTCTACTAACGTTGAAATGACTTCATTTGGTGAAGTCACGGTACTTTTCCTGAGCGGCGTTGGTTGTATACCTTGGTGTTGTAAAGGTACGTGATATCCTGTCATAAACTGATCGCTATCTTGCCAAGTTTCTCCAAGAATATTTCCTGTATGCAGTGGCATAGAGGTATTTTCTTGAAAAGAGATTTCGGGTTGTATTTGTAAACCTCCTACAGGTGGGTACATTCCCCGGGAGCGTTGTTCACTCCTAGGATAACGTATTGATTGTCCATCATCTAAGACCAGGTATGGATCCGATTGCCTACTAACTTGTGGTCTGAGTAGCATTTGAGGAGACGAACCAGATTCTCCGGTAAACGTCATATTGTTTGAACCTGAAGGCTCTGTTTGTTGGGTTCGAGGGGGTTGATCTAACTCCTCAGTTTGAAAAGACGAACTATATCTGATTCTTGGGGTTTGTGTTGACAACTGATTAGTTGAATAGTTGTCACCCCATACTGAGAGCGAGGGTGATGATTGTCTATTCTGTTGGGCGTAGTATGCCTCAAGACCCAAGAGGGGTCTGCCATATGCATCGAATCCCGACATATTCGGGGGGTATATGAATACCCGCAGAATAATGGGAAGGAGCGAAGGTGGAAGAGAGAAGATTTGAAACTTCTCAAAGAGAAGGTGAAACAGTTGTTTGTTTCACGTCGGGTTCACCAATTTTGTACGTCGGAAAAGTGACAGGCGAGCGTGAGAATCAACAAGTAACTCTTCCGCGTACCCGACCTCCCGAGGTCGTGCCGAGACAGCCGGTGGGGGGGAGAATATGCAGACAAACTAGTTAGGCAGTCTAATGTCTTCGACACGCACTAGCGGAATTTGTGAATCTAAGGCGAAGAAGGCCCTTCTAACTTGGACTGGTGTGATAGATCGATCAGCAAGGATGACTGCTCGAAGGCTCCAATCAATATCGAGCTCTGGCGTGATTCGATCTATGGGTTGCGGAATACGTGGAAAATGACCTGGGATTGTTTCGTGTATATCTCCTGATAAGGTCATATAGTGGATGATGAATATAATTGACTCTATGGACGATTTTCTGGCCTAGTCCAGAATTCCCTAGCTTCGTTAGCCGCTATATCTAGTAAGGACAGTTGTTCGATGATGATAGGTGGAAGTGGAGTGGACCTGAATACCAAGATGCGTAGGCCAGTGTCTATGTCTAACTGACTTGTGGATTCGTTGGGCTGTGGGATCTGTGGATCACAACCATAGACTCTTGGTTGTTGTGGTCCTGTTATGGTCATACGCGGGATCAAGTTCTAATCCCTAGTATCCAGTAATCGTATGCTTTCTCAGCTTCTATGTTTAGAACCAATAGTTGTGCAATCTTCTCAGAATACCTTACAGGCGTTCTCGCAACCTGGATTCTTAAGCTGGTATCTATATCTACGAGGGTGTCTCCAGCGTCTGGCTGTGGAACTAGAGGATCACACCCGAATGTTTGTTCTCTTTCGAGCCCTTCTACAGTCATGTGGATGTTTTCTAGGGTAATCTGTAGTTTGGCTGACTTGACCAAAACGCATGTGCTTGGTCGTCTTCTATGTTTAATCCTCTTAACTGAGAACTGATCAGTTGTAAATCTGTGGTTGTTCGGAATACTTGTATCCTGAGATTTTGGTCTATGTCAACTATTGCTGTGACTAGGTTTGGTTGAGGCACGATTGGCTCAAATATATATTCCCTGGGCTCTTGAGGTCCCGTGATTGTCATACGAAACAAAATGCAAATCTAACTGTAACGAAACAAATTCTAACTACGTGAAATAAATCTAACATATATATCTTTTATTCTTCTAAGAAATATTCTAATAATTTTAAGGAAAGCAAACTATTTTAAGCGTATCTAGAAATAATAACTAAACAATAATTTGAAACAGACAAGATAACCGAGTGTAGTTATTTGCCTGTGCGATTTTGTAGAATTACTCTAAATAAAACAATTTGTCTAATCTACCGGCAAGATTCTCGATCCTACCTCAGAAGTGAGGAGTGAATCATAGTTTCTCAGAAACTATCAATCCCCACAGCTTCCCTGGCAATGTCGAGAATAGAATGAAATGAAATAAAGTGATTAACTACTCTATTTGATATGAATCTGACTAGAACTTTGAAATTTAAAACCTGGACTCCGCAGAACAGTGGCGAATCCGATGGTGTATGTGATCTCGTCCCCTCAGTATGATCTCCTCGTTCTTTCGTGTTCACGTGGATCCAGAAAAGCGTGTAATGCTAGCACTGATAAGAGTAGATTTTGGGACAAGGACAGCTCAGAATGCAGACCGAGAATGCGAGTAGGAGAGGGATAGCGCAAGAGTATAGAGCTTGGCTTATGCGATTCCTAGCGGGATTTTACTGCGAGTCATGCAACATGAAGTGACCAGAACCTGTAACTATCTTATACGAAGAGCAAAACCTGCAACTTTAATGGCTTCCTAAGCTATTCTGTTCCAATGGATTGGATAAAATAAAGACACTGCTTGCACAAGTTGGATATGTGGCTTACCAGCAGCTGAATAAAGCTAACCAGGCATATAATGGATTGAACTAAGAACTCCAAGACACAATAAAAACAAATCTGTAGCAAAGAGAAATTCAGAGGCAAGCTTCTAACTGGATTGGGATGAGATAACAGCACTGCCTGCACAAGATGGGTCTGTGGCTTACCAACAGCTGAATAATACTAACCAAGTATGAAATGAACTATGCTATCAATCCTAAGCAAGCTAATAGACCAAATCACTGAAAATCAGAAGACTCTAACTAGAAAAATGGTGGTCCCAAGTAATGATTGCACTTGCACAAGATGGATATGTGGCTTACCAGCTACAACACAATACTAGCAATGAAGAAAACTAATTATTCTAAGCAAAGGAAAACTAAAGGAATTGCAAAGAGGAACCCAAAAAACCAAACTTTTGAGAGGCCAACTTCTAACTGGATTGGATGAAATGACAGTGCTGCCTGCACAAGATGGGTCTGTGGCTTACCAACAGCTGAGCAATTTAACAAAAGATGCAAGTGAATTCAAGCTATGGCTTCTAAACAAGCTAACTAACTAAAACACTAAAATGAGGGAATGAGAGCAAAGATCAAACTTCAAAATCCAGCCAAGCTTCAGACCAAAAACTCTAGACCATTTGCCTGTGCACAAACCATGCATTTATAGGAATTCCAACACTCAAAAACCAAAACCAAATTGAACTCCTAAACAATAAACAAAGGAAAAACACTATTCCAGGGGACCAAAAACATAAATGCATGCTCAAGTCGGCAAAGAAAAGCTGGTGAATCGTGATATTTCACGCGAGTCACGTCAAAAGAGTGTTCTGGAAAAAAGTGCACAGGACCGCCGCTCTGAGCAGGGCGCGCAGGACCGCCGCCCTGTTCAGGGCGGCGGTCACGAGACCGCCGCCCTGTAGGGCGGCGGTTTCATCACTGAAGGTCAAGAGGCCAAGGAAAGAGGGAAAAAGGGGAAAACAAAGGGCGCGGGGGCTAAGCGGGGCATGCGGGATGTTAACGCATACTCCGAGGGCTTTTCCGGATCCTGAACACCTTGCGAGGAGACCTGTATCATCATCGGGGCACTTGTTACACTTTTCTGGCAGTACAGTACCTTATAATTTTGGGTACGTACAGTCACCAAGTTTTTGTTACTGGATTCTGCTTGACCATTTCCCTGAGGGTAATAATCTGAAGCGTGAGCCAAAGTTATTCCATATTCATAGCAAAAACCAATAACTTCTCGTGAAGAGAAGTTAGAAGCATTATCAGCAACAATCTTATTCGAAACGCCAAATCTGATAATGATATTTTCTTTGATGAATTAGCAAACAACTTCAGAAGTGGCATGTTTGACAGGTATGGCTTCCACCCACTTGGTGAAGTAATCTGTTGCCGTAAGGACATAACTATGTCTGGCACTCGACAGGGGATGGAGTGCGCCGATAAAATCAATTCCCCATTGCCTAAACGGTTCATTGATAATGACCGGCCTGAGGGGAAAAGCGGCCAATTTGGGCTTCCCGACGAACTGTTGGCAGGGCTCACATTTTGCTACCCAGGTAGTTGTATCTTGGAAGAGCATTGGCCAATAGTACTTGGCCCGGATAATCTTGTGTGCTGTTACAAAAGAGGAGAAATGGCCTCCGCAGGCTGAATTATGAAAACTTTCAAGTAACTTCACCTACTGTGGCTTGTCGACACATCGCAAGAAGACACCATCTATCCCACGTTTGTATAAACTGTCATCCCAGACATGACATATTTGGCTGCTCTAAGCTTTATAGTGTGCTTCTCCTTTGCAGTTAGGTGAGCTGGGCATTCGCCGTAGGTGAGGAAGAAAGCAATATCAGAATACCACTCGTCGCTGGTTACGACAAATAGGACCAGAGGCAGAGCATCGGGTTTCTCCAACTGGCCTTGTGCTTCATTGGTATAATCATCCTTTTCCTCAGGGTTTTCTGAATCTTTGTTTTCAGCCATAAGCTAACATAGGCCCTTGCCTCTTACCAGCTTGGTTGGTTTTATATCCAGGTCGTACTCCTGGACCTTTGCAATCCAATTTCCTCGCAAGCTTCCTAACTCTTGTTGAGTTAGAATTGATTTGACTGTCGTGTCAGGAACCAGCACCACTGTATGAGAATTTAAAATGTAATACCTGAAATTTTTGACTGTTTTGACAACGGCGAAGGCATGCTTTTCCAACTGAGACATTTTTAATTCATGAGGCTTGAGGGGAGAGCTCATGAATGCAATTGGAGATTCAACATCCTTAGAATTCTTTTGCATCAAGATGGCAGACACAGTATGCTCAGATGCATAGCTATACATGATAAAATCTTTGGAGAAATCGGGGCATACCAGGACTGGTGCATGAGCGACGGAAGCTTTTATTTCTTCGAATGACCTCTTCCCTTCCTCACTCTATCAGAAAGTTGGTGACCCTTTCATCATGTCCAATATATGATGAGTCTTCTCAGCAAAGTTGGGAACAAAACGCCTGAGAAAGTTCACCTTTCCGAAGAAAGAATGAACGCCAGTCTTGCTTGTAGGAAAAGTAAGGCTCTGAATAGCCTTAACTCTTTCGATATCTATCTTCGTTCCTTCTTTGATAACAACATGCCCTAGCAACTTTCCTTCTGTGACTCCAAAAACAGACTTTTTTAGGTTTAGGGAAATTCCATGTGCTCGGCATCTGGCCAATACTTGCTCCAGATGATCACAATGATCACTTCGTTGTTTAGAGAACACAGTCAAGTCATCCAAATAAATGACAATGACCTTCCCCATCATACCTTTGAATGCCAGGTCCATGGCCCGCTGAAAAGTGGCACCAGCATTGGTTAGGCCGAAAGGCATCTTGCTGTAGGCAAACGTACCCCAGGGAGTAGTGAATGCTGTTTTAAATTGATCTTCAGGTGAGACTTCAATTTGATTGTAGCCTGAAAAACCATCAAGCATGGACATCATTTCTGATCCAGTTATCGCTCAAAACTTGATCCATTATAGGGAGTGGGTAGTTGTCTTTTAAGGAAGCCTTATTCAAGTTTCAAAAATCTACGCATATGCGTATTTCACCATTTTTCTTGCACACTGGCACAATGTTTGCTACCCAAGTACTGTGATGGATAGGAAAAATGATTCTTGCATCCAACATTTTCTGAATTTCGACTTGGATAGTACCTGAGATCTTATGGTTATAATGCCTCTGCTTTTGGCGAAAGGCTTTGATGTCTTCTTTCAATGGGACGTCATGTTGGATGTCCTTTGGCTTAAAAGACTTTAGATCAGCATAGGACCATGCCAATACATCCATGTATTTCTTCAGTAGTTTGACAAACTTCCACTTCTCTTCAGGCGTGCAACATTTTCCAATGTTCACGAATTGCAGATGATCTACTGAACCTAAATTAACCAGCTCAGTTTCTGGGGATGTGCCAGCATCATCTCGCCTTTTCTTTTTTACAAAACGGTCATGCCTGTCGAACAAACGCTCAAGAGAAACTAGGCCCTTTGGAATTTTATTTCCTTTGAGCTGACAAATGCCATCATTCCCTTCGGATTCATTGTCTTGATCGGTGACTGATTCGCGGCACATAGAAGTGGATCCTTCAAAATGCATTTCTTTGAAATTTTCTGCCTTTTCTAGAAAGGCAATGAGTTGATTGTCATCATTGAATACTTGCCAATGCTAAGAATTGTCTGGCACGCTTGGGCGGAAAACCATCTCAATGGTGTATTTGTCTGTTTTCAAACCTGGGTGCGGGAGCATGAGGGATGCTAAAACGGCCAATGAATCGGCCATGTCATTCTGAGCTCTTAGAATGGATTCTATTGAAAAAGCGTCAAATTCTTCAATGCTGTCCCACACCGCATTACGGTAGTGCCTGAGCCTCTCATTCTTCACTTGATATATCCTTTTAACTTGATTCACGACTAGCTCTGCATCACCTTGTACTTTCAAATTTTTGATCCCTCTCTCTCTTGCGGCCTGCATGTTGAGTAACAGAGATTCATACTCAGCAGTGTTGTTTGTGTTGAAAAACTGCAACTTAAAAGAGAGAGGAATAATTTCTTCCTTGGGAGATATTAGCACGGCTCCGGTGCCACATCCAATGGCTACACAACTGCCATCAAACTGCAAGGTCCAGACCTTGTTAAGATCTTCTTCTTGGATGAGAACAACCATTTTGTCAGACTCGGTAGACAAGAAATAGTTCCCCATCCCTGATGATTCGAAAATAATTTGAGCTTTGGGGTCCTCAAAGTTAGTAACCAAGTACTTCTTTTGTGATTCTGGATCCAAAGTCTGCATTACACCTTTGACAGGGATCCTAGCCTTGGACTAGTCCATATGAATCTCTCCTCCAACCTCACTACAAAAACTCCTTCCTAGCAGTATTCCATAGGCTGCTGGAATGTCGGCAACGAGGACAGTCATTTTTACTCTTTTCTCTGGGAATGCCGCGAATGCGAATTACGCTTCTTTGATTTGACCAATCAACAGAACCTGCTTGGTTTCCAAGGAATAACATCTGCCAAAAGGCTTGGTAAGGGTGAGGCCCATAGCATGGGTGACTTTTGCTGGTATGACGTTATCAGAAGCCTTAGAGTCAATTATGCAGTTACTTAACTTGTGGCCATTGATTAGGAGGGAGAGATAGAAGGGCTCTATCTTGCCTAATGCAGATGTTGAGGCAAAATTTATGCGGGATGCAGGAGGAGTGGAAAGGATTCCTTTTAAGGAAACCTGGGGAGTTATGACAGCTTGACTTTGAATATACTTAGTCAATCTTACAAGCTTCTTGGGGTTTGACTAAAGATACTCGGCTTCAGACATTTGGATCTTAGTCTTTTTAGCATGATCTATGATATTAAATGCGGCCAAAGGTTGCGTTGGTGAAGGAATGAGTCCCTCACTTCGTGATGGTAGGGTAGGATTACTGGTCTTGATAGGAATATGAGAGGAAGGCTGATTCGGAGGAGAGATCGGGGGAAAAATTTTCTTTGCAAAAGAATTACCAGGGTGTTGAGTAGAAAGAGGATTACCTCTTTTAGTGATGGTTGGAGGCACGTGTGACACGGCCTTTTCCTTCTGCACATGGGCAGCGACCTCTATTTCTTTTCCTTACGAGCCGGTAAAAATAGCATATGATTGTCTGCTCACATATCCTTGTGTACCTTCTTCCTCGTCAGATTCCTCCTCGTCAAATTCCATATACCCGATAGTAGATTTGCTAGTCAGCTCACCAACATCTTGATCATCTTCACCTTAGGATGAAGGTTCTTCGTAATTTTGTTCCTCTTCTTCTTCAATTTCAGCTAGAGCATTGACCAGAGGAGCCTCAAGTCAAGTGCCAACCGCGGAGCAGTTGCGGGCAACCGCGGAGCAGTTGCGGGCAACCGCGGCCTATGCGGGACGCTGTTAGGAGTGAAGTTTCTTCACGGAACATCCCGGTATGAGGAACTGGGGGAATCTTGGGATAACTGCTTCTTTAATGCTATCAAGTCATTCACCATTTTTTGAAATGCTGGATCGGATGAAGTGGCAGGAGAAGAGCTTAAAGCTTTGGGCTTGGACGGTTCCCTTTTTAATTCACCGGATATGAGAAAGTTGTCTTCAATCCGTATTGCAGCAACCTGGGCAAAAGGCAAGGTAGTTATTTGTTCATGTAGAAGCAAAAAACTTATTTTTGAGCTCATTGCATTCACAAAGAAACACTTTTGATTTTCTAGTGTTGGCAACATGGCAGCAGGCACATGGTTGATTAATGCATTGAACCTGGTGATAAAATCGTGCATGGTCTCATTGGCCTCCTTCTTCAGGTGAGTGATCTTTGATAACAATACAAATGCATCTTCTGAAGGCGTGTATCTGTCTTCAAAAGCATCCCATAAGGTGGCCCAACTGGTAATAGACCCGGCTGGCAAATGCTGAAACCATTCTACTGCGGGCCCTTGTAAGGTTTTCAGAAAAAGGTGAATTGGCACATCCTCATGGGTCACATCTAGGATACTGCATGACATGATGAATGCAGATATGTGTGAATCCATGCTTTGGTTTCCGCTCCTGTCGAATTTGGGAAAATTCTTTCGGTTTTCATGAGGGAGCCCGTGAACTGGATGTGGTAATGCGAGAGGGCCCATAGCATTTCCCCATGGCACTACCATTTAAAAGGCTGGAAAAAGAACACGAGCTGGAAGTGCGGTTTTGTTGAGCAATAAAGCACTGCAAAGGGATGTGGATGTTCCTTGTGAAAACTGGTTCTTTCGTGGAGGTGAGGTACTTCTTGCTGACCGATCAGCTGAACTTAGTGATGAAAAGCACGCCGGTGTTATACTAAAGTTGTGCCTCTGAAGAAGATCAAAAGTAGGATCGACTTCTCCACGAGCTCTCCTACTACGAGTAAATGGTTCACCTGCTAGCGTACCTTCCAGATCTGTGATGTTGTGGAGCAGATTTAAAATTTCTTTTTGGTCGTACTTGCTGATTTCCTAGTTTTTCTGACAAAAACCAGCAGCATTACTTTTTTGAATATTTAAAATTATCCCTTTCTGAAAACCGATTGTGGTTTAATGACAAAGAACAGCGTGGATAAAATGATAGTGAAGCTTAGTAAGCTGATTTTCAGATCTAAAGTTGACTTTTTCCAAAGAGTTTGAAATTTTCGGTAAACAGTCAAAAACACAGATCTACGGAAAAATACATATTTTTATAAAAACTTAGCGAACCAAAGGTCTCCAACTAGGCCCGATCTATGGATCTCAGAAGAAAATTTTTGATTTAAAGCACTTTTGTAAAAATTTTGGATTTTTAACAAAAAGTTAAAGTTTGCAAACAGGTAGTGATTTTTTAGATTATTACTGATTTTCTATCATATCACCATCATAGATCAGATAGATCTGTTCATTCCCAAGTGGAGTTGCCAAAAACAGTTGGCTCAAAAATCTGTCGTTTGGGAAGATTTATGGATAAATGACTCAACAGTGTGCAGGGCATAGCCCCTCTTTGAGTCAGCAAAGCGAAACTGGTTTATTGCTATTCTACCAGCAGGAATCTGTGTAAGTCTCACAATATTCTGCCTTCGGGGGTTTGGGATCTCATCCCAGTAGGGTTATTTCCGACTATGGAAAGAAAGGAATGGAAGAGAGGATGAAGAAAGATCAGATCCGAAGAAAGAAAAGAAATGAATTCCAAAGCAGAAAGGTCAGAGGGTTTATGTTTTGGGATTGGTAGTAAATAGAGCCAAACCTACTTACATAAACAAACAAAACAATATTGGTGAATAAATGACAATAAAACAGAAGTAGATCCAATAGGATAAACACACAGATCTGACGTAAGAAATATCTAATGCAAATAACACATGTGTTCAGCACAAAGTCTAAATATTGTATTAATATTTCCTTCTGTGACAAAAAGCTCAAAGTATTTTCTTCTCACTTCTATTTTTCATCTAAAAAGTATCCACCACTCAATACAACAAGTATTTGAGTATTTATAAGAAGAAGAAGAAGGAAGGCAAAAAGGAACCAACCACCTATTCACAAAATATCTACAAAAATATCTCAAAGTCATGTTGACTTTTAACAACTTGATGGATGACATCACCCCATGGTGTAACATGGATGATGTCATCGTTCGTGCCAACATGCTTTAGACATTTACAAAAAGAAAGTCAAAGAAGAGAGAGATTATTCATTGTCGTCGTCCCGCAGCTGAAAGGGGATATCCTGTTGCTGCTGCTCAAGTGACAAGATGTGGAATTGGGCACGGTATTCCATGAACTCGTTGATCATAGGCTCTAATTGATCCTGGGAAGGATCCTTGTGTTGCTAAGTTCCTCTGAGAAGTCACTGCGATGAATGACCTGTGGCCACCGAGTCACCACCTTTTTATTTTTCAGATATACCTCGCTCATCAGCTGCATGCACTGATCTTCATTGTCGTCCCAGGCTTTGATGCAGTCTTCCCGGCTTACGGCCACAAAGTGCCGGTGGTGAGGGATGCCGAGCATTATTTCAAAATGGCAGGTAGTGAGGTTGATTATAACCTCGCCCTTCTCATTGTGGACACATCTTGTGTCTTTGTTGTAGCATCGGGCTACCACCATCATAAATTCATTATTAACTGCACTGACTAGGATTCCCCCAGCAAAATGTAGGGCACTGCCTATTAATTTGTCCATCCATGGACTTCTTGTGACCTTCTGAGTTCTGACCCAGAACTCCTCCATATCAATATGACCCAGCTCTGATTCTCTGATGTCCAGGTCACACTCGGCCTGGGACTCGGGCATTCTGACCCTCTGATATTTATACTTCATTTCTTCTTCCGTGAGCTTGGCCTTGCCTTTAGATTTGATAGGTTTCTTGCTTGATGTTGACATATGTTCTTCTGAACTTAGTTGCTGATCTACAATAATAAGAAGTGAAACCCAATTGAAGAAATCCATGTCAACTGTTTGATTTTCCATTGAAATGTTGACAGAAGAAAGAGTTAGCAATTTAAAGGCCTCAGGGCGCAGGGCGCATGAATAATGCAGGTTGCAGGTTTAAATAGTAAGGCCCACAGGAAAGGGATGCTGCAGGGGAGAAATCAGCGCCAAAGGGCGCATGGCGCATGGACACTACAGATTACGTTCTTTGTTGTTGTAAGCGCAAGTGCGCCTGCGCCATATGTATGCGTTTTATAAAGGGCGCATGGATTCTTTATGTTACACTGGGAACAGGATGCGCCCGTGGCGCATATAATTTTTATGTTGCATGGAACTTTGGTGCAACAGAGGCACATATAAGGTTTGTGTAACATATGCTTTTAGTGTGCTAAAGAGAACTTGGCGTGGCGCATGGAAGTTATGCATAACATGATGTTGTTGCAATGAGGGATGCGCCTGCGCCATTTAAAGCTTTACACTTGGCGCAGGTTTGACTGTTGTTGCACAGACGCAGGGTGCACCAAAGGGCGCAGGTTTTAACGATGCAACAAATGAGTTTAGCATGCCATGAGGGGGCACGAGGAAAGCACTTGCAATAAACTAAGGAAGTGCACTTTGAGGGTGCAACTATTCATGATGTAGCAGGCAGGGAATGTGCGCCATTGGCACGGATGCTCTTTGTGTAACAGGAGTGACAGATGTGCCAAAGGAGAAGAAAAATACAGTTTCTTTTTAGGCTTCAGTTCCTTCTTAGAGGGGTTTTACATATGGTTTAGCTCCTTTTGCAGGGTCGTTTGGGTGATGAAGGGGCTTAAACAAAGGGTTTCAAGCCATCATTTCAGGACAGAGTTTCCTCTACCAGCAGATCTGGAAAGAGGGGGAAGAACATGTGGAAGAATGGAAAAGACAGTAAGGGGGGGGAGAAATTCATGATTCACAGTCCTTCCAATCCAAACCATACCAACAAGCAGCCAAAAACCACAAACACAAAGTGCACAAAAGATAGAGGACCTCTTACCAGGATAAATAGTGAAGAAGTGTGCAAACGGGTCCACAAAAAAATTCAAAAGCGACAGGGCTGGTGCGCTTACAGGTACAGAGAAAAATAATCACGTGATTGTGTTTGGTGACAATGACAGCGCAGACGTGCCTATTTATAGGTGAGGTGATAATAAATACGCCACCAACTTTTCAAGTGGCGCACCAAAAGAGCTGTCGACACAAGAAAACATGTGCCATTTGGCACACCAAAATGTCTACCAATACAGAAAATATGTGCACCTTTGGTGCACCGAAAGTGGTGTCGACAGAGGAATATGTGCGCCATTGGTGCACCAAAAAGTGGCGCAACAAATGTTTTGTTGACAGGAAGGCGCATGCGCCTTGCCACATGCAAGGAAGACTCAACATAGTGAGGCGCACCAAAATTCCTGTTGACATGAGAAAGCATGCGCCGAAGGTTTTCAAGGGGGCGCATCAAAAGTTTATGTTGCATAGTCATTATGTGCGCCCGGCCAAAAAAGACCAAAAAAGACTAAGTTCGGAAAACTAGATTTCCTGGGAAGGGATTTTGTAACGTTCCGAACGCAAGGGATCCTTGACGAGGGACCGGAACAAAATTTTGGTAAGGTTATCTGTAAAATTGCCCTTGCCAATTTTACGGGATAACATGGGAACGATGTGTGTTTTCTTCCCCGTAAAATTTTGGCTCCATCATCCACAAATATGTGGACATATCTTATTGGAAGCGGGTTAGTGGAGAACTTTGAGGTTTTCAGCCTCTTTGTAAAAAAGGCAAAAATTTAAAAAGTGACCCGCAACCCTGATTAGGCGTTGAAGGAAAAAGTCAAATCTTGGGCCCGCCATTACAAAATCAAAGTAGGGAGGCAGACCGCCAGGGAGATTTGATATTTTGAGCCTCTTTATAGAAAAGGTGAAAAGTTAAAAAGTGATCCGTAGCCCCGTCAAACACAAAGGAAGAAGTCAAATATTAAGCCCGCATCTAAAGAGTCAAAGCAGGGAAGTGGGCCGGTGGAGCAATTTGTGTTTTTGAGCCCGCATTGAAAAAAGTTAAAATAATAAAAGTGACTCATGACTCCTTCACCAATCAAGTGAGGCCACATATCAAGACCATATCAAAAGCAAATAAGCGGTCCAAAATGTTCCAAAATGCCATATCTCTATAAAGTCACAAAACGCAAAAGGAATCCTCCACGCCTGCTCTAGTAAATTTCTCCCATGTGTATGACTCTGATTTAAAGTTTTAAAGGAAATATGAATGATTAAAATTCAAAGTTACAAAACAAGGGTAACGGGTGCATTATGAAAATTCTAGTTTTTCCACCATTGGCATTTCTTCGTAAATCAATAATCTGAACAGACACGAATGATTGAAAAGAAATTGTAAACCATTTCTTGCTAATAAAGAAGAAGTTGTAACTATTTCTTGGAGGAGATTTAATGGATTCTTCATGCCATTGTACGGGTTGGTAATTGATCTTGTAAACTCAAGAGTATATTGTACTTTGAGAGAACAAAGGAGATAGCCAATTTTCTTCCATCCCCCCTTTCTCAATTTCCTCCATTTCTCCACTATGTACAACTTCTAATTAAGCATCAATACAAGAAGAAGGATTTTTTAGCCTCTTTGATGAGGAGATTTTAGAAACTTTGAGTTCACAATCTTATCTCATCTTGTTTCCATTCGCAAGGTTGTTTATTCCCATGAATGCATGTGATGATTTTTCTAACTAGTGTGTGCAGGAATCTGATTTCCTACCTACAACATTAGTTCTCCTACCTCTTTTCTCACTCCCGTTTCCCACTTTCAGACAATTTTCTCTCTTACAAGTATCTACAAGCTTTGTCGTAGGGTCAATGGAGTGCCCCTATTGGATCCCCGGCCGAAAGGCCACCACAAAAATCAACATTTTCTCACGCATGTATATATGGAAGCTGCACCGGTTAATTAGAGGGACTTAGATTCCCAAAGCATTGGCAAGGAATCCACAAGTTTTTTCCACCTGACAAATTTCCTCGCCAACACATTTGTAACTACTTGTATTCCCATTTTTACACCTAGAGGAGGCATCTGAAGGGGTGTCAAGCATATGGAGGAGGTGTCTATAGGGGCGTCATCCATCTAGAGGGGTGTTAGGCATCTGGAGGAGACATCTGGAATTTAAAAGATACGTTTGATGTCTGGACATCTACAAAACAACAATGGTCTTCTCATGTCATTCAAAGGTGTATAAATCACCAACATCCTGACTTGACCATTTTCCGATATTAAGAACATGCCAATAATATGCACTCTAACTATTAGTAAGGAGAATACATAGAATTGGGTCTTTTTAGATCATATCTTCCCAATTTGAGGCTTTTAAGTCCCTAAAAGTTTAAAGGATTGATGTGGTGTATGCTTTTTCTGATGCAATACCACATCTTCCTCCAATTCCAATTGGCTATTTGGAGCAAGATCCTCAATAGGAGGTAGCAATAAACCCTCTTCTTCTTCATCCAACATAAAAGGCTCAAAGAGTCGTAAATTCTCAACATTCACAACTAAATAGATTCTCATATAAGGAGACAAATCTAAGTGAAATGCATTCATAGCCACTTGTTCTAGAACTTCAAATGGGTCATAACAAAGAGGTTCTAGTTTCTTTTCTTTTCCTTGTAGCCTTTCTCTTCTCAAGTACAACCATACCTTATCATCGACAAGGAAAGAATGCTTAGTTTTATGTTGATAATGTCATGCTTTGTACTTGGCATGTGTCTCTTTCAACCTCTCCTATACCTGGAGGTGTATCTAATAAATTTTATCAATGAACCCTTCAGCTCTGTGGGTCTCCAGATCCACTTTTCTATTGTCTCTGCATTTTAGTCTCAAAACAACATCAAATGCACTCTTAGGAAAGTAACCAAAACATGTTTCAAAAGGATTCTTACTAGTAGAAGCATGAACTATCCCTATTAAAAGAATGTTGGATATATATTAAATTATCATCCCATTTCCTAGGATACTTCTTATTTAAACTTCTCAAGAGTAAGACCAAGGTACGGTTTACCACTTCTATTTTCCTATCTTTGTGCGGATGAAAAGTGGTAAACCTTTTCAACTTAGTAACCATATTCTCCCATAAAGTAGACAAAATTCCCTATGAACTGTGAGTACCTATCTGATACAATAGAACTAGGAAAACCAAAATGAACCCACACATTATCTAAAAATAACTCAGCTATAATGTTGGCTTTGATGGTATTCTTGTAAGGGGTGAGAAAACACATTTTAATAAATAGGTCCATTATAAAAAAATATGTAATTGTGCCCTTTCTTGGAAGTAGTAAAACCACCCACAAAATCCATAAAGATTCTTTCCCATAGCCAGGAAGGAACTAGTAATGGCATATATAATCCAAACTTTCTATTAGTAGGCTTGTTTTTACTACATAAAACACAACTCCTGCTGAATTTGGAAGCTTCTGCTTGCGTGTTTGGCCAATAAACATACCTCTATAAGTTTGCTCCAGTATTAGTGACACCAAAGTGATTAGCTACCTCAAAAGTGTGTTTCCCTCATCAATTGAACTCTTTCCTCTTTAGGCACACACAGTTTCTCATTCTTGTAGAGAAAAACATCCTTGAAGTAGTATTCTCCCCTAGGTGCAAATACCTATCTTGGATGTTTATGAAGAAAGATATCTCCAAAATTTGAATCTTGCTCGTAACCTTCATGATATACTTCAAACACAAAAGGATCAAGAAGAGTTAATGTGCCCACAACTAAAAGTAAATGAGGTCTAAAAAACATATCAAACAACTTGTTAGTAACACCTATCTTATATTTTATAACTATATGGAATTTTTATAAAAAACCCATCCATGTATATTGTCTATCCTCAGAAGTATATTCTGAGCCTACAAATATTGAAGAGGTTGGTGATCTATGTGTATCATAGTTTCTTTACCCATCAGATAATGTTTCCATTTCTTAACCGCTTGGAGAAGAGAATATAATTACTTGTCATTTGTATAATATTTTAGAATTTCCCCATGAATCAATTTAGAATGATAACATACAAGCCTACCTACTTGAAGTAGGACAACCCCCTAGCATAGTCACTAACATCAATTTCCACTTCAAAAGGCATATGTAAGTTAGGTAATGCCAAAATTGGACCATGACTAATCTTGTATTTAAATGAATCAAAATAATTATGTTGTTTCTTACCCCAATCAAAATCCTTACCACCTATCGTCACCGAATCTACTAGTGCTTTTATGGAAGATAATTTTTTGATGATCTTTTTTAGTTGTTGAACTGCAACAATGAAACTCCTAGTCTCGGTCATACTAGAGTGTGTAGGGTAATTCAGAATGGCATCTATCTTAGCTGAATCAATCCTCAACTCTCCGTCTCAAACCACATTCCCCAAAGAGACAAGTGACTATTTAGAAAACTCACACTTTTTCTCATTCAACACTAAAGAGTTCTCCTTAAGAACTTGGAAAAATTGATGCAAATGGTTAATATGATGTTCAAAATTTATTTTAAAAACCAAAATGTCATCCAAGTACACAACGAAAAATGAATCAATAAATTGTCTCATTATCTCATTCATCAACCTCAAGAAGGTAGTTGGTGCATTGCATAGCCCGAATGGTAATACAAACCATTCATATAACCCTTTCCTGGTCTTGAATGAAGTTTTCAAGATGTCCTCTTCCTTGGTCGACACTTGGTGATACCCTAATTTGATATAAATATTACTAAAATATTTAGCATTATGTAGTTGATCCAAAAAATTATCAATGCGAGGAAGAGGGTACCTATTAATTATGTTTATTTTGTTTAAAGCCCTATAATCAACACACATTCTCTATGAACCATCTTTATTAAGTACTAAAAAAATAACCACATGGAGAAGTGATTGGATGGAGTATATCTTGTTTAATTAAAGTCTGCAACAATTGTTTTACCTCATTGACATCTTTTAAGGACTACATGTACAATCCCTAGTTTGGAAGTGGACTATCAGGTAACAAGTGTATCTCATGCTCAATTGGCCTAACCAAGGGTAGCCCCATAGGCTCTTGAAATACTTTCCTCAATTGTTGAACAAATTCTTTTATCTCTGTCTTCTTCTTGTTATAAATCATGCTACAAGTGGTCTTAGATGCAATAACCTCGTCTTATGGAATATCCCTTAAAAGAAGTACTGAAAGTTTCACACTATCATTAATAAGCTTATGGGCTTCAGTAGCACTTACCAAAGAGATCTTAGAGTCTCTTGTAAAGGCTAAAATGATGTAGCTCTTACCATCCTTCACCAAATGATACTGGATAGCTCTTCTCATGAAGATGACATCCCTAATGTACAAGTACGGGCTTCCAAACATAATACCACATACAACAAGTGGGACACCATTCAAATTAACTTCATTAATTAATTTCTTATCAATATCCAATGTAATTTTACATTTCTTGGTAACCTTGATATCTACACCTTTCTTCAACCAACATAATGAGTACAGTCTTGGATGATTGTAAGTTTCCAATTTTAGCTAGTCCACTAACTCTTTACTAACAAAATTATCTTGCAAACAAGTTTCAAAGAAAGCATCCAGTTTATCCTTCTTTAACTAAATATTTATATGGAAGAGATTAGTCAGGTCATTTTCTTGAAAAACATTATTACTACCCAAACATACCTCTATGTGGATGGAAGTACAACACATTGTATCATCCACATCTTCACTACAAAATAATTCCTCTCATTGGAGGGAAGCCATGGACTTATTTTTATTCTTATTATTCTTAAAGGGATGTAATTCTAGGTGGTGCTTCCATTATTTTTCCTTAGAATGAGTGTCAATATTATAAGGACCACAGTGAAATTTAGTATTCTTATTAGAAATGAAAGTGGCATTGTTCTTACCTTTTCCTTTCTCCTTATGCTTGGTGTCACCTTGTTTTTTTGAACCATGCTGAGAGGTAGATGAACTCTTTTTCCTATCCATTTCTAAATAGTGGGCTTGAGAACAAGCCTCATCTACAGTCACTAGCTTGGCCAAGAGGACTAGTCTCCTCAAGTGGCTATGGACTCCACTAATATACTTCATTATAATTTCCTGGTCTACTACATCTTTTCCCATTTGGAAAACTTTCTTCTAGAACTCACTGGTGTACTCTTACACATTTTGGCCTTGCTTCTACCTAAGATATTTTCAATACATGGACCTCTCTTGCTCATAAAAAATAGGGTAGAATTAATGTTTTATTATCTTTATAAATTCATTCCACTTAGTAATGGGAGGAAGCTTCTTAATAACCAAAGAATGAATATATCTTTCAAACCAATTTAACTCGTGATTGGTTAACTTTAACCTTGCAAATGAAATCTATTGAATCTCATTGATTTGATGAAAATTGAAGTATACCTCAAATTATGCTAGCCAATGGTCTATCCTTTTGGAATTCACATCCCCATAATAAGGTTGAATATCTATCTTCACCCTTGTTTCAAATGGAGTAGGAGTAGATTTGGCATGAGGTTGATCTTCCTCATACTCATGAGGGTCTTCTTCATGGCCTCCTAGTGTGTCTTTTGGAATACCAAGAATTTTCTTGAGCAATCCCATGATGGAATCCAATTTCCCCATAGAAAAGGAAATGTTCCACACATCTTTGGATATAATTTGGACATTCACCTCCAAATAATAGAAGTCTTCCTCTTTAGTCTCACATGTATCTTATCTATGAGCCATATCTCAGATTCCTTGCTTAATCCACTTCATGGTGGAAATTTATGCTTTAAAAGGAATGAGAATACCTTCACCACTTTCACTTCCCTTTTAGGTAAGGGGAATTTAACTAAATATGTCAACCCAAGTTAAACACACACAAAAATTTGATCTCAACCTCTATTTTATACCAACCTCATCCATAAAATGCCTCTTTACAACAATAAACAGATTTTTTTATAGTGATAATTGAATGAAAAAGACTAAGTCACTTTTAAATCCAATATAACCTGAACTAAACATTCAAAAATACTACAAATTGAGAGGTATAAGGAAAAAAAGAAATAAGAGTTATCCTCAAGAAACCCAATGCGGGAAAAACTCCAACATGGAAAGTAAATTACTTCCCTTTCACTATGTGATTCTCTAAAATACAAAGTTACTACCAAGGTTGGAATTCAAGAAGGATTCAATCTCCTTCTAATTGTATTTTCTTTCTAGCAATCCTCAACAATGAAGAACTCAGCTATAAATAAAAAAACAAGATAAAAACTCCAACTTCTCCCTTTTGTTCACACATGAATTGCCTCAAAATAACTTGCTCGAATGAAGAATTATAATTGTATTTAAATTTTTTCTATCCACATATGAAGGGGAGGATGAGATGAATCGATATGGGAAGGGGTACCAATCGAGGAAGTGCAATAATTTATAACTACTTGTATTCCCATTTCAGCACCTAGAGCAGGTATATGGAGGGGCATCTAGAGGAGACATATGGAAAGGCATTTGGAGGATGTGTTTGGAGGTGTGTTAGGCATCTGGAGGAGTTTTTGGAGAGGCGTAAAACACCCGGGGGAGAAATCTAAAGATGCATAAGATGTCTGGAAGATTCAAACTGTTTATGGGTATCTGTGGAACAAAAATGGTCTTCTCATGTCATTTGAAGGTGTTTAGATTTTTGGAAACTTGGACACTGAGGGGGGTGTGAATTAGTGTATAATTAAAAAATTTCAGATATTTTTATTTTCCCAAACTTGATAAGAAGAGCACATAGAACCATACACAAGAAAATATCAAGAACAATACACAAATAACTAGCAAGAGACAATAGACAATGATGCAATATTTTAATGTGGGAAACCCAAAATGGGAGAAAACCCACTGAAATCAAGAACTAGGCCTAGGACAAAATTGTCCATTTTTAGTTACATTGATTTCAAGGTTGAGCTTCAACTCAACCTGGAGCTGTAACTCAAAAATTTAACCAAGTTGTCACTCAGTATTTGAAATGTTTCAACCTATCTGGAAGATTCAATTCCCAAGTTTAGTTCAACTGCAATTGACATTTAGTGAGCTTTAACTCATAGGGAAGCTATAACTCCCCAACTCTTAAGCTACAACTTGGACTTGTTAAAAATTACTGATCACACTTGTGTTGTCTCAAACAAGTGATATTGACTTCTAAATTAGCTCAATTGTCATGTTCTGATCCTAATATCCCTTTCTTTAATCTGTTACAAGTATTCTATCACAAGGTTTTTAATATTCATGATATTTTGATTTGATTCACCCTTTTAATTTTATCAATCACTCTTCTAAATGAGACTCACACATTCATCTGACCTTCAACATCAATCTTTAACAAAATATTCATGTATCAGGCTCTGAAAATTTTTAGTTCATGTATCAAGCTATAAAAAATTTTACTTCTCTACACATGTGAAGGTGGTATATGCTACTTTCTTTCATCCCTAGACTTAATTCATTTCATATGCCTTTTCAAGGTGATCTGATTCATTCATCTATTTTTTATACACCAACAAAGCATTCCTTACTTCAAAAACTATAAAAAAATGCTTCATCAGACACCTTGAGCTCTATATTTTATTTGTTTCACATTCTATCTCAGTTAAAAAAATTATCTAATAGTCATCTATATACTCTGCTCTCATGCATTCTCACATATATTCACTTGCACTTTTCTAACTCCATGTTTTCTTCATATTTGCAACAGTTTTGACTAATCTATTGTTTTGTTAGACATAATTTTATATGTTCACTCCACAAAAAACAAGGTATGAGTCTTTTCACATTCTCCACATTTTACACATACACCAACTCACTCTAACCCGAGCTATACACGACTTCAACATTTCAATTTCTAACACCTATTCATTTATCTACCTTTTGGACTTCACTATTTCTAACCAAGAATGAAATCTTCGCCTTCTTGGTTCAAACTAGAAGAGGAGAGAAATATTTTTTAATTGATAAGGAGACTCTTGGTTTCCTCTTTACTACGAGAAGGAATAAATAATTCAACATTCATGCTTTTTGATTTGATGCACAATCAATTGAGACAACCAATACAGAGATTAGTCTTCATTTTCATTACTATCATAGAATTTTCATATTTTAAAACACTTTCAAGACCATAACATAATTCATTGGACCATTTCTTATCATATTTTAGGTTTCTATGAAGTCTCAAGTGTTTAACAATGATGAAGACATCGAATTTTTCTAGTTAACACAGTTGAAGTGAAGAAAACATTTCCACATGAGGACTTGCCACCAAATTCTCTTTCAAGAATTCATGAACTAGTTTGTAACTTGAATAATCTTGACCATGACTATCTCAAAGATATTTGTAGAAATATTTAGGACTTTTCATTTGGTTAAACACTTACTTCAATCATTTTCCCTCTTCAAACCCTAGGAGGAGGGTTTAACAATCTGTACAAGCCTGAGTGCCTTCAAAATTATATTTCTCAAGAATTTATTAATGGAATTAAAAAATTCCAACTCCTATAGATTTTTGAGATCCATTGACACATTCCCCATGCATTTACTTGATTTGAAACACCTCCAATTTCTACCAGAACTTCAAAAAGAGATTGTACCATTTAGTGACAACTGTGACAGTGCCATATAGATAACAGGGGAATGCTTTTAGGTTTGAAATGATGCATTATAGGGCTTAAATGAATCACTTTGAATTATTAAAATTCATTAGAACATTCACCACCTTCCTTGAAGTCAAGTTTTTGCCTTTGAGTGAAGAATATGTCCTTGCACAATCACACTCAATCTTAGCTAGGAACTACATTTGGATTTACAAGCTTCTACAAACTCTCTAGCATGCTCCAACAACTTAAGATCAAGAAACATGAGAGGAAGACCAATACATTCTCTTTCACACCCTAAGAACATGCACAATGAGGTATAAACCACATTTGCACTCTAATCCTCACACTTCATGACTTGCTTCCACAATGAGTTTAAGGGAAAAAGAGAAATGTAACATCCTTCCACTATACTTGGGTCATCTTGAGCCTTGACCAGCCACCTTAAACTTACATAAGAATACCAATTCCTGTTCAAGCTCAATATTTACTCCAAACAACACCTTCAGGACTTTACCTTCATATATTCCAACTATATTTTCTTAACTTGTACACACGGTGAGGGCTTGTACTAAACTTGGCCATCTTGAAGATCATTGAGAACTCAAGAAACATGAAAATATAAATCATGAACCATAAAAATATTCAAATTTTCTCATCCAATTTATTTTAAGTTAAAAAAACAACTTTTGCTATCACTAACTGGAGAAAGTGCTTGGGAAATAGAAAAACATAGCTAGAAAAATGATCATAAATTCTTTGATACTTATCCATTTTTCCTCAAATTTTTTGAAATACTTCAGGCTTAGAGTTATATACAAAAATTAATTCTATGATTTATCTAAAGAAGGATCCATATTTTTTCTTGGATGCTAAGAAGACAACAAGCTCATTTTGCATTTCTCAACTAAACCAGTTTTAGAAAAACTTGCATAACTTCCACATACCTCTTCAAAACTTGATGAAATTTGGCATGAAGTACTAAAAAACAGCCCTCTACACATTCCATTTATTTTTATCCATAATGTTTCCTGCACATCTCATACTTATCTCATTTTCATCAACCTACACTGCTAGACCTCAAGGCCAATTTGGTGAACTTTTGATTTTTTCCTCCAAACATTTAAATGAACCTTTCTATTGCTCATACATGTCCTATAAAACATCCTTATGCTCACATTCTTAATGGTAATGTTTACATGACCTGTATTAATATTTCACTCCTCATTAGGCTCTAGAACTAGGCCTAAATGAGTCAATTTCAACTGAGACTTCCACTAGATGACCTAAAACTCATTCCAATAGCTCTTTCCCATGATGAAACCATCATATTTGACATGTATAACATCTGAGTCAAGTATACCATCAATTTCCATACTTGCAGTAGACTCCTACCTCACTGACCAAGCCTATAACACACTGAAACCATCTGAATGCTCAATAAACTACTGAGAAGGAACTACCAATCAACCTTCATGCCTCTAACTAAGATTCACTTCACCATTGACTCATTTTCCATCAATGCCACTTGATATCAATGACAAAACCAATGACCAGGATTCAATCTTCTCCCCCTTTGTCATTGATGGCAACATACTCATAAACTTTGATGGAAAATACACACACCAGCAGCTTCAAATCACCATTCCTAGTTTATGACAACTTCTCTCCCCATTTTAGATCTATGAAAAAGAGTTCTTGGCCACTTGACATGAAACAATGACAACTAAAGACAATGATGCATGAGAAAATAAACTTACTTGTCCACAAGCTCCTCATAGGACTGCATGTTTTCTCTTTTCTAAGCTCCTATGCCATCCTTGAGTGACCTCTTCTTGACTAAACCAAACTCCCCCTGAACTGATACTCTCATTATTTTTCCTTCATTCATGTTTTCCATCACTTTTTAGGCCATTCTCATGCTTAATATCACAAAAAATGCCTCTAACTCTGTCATATTCACTTTTAGGACCATGGTCCCTAAATGACAACTTCAATAAATTTGAAACAAACTTCTACAAGCCTTGGAATCCTAATCACATCATGAATATCATATACATCACTCCCCCTGGGCCAATGACACCTTTCTCCACTAGAAAATGCAATAGTTTGAGTTCTTACCTTGTTTTCATGACTTATGGAGTAAATAGTTACTATTACCCTTCCTTGAAGCATTATTTCAGGGTATAAAACTTTTCTTGACTTGATTTCATGTTCCATGTTCTGATTTCTTTCTCAAACATGTAAATTCTTTCTCATTAGTTTTCGATCTCCATTCTGATGCCTTGTACCTTTCCTCTATGTTATGTTCTACTGTCGAAACCTAAACTAAATTGATCTTATATCCCTTCATACATTTTCTCTCTTTTCAACATATTCATATAAACTTTCCTAGAGTCACAGACCCATCAAAAACTTGATGTAGACTAACTTCTATATTTGTATATCCTTATTACTAACATGTAGATGCTCAAGAATGAGCTTCTCAACTTCACAAATCATTTTTACTCTCTCTGAAATATTTCTTCCTTGTTTTACCCTTCATCATACAAATTATATAATACATAGATGACCTTAGAATGTCCCTGACACATATTCAATGGCTAATCATTCATTGCATGTCATGCCAACTCATTTTTCATACATGAGAAGTGCCAAAATACTCTACCTCTATACAGGTTATATTTTACATAGGGTTCATTGAGTTCCTTGATGCATCATTTTCCTTCTAAGATTTGTAAAATTGAACTCTTTAATGGAAATATTCTTATTCACTTATTAGTATTCCAACAACTACCTTATAAAACCTTCACACTCATTTAAATGCAATTTGATTCTCTCAACACCCTATTTCTTTCTTGCAAATCAACACCTATAGACTAGTCCTTCTAACTGTCATTCACAAAAAAAAATTGAAGATTGATATGACTTTAAATCTTCATAGGTCCTTCTGAGGAAAGAGATATGGAGGTTAATTTCAAGTTTTGTGGCTTGAGCTTTCATTTTAAGAACCTACAACTTGTACAACACTGCCAAAGTGCCCTTAAACTGACTATACTCTATTTACACCTATAACATTATGTTTTCTTCATTGCTCTCAAGTAGAGACAACACTAAACTTCACTGAATTGGAGATATATCTTTACAACCCATTACAACAAGAGATTTTCAACCACAAAACAATTAACCAATTTATTTTGTCACTTTGAGTGCTTTAAAGATGTTCCCCTCAGCTCTTAATTCAATGTTCCTCTTTTATCATCTAATCATATTAAAAATATGATGAAGACATTTCAAGA
Source organism: Taxus chinensis (assembly GCA_019776745.2). NCBI lineage: Eukaryota > Viridiplantae > Streptophyta > Pinopsida > Cupressales > Taxaceae > Taxus > Taxus chinensis. The sequence goes on along the minus strand of CM034153.1, from coordinate 621,989,659 downwards.
TCCTTGACATCATGAATTCATTACTATAATAACTTAATTCAAGAGTGAGTCATCAAAAACTATAAACCCAGACGTAAAAAATACAAACCTTGAAATTCCATAATTGTACTTATATTTGTAATTATTTTGTCACACTTTCATGACTACCATACCTTCTTGCAGAATCCATCATGCACTTTACACCTTCAAAAATTCAGAAGCAAGATCCTACTTCACCATGGCTACTTTTAGTGAACATTTAGTCTCAAAACTCTGTAACTTTATTGTTCCACTATTTGATTTACTGAGATACACATCTTTGTATCTTCATAGGTCTAGAAACCTTCCTTATCTCGTTTCTAGAGAGAATCCAACACTATGATTATTTATTGAGGCTTATAGATCCTTCTCCAAGGTTTGTCTCATAAGATTTGTTACACTTCAATATTTATCAATATTACAGACCATTTAATGAATGAATATGCACATTTTATTTTTTAACCAAAAATGTGTACCACCTAATACAAGATGCATAAGGACTTTCAATATTTTTCCTACAATTCGTCCTAGACCTCCAAATTGTGCATGGGCACTTCAAAAGCATGTGCCTTGTATTTTAAAGGTTGAGACATTAATAATCACCCTCAAAATATGAAACACTTATAAGCACATTTAGACACTACAATATTTATTGTTCATCACTTAAACTCATTAAAAATAATCCTTTCTAATTCTTAGCTAATTCATTCAGTCATCTAGATCCATGGAGTTACTATTTTGAGGCTATCATGGAAATTTTGGTCATGTGGACACATTAGGGCTTGTGACATAGATCATAACAACTTCCTCTCATCATCATAAACTATTAACCTCTACACCTTGATGGAATATTCAAGAGAATTCACCAAAAATGTGTTTACTCATTTGATAGCTTGTCATAAGCTTGGTAAAACCACCATAGTCTTTATACCTCAAAAAAATTCATCAACCAAAACTGTAGGACTTCATTTGGGCTTGATAGACACTGTAACTCTTATTTTTCTCCATTTATCATACTTATAGATTCAATTGTTCTTATCAATCTTACACAACTCCATTCACTGATGTTTACACTCTACAAACTTTTTATTTGAGATCTAAGAACTTCTAATGCACACTTCAAGGTATGACCAACCAGACAGTGCATGAATACTTGGGAAACAAGATATGAACCCTTTACCAAACAACACAATTTTACCATTACATGAGTCTACATTTATAGACCAAAGAGTACACTTTGACTACTTGACAGACTTTTACTCATTTTTACATACCCTTGAATTGACCATAATGAATGCTAAGGTTTGAAAGTCTTTGCTGATGATATTTCTAGCATTTGAAACCTAAATGGACTTGATTACTTGGATAATAGAACTTGTTGGAGACATACATATGCACTTTAAATAACAAGAACGACCATTTTGACTCAGATGCACTAATATTAGAGATTGACTAACTAAGTCCACTCTTTACATGACCTAGAGCTTTAAAGTTTAAGGCAAGCACTATGATAGATAAACCTTATAAACAAATTAGACTCAGACTTCCAATTCCTTGACAAAATTCAATCATACCAAATAGATTTCAAGAGAAGAATATACTAAGCATACCTTTTCATTGGTCATATATTTACAACATGAGCACCTATTGATGATGATTCTTCTCAAGTACACACCAATGCTTCTTTCAAAGAGATTATTCCTTTTAGAATCCTAGAAAAGGCACTCTATTCTTGATAGAATCTCTCAGAACAATAGGAAGTCATCAAGAGGGATTGATGACTCGCTCTTTCCTTCTCTTTCATGTGAAGCCTTTGTTATCGTCTTTGATGTATTTCTAGATGTTCTACCTTCATTTCCTGATACTTCACTTCTTGTAAAACATGTATGATGTATTTCATTTCCTTTTCTTATCCTGACTATGAATGGGTGTTCTTAATAACTAGTCCTTGGCTTTCTCTCATTCTTCCTGACTTGATCATCAACTCTTGATGTCTTTCTTGAGCTTGCATCATCTTCCCATAGTACTCTCTTATCATCCTTTTCATTCTTAGATGTAGAGTAGTCTTCCTTGACCTTGTAAACATATCTCATGATCTTCTTGCCATTGATTTTCTCACACCTAGATGACTTAATATCACTTCTAGGATGTACCTTCTTCTTGAATATCTCTTGATATTGTTATTTGAAAGGTTGTAACTTGTTGTTATATGTAGGATAATTATAACAATTCCTTGCAAAAATGTCCTTTTCCATGACAATTGAAACATATTACATAGTTTATACTACTTAAGTATTTTTTTATCTAATACTGGCTTAACGGTTCCACTAAGTAGTACTTAGCAATATGACTTTTTTTTCTTAATAGTTGAAACACACTATATTCTTCACATAATCAGTTTTACATCTTCTCCATGGGTTTTCTTTGTCAAATTTCTTCATGAAGTTCCGAGCTTTATGTCCAAAACCATAACATGAAAAACAATATCCATTAGAAGTTCTTTCATACCTGAAATCATTAGGTTGCCTAATAGGTTTAGGTATTCTTTAATTTTTCCCCTTAGTTTTCTTCATGTTTGACTATCCAGTTGAACCAACCTGGCTATCTTCACTCTTCTTTATGGGTTCTTTAATGAATCCTAGTCCATTTTTATCATCTGATGCCTTCTGTTTGTCCAGCATTTCATTTAGATCCTTAGAACTCTTTTATAACTTTACATACATCTTCAACCTTTCTTTTTCTTCTTCTATATCATCTCTCAGAGATATAAATTCGTCTTCATAACTCATACAAGTGTCCTCTTTTACTTTCAGAGCTTGTGTTAACTCGTCAATTTGAGACTTCAACTCATTATTGAGTTTCAAGTGCTCCTCTTCTTTGAATTTAAGAGTGGTTGAGGTAAAATCCAATTGGGCTTCAAGTTCTTTGATTGCATCTTCATATTTTCCTTTCTCCCTTTTCTCAAAAAACCTAATATGATCTTTATACACTTTCATCTTTATCTTCATTTTTTGGTTCTTTTTCCTTTGATGTTTCAACTCATCCAGGGAACTTATCAATTTTGCTTTAAGATTTACCTTTGCATCCTATTCATTCGATATTTCATCTTCACTGCCATATTTTTCTCTCAAGTTGCTTATATGAATTACTTCAATAACCATGCTTTTGATTCATGAAGGAGCTACTCCAAGCATTAGACTTGATTTTAGAGTACCAAACTCTAATACCAATTGTTGGAAATCTGGACACTGAAGGGGGGGTGAATAACTGTCTAATTAAACTTTTCTTAGATATTTTTATTTTTGAAAAATTTCTAAGAAGAGCACATAGAACCATACACAAGAAAATAACAAGAGGAAGTACACAGTGACACATTATTTTAATGTGGGAGTTTGGGAAACCCAAAATGGGAGAAAACCCACTGAAATCAAGAACTAGGCTTGAGACACAATTGTCCTATTTTAGCTAAATTTATTTCAAGGTTGTGTTTCAACTCAACCTGGAGCAAAAACTCAAAACTTTGACCAAGTTGTCACTCAGTCTTTAACAGGATTCAACCTATCTAGAAACTTTAACTCCCAAGTTTTATTCAACTAAAACTGACCTGTAATAATATTTAACTCACAGGGAAGTTACAACTCCCCAAAAACTAAGTTGCCACTTAGACTTGTTCACAAATTATTTATCACACCTATCTTTTTGTCTCAAAAAACTAATAGTGAACTCTAAATTATCTCAATTCTCATATTCTACTCATAATTTTCCTTTCTATAATCTGTTGCAAGTATTCTATCACAAGGCTTTTAACATTCCTGATATTCTAATTTGATTCACCCTTTTGACTTTCTCAATCACTCTTCTATCTGAGACTCACACTTTCATCTAACCTTCAACATCAATCTTTTAAAAAATCTTCATGTATCAGACTCTGACAAATTTTAGTTCATGTATCAAACTATGATAAGTTTTACTTGTCTACACACATGAAGCTGGTATATGCTACTTCCTTTCACCCCTGTACTGAATTTATTTCATATGCCTTTTCAAGGTGATCTGCTTCACTCATCTATTTTATATACACCAACAAAGCATTCCTTGCTTCAACAATTATAAAAAATGCTTCATCACACACCTTTAGCTTTATAATTTATTTGCTTCACATTCTATCTTAGTTAACACATTTAGCTCATAATCATCTATATACTCTACTCTCATGAATTCTTGCATATATTCACTTGTATATTTCTAATTCCCTTTTTTATTCATACCTCCCATAATTTTGACTAATTTACTATTTTCTCATAATTATAATTTTGTATGTGTTAATACAAAATTACAGCACCCCTGATTGCTAGTGATTTGTGTGTAAGGTAATCAATGTAACCTACATAAGAATTGATTATCCTATAGTATGGGAAGTTGCAAGTAGGATAATCCCCCAAATAAATATTAATTCTCCTAACCTAGTGCCAACTTCTCCAAAGTGCAAATAATGGAAAACTAAACTAATCTTACCCTAATGCTTTCCAATCAGCCAAGGATATATGAATGCATAAAAGTAAATCTACTCTAAGCAAAGGTGATGCACCAAGAAAGGGTGTGAGGATATAAGTGAGTGAAGAATAGGGAGTGAAAAAGGTAAGAGAGGGTAGGTGGTGGTGTCGGTATTTAATTCCATACATTCACAAAGCACAACAAATTAAAATGTCTTGCAAAGATATATAAACATGCACAATATACCTGCAAACATAATGGAAGGCAAAAGATGCAATACAACTTAAATTAGGACAAGAAAATCCACAAAATACCAATTTTATTTCTTAGAAACATGCACAATCCATTACAATAAAGGCATAAGACAAAATCCTTTACAAAAAGCCCAAATTTGAGGCCTTTAGCTCACAATATCTCTGGAACAATTTTGACAGAGTTCCTTTTCATTTCAGAAATTCTCTCCTCAAAATGAGGCAAATTTTACAATATATAGAGCAAAGATCATCGAATTTGCTTCACCAACTAACTTACTTCAGTAAACATGCATAGAAAGCCATGAAAATCCACTTCTTGAGGGTACTTTTCTAATAGAAGAAGACACGGGTGCCATACTTCATTAAAACAAATTCTTGAGCTATCTTTTCATCCACCTACCTCACCTAATCCAAGGCCCGTCTTTGAGATTCTTGTATTCGGCCGGTAATAGCATTTTTGTTTTTGGCCGGTAACATTTTTCATATTGTCGGTCAGGAATAAGTCGGCCCAAATGTGTTGGTGGCCGACAACGTGTTCCATGTTATCGGCGAACTAGTTTCTATTGTTGGTCAGTAACACCTTATGTTGTTATCAGCCAGTAATGGCCATACAAATATTACACTGCTGTCGAGATGTTGTCATCCTGTTGTCACTGATTGGTAACACAATTACGTTACCAACTAGTAAAAGTTGTACACTTTTTAGATCCTTCATTGCTTTTTTCTGGTGTCAACATTCAATTACCTACAGGTAACAACTTATGTTGTTGTCAAACAGTAATGGTCATTTTTGTTACTGACCAGTAATAACCATATGCATTTTCATCTGATAACACCTTATGTTGTTTCTAGTCAGTAATTTCCTCTTTTTTACCAACTGGTAACGATCATACACATTATTAGCCGATAACTTTTGTATGTTATCGGTCGGTAATATATGTTCCTTCTATGGCAATCTTTCCTCTAGTTACCGGTTGGTAACACTATTTTTATTACTAGCCAGTAAAAATTCCTTCATGTTGTATCCAAATGGCTCAGACCTTTGCCATGGAGAGGAGGATTTATAAATAATTTCTTCCATAAACTGCCAACACTTTGTGTATTTGGTTGTCCATTTTGTAGGGAGTGCAAAATATGGATAATAATTAACAACTTGCAGGGTGATCTTCCTACTCGATCTGAAATACCAGTGACCTTATGGTGTCCATTAGGTATGGAGTCACTTTGATTGTTGAATCTGGTCTGACAGATGTGAATTCACCCCTCAAATTTATGACAATGTTGGGGACTATCATTTTTGTAAACCATGGGCTAGAGATTGATTGTTCCATTACCAATTTTTTCTAGAAATTGGAAAGTGTAGGAGCAACAACGGCATAACTATGTATAAAGATATAAAATCATACACATCCCAAATGGAACATGTAGAGAGTGCACAAGCACTTATTACGAATCAAACATAAACTAAAACAATGTAATGTGCTAAAAACACTTCGATGAATTACAAAATCTAAACTAATATGTACAAGAAGGACATTTCACTCAATAAAAATGCTTGAGATAGATTCAATTGACTAGAGTGTGTAATTCCTCTCTATCCAACCTTGATAGCTAGAAATCATTGTTATCTTTACAGCTTGAAATCATATAAGGGCCACTCCATATTGCATCGAACTTAGAGTACCTTCCCAATTTTTCCCTGTTTGCATCCCAGTTTAGGACCAAGTCTCCCTCTTGGAAGTTTCTAGCCATTTCCTTCTTATCAAAGTACCTCTTGATCAATGTTTGATCCTTCTCCATTGTATGCATGTCTTGGTTCCTCAACTCCTCCAACTCTATGAGTTCTGCATATCTATCTTCCATAGGTTCAAACTCAAATAGCTCTAGCTTCTTCATGAGCTCTAATGTGGGAAATGTGAGGGATATAGGCGTCCTTTCCTCCCTTCCATAGAATAAAATATAAAGGGAGTTCCTTGTTGACTTCTTGGGAGTAATCCTATTAGCCCACAAGGATGATTTCAACTTGGTGTGCCAAGTTCTCTGATTCTCATCTAGAGTCCTCCTTATGATCTTAAAAATATTTTGTTGGTGGACTCATCCTGCCCATTACCCTATGGGTAGTAATTTGATGAGGTGCTGAAGTATATCTCATTTTTAACTCCCCACTCTGTGATCCTGGCACCTAGGAATGCTATAACATTATCTAATATGATTATGGCTGGGACTCTGAATATTGCAATAATCCCTTCATAAAAATCCAATTTGTTAGCATCATTTGCTTCCTTGAGTGCAACCACCTCTCTCCACTTGGTGAAATAATATGTGGCTATGAGGATCCACTTTTGGCCCAAGCTAGAATTTGGATTAATACCCTTAATGAAATCTAGCCCCCATTGCATTATTGGTTCATTTATAGAAATGGGGTAGAGTGGAAGGGTTGTTAACCTATCTTTTCCTATGAATAAGGCACACTTATTACACTTCCTAATCCATGCATAAAAATCATTAAAAAGGTTTGGCCAATAATACCCTACTTTCATAATTCTAAGAGCTGTCACCCTTGGGGAAAAATGGCCATCTGTTTCTCCATTATGAAATTCATGTAGCACATTTTCTATCTTATTTATCTTGATGCACCTTAGTGTTAGTGTGAGTTATCCTATGTGTCCTCCTCTCACATTAGAGGGTCATCTCACATGGGTTAGGTTTAGGGTTTCATGTGTGTCATGCACTAGGGTTACTCAGCACCCTATATGTACCCCTTTACTATTCATTTATGAGCATGCCAAGACACTCCACTGTCTTTCCTCTATGTGCAAGCTTTGTTTCTGTTGAGCAAGTTCTTCCATTACTGTTTGATTCTTCTTGCAATTATGCTGGAGCTATCATGATTTCATTGGAGTGCAACTACTTTGTGGTGCCTCATTTGTGATTTGATTCTCGCAAACTCTTTTCATGGTATCAAAGCTACATGACTTACAGTCACACCAAAAGCTCGAACTGATGGTGTGACGGCAAGTCGTGCAACTCTGATACCATGCAATTAAGTGCGCCACCCCCAAAGTAGTTCTCATTTATGATTTATAGTAAATTAAAAATCGTTCCTTCAATAACCCTTTTTTATCATTTTTTTAAAACTCTAATAGCTCTAAAAATAGAAAAATTGGGTGTTTCCCAACGGTAAAATTTAGGCGTTCTTGTCAAAAAAAATTCACTAATTGTGTGCTCAAGTGTGTAACCTCACTCTAAGCACCTTTTTTCCTTCCAAGCTCCTTTCTGACATTCTGAAGATTCTTTGAAATCCTTGAGTTCATTTAAAACCTTGTCTTTCACCCTTATTATTGCTTACAACTAGTGAGCGGTTCTGCCACAGTCTGCAGCAAGGGGGTTTCCTTTTATGACGTGAGACATTTTTTCTCACCAAAAGGGTTGGCTTTCGCCTCCTTTCTTGTTTTCTACTTGTGCTTGTTTACGGTGTTATATTTTTTGCGCTCCACGAAACACTGTTGTGGTCTCCTCTCTTGCACGTTATTACGCTAATTACAAGACGAGTTACCAAGTATTTCCAACCACACGCACAGACCCGATTGTAATCAACGCACTAAACTATAAAGTGCCGAAAGCAAGGGGGTTGTTATTGTCCTGGGTGGTTGTGTTTCTTTTCTACATTTCTCTCTCTCTCTCACTATGGATGCTCTTTCAATTCCTTTGCTTATGTCGTTCAAATTTTTCGAACGGAGATCGAAAATAATAAAGAAACTAAGGGGTAAAGGGTTATTCCACATCACCATGAGAACTAAGACTGAACCAGATGATGAACCTAAAAAATCTAAGTGGTTAAACTGTAGTGATGAAGCTTTAGGTCTTCTTTGCATGTCTGTTAAACCTGACTTGCTCTTCCATATTGAGGCATCCGAAAAACCTAAATCTGCGTGGAAAATGCTGGATGCGATGTTTGGACAACTATATGACATGATAGTGCATGAGTTGGAAAACAAACTACTAGGGTTAAATCCTAGTGAATTTGAAAACTTACAAGCCTTTTTCTCTAAATTTGTCCACATTAGATTACTTTTAAAAGGATGTCAAGTAGAGAAGAAAGACTCTCAACTGATCTTTTCGATTCTCTCTAAGCTAGGTCCCAAATATTTTGTCTTTGTGTCGACTTTCTACACTACAAAAGATGCTTTGGGTGATACTTTGACTATGCCCTCCTTTGACTATTTTTCATCCTAACTCATTCGAGAACAAGACAAACTCATTCAAATGGGTTCTCTCAATTCCAAGTCGCATGCCCTTGTAGCAAGTACTAGCAAGGGAAAGAAGAATGAAAAGAAGAAAGAAAAAAAGGATCAACCTAAGAAAGAAACCAAGATCAAACCTAAAAATGACACAAACACTTCAACTTATGAGCCTAAGGTATAGAAAAGAAAGTATTTGTGTTCCTATTGCAAGAAGTTTGGTCACAACAAGCAACACTATTTTTTGAAATTGATTGATCACTTATCTCATTTACTTGAGAAGAATAAAATAAGTGTTCCTGAATCCATAAAAAAAAGTGCTCCGAAGGCCGAGTCTTCTACTACAAAAGGTGCTAAAAATGATAAGAAGAAAGGAAAGGCCCTTGTAGCCAGAGTTGCTCCTTCATTGACATGGATTGTAGATTTCGGTGCCTCGCACCACATGGGTTCTTCACATGTTGAATTTTCCAACATCGAACCTTGTGGAATGTCCCAAATCATGATGGGTAATGACACGAAAGTGTTGGTTTCCAGTAGTGGATCAGTAGATATGGATGGGGGAACATTTAACCAAGTGTTGAGTGTTCCTGATCTCTCTACCAATCTCCTATCAATTTACCAAATTACTCACCTTGGTAAAGGAATGCGAGTGGAATTTGGTCCTAACTCGATGATTATTCGTGAGCTTAACAATGACACTACAGTGGCTGAGGGAAAGGTAGATCACCATTCATGGTTGTACACCTTCTCCCACTTTACTTCTGATTCTGCGCCCACTACCATGTTCACTCATGCAAATGAGGTTAGTAAGCTATGGCATAAGCATTTTGGACATCTAAATTATCGCTACCTTGAACAATTGAGCCAAAATGAAATGGTCAACAAGTTGCCTCGTGTCAAGTTTTCTAAGGGTATTTGTGAGGGTTCTACCCTTGGAAAGCATCCTGAAAAGAACTTTGACAAAGGAAAATCTTGGAGAGCCACTCGTCCTTTGGATCTTGTTCACAGCGATGTTTCTGGTCCATTTCCTTCTCCATTTACTAGAGCTCTTTATGTGCTAACCTTCATTGATGACTATTCGCGATATACTTGGGTATATTTTCTTAAGCTTAAGTCTGAAGTTTTTGAACATTTTCAGGACTTTAAGGCTCTTGCTGAGAAACAAGCAGAACGGTCTATCAAGGTTCTTCAAACCGACAATGGAGGTGAATATGTAAACAATAGGTTCATGGATTTCTATACTTCTAAAGGGATCTCTTTGCAGCATACAATTGCTTATAGCCCTTCACAAAATGGAGTCGCAGAAAGAAAGAACCGTACTCTTAAGGAGATGGCCACATATATGATTCACTTGAAGTCCCTTCCTCTGCAGTATTGGACCGAAGCAGTGAATTGTAAAAATTACATTTAGAACCATGTTCCACACAAGGTGGTAAGAGGGATGACACATTTTGAAGCCTGGTTCGGATGCCAACTTGATGTTGAGAACTTTAGAGTCTTTGGATCTAAGGCTATGGCTAGGATTCCCAAAAAGAAATGCAAGGCCTTAGAACCACAATCCAAACCTTGTATCTTTTTAGGGTATCCTGATGGCATGAAGGGATATTGATTGATGAGTCCTACTTCTCATGAGCTATATATTGAGAGAAGTGTTAAGTTTGATGAGTCTTCTTCGACTTCTACTTCTCCACCTATTGAGGTTCTTCAGCTCACTAACTCAAATTCTGACTCATCAGATGATGATGTTGTTGAGCGTGCTCCTCTTCCTGATCCTACCAACCATCAGACCTTTGAGTCTTCTGATTCTGATAGTAGTGATGACAAGGACTATGTCCCTTCTCACTCAAGTGAAGAATCTTTTGACTCTAATCCTGATCCTCCTAATCCCCTTTGGGCCAGGAAAACTTTGCAAAGTGCTGGAGATTTAGTTGCAGATACTTCAGATGAGACGTACTCACTCAGATTTCATTGGATCCCACTCTTTCTTCACCTCTGCTTCTGATCCACAGTCTTTCCATGAGGCTTTTGGTATTCCTGAGTGGGATTCTGTCATGGATGAGGAGTATTCCTCTCTCATGAAGAACAATACTTGGGATCTCACCACTCTTCTGAAAGGAAGAAAATTTGTTTGGTGTAAGTGGGTGTTCTAAACAAAGTATGGAGTAGATGGAGATGTTGAAAAGTTTAAAGTGTGATTAGTAGCTAAGGATTTCTCCAAGATAGCTGGGGTTGACTATACTAAAACCTTTGCTCTAGTTGCGAATATGACTTCTATTCAACTGACCCTAGCCATTACCGCAATGAACATATGGAAATTCCATCAAATGGATGTTAAGAGTGCCTTCCTTCATGGTGACCTAGAGGAAGAGATCTATATGGAACAACCTCCGAGTTATGTCCAAGATCCCTCCCTCATTTGTAAGTAAAAAAAAGTATCTTAATGGCCTTAAACAAGCCCCTCGGGCTTGGTATGCCAAGATGGACTCCTTTTTACTTACATCAGGGTTTACCAGGTGTCACTCTGATCCAAATGTTTATATTCTATGGCAAGATGACTCCATACTCATTCTTGTTCTCTATGTTGATGACTTGTTGATCACAGACAGCTCTTCCTCTATTATTGATTCTGTGAAGATCGCCTTGGCCAACAAGTTTTCCATGACTAAGTTAGGTCTGCTTCTTTACTTCCTTGGGATCCAAATTTCACAATCTAACTTGGGAATCTTGATTTCACAACCTAAGTATGCTCTTGATTTACACCTCATTTTCAAATGTCTGATTGCAAGTCTTCTCCTACTCCTTTTCTTTCTAGGGTTAAGTTGGTTTTATATTTCTCTACTCCATTGGTTGATGGTAATATTTATCGACAGTTGGTGGGAAGCTTGATTTACTTGACCCACACTCAATTGGATTTATCGTATGTTATTGGGATCATGTCCGAATTCATGCAGGAGCCACATGAGTTGCATTGGAAAGCAGCTAAATGGATCGTTCATTATGTTCATGGAACTTATGCTGATGGCATTCACTATCATAGAGGGGTAAATATTGACTTGATTGGGTTCAAAGATTTTGATTAGGCTGGTGACTTAGATCATCAGAAATCTACTTCTGGCTACAGTTTCTCTCTTGGTTTGGGTCCCATTAGTTGGTCTAGCAAGAAGAATAATGTAATTGTGATATCATCTACAGAGGAAGAATACAGAGGAGCAGTTGACGCTGCCACAGAAGCTATTTGGCTATAAGGTATCCTGACAGAGTTTGGCATCCACTTTTGGTGGCCCACCATTATCTACTATGATAACATGAGCACAATCTCTATTTGTAGAAATCCAGTTCAACATCAATGGATGAAGCACATTGAGATCCATATGCACTTCATACAGGAGCTTATTCATGATGGTATCATTGACATTCAGTACATTCAGACAGCTGATCAAATTGCAGATTTATTCACCAATCCCTTCACTGAGATGAAGTTTCTTCACTTACGGTTCCTTCTTAGGGTGAGGTCTTCTGCAACTGCTCATCTCCTTCAAGCTATGTAGTCCTTATTTTCTTCTTCTTCTTCTAGAAAGATTGTGTTTATATATGGGCACCTTATCAGGCCTTTAGTTGCCATGCCCCACTGACACATCTTTCTTAGTTGTTTAGGGGTGTCTTCCTTTTCTATCTAACTCATCATAGTTGCTACTCTAGCTTTGATGAAGGGGGGTGTTAGTGTCAGTTATCCTATGTGTCCTCCTCTCACGTTGGAGGGTCATCTCACATGGGTTAGGTTTAGGGTTAGATTTACGGTTTCATGTGTGTCATACACTAGGGTTACTCAGCACCCTATATGTACCCCTTTACTATTCATTTATGAGCATGCCAAGACACTCTGATGTATTTCCTCTATGTGTAAGCTTTGTTTCTATTGAGCAAGTTCTTTTGTTACTGTTTAATTCTTCTTGCAATTACACTTGATTTATCACGATTCCATTGGAGTGCAACTACTTCGTGGTGCCTCGTTTATGATTCAATTCTCGTAAACTCTTTTCACTTAGGAGGACACCATCAAAATCCTTCTCTAATAAGATGCCATCAACCAATGCAAAGGGAATACAATGAAACTTGAAATACCTTATTTTGGCCTTGCTCAACCCTTAAGGACATTGACATGTTCGAAGGAAATGGACTATATCCCGAGTCTAACAAGGATCGGGTGAAACATCGACTGATTTCTCTTGATCATATTATAATACCAAATTAGCCTCTTCTCTACCATCTAACACAACATGTTGTCCCAAAGCTAGTTTTTCACATAATCCCTTTCCCCTAACCAGCTTGGTCACCTTAATATCAATGTCATATTCCATGACCTTGGTTACCTAGCTAACCCTTTTTTCATTGAGGTCCTTGTTTAAAAGAAATTATTTTATACTAACATGTGTGACTAGTAGATGAATCTTATTATTTCACACTAAATGCTTGAATTTATTTAAACTTATAATCATAGCAAGGACATTTTTCTCAATGAATGAATATCTTACCTCATAGTTCATAAGACCTTGGATGAAGAATGGAATAGGTTGTTATAGGCCTTATCTATTTTGTTGCATAAAGATTGCAGAGATGGAATCTGAACCGCCAAAGGCGTGTAGGAAGAAGTCTTTAGAGAAATCTAGATTAATGAGAGTTAGAGCTTGAGATATGGCCTATTTGATAGATTTGAAACTCCCTTTTCCCTCCACTATCCATTTGAATGCCATATTCTTCTTCAGCATCATTTTTAATGGCTTCACAAGAGTGGAAAATCTGGTACAAAACTTCAAACAAAGGTTATCCTCCCCAAGAAGCTTTGGAGAGCCTTCTTGTGACTTGGCAATGGTAAAGCATAGATGGTCTCTACCCTCTCTGGATAAATCATCAATCCTTCCTTCAACACGATGTGGCCTAGGATCTTGCCTTCACGTTCCAAGAATATGTACTTTTTGGGATTTAAGGACACTCCAAACCTCCTACACCACTGGAATACTTTCCTAAGGTGAAAAAGATGGTTTTCTTCATTCTTGGAAAACACAGTGATGTCATTAAGATAGACAAGCACTATCTTGTTCAACATCCCCTTGAGTGCCATATCCATAGCCCTATGAAATGTGGCTCCAGCATTTGACAATCCGAATGGCAGCTTCATATAGGCATAAGAGCCCCATTTTGTTGTGAAGGTTGTTTTAAAATGGTCCTCCTCTTTCACCATGACATGGTTGTAGCCTGAATTCCTATCCAAGAGGGAGAATCTGTATAAACCACCCACTACCCGCAATATCTACTCCATATAAGGAAGTGGGTAGTGGTCTTTGAGGGATGCATTGTTTAAATCCTGAAAAATATATGCACAAACTGATTTCTCCATTTTTTTCCCTAACTGACACTAGATATGCTACCCAAATTGAGTTCTTGATTAGGAAAATGATGCTCTCCTCAACGAGATTTTTCAACTCCTTCTTCATGAGAGGTTCAATATGGGGGTTGACCGATCTTTATTTTTTCCTGAAGGGTTTAGCTTTTGGATCTAGCTCAATCGTGTGTGGTGCCAACTTAGGATTAAATCCCTTCAAATCCTCATAGCTCCAAGTGAAGACATCTGAGAACTCTTGACAAATCTGTATGAATTCATTATTTTTTTGATTTGTGCTCACCTTTCCATTCTAGATCATTTTTCCCTCTCTAACCAAAATAGGCTCTGAATCCTCCCTTTTGACCTAAATGTTAGCCTTCTCTTTCCAAAATTGATCATTTGGATTGAATATTGACTCTAGAGTTGCTAAACCCTTTAGAAATTTGTTTGTGCGTAGCTAAACCACTTGATTCCCATACTTCTTTTCCAATTTCTCTTGATTTTTGGATGAGAACTCAGTATCCTTCTGTAGAAAAAATAATGATCTGTTGATCATTCTCAAATACCTTCCAGCTCATGTTACTATCTAGTATGGTTGGCCTCATAATTACATGAATATATGGTTACATTATGTCTCTCTTGATATTGTCCACCACATCAAATGTTTCTCAAATTGTTATAAGCCCATCCATAACCTCATTTTTCTTCCTTGGTATGGCTTGAATATAGAATGCTTCAAGGTATTCAATTTGATCCCATACCTAATGATTGTAGGCTTCAAGATCATCATTCTTGGCAACATGTTTTCCTCTAACCTGGTTGACAATTAACTCACTATCCCCAAACACTTGCAAGTTTTTTATACCCCTTTTTCTTACCCAATGCAATCCATGGATCAAAGCTTCATATTCAGTTGTATTGTTTGAACAAGAAAACTAAAAATGGAACGCTGAGTAGTACTTCATACCTTGTGGTGAAAAAATCTGTGCGCCTCCTCCGACACCCTTCCTAATTGTCAAACCATCAAATAACAACTGCCACACTTCATTATCATCCTTATCTTCCACATTAGGAAGGATGGGGGTGGGTAGGTTCTCTATATGTAGACAATAAACACCTAACTCAACTTCTTCCATCTCCCTGTGTAGATCATAGCCATGGCTTTTGTGATCCCACTCATCAAGTGTTAGATTGGGAATAGTCCCAACCTTGGTGTCTGATTCATAGGCATATAAATAATCTTCCCATTCAAATACTACACAATTAGCATTTATCAGGCTTGGCATACGAGGCTCAATGTGAAAATGTGTGATTGGTTCTGATCTGATAGTGACCTTAGCTCCATACCTTGTCCTAAACAACATGTGTGACCAATCCTCCAACAAGTACCCATCAATCTTGGCCATAAAGTCCTGTGAAAGGCATACAGAAAATAGTGGTGGAAAGTCAATCATTGATACATCTTGTAAAACTGTGAAATTTGGGAAAGCATGGAGCGTAAGGCTTAGTTCCTTTATCACTCCAACTTTCCCTATTGATGTTCCATCCAATTGAACTACTCCTTTCAATACTAGATCATATTTCAAGCCCAATTTATCTATGATTTTCTTTGGCATTACAAAGTTGCTCACCCCTGAGTCGATCATGCAATTGTGCACTAATTTATCCCCAATGATCAATGAGACATAAAATGGTGGAAGTTTCACATTCTTTCCTGAATGACCTTCTACTTGTTACACAATGTTAGTGAGAACACTCTCCTAATTTTTGGATGGCTCATTAGAAGAGGACTAATTTACCATAGTTTTTTGTAATAAATATTGATGCCCTAGAATTGCCAATGATTCCCACATAGAACTAATGACGTTGATATTTTTTATTTTATTGATGATATTGAATGGGGGATGGTTTTCCTTTTGTTGTCCCTTGATGGGCGTGACCTTTTCTAGCATTTGGACTAGTCCACGAGCAGCTACAACTGGAACACTGGATTGATTATGCACATTGGGGGCTGTTATAATAACCGTCTTAGGTTGATTTTGTACATTAAGATCAACATTTGGTCTGCTAACTACCTGTTATGTGAGAGTGGGATGAGAAATAATTGTACTAGATGATTTCCACTCCTCGATGTTCCTTTTCTTTGACTGTGTATTGGAAACCACACCCTAGAAAGGAGATTGATCAACTCTACAAAATTCCTCTTTTTTCCAATTAACCAACATGGTTTCAGTTGGAGGAGATTTTTTTCTAATTTCTTGCTGATTTTCTTCCTCGTTTGGCTCTTGGGCCACCCCAATCTTATACACCATCAAGGCTTGATTCAGAGCATCGTTGAAGCACGTTGATTGATTATGAGGTAGATTATAGGGGTAACACTATTCATACTCTTGTGCAATGTTATTATGGATTGGAACAAAGGCTTAGGATGTTTAAGGTGTATTAGGATTATATGGCTGAAATGGCCTGGTAGTTGGAGCTTGTCCTTGATTTTTGTTTGCAGCTTTAACATGAGGTATATTAGGTTTATATGGAGGTCTATTTACTTGAGTGTGGGGCTGGTATGGTCTGGAGCTCTCAGCTTGCCACCTTTTGATCATCACCAACTCATTCCCCAAATTATACAGTTGCTTCATGAATTCCTTGGAATTACCAGAAGAAGTGGATGCCTCACTATTGTTTTGGTTTGTAGGAGCTGGAATGGGGGCTATTTCAAGTGCTTGACTAGTAGAGGGGTTTCCCAACTCTAGATATAGGGGCATAGGTGGCTTAGGTGTTATTTTACTAGCTTGGATTAGAAAATTCTCAGCTCTAATAGTCGTGGCATAAGCATTTGTTAAGGTTATCCCTCCCACAGATTGTATCATAATAGATAGATCATAATTTAAAGCTTTAAGGAAATAGAGAAATTCACCTTCAACAGTCGACCTTATGAGAATTAGGATCCAATCCCACGTCCACTGAAATAAAAATTAAAGTCTTCCATTTGTTCATTAGGATCCCTCTTTATTATAGTTAGCTGCTCCAATAGGAACATATTATCTCCTCTTTCTCCAAACTGGTTATAGAGGGTTTTGCATATTTGATCCCAATTTGTAATGGACCCTGCTATTAAGATCCTTAACCAATGTAAGGCCTTTCCTTTGAAAGAGGAAGCCAACAATTTAACTGAAACATCCACTTCATTGATCTCAAGAATGGTACAAATATTTGCAATATCCTGAATACGGTTAGCGAGAGTCGTGTGGTTCTCCCCTGTGAAGTAGGGAATATTTTTAATGATGTAACCAGAATAGGGTTCTAGACATTAAGGGCAAGTGGACTATTACCCATGAAGTGTACATAGGGATTTGGTGGTTCCTGTGGTGGTGGTGGCTGATGCACCATCTTGATTAGCATGAGGACCATGGTTGATTAAAGGAAGGGTCGATCAGGTGGAGGTATGGATAATGTTTTTTTTTGTGGAGATGGAGACCTCTATACTCTTCTTCCTCTTCTTCCTCTACCTGGTGATAATTGCAAGTATTAAAATACACCTTCTCTTTCTCTAGACCGAGTTTGGATCCTTCTCATGTACTTGGTCCACTAGTAGTGTTAAAACCAATGAGACATGACCCTGAGAGTCACCAAATGTGCTGCTATAAAGCCTCCAAAGGCTGAAAACTCACCAATATGTATATTCAATCTTGATAAACCTAAAAATATTGACTTCTAGTCCCACCATGTGTGCAAAAACTATTAATGCAAAATTATAGCACCCCTTATTGATAGTTATTTGTGTGTGAGTAAATCAATGTAACCTACATAACATGGGATTATCCTGCAGTGTGGGACGTTGCAAGTAGGATAATCCTCTAGAGAAATTTGGCTTCTTCTCCTAACCTATTTCCAACTTCTCCAAAGTGCATAGAATAGAAAACTAAACTAATCCTACCCTAATGCTTTCCAAGGAGATAGGGGTAAACGAATGCATAAAAGTAAATCTACTCTAAGTGAAGGTGATGCACTTAAAAAGTGTGAGACAATATAAGTGAGTGAAGAATAGGGAGTGAACAAGGTAAGAGAGGGCAGGTGGAGGTGTAACAGTCTAAAACAATATTTAATTCCCTACACTTATAAAGCACAACAAATTGAAAGGTCCTGCAAAGAGATATAAACATGTATATTATACCTGCAAACATAATGGAACGCAAAAAATGAAATATAACTCAAATTAGGGCAAAAAAAGCCACATAATACCAATTTTATTCCTCAGAAACATGTACAATCCATTACAATATCGAAATAAGGAAAAATACATTACAAAAATCCCAAATTCCAGTTCTTTAGCTCATAATAACTCTGGAACAATTTTGACAAAGTTCCTTTACATTTCAAAAAGTCTCTCCTCAAAATGAGGTGAATTTTACAATATATAGAGAAAATAACATTGAATTTTCTTCACCAAAAACCTACTTCATTAAATAGGCATGGGAAGCCATGCAAATCCACTTCTTGAGGGTATTTTTCTAGAAGAAGAGGACATGGGTGCCATACTTCATTAAAACCAGTTGTTGAGCTATCTTTTCACGCACCTACCTCACCTAATCTGAGGTCCGTCTATGAGATTCCAGTAGTCAAAAGGTAACAATATTTTTGTTGTCGTTCGGTAACATTTTTCATGTTGTCAAACGGGAATAATTCGGCCCAGATGTGTTGGTGGATGACGACATGTTCCATGTTTTTGGTGAACTAGTTTCTGATTCCATCAGTAATGGCCATACTGATATTGCAGTGTTGTCATCCTGTTTTTGCCTATCGGCAACACAATTATGTTACTAGTTGGTAACATTCGTATAGTGTCAGGATCCTTTAGTGCTATTGGTCGGTGTTAATGTTATGTTACTGGTTGGTAACACCTTATGTTGTTGTCAGCCAGTAATGGCCATTTTTATTACCAGCCGGTAACAACTGTACACGTTGTCAGACAATAATGTCTGTACGTTACCGATTGGTAACGTATGTTCCTATTGTAGCAAGATTTCTTCTAGTTACCATTCAATAACACTCTTTTTATTACCGATCAGTAACACTTCCTTCATGCTATATCTCAATGGCTCAAACCTTCATCCCAGTGAGCTAGAGGATTTACAAATAATTTCTTCCATCAACTACCAAAACTCTGTCCATTTGGTTGTTCATTTTGTAGGGAGTGAAAAATATGGATAATAGTATGTTCACTCCACAAAAAGCAAGGTATGAGTCATTTCACATTCTCCACATTTCAAACATACACCAACTCACTCTAACTTGAGTTATACACCACTTCAACATTTCAACTTCTATAACCTATTCATATTTTTTTATTTTGGACTTCACTATTTTTACCAAGAATGAACTCTTCACCTTCTTGGTTTGAACTCAAAGAGGAGAGAAAGATTTTGTTTTTTGATTAAAGGTAAAACAGGGTTGAGGGGACCCTACCCTTTACAAGTCAAATCTCCAAAAGAGAAGATGATACATTACATAGCAGTAAAAAATATAACATATATATATATATATATATATATATATATATATATATATATATATCAATAATAATGTTTGGGATCCTCCATTATCCAAAAGACCAGTTAAAAATATAAGAAAATAACAACAACAGTAACACCACAACCAAACTGACAACATAGTAAAAATAAAACAAAGTAATAACAACCACCCCAACAAAAATCACTTTTTGTCTTTTTCAAGCCCATCAAGCACTTTCACCCACCCCTTAGCCAGAGATTCAATGTTGACACCCAAGGATGCCAGATCACAACCTTCAGCATCCGATTTTCATTTTTTGAAATTGTCATGATCATCCACAAACCTGTAAACATTTTCCAACTAATCAAGGACATGGAGATGCTACAGATTATATTTCACTGTGACCACACTCCATTCCATGTAGCTATGTAAAATAGCTCTAATGTGATCCACCTCATTAGTGAGGTAACTATAATTGGCTTTTATAATTTCAATCTCTCCTCCATTACCACTTTTTTCCACTTCTTCGATGCGTGACTTTATTTTGTGCCAATCATTAAACAAAAACTACATAGAGATCTTAGTAAGCCTCATATCACCATTGAACTCTTCTATAATCCATCTTAGCTATATGCTTATCACCTTTCATAGGACCCACATGACCCATAGCCTCAAACTGTTGTTCCAATTGAACATTAACAGGAGCCTGATTCTCCTATTTACTCGATTCCCCTTTGGATTTGACAGAAGGACTAGGATCCTACTTGGATTTAATCTCTCTAATATTATGAGCAATATCTATTTCAATGACATCCTTTTCCTCCTTTGACGAATCACCTTCCTATGATTCCAAGGCATAACTAGAGTCCTCCTCATCTGAGTCAGAGTATTATTCCTCGACATAACCCTCAAGATATTTCTTGAGGGAACTTGATTTTCTATATCAATAGGGGCTCTTTTAACAAGGGCGAGAATGAATCCCTAATGGAGAGGAACAACAACTCTATTGTTTTTAAACTGGGTTATGGAAGTGCTCAGAGATCGGAACAGAAATTACAGGAAGCTAAAGCTATGGCCATGATGAAGATGATTAATCATAGGCATATGATAGGCATAAATACACTTATGATGGCCCTCTAAAGTGGGAAATTGAATTAGGGTAAAATCCACCTTGTCATAAGGCCTAGGTAAAGAGGAACAGAGAAAACCAACAAAGTGGGGGGAGAGTTTTTCATCACCTCTAAGAAATAGATTCAGTACATCTGTGGCTTCCTTCTTGGGTTTATAAACCTCACTTCCAATAGCAAGAACTCCCATCACCTTAGCAACATAATTC
Organism: Taxus chinensis; assembly: GCA_019776745.2. Taxonomy (NCBI): domain Eukaryota; kingdom Viridiplantae; phylum Streptophyta; class Pinopsida; order Cupressales; family Taxaceae; genus Taxus; species Taxus chinensis. Next base: position 621,968,428 of record CM034153.1, on the reverse strand, counting down.
ATAATGACCTCGATATGAATACTTTTCATTTCCATGATTGTCCCTTTTTTATTAGTCTTCCACGCTCTAGAAAAATCGTTATTGATATTTTCATAGTGGCCTTCAAATTTTTTTAGGAAGGATGAGAAACCCTTACCATCGAACACCTCCATCACTTCTAGCTTCACCCCATCCAAGTTAAAAGGATCGGTCCTAACAAGATCTCCCCCCATTTGGAAGCACAAGAAATAGTTCGCAGAAAACATAAGCTTCAGATTAAACAAAAAAACTACATACAAGCCCAATAATAAGACTGTTCCAAACATGGATGATGGAAATGGCCTTAAAATAACATGAGAGAATCCAAGCTGAAATCTTCTCATCATCCCACTATAAATTCAAACTATACATATGGCTTATGCACATTATGATCTTAACACACCTTGATATGACATTATTTGGTGATGTGTCCATATTGATCATTATGAAGGTGTGCTCGCACCTTAACATCAAGAATTTCCAATTCATTGATTAGTTTCAACTCATGACAATTAACTCCCATGTTAGCAAAACAATCAGCCATAAAATTATCCTCTCTATAGATGTGCTTAAAAGTTATAGTTTCAAATAATTTAGACATTTCCTTTATACTCTTTATAGAGTTTTAGGTAGATGTAGATGTGGTACCTCTACCATTAATTTTGTTGATAATGTTCAATGAATCTCCTTCCACTTCCACTCTAACATATCTATATTGATGTGCTATAAAAACTCCCCCAAAAACAAAATTTGCTTCAGCAATGTGATTTGTTTGTGTGCCAAGATTACAATTATACCCAAGAATAAATCTGCCTTTAGAATCACAGATCATCCCCCCACATCCAGCTCTTCCAAGGTTTCCTTTGGAATGCCCATCAAAATTAAGCTTAATATACTCATTGCTAGATTCCACCCAACCTTGAGTCTAGGATTCAGAACAGGGTTACTAGTTTGAATAAAACCTATACCCTAATTCCTGACAAAAATACTCTCATTTAGAAGAATATTTTTCTTGAGTGGGGCCAAGTTTGAGAAATTTATGTTAATAACATTAAAAAAATTAATACTAACATTCTTAACCGTATCCTTCTTTCCTTTAAAAATTCTTTTGTTTCTCTCTTTCCAAATTTCCCAAGCTAGATGCATAATAGAGAAGGTCTATAGATATTTTAATCCTTGGCTCTTGAAAGGACTAAACCATTAAGACCATAGCAATTTAATAGAATTTGGGAAAACCTACTTGTTAACAAATAGATTAAAAAGGGTATTTCTTATAGAGACCAAAAAGGTACAGTTGAGGAAAATATGTAAAGAGTCTTCAGACTCCTTTTCACGCAAAAACACACTATTCACCATGTGAAAAATTTCTCTTATTAAGGTTACTGACAGAAAGGATTTTATCATTGATAATCAATCACCAAAACAAATTAATCTTGGGAATATATTCTTTGACCCACACACTTTGCCAATTAAAGTTATCTGTCCCACCATTCACTGAAAATAAGGTATTATAGGCACTTCGAATCGAGAAGATTCAGCTTTCCTCCCTTGACCAATAAATGTTTGTCATCCTCTGAACTTTATTTATTAATAATAACACATCTTAATTTTTTTTTAATAGATATGATCTTGTTGCTGTTAAATCCCTCTAATTCAATCATTTTTCCATTGGCCCAGGGATTCATCAAATTTGAAGTAATCTCTGACCTTATTCCCATATTTGACCACCATGTCCTTATAGATGTTAAGGTATATGACCTTAAGAGGAAGGTCCCCTAACCATTTATAATCACAAAAATTAATCATTCTCCCTTTTCCAATCATCCATTTGCTTCCCTCTGAGACTGTGTTTAGCCCAATTTATAGATTTCCAAAAATAAGAAACAGTTAAATTCCACATTACTAAAGCACCAATCATTAGCCCTAAGATTTGGCCAATATTTTCCCCTCATAATGGAATTCTAAACATTGTCTTCCTTAAACAAACTCAATGTCATTTTAGACAACATAGCTTTATTCATTTTTGGCCCAATCTCTAATATCGAGACTGCCTATATTTTTAGGCATACAAAGCTTTTCCCACGCAATGAGAGGAATTATGTATTTTTGTTCTGAGACACTCCAAGGGAAGTTTTTTTGATGCTCTCCAATTTACTAGCTATAGAGGAAGGTAATCTATAAATAGACATAAAGTACATAGGTAGATTTTGAATTGAGCATTTGAGAAGGATCATCTTACCTTCTTGAGATAATAGTGACCCTTTCCAACCTTCCAGTTTCTTAAGAAATATGTCTATCAAAAAATTCCAATCAACAATATTAGGTTTTTCAATTCTAATAATCATCCCAAATACCTAATAGGAAAATTTTTTTGTCTCACACCCAAGAATTCCAGCAATTTTGTTACATATTATTTCAAGGGTATTGATAAAATAAACTGAGATTTTCCCATAATTGATCATTTGGTCAGAGGCTTCCTCATAATCAATCATTATCTATTTGAAATCTCTAGCCTCTAGGAAAGTAGCCTCACCAACCAACATAGTGTCATCCACAAAATGTTGGTGAGCAAAATTTGTGCTATTAACAGTCAGGAGATATTCCTTTGATTCTTCCTCCAAAGTTAGCCTTGTTAAGAGCTCTACTAAGGGTCTCCACCATGATTATGAATAGAAAGGGAGAAATAGGATCACCTTTCCTTAATCCTCTAGAGATTTTAAAAAAACCACATGTAGTCCCATTCACCATGACAGAGAATTTTTCTATGGAAATACATGTATGTATCATCATCCTAAAGTCTTCACCAAATCCAAACCTGGTTAGGAATTTCAGAAGAAATGATCATGACACATGGTCATAGGCTTTATCCATATCAAGTTTGATAAACATAGCTTCCTTTTTATTTTGCTAAGTCTCTTGAATAGTGACAATTTCATCTTTGATATGTCTTCCCATAACAAACCCTCCCTACGGCTCAAATATAATGGAAGGCATAATGAATTGAATTCTAAAAGCTAGAATTTTAGAACACATTTTATAAACATAGTTACATAGACTGATAGGTCTAAAATTCCTGAAATCCATAGGATTATGATTATTAGGCATTAAAGAAAGAAAGGTGTTGTCTAATTCTTGAAGCATCTTTTTGTTATTGAATAACTCTTGAATGGCTTTGCATGTATCCTCCTTAACAATCTCCGAAGTGTTTTGAAAAAAGAAAGCCAAAAAACCATATGGTCCTGAAGCTTTGTCAGGACTTAAAGACTTCAAAATAAATTCAATTTCTTCCATTGAAGGAATTTTAGTAAGAATATTGTTGAATTATTGATAACTAACAAGGAGACTTTTGGTTTCTTCTTCAATATGAGCAGGAATCAATAATTCAACATTTATGCCTTTTGAGTTCATGCACAATCAACTAAGACAACCAATATTGATATTAGTCTTCATTTTTATTGTTTTCATGGACTTTCCATATCTTTAAACACTTAAAATACCATAACATGGTTCATTGGACTATTTCTTAGCATCTTTTAGGTTTCTATGAAGTCTAAAGACTTCAACAATGAAGAATACATCAAATTTTTCTTTTTAACACAGTTGAAACCAAGAAAGCATTGCCACGTGAGGACTATGACCAATTTATCTTTCAAGCATTCATGAACCAATTTACAACTTGAATAATCCTAACTATGACTAAGATATTTTTATAAATTTTTAGTACTTTTCAATGGGTGAAACACGTAAACGTGGATTTTTTGTTTTTATAACCAACCTGACCTAACCAACGTCAGTTATCCTTGACTGGCATCGGTCGCGTGCCCTACCTCACCGTTTTCAAGAGAAATTTTCTTCAAACCCTAGGAGGAGAGTTTAGTAGTTTTGTGCAAGCCCGAGTGCCTTCAAAATTTGATTTCTTGAGAATTTCTTAATGGAATTCAAAAATTCTAAATCCTCTAGATTTTTAAAATCCATTGACACCTTCTCCAGGCATTTATTTGATTTGAAACATCTTTAATTTCTCCTTGGAATTCAAAAAGACAATGCACCATTTAGTGACCACTATGACAGTGCCATCTAGATAACAGGGAAATATGTTTAGGTTTGAAATGATGCATTGTAGATCTTGAATGAATAACATGGAGTTATAAAACTTTATTAGAATATTCACCACCTTCCTTGAATTCAATTTTTCATCTTTGATTGAAGAATATGTCCATGCACAATCACACTCAGTCTTAGGTAGGAACTACATTTGGCTTTACAAACTTCTACATAATCTCTATCATGATCCAACATCTTAAGAGAAATAAACATGAGAGGAAGACCACTAAAATCTCTTTCACACCCTAAGAACATGCACAATGAGGTAGAAACCATATTTTCACTCTAATCCTCACACTTCATGACTTGAGTCCACAAGGAGTTTAAGGGAAAAGGAGAAATGTAGCATCCTTCCACTATAATTGGGTCATCTTGAGCCTTGACCATTCACCTTGTACTTGCATAAGAATACCACTTCCTTTAAGCTCAAAATTTACTCCAAACAAAACCTTCATGATTGTACCTTCACATATCTCAACTATATTTTCTTAACTTGTACACATTTTGAGGGCTTGTACTGAACTTGACCATCTTGAAGATCATTAAGAACTCAAGAAAAATGAAAAAATAAATCATGAACCATGGAAAGCTTCAAAGTTTCTCATCTAAGTGATTTTAAGTTAAAAAAAAACTGTTGCTATCACTTACTGGAGAAAGTGTTTGGGAGAGAGAAAAACATAGCTAGAAAAATGATCATAACTACTTTGATACTTATCCATTTTTCCTCAATTTTTTTGAAATACTTAATTCTTGGAGTTATATACAAAAATTCATTCCATAACTTATATGAAGAAGGCTCCATAGTTTTTCTTGGATGCTAAGAAGACAAGAAGCTCATTTTCCATTTCTCAATGAACCAATTTTGGAAAAACTTGCATAACTTTCACATACCTCTTCAAAACTTTATGAAATTTGACATGAAGGACTAATAGGAACCCTTATACACATTCCATGTGTTTTTTAGCCATAATTTTTCCTTCACATCTCAGACTTATCTCATTTTCATCAACCTACACTACTAGTCCTCAAGGCCAATTTGTTGAACTTTTGAATTTTTCCTCCAGAGGCTGAAATAAACCTTGGTATTTATCTTATATGTCCTATACAACATCCATAGGCTCCTTACATGCTTACATGGTATTTTCATTACATGTATCAAGCTTTCATTCATCGTTAGGCTCTATAACTAGGCCTAAATGAGTCAGTTTCAACTCAGACTTGCACTAGATGAACTGAAACTCACTCCAATAGATCTTTCCCATGCTAAAACCATCATATTTGACATTTATAAAATCTGATTCAAGAATACCATCCATTTAAATACTTGCAATAGACTCTTACCTCACTCACCAAGCCTACAACACACTAAAACCATCCCGACTGATCAATAAACCACTTAGAAGGCACTACCAATCAACCTTGATGCCTTTTAATGAGCTTCACTTCACCATTCACTCCATCAATTCAACTTCACATCAATGAAATCACCAATGACCAGGATTCAACGTGGATCACCAACATCATGGCTTGACTATTTTTCTATATTAAGTACATGCAAATAATATGCACTACAAGTATTAGTAAGGGGAATACATATAATAGGGTATTTTTTAATCCATATTCGATCAAAATGTGTTTGGAAGTATTACCTTTCAAAAAAATTAAGTATTTTCTGGCTAAAATATGAAAAAATACATAAAGAGCTGTCAAATTTAAACCATGCTCTTGACTCTTTGACATGATGATATATAAATTGTGTCAAATATATTCATTCTCATATAATTAAACATGTGAGCATTTAACACATTTATATGCCTTGAAAGTAAAATATCAAATAATGAGAAATCCTACAAGGATTACGCCACAATAGAAATGACCCCGTTATTAACATAATGATTGGTTGGTTGTAGGATGATTATCTGCACTTGCTTGACATTTCGCTCTCCTACAGTGTGGATTTATAATACCAAAAAAAATCCAATTCAATTTCCTCTAAACACATGTAGTATCACCCCAAGTTAGAAATATTTCCTTAAGGCATCTTGGAAGTGTTTGTACTACTCTAAAAATACTCATTCAATAAAAAAAAGCCACATTTTTTGGTTTTATTTGTCCATGTTTACATATAAAATCCAATATATCATGCTCCTTATGCCAATAAGGGTGAATTTAAAATAGAAATGAGTTTTTTTACTAATATAATGGTTGATTGGTTGTGAGATGAGTATGTTTTCTTTCTCATCTTTACCCTTTCTTATTTTATAGCTTCATAATACCAAAAATATGTAATCTTGTTCAATTTCCTCTAAATACATAGCTTACTATCCCAAGTTGGATATGCCCCTTCAACGCATCTTAATTCTATGATTCTAATAGTTTTGATTCGATAAAAAACCTCACATTGGTTTCTTGGCTTAGTCTACAATAACATATAAATCCTAATATATCATGATCCCTATGCCAATTGTGTTGACGCCACAATGGAAGTGGTCCTCTTACCAACATAATGGTTTTTTGGTTGCAGGATGAGTGAAATATATTTGTTAACCAAGTCATCTAACCCAAAAAAATCAATTATCTGCATCATTTGTTGTATGTACATATGGAGTGGTACATAGTTTACAAAGTTATTAAGTTTTTCTTAAGATGATTTATTATATTTGGAATTTATTAAGGATTTGACATATATATCAATAATTAAAAATATATATATATATATATATATATAACTAAAAAAATTATCAGTTATAGATGGTTTTAATTTAGGTGAATTATTGTGTTAGGTTCTAAAATATATATTTTTTAAAATTGAGTTTCAAATTCATTGCTCTAATTCTTCAAAAAAAAAATCAAGCAAGAAAACAAATCTCACTCCACTACCACTCCCATCTTATTATTAACTTGTCAAACATTTTTTATATGATTATAAATTTTTCAATATTAAATTTCAAAATATGTGTGAAAGTATTAGTAACACAACACCAATAAAAATATAAAAGGAAACCATTGTTTATTTTAACATGCTTATAATATATACAAAAATTATGGTCATATTCTATATATACAAGTAAAATAGATGGTAATTTCAAAATTTTGTAAGTATTTTATTGCTAAAACATGAAAAAAACGTATAAAAATCTATCAAAATGTAAACAAAGATCTTGACTCCTAACATGATGGTATGTTGAATTGTGTCAAATGCATTCGTTCTCAAATGATTAAACATGTCAACATTTAACATATTTATGTGCCTTGAAAGTAAATATCAAATAATGGGAAACATGTAAATATGTATCCTTATAGGAAAGATGCCTCCATGGAAGTGGACCTCTTACTAACATAATCGTTGTTTAGATATAAAATGAGTATGTTTTCTTGCCCTACCTTCCCCTCTCCTCATATGCATCTTCATAATACCAAAAATAGATCTCATTCAATTACCTATAAATACATGCATTATTAACCTAAGTCAGAAATGTGATGAAAGAACATCCAAGGTTTAGGAAAATTGTGGACAACTTTTGGCAGACATGTGAGTAGGAAGAGGAAAGACAACAAAACCAAGGGAATTTTACGTATGCAAGAACTTTGCATAATAAAAATAAGAGAAGGCACATTCTTCATAGAGAGTAGTTACTTGTAGATTTTGTACAAACATAGACATCAATATAAGTCTACAACATGTTTTGTAGTCTATTGTGTGACTCTAAAACAGAGGTGGGAGTCTCATCATCTATGTCAAGTGGTATCAGAGCATGCTACTTTGTTATGAGAAAAGAGACGTAAAAATGTTAGTAGAATTTCGAATGTGAGGTGGCTAGCTTAGTTCTTGTGTTTTCCACTATGAAAAATCTTGGTAGATAATTAAAAAGAGATCTAAGAGTGTAGTTCTATAAGAGATCAATATCTTACACATAAAGGTAAGATATCACCAATATGAAGGGATGTGTCAGATGCAGTAGTCATGAAGATTTTGGAGAAGATGGTCCAAGAGCTAAGGGGTGTAAGAACCATATTGGAGAGTGTGGAAGAAGACCCAAGAATAAAATGGGGTCTTGTGGCTTTAAATTCCTTGGAGGAGAAAGACTCAACAAGTATTATGTAAAGAGAGTGTTAATTGAGCACCAAATGGAAGAAAAGACATGTGCAAAGGAACAAATGAATCTTACATAAGAAGAGCACAATATATAAAAAAAAATTAAAAGTGGGAACACCACCAGGGATTGCATAAATTATTCCACATGGAAAAATATAATGAGTTGAGTGAGGGGTGAAGGAAGAAGTCACTCAGAGGAACATGACAATGTGCAAGAGTATTACACCAAAGAAAGATAATTCCTAATTGGATAAGATGGTCATTAAAGTCCATGAGCACATGGAGGATTGCACAAGCCCATAGATAAAGGGGGAAACATTATAAGAATATAAAAATGAGGAGATTAAATTTTTGAAGAGAAATGGGCATGTGGAAGGAGGACTCATAGCATAAGGACTAGAGAGTGTAATGGATTACATAAAAGAAGATGTCCTAATGTATGGGAAAATGGGGTTTGTGGCTAAGTGTGAAATAGGGGAGACCCTAATATAAATACTGAGCACAAGAGATTACACAAAAGGAGAAACTCTGAGAATATGAGTTTAGGAGTTTGAAAATGAAGGTCTACATAGAAATGGGAGCACCATGTAAAGTACATGGAGGATGAGGAAGAATTTTCCATGAAGGAAATTGAATTAGAGAAGGTCATAGAAGAGAATAGAAGATTGCATGTGAAATAGAGCATAGTGGAGGAGGAAGAGATCAAATAATATCTCAAATAGGAGTGTGTAGAACAACATACATGAGAAAAAAATACAAATAGAAGGAGTAATTACATGAGGAAGAAGTAGTTTCCCTTAATGAAATAAAGGAAGAGTTATTTGAGGAAGAGGTTGTAGGAGTGCATAGTGTGAGAGGTGTACAACAGGAAGAGTGTGTGAACCAAGAAGAGAATATTGGTAGTACAGAGACACTATGAGGAGAAGCCAAGGTTTCCCTACAGGAAATAGAATAAGGATGAGATCATTGTGAAGAAGATGTATAATTTTTTTGGAATCAAGAATACATAAGACAAGAATAATAGGAGAAGGAAAGTTTACTTGAAAAGCTTTGGCCAGAAGAGGGAGAGGAGATATGGCCTCTAACGACAAAGATATATTGTGTGATAGAGAAAAAGGAGATCAGCCCAAAGAGGTGACACCATGACAAGTGTGAGATGATGAAGGTATACCAGAGAAGAGGATAAAATGGTTGATTAACTACGAGGAAATAGAAGAAATAAGCTTGCACGCAAGTAACTAGAATTCTATCAGTACACAAGCAAGGGGATGTTATCCCAATCAGGGTCAAGATAATAAGGAATGAAGGATAATACCATAAGAATACATTGATAGAGGTAAAAAAATCATGGACTACGATCACAAATAAGAGCATGTGAGAGAGAAAGCTCAAAAAGAAGAGCACATGAGATATCCAATGAAAAAAAATCCCCAGAAAAGGAAGGATGAAGATATAAAGTACTACCAAAAGATAGGTTGTCTACAATGGTTCCAAACCCATGAATGTGTGGAAAAAAAATGTTCAAAGAATAATATAACAAGAGAAGGTAGTGATGGAGATAACATGGAGAAGATAAGGTGTTCAGAGATTGGCATAACTAGTGAATATGCAAAAGTAGAATTCACAAGAGTAAGGGGTTGTGGTAGAAAGGTAACAAGAGGAAAGAAAAAAATAAGTGAAAAAGGATAAAGTGTGCAAAAAAAATCCCATGGAGAAAAGAGGGGTGTAAGAAAGGAGGTTACAGAAAAGGATAAATGTTTGAAAGATAAGGGATGCATAAAGAAAGGAATCCCATAAATGAAAAGGGAAAGAGAGAATAAAATTCCTAGAGGCTTTAGGTGTAGGTGAAAAAGCATAGGAGAGTGTAGACTAAAAAATGAGAGAATTCAAAGCAAGAAAAAACTCAAAAATTAGAAGGATTATCAAACAAATCTTAGGAGTAGGAGGAGGATAGTTCAAAGTGAGAAAAGACTCACACAAGGGAATATTTATTCACAAGGAAGAAGAAGAAATGTGATGAGTACAGACTCATAAAGGATCAAGGATAAGGATCCAATTAGAGGATAGATTTGGTGTATAGTATGTTGAAGCTCACTGAAATGTGCAGGACAATGTGGAGGATTCACTGAGAAGTGAAAAAGGACTGTAAGATATATTGTAATAAGTTTCTAGGACAAGATAATGCTCATATTATGAATGATATGGGACTATAAACATTAATAGTTTGAAGGGTGTTTCTACTAATCACTTAAAAAATTTGAGGTCAACCTCAAGTTTAATTAATTTTTGTGTTTAATACAAGAGCATCGAAGGTTGAGGGAAATCCTATTTTTTTATAAGTATGGGTGCACACAGAAGTTAGAGAGTGTGTGTCAAGGAAGAAGAATCCTAGAAAAGTCAAAGTAATTTTGTGTGGGAGTGTGTGACCACTTGGAACAATATAAATCAATGAAGGCACAAATCACATGGAATGCGTAATATAAGTAGGTGTGCCATAGTGCATGATAGGAATGTAGAAGGTCAGATAGAGTACAATACACATGGAGAGTAATGTGTAGTAGTGCATGTATAATTTTGGAATGCAACATGGGATTTTTTATCATCTTATAAAACTAGAGGCATGTGAATATTGCAGTAAGTTTGGTACACATTACAGAAGAGTACTCGAAGGGTGTATGAAGGTAAATAGGGGGTGTTGTGTAGTAACATGGATTGTAAAGGGTACATGGATGTTTTGAAGGAAGCTCAAAAATATCAAGGTTAGTACGTAGGATGATGTGAAGTTGTAAATCAAAGCTTAGAGAGCATGAAAAGAATGTGATGAAAAAGGAAAATAAATAAAAGAGTTTTCGGTAGAATTGGTGGTTGGTATAAAATGAAAAAAAAAATCAGACATTTCCTGATGAAGGAATTTGACATTAAATAAATGATCAAAGGATCCTAACAACCAAGTCAACATGGCATAACAAGGAAAACCAAAGGGTGGAAAGGTGGTTAAAAGAATTCATGAGCTTAAATTTAACTTTGAATTTTTGTGGAAATATCTAGAAGCTTCTAACATATTCTAGAGAGGAGAGAGAAGTAGGAAAACCTGACCATATAACATTGGAAAATTTCACCATTTTGAGGATAGTGACCAAGTAAGAAGAAAAATGGCCAAGGAGCCAGAGTCAAATTTGTTTAACTATGCATGTAAGGTACAAGATATAATTATCTAGGTTAATTCCTTAGGGGAAACACCAAGAGAATATGTAAGAGAGTCATTAACGATTATGTACGGTTCATAGAGAATATTTTCATGTAGATTCTGTAAAGGACTTGGCATCAATGTAGGTCTACAACCTATTGTGTGACTTTGTAGTGGAGGCGAGAGTCCCATCGTCTATGTCAAAATTCCTCTTTAAGGCATCTTGTAATTGTTTGTACTAATCTACAAATCATCATTCAATCAAAAGAACACAAAATGGTTGGTTGGATTGGTCCACAGTAACATATAGTCATAAATATTTATCGTTCCTTATGTTAAAAAGGGTGATACCAAAATGGAAATTACCCTTTTACTAACATAATGTGGTTGATTGGTTGTGGGATTAGTATTTGTTAAAAAAATTGAGACAAAATATCCATTCGATAGTTTAATAATCATATAATATATCATTTATAATCTTTTCATATTATATCATTTTTAATTTTGGAAGAAAAATATATATTAGAGTATACATCTAAAAATAGTTATATGGTATTTATTAGTTGTAAAAGTGTATTATTTATTTTAAAATTGTATTTGTTAGTTATTAAATTAAATTTGTTGTTATATGCATGTTTGTCTAATTTTCAAATTTCAGTATTTCTTTTCTCAAACTCTACATCATGTTTTCCTATTTTGTTCTCTCAACCCAACTATCTATTTCTCTCTCCCCGCTCTCATTCCTTACTCTAAGTTGTCCATACTTTGAGTGGCACATTTATGTCTTTCTAGAGTGTCATTCACATTGTAGGTCCATTTAGGTATACCCCTATAAAAATGTGAGTGCATCTCCTTCAACATGTCATTTTAAATAAGGATTTTATGTTAGTTTGTACTCCAATAAGAGTTTATGTTGTATTCAATTGATGAGTGTGTGTGTGTGTGTACATGTATATAAATGTACGTGTGTATATATGTGTATATGTATGTACATACTTGTACATGTACATATATATATGCATACATACATATACATATATACATACATGTATATAAACCTATACATAAATACATGTACATATATATGTATATATATATGTGCATGTACATATATGTACATACATACATGTACACACACACACACACACACACACACACACACACACACACACACACACACACACACACACACACACACACACACACACACACACACACACACACACATACATCTATATACATTTATACATGTACACATGTTACATGTATATAGATCTACATGTGTATATATGAGTACATATATTTATGCATGTTTATGTATGTATGTATGTATATACATCTAGATTTATGCATGCATACATATACATGTATATATACATATATGTATGTATATGTACATATACATACATATGTGTGTGTACGTGTACATATATATCCAACTGTTTTAACCCTATTTAACAATAATATTTTGGTTTATCTTTAATTTAGATTACACATTGAAATTTATTCACGCTTAGATTTTATAAATAAGTGCTCCAACATTTAGATCTAGTAGTACACGTAAATACAATAAAGAATGTTATTCAATTAGGTCACGTGCTAAAATATAGTTAAACACTAAATAATGATCTTACTTATATTTTATGATATTTTGGAAAGTGTTTTGGGTTTAGAATTAGGGTAAACAATTGTTTCCTATTCTTAAATTGCTTTGTCTCTATAATTAAGCTCTAAAACCCTCACAGACACTATAGTCGCATTTTCCCTAATGTGTGGTGGTTTTGTCCTATTTGAAATTAATGTATGGATTTGTTTTATTTTTCTACTTCAATCTATGTCATTTCATCTTTGTTTGTAGGGTATTGTTACACTTTTTATTGCTCTAGAATATTCGTGCATGTCAGTATAATGATAAAAAACCTTATCTTCTATACTAGAAGTTGAGTACATGATTAAATACCAAATAAATGTTTTATATGTGGTTGAGTTGGATTTTCGTTGGTGGTTAACTACCTTAAATGTTTATTATGATCAAGAATTGCACCACGTTGACCAAATGAGGGGATCAAACTCCATATAGTTCTCCTAGTGTATGTGTAAGTGTGTATGCAAATCTAGATAACCATCCCCCTATGTTTAATGTTGTGCCTCAACAACAGTAGTGAACTAACTAGATATAGTTCATATATATCCTTCATAATTGATGAATATAGAGTGTTACTTGTATTGAGTTCCAAATTAAAGTTCTTGTAGATAGATAAGACCCATTGAAGTGCCCTTTTGATAATTAGATACTTGGCAATACCTTATTTCGCTTTAATATCCTTTTGACTTATCTTAGAATTATCTTACAAGATTTTTTAGTACTTCATACTTTCTCGAGGATTGCTTCTAATATCTTCTCTTGACTTAGGTAATATTAGGAAAAAAGTTTAAGGATTGGGAATTGAATATCAAGTATGTCTTGTGATTTTCAAGTAGGAGCCTAGTAGCTTCTAATTTGTAAATGAGAGTTTTATAATTAATTTTATACCAATCCATTGGACATCATTCCACATTAAGGTAAACCTAGGAAGGGTAAATAATATAAACATAATAATTCAAACCATTTGGGCATTGTAGAAACTATCATTGAACAACGGACACAATCATATAATGATTCAATCTAAAACTAGACTATAATGTCTAGGAGGCCTAAATACTAAAAGTGAAGGTATAGAATTTCCTTGTAAGAGATTTAAGATAAGTATGAGTATTTAGATCAATCATTTTATTGTTTAAACAATAGAGTGTGAGATCATGAGTTCTTACAAGTATTATGGAATATAAAAAATAGTGAATTTAAGATATATTTTTCGCTTAATTCATGAACAATGTATGTATGAAAAATCAATAATGTAATGTACCTAATTACTTGATTGTCTGATTTCTTGAATGGGTCACAAGATCCCCCCCAAGAGCACAACTTGCAACACAATAGTGTATTCAATGTAAAATAATTTGATATTTAAATTTTGTGTGCACGCGCGCGCGCGCGCGCGCGTGTGTGTGTGTGTGTGTGTGTGTGTGTGTGTGTTGTGAACAAGAGAAAAACAAAGTAACGAAAGAAACAAGAAATGAAATGCAAACCAAATCCTTTCTTTGTGTTTCCTTGCAACCTCAAATGAGATGGATAAAGTGCGGAGTGAATTACCAAGATTGTTTAATCTATTTGATGTATTGTATATGGATCCTCCAAATATGACTCTGAAAGGAAGAAAAATCATGATACGAGCAAATGAATTAGTGATCAGATTTATTATGAGCTTCTTGATAAAATGGGCATCCTAACGGTGTATGAATTCAAGTGGAAATTTGATAGTGTAAGATTGCAAATGCCTTAATCTTCCCAAAGATGGAATTGTGAGTATATGAGGCTCTTATTTATAGTTTAAGGAGAGGCCATGGATTAAGGATCAAGTTTTGACTGAGCTGTCAATTAATGAATGCATTTCCCTGATTTAGCATGTTGATTTGGTCTGTGTAGTTGGCCGAGTTTCAATAATAATTTAAGAGGCTTTAATTTGAATAGATGGTTCTTGAATTCTTCAATTATATATGTAATTTAGCTTCCACTTTTATAGCTTTCTAGAACTTGAGTGAGTGAGCCATTTAATTGGAGATGAGTGGATATTTATCTTTTTATTTATGTAAATAGATAATTAAATTAGCTAAGTGCATAGTGTACGATGTATAGGTTTTAGAATTAATTAATTACTTATAATGGGATGTGGATGAATAATGATCCAAATAATAGTGTGAAAAGAGTAGTGTGTATTTATAGGGTGTCTACATTTGACTCTCTTTAAAGTATTATTACAAAGTAAAAATATTTTTAAAATAGTATACATGTGTAGATTAATGAGCATATGATAGGGAAGTGTGACAGATTCCCTAATTTTTCTCGATAAAGAAATTGGATGCCCCAACAAGTTAGCATTATGCTAAGGGAGTACCCGCTCAAGTGGATGGGTGGTACAGGAAAACAGTGGACATCCACTTGATAAGAGGAATGGGAATGCTTATAATTTGATAGTTATTGGATGGATGATGGGAGTGATTTTGGTCATAATTTGAGCTTTCATTTAGATAATTGTTTTAGAGAAACCTTGTATTTTTGATACACAATATAATTGAAACCATGATTATTAAAGAATCGTGATGGTTAACCCATTATGTGCATTGAAAATACACACATAGTAAATAATGAATAAAAAACAAATGCAATATACGCCATAAATGTATACACCATGGCTATAAATGAGTCAAGCCGATAATCAAATACGTGTACTAGGTTCAAAGTAATTAACAATTCAAAATAACTAGAAATAAAGAAAATTAAATATTCCCCAAATGTGTTTCACAATAATTCAATTGATTAAATTAATTTACCCCAAAGCAAGGATACATGCAAGGGGTAAGATCAGAATGAAGAATGGGGTCAAGTGACACTCTTGTTGGATTGGGATGGAAAATTAATTTGATTGAGTTTCCCCTAAGAAAGGATACATGCAAGGGGTAAGATTGTATCAAATTGAAGAGTGGGGTCAAGTAACACTCTTATTGGATCCACAATGAAGATTGATTTGATTGATAGATTCATTTCCTCCAAGAAAAAATATATGTAAGGGAGAAAATGAGATTCGAGATTTCCCCAAGAGAGGATGCACATAAGGGTTTTAATTTGTTGTAGGGTAGCTCGAATGGACACCAAGGATAGGAGTCAAATGTTCTATGTTTTGAGATTATTATTGATTTGTTGTTTTGGTACTATTTAGAAGAGTACCTTAGTTTTTGGTGGTTGTGTGAATGTTTTGAAGTTTTTGGAAAATGTTTATCTAATTTTTTTATGTTTGACTAATTGTAGATGTTTTTTATTTTTACGCTAGTGTCATCAGCTCCACATCCATACATTTGCACTCGATTTGTGCGATGTGTGCATGATGCAGATTAAGCCATATCTCTCCCAATCTCATATATCCACAATCACATAAAGGAACAAAGGGCTCAAATAGAAAAATTAACAATAATATTTTCTACCCTCCCACACTTCTATTTAACCCCTTCTGCTAACCCTAATTTCCCTTCCTAAACCCTAATTTTTGGCCTTTACATCTTCCTGACTCTTTTTCTACTCTTGTTCTTCTCATTTTTCCATGGTTATCTCTATTTATTCCTATCGAGCGGATGTCCACCACTTTATCATGTCACCCACATGCTTGAGGGGTCACTTCCTTAGCACCATTTCTAACTTAATGGGGGAATCCAAACAATTCATCAAGGAAGATCAAGTAATTTACCAAACTTATTTCACTCATTGATCTACATATGTCTACTATCTTTAAAATTCTATTACTCCATAACAACACTTTAAAGAGGGGAAAATTTAGACACCCTAAAAATACATACTACCCTTTGCAAATTATTATTTGAATTAATATTCACCCACATCTCACTAGAATTAATTTAATTAATTTTTTCATATATAAATAATACACTTACATGCTTTAGCTAATTTAATCATCTATTTTTTAAAAATAAAAATAAAATATCCACTCACCTTTTTTTGGTGTGGGGTACTTGCCTTGTCATCTCAGGGAATTATCCACATCACTTGGTGATTCATCTCACTTATGTGAGATCATAAGTATTATGTGTCTTAGGGGTATGAAAGATTTTGTCATACATGTTAATGTGCATTAGTGCGTTACACAGGAGTTACTTTCCATTTCTGTAATGTAACTCCTCTTCTCCCTTGCAGAGATATCATTGGTCTTGGGAGTTACACAACACTCCTATTTGTACCCTTTTTATTGATCTATGAGAATGACTAGGCCTTTTTCTTTTGCTTGCACATTTTCATGGTTGAATGCTTGCTTACTACATGGAACTTTGTTACACTATTGTTTGAGTGCAACTCGGTTGATGTGTGTGTCATCCCACTTGATCATCATTCTCAAATTCTCTCACATAGTATCAAAGATTAATGTGAGGATCCTCCTAACTCACCCATATTTTATTTCTTATTATTCGTAAGTTTCGTGTTCTTACTAGTTTCTTGTGCAAGCTTTGTAATTCGATTCCCATTTATGCTTTACTTGCATTAAATTTTTTTTATTCTGGCTTAACATCTTGTTCAAATTTTACTGGTTGTTTTGGAATGTTTTCTTTTCTTGGTTTAGTGTGTTTTGTAGATCTTCATATAATAGTAAGTTTTGGAGTGCTTTCTAATATTTTTGGGTGTTTGGGTCTATAGTGAAAAGTGTTATTTTGGGCCCAACTCAAACCTAACTTACTGAGTTTTCCCAGCTTGAGTCAACACCATGCACTCCCTAAAATCAACTCAACCATTAAGATGCTCACCATCTCTCCTCCTTTGACCGTGTTCAACTTTGCACCTTATTGTTGCGCTTATCACTCATTGAACCGAGTTGACCTTCCTCTGCTACTCTGTCTAGCTTGTTGTCCTTTGTGCTTTATTTGACCCAAATTTCCATGGATTTTGTGTGTTTGACTCTACATATGAGATTCTCACTATGGGTTTATGAGTGCTTACCGAGCCTTATTTATTCCACAAGATCCGTGTTTACATGTTTCTCACCCTTTGTGTCTGCAAACTTACCTTTGCTGGCTTCCCCTCATGTTAGGCATGTGTCTTTGTCTCATGTGTTTACCTCTTTTAGCTTGCACTCTTCCCCTTCTTAGAGCTCTATTCACGACCTGGTTCCCATTATCCTACTCACTGAACCCTATCAACATCATTTTGTCACTTGAGCTCGAACATGTGTTCTTGAGTTAGCCTTGTGTATTGTGTTCCTAACCTCCTACTTGATGTGGAATCTTCTCTGGGTTCATTGTTGTTACACCAACACTCTTTTCCATATCCCTGACACATGATGTTCACCATACCTCCTCCCAAATTGACCATTTACTTAGACTCGCCAACACGTGGAGCTCTACCACCAAGTTTGTCTACTTGATAGGTCCTTCATTTGTTTTTTCTCCACTTGGAGCTCACCTACCTACTATTTCGTACATAGCTTGGCCTCCTTAATATATTCAATTGAAGTCCCCATCTCAAAAACTCATGTAATTTTTAGTCCACTTCAACATTAATTAGCTTAACCTCGCCAACCAACTTGGCACCTGACTAGCTCACCCTCCTCCAGCCAATTCACCGAGCTAGGCTGGCCCCTCTTGAGTGAAAGGTTTTTTAGTCCTTTTAATTTTTTTAAAATTTTCATTTTTTTATCTATTTTTCAAACTTAGATTAAATTTAATCTAAGAAAATTAATTTTAAAATTTATCAATTAAGAGGGATACCTTTGTTGTCTTCAACATAGGGTTATTGGGCTTTTCTGAGCCATTTTTATTATCTTCATTATTTTAGTGTTGTTCTTCGCTTGCAGGATAGTGAGTGCGTCCTCCAAAGCCTAGCAGAAAAATATCCCCTTATGCAACATGAGATACTTTTTGTCACACGGAACTTTATTTTGTCCACTTGTTCCTTTCTTTAACTACTTTGTGCTTGTTTACATGTTGTTCCTCTGCTTCTAGCTGAAACTTACTATGGCCTCCACTCTTACCCAATTTTTCCCCTACTGCAAGGTGAGTGGTCAACTTTTTCACATGCATGAACCCAACTTACTACAACCAACACACTATTTATAAAGTGCCAAAAATAGGGGGGTTATCATTTTTATTAGGTTTTTTATTGCATGTAGATACATTCTCAACTAAGTATAACGTCTTCCAACATTATGTTTATTCTCATACCCTTATTTTCTTGCATTCTTGATGTATTTTAGGTTGAGTCAGATGTCTATTTGAACGTGTTTTTCCTAATGAATATTCTTCACTGATTTCTCTTTTCACGGATGTACCATGGAGGATGTTCTTCCTAGACATATGGTTCATAGTACCTTTACTGCATCATAGCCTCTGCCTCTTCTTCTTGGTAGGGATAAATATGCACTATGACATTTGGTCATGGAATGTTTCCTTATTCATGATGACCTTTATCTCTACTTGTATGAAAGAGTACCTTCCCCCAGTGATCCTATTCATCTTGAAGACTAGATTGACACTTTTAGCATGGTCATTGGTTATTTGTTGACGTACATTTTCTAGCCTCTCCACACTCATTTGGTGCATACATAGTGTCTTCACACTATTTGGATCATTCTTCAATTCTTATTTAGACACCCTTAAGAGATTGTCGTTGCTCCTTCTTCTTCTGATACAATTGGTTCCTCACATTCTTCATGTGATTAAAGTTTTGCTAACATAGATTTTCTTGTTTCTATCCCTGATGATGAGTTTTTTTCTTCTAGTTATAATTACGAGGGTACTAGTGATGACTCCTCTCCTCCTCTCAGAACACCTTTCAGAGAATGTTGAACCTCCTAACTTTCCATCATACATCGGGAAGTATTGTTCCTAGCCTCATACTCTCATTGCATATGCATTTGTTCCATTACCTGTGTGTGAGGTTTCTTCCACTCCTCCTTCATGTGTTGATGATTCATACATATCAGAAATTGATCTTTTATTTGTGGAGAAACCCTTTTAGAATGATTATCTTTCATACCTTTGATGTCTTTTCACATTTCCTACTTATGTTAAAGTAAAAGGAGTTTCTCTTCCTTATACAAGTGTTTGGGAGGATTCCTTCATCTCCTTTGTTGGGAATTCCCCTTCTCTTATTTTTTTCATTTCCACTATTTCCGAGACCATCATTGATACACCTTCTCTTTTGGATCATCTTTCTATTGTTTTGGGGGTTTTTACTTTTCCTTCACTTCATATGGGAATCCTTTCAGCAAATGTTCCCTTCTCCTACTTTAATAGTTCTACTTCAGTGGCATTACCTTATGTTCCTTTTCATGTGCTTGCTAGACCTATGTCAATTTTATTTGACCAAATATAGATTTTTTCGTACTATTACCTCTTATTTTCTTCGCGGAGTGGTCAGACTTCTAGTACTCCATTTCTATTCTTCTTAAGGGTAGAACATTTTTCAATGTGGATGAACCTTCTTTAGTCTACAAGTAGAACACCACATTGTCTACACACTTCATAGAGTTGTAGATTTTATATCCGTTGTAGGATTCTTCACCAAACCATTCACTCAAGACAATTATCCTAACTCGTTCTCTCATCTAGGGTGAGGTCTACAATGGATTCATATATTCTTCAGTCTCTCTTATTTCCTTCCTCTCTTCTCTTCTTCTTCTTTTACAAATATTACAATTTTTACATGGGTACCTCATCAAGTGTAGATGTTGGGACCCTTTTTTTTTTTTTGACTTACTACCTCATCCTAAGTTATGATGAAGAGGGGTGTTTGTGTGGGGTATTTTCCTTTTCATCTCAGGGAATTTTCCACATCACTTGGTGAGTCATATAACTTAGGTGATATCATAGGTCCTACGTTTCTTAGGGGGTATAAGAGATTCCTTCATACATCTCATCATGCATCAGTACACCACACATGATTTACTTTCCATTTATTGAACGTAACTCCTCTTCTCCCTTGTGGAGGTATGATTGGTCCTGCAATGGGAGTTAAACAACACTCCTATTTGTACCCTTTTTTCTGATCGATGAGAATGAGTAGGCCCTTTTCTTTTAGATGCACATTCTCATGGTTAAATTCTTGTTTGCTAAATAGAGTTCCATTGATTTGTTATTCAAGTGTAACTCGGTTGATCTGTGTGCCATCTAGCTTGATCCTCGTCCTCACGTTATCTCACACCTTCCACTCATCTCCATTTCACTGGCTCACTCAATCAAGTTCTAGAACCCTACAAAATAGAAAAATATATTGAAAATACAATGGAAGAATTCAAGAGATAACTACTCAAATTAAATTCTATTAAATTCTTATTCAAACTTAACCAACTGCACATACCAAATCATAATGCTAAATCAGGAAAAATTCATTCATTCACCTACAACTCAATCAAATATTCATCCTCAATCCTTGGACTCTCCTTCATCTATAAATAAGAGGCTCAAATCCTCACAAATCATCTTTAGGAAGCTCAAAGGCATTTTTAGTATTTCTCTATACAATTTTCCACTCAAACTCATACATTGTTAGGAAACTCATTTGATCAACAAGATCATAACAAAGCTCATCACCCATCCCATTTTCTCGTAGCATGAATTTTATACCATTGAGTGTCAAATTTGGAGCATCCACATATAATCCATCAAAGAGATTAAACCATATTGGTACTTCAATCCATGCTTTAGCCATCTCATTCGATGTTACAAGGAAATGTGAATGAAGAATCTGGTTTGCATTTCATTGCTTATTTCTTCCATTACTTTTTTATAATATTTACACAATTCATAATTTATACCTCAATGAATTATTGGACATATTAAATCAGAGAAGAAACACCTTCGTCTACTCCTCATAGATATTGTGGAATTTCTTATGTGGTCATCAACTTTACAAATAATATATCATGTTACTATTTGAGCAACACACACACACACACACACACACACACACACACACACACACACACACACACACACACACACACACACACACACACACACACACACACACACACACACACAATGTGTGTGTACAATAAAATAGTGATATTTATTTAAATTATATAATGTTATAAATACATACGTGAAAATAGATGAAAAACATTGTAAATTACCTCTATGAATGTAAATATTGACATGGTACTAGAAACATTTGATTGGAATGATGACGTCCCTCTCTTATGATGCAATATTAATGCACACATATTTGTAAATTAATTTTACTAGGTTCAAATACAAATAGTTTGAATTTAACATATGTATTGTGCTCATTTTTGTGTAACATGTAATAAAAAATAATAAATAGATGAAAAACATTATCCATATCATGTGCTCCACCAAAAACTCCACCAAAACCAATCTCCATGAAAATTTCATTGTTGTCGGATCTAATACATATGCCACCCACAAGATGTTGAAATATGTATCCTTGTGTTAGTACTACGTGGAGGAATCCCTTATCCACCTCCACCAACATCAGCTTCAGAAACTTATCTCATATGTTGAACGAGGGTATCATTTCGGGCTTAAAGTGCATGGGGTGTGTCAATATCTATTTTCTCCTTCATTTTTGTAGGGATCATCTCACGATGAGGGGGATTTTGGATGGGGAATCTAGCATGTTAAATATAATCATGACATACACCTAGTATATCATGTGTAGAGCCTTTTCCTCAGCCCTGAAACTAGGATTAATCAAAATAGTTAGGAATTTCATTGAGGATAAACACAAAATAAAAGTTTCCTCAAAATTATAATGGAACTTTGTTGTTGTTACAAGGTGGCATATCAAATACCATCCACTACCAGTTCAAAAAATTGTCTTTTATTAAATTAGTTGTGCACCAATGGATCCGAAATTGATTGCATGATTTTAAAAATGGAAAATTTGTTATAAGGTCAGTGAATAGTGCAAAAAATGAGGTATTTTATATTTTAATGTTGAATTTTATAATTATTAGCATAATAATCCTTGCAAGTCTCTCTATAGGATGTCTACTGATCAATTTGACTTGTTTCCAAGTCAACTTGGTCTAGTAATGACTCTAATGTGTTTGCAAGGGAGGAATGGTGGGGGCTCGTGGAATGGGAATCCCTCACTAATTTAATCAATTCCTCAATTTGTATCTTATTCTCCACTGTACGGGTAACTAAATCCTCTTGAATACATGAATGATCTACATAAATCATAGAAGGGCTACGAGGGTTATGATTATTTGTACGTTTGTTCTTGGTTGTGAAGGAACTATAAGAATCATTAAAACCTGAATTTGATTAAAATGTACATTAGAAATATATAAAAATTACCAAATTTTATTGTAGTTGAGAGAATTTTTTTCCTACCTCCTTTTAGGTGTCGCCTTGTTGAATCCACCTTAATGCAACCTTCAGCATGATCTAGAGACAATTTTTCTAGCAAAGTAAATGGCAGTCTAACCGTGAATGGAGGGTTTGGAGGGGAAAACACATTTGAGGTAGAATAGAAATAAAAATGGGAGTTTTTTAATAAATAATTCAATATAAATCATACACCTTATAGCATGTACATGTTTTGGTTTGGTAATTACCAAAATAAATAACAATTCCACCAAACACTATTTGATTTAGTTTATGATTTCTAGCCACATTTCGACCCCCACCTCTATGCACTTACCTTCAATGAACTCAATATTGAGTGCCTTAGTAGGTTAAGAAGAAATCATAGTTTCTATTGTATGTATTTCATAAGTGGGAGATGGTGGAACAAAAGGATCTTCTTTGGTGTTTTCTTCATAATCTTCTAAGGCTCAAAGTTTTTGAACAAACAATCTACAATGATGAATAAAAATATGCATAATTTCACTTAGTGAAATCTTTACAACGAATGGATTTGAGTTTATTAAGGAATTTCCATTACGAATTTTGGTCATATCCATAATGACACATCGATTGGGAAGGCTTATAAGTGGTTGGATATTTTATAGTGTTAATAATTTTAGTAGAATGAGGAATATTTATCTTAGATAGAGTAATATGTTCCTTGGGTTAAAGATCCATGAATCTTGTAAGTTAAAAATTAGTAGACCAATCATTAGATATATATGTTAACAAAATGTTCCCCCTATCTCATTTTTGTTAATATTGTGTTATCTAAAGAAAACCTTCAATGCACGTCCTCTTGGTAACCTTCCTCAATCCTCTTCCTTATTTTATTTATTTTCCTTGAGCTCGTGTGTCTCAATCTCCACATTTGTATCCATACACCTTTCAAATTGATCTCAATGTTTCATAAATATTTTTATAGACACCTATGGTATCTCTATGAATTTATTCTTGAATCGTGGTCCTCCATCCCAATAAAAATCTTTAAAGAGATCAAAGGTGGTAATATTGGTCACTTGAACTCACTCCAAACATCACAAGCTAGAAATAGCTTATTTAACACACTTAAATATTCAAATATGGTCCCAAAAATATTCTATTCTGATCCCATGGTAGATACAAGTCATGTCCTATGAAAATTATCTTGGTATTTAGACCCACACTCAAATGGATAGGATTTGGTGGATGTTTTATATTGAAAAAATGCTTTATTAATATAGGGAAGGGGAGAGTGGAGAAGACTCTTAGGATCAATCGAGTTATTATTTTGTTTAGGGGTTGTTAAAGTTAAGGGTTAAAGTGGAATACACTTTGTGTATTATTTGGAAGCTTGTCACATGGGAAATGCATCCAAATGATGCAATTCTTTAAGAAAATAGAGAGCCTATAAGAACTAATGATCCTAAATACATGAAAATGTGACATGTGTTGCATTCGTAATGAGGCTACATAGTGAATTTGGAGATACCTTAGAGGAGTAGATTAAGGTAGGGTCAAAGGTGTTTGGGTCCCACTTCACAAGCACAAGTGCTCGTAATTCTGCAACTTGAACCCATTTCGCAAAAGGAGAGGACATAAAAAAAAATTTAAATGAGAGCATGTAATCATCTTATTAATATGATCCCAATAAAAGGATACCACGTGTCCTTTCCTACCCATAAGAATTGGAAGACTCAAAAATTATTTTTCTCGCATATTTTTTTTGTAGGGATCCGATTAAGAATTATTTGGTTTATTGGAATTTTCTGAAGTGATACTTCTTTTAGGACAACTAATATGTTAAATAATTACACATTGAGCATGTAGTTCCCAAATTAAGAGTGGTTATCAGGCCTGGATTTTGACGGTCACCCCTGCCTGTCAAAAAGAAATTTCATGACGGTTTCGTGATATAGTTACCTTTCAATTTATGTTTTTAGTAAAATTTTAAATTGTCAAAAAATCTTAATTGAAATCTTAATTTTAAATTTACGTTATTCAAAATAATAATCATGTACCTCTATTGATGTCTGTATCTCAAGCTTCTTCTTGGATGTCTATAACAAGATTCCTTAAATTTTCCTACAACAATAAAAAATTGAATTGAAACTTGCATAAAAGTTAAATTGAAACTTGTAGATTGCAATTGGTAATGACAAAATGAAAATAAATATAGTCACAATATCATTGAAATTAGAAACTTATATGTTTTTAGAAAAAAGTAAAGACAAAGTGTGAACTCTGAGTTTAATAAATTAATTATTCACATAAACTTATTTTAGTTTCTAAATTTAAATTGAGAATTATTAAAAATCATTATCAATATGATTTATAGAATATTTGTAAAATGAATAAAATCCAATCGGATTTCATATATATAGTAATATACCTTATATATTATATTTGAATATTATGAAATTTTACGGTTTTTAAATAATATAAACTTGCTAAAATACAGTTTTATTAGAAAATTACCTGGCTAAATTGACGGGTTTGTTTTTTTATTAAATTGTAATTTACGGTTAAAATACCAAAAACGGTCTACAGACCATCAAATTCCAGGCCTGGTGGTTATCTTCTCAAAATGTAGTGGCATGCTCTCGATTACTTCCCATTTATTGTTTTAAGCCCCCAATGAGTCATAATGCCTCTACAAACAATAATAATTGTCTTTTAAGATCACATTGAGCCAAAAAAATAATAATAATAATCTTATTTATTTTTATGCAAGCCCCATTAAAATTTTTTGTGTCCCAAATTATATATAATTCCAATTTGATAGAATTGGAAAGCAAAATATATAGTGCTATGGGGGCACTTCATCTCAAATGGAATATTTGATCTTATGCAACAGTGTAAGGATGGAAATTCTTGTGCATTTATTGTTTTAAATGATATTTTCTCTTGTTTCTTTCATTATCCTTGTTGTATAAAAAAAATTAAATATCTCTACATTCTAGGGATTTTGTCTTGCATCCTTGGACTTTCTTAGTTCACTTTTTTTCTACATTATTGCATCCTATCTTTTATTGTATATATGAATGTTTGATCTTGTGTCCAATGCCTATGACTATATATGGATGGAAATGGTAGCGCATTTATTGTTTTAAAGATTGTTTCTCTCTCGTTCCTTCATTGTTCTAATTGTATAAATAAATAGTATCTCTCTATAATCTAGGGATTTTTTCTCACTTCCTTGAAATTTCTTGGTTCACATTTTGTTCTACATTGTATCATTTGATTATTTTTTGGATATATGCATGTTTGAGATGTTGGATATATGAATGAATGAAACTATGTAGATTACTTCCATTCATTAGATTACATGGCTCTTTCTTACCTTCCGTTTAATTGCATTATGATATCTCTAGCCTATTATATAGATTAGCATATTGTGCCTCTTAATTCTCTTTTTTTCATAAGGTTATTATGTTAAAGTGTTATAGGGGAAGGAGTCAAATAACCCATTTCCTATCATGATGTATTGACCACCTTTTATATTTTTTCTCTCTTCCCTTTTTGCATGTAAATTCTTAGATATGTATTATACAAAACTAGTAGCTTAGGAAGAGCGAACTATCTCTAGGTTTTTAATAGAAGTAGAAACACCATAGCTAGAAAAATATCACATTTTTATGTTTGAATGCAAGTGAGTCTAAATGGGAAAAAAAATGACATTAATATAATCTTTAATTGACATCTTATTTTGAGAAGAATTTTTAGGTTTTTGGACCATATCCTTATTTTTAGGATTACGTTAATAAGTGAATTTTAAAATTGAATTCACATATTGGGAGTTGATATAAATGTGGTCATATTATCATTCAATGGTGCCCAAAAATTCATTCATGGGTTCCTTATCAGGGTTACAAACTGGTCTATAATTTCATTTCCGTTGATGGTGTTTAATTGATTCAAGAAGAGACTAATGATTTTCATAGTGTTTTTTAATGATAACATTAACACATAATACAAAATTAGAGAATATTTTGTAAAGATGATAATGATTTTCACATGAGTTCCTCATGCTAGCATGTCACCATAAATAAAGTTTGTGGTCATATGAGGAAGGAATATAAGATTTGAATAATCAATGTGAGTGATTTTTAGGAACTTTACTGATAGGGTTGGTGGTGAGGGTTTGATTGATTAGTTAGGTTAGTTGGATTAGGCTTAGATGATGAAGAAACATGATAGATTTTCCCTTATGAGGGACTTTATTTTGAGATATTGTTACTTCATTGGAAGTTTTTTAAGAGAATCCTTGATTAGTTTTTGAGTTAGACCAATTCCCTCATAGGGTATTCTTTCTTCTTAGCATGTTCATTTGAAGGCTTGATCTATTATGCTAGGGGATAATATCCAAATCTTATTTTAGAGAGAGGGATTCAAGGATTTCAGAAATATTTCAAATATATGTAAATGTTTGAGAGTATGATTAAGTTTTTTTCCCATGATATTCCATCCTTAAATGAATTCATAGGATTATTTATTAGTATATTACTTAATGGTAACAAAATTTTGAAATATGTTTTTAGGGAGCTCAATTTGTTGAAATTATTTCATAAAGGGGTTAGATAAACCTTTTAATTGATTTATTAAATGATGAGGAAGTTGATTATACCATTACTAAGTTTCACCTTTTATATATTGGATACTCATTTGGCAGTTGCATAAATATTGATTTAGATTCACTCCATGAATAGGATAGCCTAAGGATTTTATATGAAGAGCAAGGTCAGCTGACCCGAGTATAAGTTATTTTCAAATCCCTCTTGAATCTATCAAAGTGATGTAATGATCTAGGGGTTCATTTTATAAATTTTTGTAAAACCTTGTTTTGTATTGAAGGTTTTAGTATTTGGTTCCCAAAGGAAAACAATTGGTCCTATAATGATTAATGCATGTCGATATTCCATTTTAAAATTTTGATTTTCACTTGGAACATGTTTTGATTAGTTATTATTTGCATGTGAGTCACATGATCCAACAATTTGATAATGAAAATATTATTTTCAATGGGGTGGGATTTGGCTAGTATGGGAGAATTAGTTATTATATTGTTGGTTAGATTTGAAGAAGAATTTTTAAGAGCATTTTAAGGTAATTTAAATAGAAGGTTTGCAAATAATTTATAAGAGGATAATTCCTTGGGAAATATAATTCGAGTGAATTGGACATAGGGTACATCCTTAATAGGACTGAAAACTACATCAACCCTAATTTAAAATTAATTATAGATTTGATAATATAGTAACATGAGTATAAGAACATTTAGATTTGCATCTTATATTAGATAACAAGTATTTATATCATAACACTTTTAATTACATTAAGCTACAAGTAACTTGAATTATAATTGGGATAGAAAGAGTCACTTAGCTAGTTTTGAAAAGTTTCTAGGTGTGTCAATGAGAGATCTAGAAAAGGAACAAGATCTGGAAATTAGAAGTATCAACTTATACACTTGTTATCTATTTTGGGAGAAACCATACAAAAATTCCAAGATCGTACAAATCCTAACCAAATTATAAAATATTAGACATATAGACAATGGGAATCTATAATTTGTTCTCATTATATGTTGTTGTTTATATATTTTTTATATCTTCAAATTTGAATAAAACCCTAGATTTTCAAACATGGACCTGTAAAATAAACTAGTTATCTTGTAACACTATCAAGAAAACATTAGATACAAAATTAAAAAAAATACAAATTCTTTATTTGGACTAAGTTTAATGACCACCTTGTTTGTGAATAACCGATCACTATAATACATTTCAAAATCAATGTAGTTTTCCTAGTGCTTTATGTTGATGTGCATGTAATTATCCCTTGACCTCGGTTGGTTTGTGTGCCTCAACACTGATAGTGTGATATGCTACTGCATCCCAATAGAAACCCTTTTTAAATGAAAAATTCAATTTTATGCCCTCCTAGGTTGTGTATACAGTATGAAAATGTATATCTTGCTCCTTTAGCTCACTAGATGGTAGGTAGATAGGTGTTTTCTAGATGATAAATTCTTATATTAGACTTGAATATATATATAAGTTCTTACTTTGAATTTTGGACCTCTATGGTAGGAAAGGATGACCTAGAAAATATAATTTAAAAGATTAAAGAGTAACAAATAGGGCCATGAAGAGAAAACAACCAAAAGAAAAGAGGGTTCAAGATCGTACATAAGGGTTAGGACCATCTGCATGGTTTTTACCTTGTTATATAGTTTTTGAATAGACTCGTATATAGCAAAAAAATAAAAGGGGAATACTATATATCTTTTTAAGGTAGCAAAGAATCAAACCAAAGAAATAAAACAGTAAGAGATAACGTTAAATAAATCCATAAAGAGCAATGCAACAAAATAATAATACCACTAATACCTTGTTTCATTGTTCAAAAACTCATGTTTATAAAAGTATAATAATAACATGATGTAATAATGATTTTGTGCAGATTTTAGTGTCTACGTTTTTCCCCTTTGTGCTAGTGAATGAAATTTACTAATTTAAAGGAGAAAAGTATCATACCTAGAAGAAATACTGATGAAAAAAATATAAGTGTGATGGGAGAAGGTATATTATGTTAGCAAAACAATGTTAGTCATTGGCTGACCTATGTGGGAGATAAGGGAGAAATGTACCATAGGTGTTAAATATGAGGTATCATTTATGCAGGAGCATCACCATGGAACTTGGAGATAAAAATGAATTCTGAATAAGCCTATGACAGGCATTAAGCATAAACTAGAAGTTTTAAAAAGTTTCTCTTTCCATCCATGTCATTGTTCAAGTTCAAATTTAAATGTACATTGTAATTGTGAAGGTGAAAAGACTTGTAGTAGGGGTAACTTGTCAACTTTGACTTGGAAAAGAGTTGTTATAGGCTAAATAATGTCATGAATGTCATATAATCATGTGGAGATCCCTATGTACGTGCTCAAGAGGAGTTGTAGGGTGATTCTTATCCCCTTTACATGTTTAGTAAGATTTTGAGTCAAGATATGGTTGTTGAGTCCATGTAGGAGTACTTGAGGGTTTGTAGGAACAAGACTAGGAGCATTCTAAGATAGAAAAATTAAATCTAAATCAAGAGACTCGAGCTCAAGGAAACAGAGAGGTGTGAATTCAATGTAATGAAGTATGTATGAATTAGCTCTTGTTTTAGTGTTTATTTGCATGTTTTAGGTGACTGTGTTAAAGGATTGTGCCTGGACAATGACCTTCAAACCATCCATGGTTTTTAATTGATGAATCACACTTGACTGTTAATGATTTTAGCTTCCACATGTACCAAGGACCACTGTCATAATTTTTAGGTGTCTTAAAATTGCATCATTTAGTTTTTAGAGTTAATTCTTCCTTCACATGCTCGAAGTAGGGCCTGACATATCTTTTAAGTGTATCAATGAATTGGGGCTAAAATTATCAATACATATCTTTTTCCATGTGAGGTAGAAAATATAAAATTTTAGTTGTAGATGGTTGGGTACAATAGAAGATACAGGAAATAGAAATCTCGAGAAATCATGCAAGGAAATCACGGTCACAGTTAGACAAGAAAAATGGATAGAATTTTCATCATTCGTGTAAATCATGATTATAGACTGAGTCTATAGGGTGAATAAAGAATGAAGGATGATTTGGAGGACCCTAGGAAGTATTCCATAAAAAGATCCTTTCATTTATGCAAAGGATGACTGTACAGATTCAAATGATTGTCATGGAGTGTAAGAAGAGTTCTAAATGAAGGTAGCTAGACAAAATGTGTTAAAGGAAAAATGTATTTAAGTTGAAGAACATATTTGATAGGATATGGAAGACCTATATTCGTTTTTTTGTGTAAAGAAATATATGACCTCTGATAAGATTACAGAAGACTATAAGAAACCTTGATTCAGTATTAGTGCTAATTGGACCAAATAAGAGTATGTCAAGAGTTGGTATGACATGAATGACATATCAAATTTCTATGAAGGAGTTGGAGTGATGGTTTGAATAATATTACGGAGAACTTCTTACTATCTTAGAATAGTGTATGGTTGTACAAGTTACAATGATTGTCCTAAGTCACTAGAAAGGTCTCCAAGATATAAGAGTTGGGTGAACAAGCATGCAACTAGTTCGTGGAGATTATAAACACCCCAAGTATGTAAAAGGAGTCTATAAACCAAGGATCCATGATGTGAGGAACCTCTAATCATATTTTAGTCTTTGAAATGACATACATGAACCTTAAGAAGATTAAGAACATGGTATTACAATCATAAGGGGAAATCATGACTAGAGCAAGATGATAAGGGGGTTTGAACTTCTAATAAGATGCATTTAATAGGTTTGGTAGGCATGCATAGTACTGTGTTTTTAATTGCACCATGATTTCATAAGGAGAGTAAACATCTTAGAGAGAAGTTAAGAGGAATATAGATGCTTGCATGAAAAGAATGGAGGTTGGAGTGTATTATAGTCCTTGTATGAGTTGAAAGAAGTCTTGAACACCTTCAAGAATTGACTTGCTGATAAATGTTACACTTAAATAAGGATCTAAAGTCTTGATTACCCCTATAGTACAGGGTTATGAATAACATGGGGTAGAAATACATACAAGACATGTATTTCTTGTTGTTGTATCTTCCAAGTATACATAGAAGGACAATATATTTATAAAATGACATTCCTTAGGCACTTATTGAGTGAGCAGTGGGACTGTGGGGCATGCTATAGAAGGTGAGATGAGATGAGCATGACTCTTGGAAGATAGAGCATGATGGCCTAAGTCAAGTGAATTAGGTCATCTCAGGGAAGAGAAAAGGTATAAAGTATTGGCTTGAGTAGGAGAACTAGGGGAGAGTCGCATTGATTGGAAAAGAAAGGTAAATACATGGAGAGATGATAATTGGGAAATTAGTCATTGACTGTATGATTTTAAAACAGGATTAAACCTTATATAGACAGAGATATGTGAATACACCAAGAAAATTATGAGGCCAGATTGGACAAAGAAGCCTAGAACATGATACTAGGACCTGATATAACAGTGAGGGTGGATTTTTTGAGCTAAGAAGTGCACCATTTTTGGTATCAAAGAAAAGAAGATACCAATTTTGATATTTGATTGCTAATATGGATGTTTAAAAGAGTTAGTGGGATGTTTTCATTTTTTTGACGTTGTATTTTATTGTGTTAATGGTTGAATGAGGTGTGATTTTAGACTCAGGTGAAGGAGAAGAAAAACTCAAGTAGTCAAGAAGGAAGAAGAAGTTGATAGAATCCAAGAGAAATATAGCTAGAAAAGAGAAGAGTAAGCCAAAGAAGATTGGCATAGGGCCACTATAGCTTGCACAGTTAAAGGTTGTGAGAAAGAGAGAAGAAAAAGGTAGCCAGATATCCAAGAAGAAGCTAGGATAACAGAGAGAAAGAAGGCTACAATCCAAGGTGATAGAGACTTGGATGAGAGAGAGATAAATTATGGATTTGAGACAGGTAATGGTGTTGGTGCAGGCAATGAGAGAGGTAAGAGTCATAGGAGAAAAGAAGAGAATATAAAATAAGAAAGCAAGGGATTTAGATGAAATAAGGAAGCAAATTGAACTCTTGGAGAAAGAGATAACAGTTATAGGAGAAGTCTTAGTTGGAAAATTGTATGAAGAGATTGAAGGCACATAGGATGAGATGATGGATACATAGGAAGAGCTAAGCTTCATGAGTGAAGGATGTGAGGATTATTGCAGAGATGAGACAAAGTATGAATATGAAAACTTCCTGTATGAAGAGAATGAGATGTATAGTTAATATGAGGAATAACCACAAAGAAAAGAGAAGAAAAATAATGGACAGTCCATGCAAAGGAAATTTTTTAATGCTAATGTTATGTTTAAGTTTTATTTTACAGGTATATAGGGCATCCTAGCCAAGGAATATATGATGGATGAGAATTCAAGTAAAGAGTCCATGAAAAAAGGACAACACAGAATGCATTTGAAGATATTCAGGCATGAAGGAATGGAACAAGAAAAAAGTAAGAAAGAGAAAGGAAGGAACACAGAGGCCCTTGCAAAAGACTGTGGATATATAGTATTAAAGTGGCTAAAAAAGATAGCTCCTAGGAAAGCATATGAAGTCAAAATAGTTACATATCAAGATAAGAAGATTAAGGAACCAATTATTGTTTGAAGAAGTTGATCAAAGAAGAAGGCTGACATCATTCCAAATGAAGTAAAGGAAATGATAGATAAAGGTAAACAAACTGAATTTGACTCATCAATTGATGATACTTTGCACATGATTAGTGGCAACATTGATGAATGTATGGTTGAAGTTTGTAAAGAGAAGATAGTATGGACTAATATGGAAGTAGGTGAATGTTCTTATGGAGGTAAAAATGAGAGAATGGAAGAAAATGAAAACTTAGTGAAAGAAGAATAACAGTGTCCAAATGTTGGGCCAAGGTTTGACAAATTTCAAGAAGATAAGGATGAGTTTTTGTTGCAAGAGCTAAAGTTAATAGAAACTTTGTTTGCAAGCTAGCCCATGGATGAAGAAGAGATGAAAGCATGCAAGAATGATAAAAAAACAGCCACAAGTGGATGAGAATGAAGAGGTAAAAGGTGAAAAATTGAAATCAGATTTTGTTTGTTTTTATGATAGTACGAATGATGTAAACCTTGCTTAAGAAATCTTTAATTTTGAAGAAGAGGATGAATTTTTCTACAAGAATATGGAGAAGTTACAGGAGAGGTGAATTCATTAGAGTATGATTTGAATAATAAAGGACTCAATGAATATCCTAAACCATCTGAGATGGAGAAATTTGATGAATGGAAGAAGGAAAATGAGTTATAAGGAGGAAGAATTGTGAAAGAAGAAGAAAATACAGCAATGGAAATGACAAACTGGAATTAAAAGCTCATTGAAAAACCTATAAAGGAATAAAATAAAGGAAAAAACAGGGATAAGAAGACCAAATTGGGATTGGTCAATGAAAAAACAAAAAGAGAAGAGGAGGAGCACCAACATGAATAAGCTTCGTGGCTTCCAAGTTTTGTGTCTAAGGTCTCTTTTAGTGCTTTATATGCCAATATATCAGCTGATGAGATGGATGAAGCTCAATATTTCATGAGAGATATTTTTAAAACAAGAGAACAAGGAGATGTTCAAGACCCATATGAAGAAGAATCATAATTATGGGACCTAGTACATGAGAAGAAAACAATAAGAGGCAAGTACAAGAAGAGACAAAGGAGAAAGAAAATGAGGTATAGAGAATACACCATGAAGATGGAAAGACTAGTATGGCCAAGGAGAATATGGGACCCATGTACAATTTAAGAAAGAATGAAACACTAGACAAGAGAGAGAAATTTTCTCATCATGAAAATTCAAGACAATTGTTGTCATTTAATGAAATTAGAAAGCTTATACCAACATTGAGATCAAGAATTTTTTAATGCATAAGTGAAAAATATGGAAAATTTATGAGTAGTAGAAACAGATCTAGGAATAAGAAAAAGATGAAGACTCATGAGAAGGAGCTCATAAAAACCTTCAAGATGGATAGCCTGATGTAGGAGAATCATCATAAACCTTAGAGAGCACAATGAAGTTTGCATAATCCTATGAAAGGCATTAAGCATAAACTAGAAGTTTTCAAAAGCTTCTCTTTCCATCCATGTCATTGTTCAAGTTCAAATTTAAATGTACATTGTAATTGTGAAGGTGAAAATCCTTGTAGTAGGGGTAAATTGTCAATTTTGACTTGGCAAAGAGTTGTTATAAGATAAATAATGCCATGAAGGCCATGTCATCATGTGGATATCCCTATGTACTTTCTCAAGAGGATTTGTAGGGTGATTACATGTTTAGTAACCTTTTGAATCAAGATAGGGTTGTTGAGTCCATGTAGGAGCAGTTGAGGGTTTGTAGGAACAAGAATAGGAGCATTCTAAGATAGAAAAATTCGGTCTAAATCAAGAGACTCGAGATCAAGGAGACAGGTAGGTGTGAATTCAATGTAATGAAGCATGTATGAAGTTTGAAGGAAGGAATCTTCTCTTGTTTAAGTGTTTATTTGCATGTTTTAGGTTGTAGTGTTAAATGATTGTGCTAGGACAGTGACCTTCAAACCCTCCATGGTGTTTAATTGATGAATCACACTTGAATATTAATGTGTATAGCTTCCACATGTGCCAAGGACCTCAGTCATAATTTTTAGGTGTCTTGAAATTGCATAATTTAGTTTTTATGGCTAATTGTTCCTTCATAGGCTCAAAGTAGGGCCTCCCATATGCTTTAAGTGTATGGATAAATTGGGCTAAAATTATAAATATATATCTGTCTGGATCTAAGTTAGAAATTCCCAAATTTTCATTGTATATGGTTGGGTACATTAGAATATACCCATAACATAAATCTCGAGAAAACCAACAAGGAAAACACAGTCACAATTAGACAAGAAAAATGGATAGAATTTGCATCATTCGTGAAAATCATAATTCTAGACTGATTTTATAGGGTGAAGAGAGAGTGAAGAATGATTTGGAGGACCCTAGAAAGTATTCCATAAAGATATGATTTCATTCACGTAAAGGATTGACTGTACAAATTCAAATGATTGTCCTAGATTGTAAGAATATGTCTAAATGAAGATAGCCAAACAAAATGTGTTAAAGGAACAATGCATCTAAGTTGAAAAACATCTTTGATATGATATGAAAGACCTATATTAATTTGGGTTGTGTAAAGAAAGGTATGGGCAGTGGTTAGACCTTTGGTAAGCTTATAGAAGACTATAAGAAACCTTGAGGTAGTATAGGTGCTAATTGGACCAATTCAGAATATGTCAAGAGTTGGTATGACACGAATGAGAGCTCAAATTTCTGTGAAAGAGTTGGAGTGATGTTTTGAATTAGATTATGGAGAAATTCTTACTATCTTGGAATAATGGATGGTTGTATAGGTTGTAATGACAGTCCAAGTCACTATAAAGGTCACCAAGATAAAAGAACTGGGTGAACAAGAATAGAACTAGTTCATGGAGATTATGAACACCCCAAGTCTATTAAGGGAGTCTATAAAACAAGGATCCATGTTATGAGGACCCTCTAATCATATTTTAGGCTTTGAAATGGCCTACAAAAATCTCAAGATGACTGAGAATAGGTTATTATAGTCCTAAGGGGAAATCATGACTAGAGAAAGATGATAAGGGGGTTTTAACCTCTAATAGGATGCATTTAATAGTTTTGGCAAGTATGCATAGTACTATGTTTTTAATTACACCATGATTTCAGAAGGAGAGTAAACATATTAGAGAGAAGTTGATAGAAATATAGGTGCTTGCATGAAAATAATGGAGGTTGGAGTGTATTATAGTCCTTGTATGAGTTGAAAAAAGTCTTGAACACCTACAAGCATTGAATCAGTGATAACCATTGCACTTAAATAAGGATCTAACATCTTGACTACCCTTATAGTACAGGGTTATGAAGAAAATGGGGGTAGTAGCACATACAAGAAGGATAATATTGTTATAAAATGATAGTCCTTAGGCACTTATTGAGTGAGTAGTGGGACTATATGGCATGGTATAGAATGTGAGCTAAGATGAGCATGAATTGTTGAAGATAGTGCATGATGGCCTAGGTCAAGTGAATTAGGTCATCTCAGGGAAGAGAGAATGTATAAGATATTGGCTTGAGTAGGAGAACTATGGGAGAGTTTCATTTATTGGTAAAGAAAGGTAAGTACATAGAGAGATGATAATTGGTAAATTATTCATTGACTGTATGAATGTAAATAAGTCTTGAACCTTACAAAGACATATATAGGTGAATACAACAAGAAAGGTATGAGGCCAAATTGGACAAAGAATGCTAGAACATGATACTATGACATGATATAACAGTGAGGGTGGATTTTTTTAGCTAAGAAGTGCACTAATCATAGTCACAAAAATAAATGTTTTGAGATGTGATGATTTTTACTTTGCATATTTGTAGATTCGGTGGTAATAAAATCCCCAAAAAGGTATTGATTTTAAAATAACATGGGAATCGAGTGTCTCACCAGTAAGGGAAGAGTGTTACAAAACTTTTACATTTTTTCTATAATGCTTCCCAAAGGGATACCACACCACTAAAAATGAAGATAAGTTAAAAGTATTTGAAAAAACAATGCAAAGGTAAATTGGAACAACATCTCATTACCCCTATCATATAATGCATGGGTGTGTAATTTTCACTTGTATCTACTAGTGATTATATATTTTTGACTCGCCCCTACATTTTATGAAATGTATTGTCATGTGTTTCTCACAATTAAGTGTGCTTAGTTCTTGAGTGAAATTTGTAACAATATTTCACCTATTTGGTCATGATATTAGCTTGATTTTTGTAATAAAGAAAGAGAGAGAGTGTGTGTGGCATCACATGGCCATTTTTTCTTGATTTGTGTATGAATTGTTGAAGAGAAGACAACCTTTCATACATAGTCTATTAAAATTTATTTTGATTTATGAAATAGAAGAGGAAGAGGAGTTGACCTTGCATTGTCAGACCTATTTATTTCCACCCTTTTGATGAAAAAGAGATTGTGGAATATGATCAATTGAGGAGAAATATAGAGATAGGTGTGTTGCATATATTTTTATAGTGAGAGTGTGGAATAGGTTGATTTTCCAATATTTTATTAAGTCATTCATGTGAGAAAACAAATGAATATTTATGTAATAACGTTACATGCAGAGTTATGGGATGATACTAGATTTTTAGGCCCCACACAACCTTTTAAGTTGTTTGGTAATGTGTGGTGATGTATTTACGTGCAATAAATCATAAATATGATCATAACACCACAAAAAGCATGTAAAATGGGTAAACAAGACTCGATATACTATTCTTACTATCACATTGTTGTGATTGAGGAATTAGGTATGTAGTAAGTTAGGTTTCTTAATGCCA
This sequence comes from Taxus chinensis, assembly GCA_019776745.2. Classification (NCBI taxonomy): domain Eukaryota; kingdom Viridiplantae; phylum Streptophyta; class Pinopsida; order Cupressales; family Taxaceae; genus Taxus; species Taxus chinensis. Next base: position 621,930,109 of record CM034153.1, on the reverse strand, counting down.
CAATTGAATTTTGTTATAAATAGAAGTTAGAAAAGTGAAAAGTACTTTTAATTTGTGAAAAGTATTGTGAAAGGAGCTCTGAGTTTGAGATGATTTCATGAGCTAGAGAAATAATTCAATGGTGATTTAAGTCGTAACTAAATATATTTAGTTACATATTATTCATGATCTAGTGAGTGCCATTAATGTTGATTTTGTATTGGGAATAATATTCATTTTCATGATTTTTATAGAATTTTTGAATTAATCAAAATTAGTATATATATGCAACAATGAATTGGATCCAGGCGGAAACCATATGTACTGGTATAGTCCTAAATAGGATATGTATAGTCCTGACTTGATTGGCACAATCCCAACCAAAGTAGAATAAAATGATGATTAAAATGGTGTGCATAGAATTTTCTTACATTTGATCAAATTGTAATGATTTTACTCATATCAAGTGCACTAACACAATGTTTTGGTTTGGTATTTTTTTTCTTTCATAGATATGTTCACACATGAGAGTTTCTTGGAGACCCACTTATGGATACATTATTTGCATTAGTCCTGAATGATGATGATTGTGATATATTGGATAGGTCTATATTAGAGCATGTAGCAAGATTGGGGGAATTTAACCCAAACATGCATCTGATAATTACACGATGCAAGTGGTGGAATGAAAATACATGTATCTTTTGGATCCCAATATGGGAGATGAAAATGAAATTGTAGGATGTATACTGGATTCTATAGTTGCTTATTATAAGAGAGATGGTGGAGTTTTTCCCTTGAGATATGTCATTTCATATGAGGTTCTCATATAGATTTTTATTAGGCCATGGTTGCATTAGAGATCCATATATTATATTGAGTGCGATTGTGACATCAACGGTTCCACATTTCTTCAAGTATATTTGTATATCGTTTTCATTTGTATGATAGTGGATGGTGATGGGGTGTCTATCTCATTTAATATGTGGCATATATGTCATTATATAGAAAATTATGGTACATGGTATGTCTAGGGTTATGTTATGTTGGCCCATTTATATAGGGAGTTATAAAAGTTTTTTTAGAGAGATAGGTTGGCAGCGTGGAAGCCATTACATTGTTACATGTGTAGGCTTATGAGTACATTATAGTTGTGTGATAGATTGGTGGGCCTCACCTAGATTGGGCACACCTTAATATTGTTACAACAATATAAATCATACAAAGGCAATGAGGGTTCAATATTATGACATATAGATCTATTTTAGATAGACTCCTTCCACATGATATTATCTAAATATCATACAAGGATAACATAGGGTGGATAGAGGATTTTGTAGATTTATGGTAAATTTGATGCACTATGTGGTTAACGAATTGGTTTCCTCACAACAGGGGCGATGTTTTAGTATGAAAAAATGACCTAATAGTATTATAGTATGCAAGATGTGGCTCTGATACCGTATCTTATGTAGATTATCAACTCATGCATCTCATAGAGAGGATACTCATATAGGGATAACCCATCTGATATATTTCCCCCATAAGCTAAGGAGGTGGATCTAGTGGTGGTGTTGAGTGAAAGACATGTTGCAGGATGAACTGTGGCATACACAATATGGTGGGTGAAGACCCGATGGGTTTTTTTTACCATTAAGGTTGGTGATCTAGGAGGTGATGTGTCACTTGGGGGACGGGTGGGATATATATTTCACCACCCATAGATGAGGGAGAAAGGGATATCACCAATGGAGATGTTGTAGCAATAGTAGTGGCATGATGTAAGTATTATATAATTTTTGAGTTTGGGTTTTTGATGTATAGAAATGTTTTTGTGCTATTGGTGTTAATGTGTATGTGTTAATGATTATATGTGATACATATTAGACCACCATTATTGATGCATAAATGTGCACATTGGTCTATAATATTCTAGGGTTTGTGGTTACTAGAGGTTTGCTCAAGTGCATTAACAGGATTACAAGTGAGCATACCTATTCGTATGTTCTAGTTTTTGTGGTGGTAGACACATGAATAATGTTACAAAATTAGCTAGATGAGAGCAATGAAAATATTTATCATCATTTCAAGCCTCATCCTAGGCATGGGTTAGCACATGGTCTAGTGGAGAGATTTCCATATTCAAATTCATAGTATGCACAAGTTTTAGTAGAGAATTCAACATTACGTGAGTGATTATTACATTATTGAGTGATTTTATATAGTCCAGGGAGTGTGGGGGTAAATAGGATCCTTGAGATCTCGATATTGAATGCCAATTGAGAGTAGTGGTTAGGATGAGTGAGTGCACAAACAGTTGTGTCCTAGACATATTATAAGTGACATTTTTTTATGCCACTTGCAACATATATGTAAAAACTAATTTTTTACCATGAAAAAAATATGTTTTGATATGATGATTAAACAATTAATAACATGGTTGATGGTATGTATGGATATATGTGTTTTTATTTTTCATGTTTACACTATTACATGATCTATTCATTATTACCATGCATATATATAATGCTTGTTTAAGAGTGGTAGGTAATGTGTATGACGAGTAAGAAAGAGAATGTAGATGTAGGTTCTATTATAATATATGTGAATTACTTTGGATCGTGTCAGTGAGGAATTGATTGTGTGATCATGGATGTGTGTATAGTGGTGAGAAGGAGTAATGGGTGGTATGTGTGTATCCACTCACATAAGATTCCATGAGCATATAGGGCGAGGAAACCTGCTCTTAAAAAATAAGGAAGATTATTCCTCATTTATGTCATGAAGGACTTGGTAAAAGAGTAGTAATAACAATATATGTAGATAAGGAGTGTAGTATGTGTGTGAATAAAACATTGTGGTGAAAAGACAAGGTAACATAGGAATGATTATTCACTATAGATACTAAAATTGGACTGGTGTACATTATACATGAAGATTTATTGTAATTATATGTGTTGTGGATGGAGCCAAATAAGTTGTAGAAGTAACGTGTGTAACTTTGGGTATAAACCTTTTTTTTATTTAATAAGAAATGTGTATGTTGGATTCAAAGGATCATGTGGAGGAATATTGCATCAGTTGATGCATCAGTGGAAGAGATATCATAAAGTGTGAAACTTTTTGTAGGATTTTCATAGAGGAGGGGAATTAGATATTTCTGAATGTTTTGCTTTAAAGGAAATAATTAATTTATGCTCTAGGAACTTAGGTTTCTTATCTCATGCATCACAATCATTGTCATAGTGTCCATTAATGCGATGAAAATAAAAAATTATGCTACATGACTCATTCAAGCAAGTGAGATGGATGACGGTCATTAGATGGTAACGAAATCAATTTTCTATTATTATTGTAAGTAGGATGTCATGTGGATGATATATAGGTTTATCAAAATATACTAGTTTTCACATATGTCTATGAGGATCATGTGTGATAAATTTTGGTTTAGGCTTGGGATGATAGAAAGTGTGACCATGATGTAAGATCTTAACTTGATTTTCCTTAGCTAATAGCTTTGGCATTGCATTATAGTCATTGCAATAGAAGAAAATACAATATCCTTATCTAAATGCTTATGTTGATAGAAAAGAGTGAGGTATTTCTCTTATCAATAATGCAAATACAAATCTTAGTGAATGAGCCACATGTATCATAAATTAATTGTTCCTTGATAGGTCATATGAAACCTCAAAAAAGGATTTATTACATCTCTGAGTCAATGGGTTCATATAATAATAAGTACATATTAGATTTTAAATCTAATATATAATTAAATATAGGTTCATACACACCTTGATGTAAGGAGGGCAAATTCTTATATGTTGATCTAGGTCCTTTATTGTGACTAGATTTTATATGGAAAACATCCTAAATATATAGAAAGGTATTTAAAGAGCCACAAGGAATATGGGTAAATTAATACATAGCATCACTTATGAGACTCTTACGAACATATGTGAGGATAAAAATATCATATTATTATATGAGGCCATAAGTGCCCTATAATTATTAAGGTTGAGATAAAGATATGAAGTTCCATCAAATAATTAGAAGAAGGGGACGATAAAATTATTAGGGAACTAAGATTGGAATATTTTACATGGAATAAGATAGTCATAAACAGTATTATAATCAATGTTAGTATAGTAAAATTTCCTTTCTAGAGTCAAGGTATGTACTTTACTTTGTAAATATCCTACACCATGCACAATAGAGAGGACCTCTTAAGGAGGTGTAGGATAGGAACACTATTTATTTTAATATCAAGAGGTTCATTCAAAGGTTGTATCTTACCATCAATAGAAGTCATGGGAACATCATTTATTTAAAAAGAAATATTAGGTTTTATGTCATTTGAAACAACAATAGGTATAGCTTGGGGTTCTATAGGATTAGTCTAACATCAAGGCTATAAATAAATAACACCATTATCCTTAAGAATGTCATCCATGCTATGAGAGGAAACTAGACTATGTATATCACATACGACCAGAGGAGAATCAACATGTTCATGTTTACCAAGAGAAATAGAGATAATGTTATCAATATACACACTGCCATCTACAAATGGTGGGGAAGTAGTAATGATATAATCATTACATTTAGTTTTAAGAGAAAAACTAGAAACACGTTGTGTATCAATCATAGTATGTGCATCAGTTATAAAATCAATTGTATCATTATTGCATTTAAGAGTACTAGTAGGAATATTAATATTGGAAGCAATATCATTTCTTTCATATTCAATCGTAATATTAGAAATGGAAGTAAAATCATGTGCAAATGGAATAGAAGTGTTACAATCAACGTCATTATCTTTACATTAAAGTGGAATAATAAGAACACGACTAGGTTTATCATTTTCATTTATTTTTCATTTAAGAGAAATGGGAGAGATACAATTTTGTTCATTCATATGATGTGTAAGGGGAGAAGAATCATCATTTGTATCATCATTATGTATTGCAATAGGATTTGATTCTAGATCACTATCATAAACACAATTAATACCATCAATCAATGTATAAATGGAAGGAATATCATCCTCATGTAAGAATTAAACAATTTCATCATCACTAGACAATGTAGCCTCTATAGGAGAGTAGAAGGATCATCTAGAGTGAAAAAGAGGGAGATTGGTCACCACAACTATCTAAACTAGATGCATTACCCTCATAGTTAGGATCACTATCACCATTCCTAGTGGAAGTAAGACATAGAAATTCTATGATATCATTTAGGGATATGACTTCCTCGAGAGTAAGAGGAGGGAGGATCTTTGGTGGTTAAGAAAGGTCAGGGTTTTGAGAAAATAAGGGTGGTTTATCTCAAAACACAAGAGGATTGGAAATTGGATCAAAATAGTATACTATATGATCCATATCATAATATGAATAGGTAGCCACATGTCACACATTCACATAAGGTACGGATATGGTTAGAGGGATGGTTTCCACTATACTTCCGCATTGCATAAAATCAATCCATAATCACACAAATAATAAGGAAGATGCTCAAAAAGACCACACACATGCCCTAAGTAATCCTTAGGGTTTCAAAAATAGTAGGCCTAATGCAAAAGAGCTAAAAAAATCCAAGATTAGGTGAAGGGTTTTATCAAAATTAAGTTCACCAAAATGTATCAAACCTAATTTAAATTTATAAACTAATTCCTAAAGTTGAAAATATAGTAACATGAGTATAAAAAAATTCATATTTGCATCTTAGATCAAATAAAAGGTTTTTAAATCATAAAAATTATAATATCATTAATTTATTAGTATCTAGAATTGTAATTGGGATAGATAGAATCACTTATCTGGTTCTAAATATTGTCATGGTATGCAGATGAGAGATCTAAAATAAGAAAAAGATCTAGAAACTAGAAGAATCAACTTCTACACTTTTGATATGTTTGGGGTAGAACTATACAGAACATCCAACACCATACAACAACCCCCAACCAAATTTTATGGTATTGGACCTATAAATAGTGGGAATATGCAATTATTTGTGTCATTGCATGTCATTTTTTGTCACTCTTTGATATCTTTAGCTTCACATAAAACCCCATATTTCATGCCTAAACCTGCAAAACAAACTCTAACTATCTTGTAATAAAATCTAGAAAATATTAAATACAAAATGATATAACGGAAATAATTGAGTTGGAATAACCTCGGCACTCACCCTATTTTTTATTCACCAAGTGTTGCACTACATTTCAAACAATGTAGTTCTCCTAGTGTTTTGTGTTGATGTGCATGCAATTATCCCTTGACCTAAGTTGGCCCTTGTGCTTCAACATTGATAGCGGGCTATGCTACTTCATCCCAATAGAAACCCTTGTGTGCAAATGAAAAATTCAAATCCATGCCCTCCTATGTTGTGTATATAATATGTTGATGTATATATTTCTCCTTTAGTTCAATAATGGTAGATAAATAGTTTTTTGATAGATGATAAATGCCTACATTAGACTTGTATATATATGAGTTATTACTTTGAAATTTAGACCTTAGTAGCGGGAAAATCCAACCTATAAAATAGAATATCAAAAATAAAAGAGTAAAAAAAATTCCCATGAAGAGAAAATAACCAAAACGAAAGAGGGATCAAGATCGTAAAGAAGGGTTGGGAGCATATGTATGGTTTAAAATTGTTGTGTGATTTTTAGCCAAGCAAAAATATAAAAAAATTCTAGAATGGGATTATGATAGATCTTAAGGTATCTCATAATAAAACCAGAGAGGTAAAATAGTGGTAAATAAGGTTAAATCAAGCATGAACAGAAATGCAACAAAAGATTGATGCTACTAAGACCTTGTTTCATTGTTCCAAACTCACATGTATAAAATCTAATAAAAGCATGATTTAATAATGATTTTTTTGTGGATTTTTGTATCTAAAACAAGACCCTTGGTATCTAAGTTCTTAAAGAGAATATCATGACCTAATGGATTGATTTGAGCCATATTTCATTGAATGGTTGACTCGGTTGAGATTGTGAAAAAGTACGAAATGAATAGTTTTTTTCCATGTTGAGCATGAAAGGGAGAAAGAAACAATCCTTATTATCCAAATAGGTTAAGGCTCATTATAAAGACCCTAAGAGACAAAGATGTGATCACAAGTAAGGAATAGGAATACATATGACTGTTAATATGAATCAATCAATAGTGGAGCAAGATCGATGTCAGGGTAACCAAATTTGTACTATGGATAATAAGCTATATATATATATATATATATATATATATATATATATATATATATATATATATATAACCCTCTTTCTCTCTATTAATGATATATTAGGATATGAAGGGACAATTCTAAAGCCTCCACATGAGACACTATTGTTAATCAAGAGGTGAAGATACATGGATCTAGAAGATGATAATCCAACCCCTATCAAAGGAATATAATTACAAATCCTAATTATAGGATAGGGTATGTGCTAGTGTCATAATTTTATAATGATTAATAAGATATGTCCATACAGATATTAAAGTTGTGGTTGTATACTTGGATTGCAAGATATTGATAGGTTGTTATTCCCAAAGGGTAGATTTAATGTAATGGTCAATATGGAATAGTGTAATGGACAAGAATATGCTAGTCTATGTACATGATTTATAAATCAATCAATAAAATAAAAAAATAAAAATACAAAGGAAAAATAAAGTTAAAAGTAATTACATTTGTTAAGACATCATTGGCACATCAACCCCTCCAAGGGTTAATGTTTCCTTTTGTGATATTTTATGTGTGGGGAACATATAGAAATAATAATGAAGTAAACCATAACTAGGGATCCAACGGGTAGTGGCGTAATGGTTCTTGGGTATCCTTGCGATTGGGAGGTCTAAAGTTCAACTCTCGGCCCCCTGTTAAGGTGACATACTACCAACGGTTTGGATACCCTGGTGATGGGGTGCCATAATAATTTTGGTTTAATCTGTGGGCTCACCGAGAGCTTACCATCCTTGGATGGTTCCACAGAATAATGTGGTTTGGTGATGCCACAAAGGGCTATGGCCCTCTCCATAGGTAACTCAAGCAAAAACAAAAGTAAACCATAATTAGAGACTCCAAAAATGTGGTGAACTTGCTAGTGTATATTATATTCTTAAGTGTCCTAGACTTGATTATCTAAAGATAGATTTCTAAATACAAGCAATAATAACTCCTAAAACTTTATGACCTTAAGAGAAGCTTGGAAATTTCAAGAAGACTAAATGCCTGAATGATACATAATGATTCCTACCTATTATTCATTACATTTTCCCATAGTCATGCCATTGACCATGGTCAATATAGTCGAACATGAAGAAATATAGCCAAATGGCATCGACCATCATCAATTCCATTGTATCTAAGTTATAAAAAAAACATGGGGGTTCTAAATGAAGAGTTAGAAGGTGGAGAGGGATTTAGAAGCTAATAAAAAAGTTATATAAAATGGTGTTAAATTTTGATATGTGGGTAATCGTAAGAGGATATAAGGTGATGTCATAAGAGGATGTAAAAGGATTACTAGGAGATATAAATGATATGATATAGAAGGTATTAAGGACTACACATAAAATCTCTCTAATAGGTACCACTAGCCAATATGACCAATTTTTTATCTTCTCTACTCCAAGTTATTCCTTGTAAGACAGCATTGAGGGGTTAATGTACCAATGGTTCATGTGAAGAGAAAATTTAGTAACGCTAAAAATAAATAGAGTTTTAGCTTAACACTGTGGATTTTAAGGATTGCATGAAACAAAGGTTATCATAAGTACAAAAAGTAGATCACTTGTAAAAAAAATTATAGGAAGACATGGTCTACAAATAGCTTAACATACAATGCAAAATAAGGAAAGTACGATACCTAGAGTTCGAAAGGTCACATATGCATTAGATCTTACTTGAGTTGATTTTACTATACTTTAGTTAAGTGTTTATTGGGAACATAATTTGCATACTTGCATGCATTGGTTCATACTTATTTTGTAGTTACTTTATAGGAATGTAGTGGTCACTTTATTATATCAAGTCTATTTTACCTCTTTCAGAGGGGTTTTTAGTTGGTTGTGTAATATTGTACAGATATTATTGATAAATATTTGAAATAGTGTTGACTAAAGCTAACAATTTATGGTACTAAATATTGTGTTATGTTGAAATAAGGAAATATATTATTATTGACTGGCTTAAATTCTTTTTGAAATGTTGTGTGTTATTTTACTCATGTATTTTAGTCCCAAATTATAGAGTCTATTTGATGATATCACTAGTATATATGTTTTCTATATCTAATTGGTTATATTGTTGTTTGAGTTATATGTTTGATTGAGTCCCTAAAATCCATTAATAAGTGTTATCCACTATTTTTCCATTATCTAGTTCCTAAACAAGGCTCAATACCCTCTTTTTAAATATAAGGTGAACACTTAAGGGAAACCATGAGTGATATATAGTTGTATAAATTATTTTATCTGTTAAAGTTGCATAAAAGACACATATCCATAGTAACATTAGAAAACGCCAAATATAACAGAGATAAGAAATTACCTCACAAAAGTTTAAAGAGAAATAGAACAATACATGATATGAATAGTAGTTCCCCAAATGGTACCCGATTTAACCTCCTCTACCATTTTTTTCCAAAATTGCATTTCAACAACTAAATTTGTTGGGTCAATTGATGAATCACTTCTAAAAAAAAATCATCTTTATTTATGTTATCTAATCATCCTTTACGAATAATCATGTTGTTATATTCCTTATGTTTTAGTTTCTCTCTTTATTTTTCTTGCTCTAAACTATTCTTTTGACCCAAAAATTATGTGTTTCCATCATTATAATTAAAATTTTGTTAGATGAATTTATGGAAGAGTTTAAACGAAAATTAAATATCTTAATTGCATGAATGATACCTTCTTAATAAATGTTTTTAAAAATAATTTAAAGAATAATCCAATATAATATATAATTAAACAACTAATAAATACATACGAGTCATTTTTAAATGTGTAAAATCTATAAACATTAGCACTTTTTATGTAAGAGTACTAAAATACAATAAGTTTAATAATATAAACTTACATTATATTTATATATTTTGTAGATCTAAAAATTGAAGACTCACTAGTAGTTATTCGCCTATATTATAGGAAGATAATATGAAAAGGGTGATGTGAGAATTCAAGCCTAGTAAGTGGTGGTTGGTGTTTTGATCAATTGAGTTTACAAACAAAATCAAATTAAATTATTCATAACCTTTGAATTTTTTATGATAGTCTTTATATGAAATTTATCCTTACAAAAAATTAAACGAGCTTTTTAATGGTAAGTTATTTAAGCTCAAAAAAATTATGATAATTTTATTTAAATTATTTTATGCTAATAAGTGAATAATTAATATAAATATGTTGTTTTATTCTTTTATTTATGTGAAAATTATAAAATATACTAAAATAAGATATGCAGCTTTGAAATCATTGAGTGAAGTGAAGGTGACTTAAAAGTAACAATAGACATGTTCATGTTAATTGGTATTGAAAGTAAGAGGCTTGTTGATGAGTTGTAAGGTAGAGTGAACATGGTCAAAAAATAGACATTAGACATGTTCATATTGATTGGCATTGAACGTTCCAAACTTGTTGATAAAGTTATTGGGGTGGCGTGAACCTCGCTTGAAAATAAACGCTCGACATGTTCATATTGATTTGCATTGAATATTAGTTAGCTATTGGGTGTCGACACCTATCAACTCGCACCAAGTGTTTAAGTTCTACCATCACCATGTAGAATTTACTCTGAATATGAGATACCTATTAAGTGTCAACACCTATCAACTCGAATGCACCGACTGTTTGAAGTTCTACCATCACCATATAGGACTTGCTCCTTCATGTATATTCCTCCTACAAATGGGACAATTACCCACTCTGGCCAACCAAGGAACAATACATTTAGAGTGGAAAATGTGGTGTTTATGACAAGGCATCTCCATTGCCTCTTCTTCCAATTTAAATTCATCATAACAAATTGTACATTCAAGCTCTTCCCCAACATGGTGGGGCGCAATTAGTATCGTGGGCAACCCACTATGGAGAAGATTCTGAGAATTATTAGTTCCTAACATCTGCATGGTTATGTTCTCCAAATGACGTAATCCATTTAGATTTGTAACCAGTTCCGTGGCTGTGCCCATGAATCTAACAGGGTGGTATGCCGAACTATTAGCTTCATCTTCAGCCACCAGACGGCTATTTTCTTCGTCAAACGAACTTGACGGAGGGCTGAGGTGCTGAACAAGATTCAGGCGAGTCTGAGCGTCTTGAGATTCATCGCCGAGTATACGAAGAACTTGGTCGATTCTCCCACAGACGCGCTCGTTCAGATCGTTGAACCGCCGGAAAAGAGACTCGCTATAACTGTTATCGTCGCCCATCTCTTTCCCTGAAATGTTGCTATGATTACCCGTCTTCATTTTTGTACTTTCCTCTTATTTCTTGCTCTTAGAAGAGTCGCCTCTCTCCGGGTGCATTCGCAAGGAGCTTTTCAAAGGATCACTAATTATGGGTAAAGTGTGTTCACAATTTATAAACAATTAAGTAAACTATAATTTCATATCATTTCTAAAAACTTAGGTTACAGATCATTAAGCAAATGTTTTCTTATGTAATTTCATTGACTTGTTTGAATTCTAGGCATGCTATATTTGATTATTGTTGTTTTGTTTGAATGTAAATATTTTTTCAATAAATTAAACTTGTCAATATATTATATTATTTAAGAATAGGTTACAATGATTATTATAAAAGGGAGTTAGTATTTACAACTCAAAAATACATGTTTAGAGTTAAAACAACAACATTGTACAAAGAAGTAAAAATGTCATTGTTTCTTCGAAAAATGTACTTGAAGCGTTTAAATGTACTTGAAGCTCTAATTAGGGTAAGAATTATTAACCATTTATAGGAGGAAGCCATTTTTTTAAGGATTGATAAGTTCCTTGGAATAATTTGCATTTATTTTGAAACTCGCAGTAAAAGCATTTCACTAAATTTGAAATATAAATATGTATTCTTTATTGCTTATATATGTAGATATGCAAAGTGGTTTTCCATTAACAAATGCACTATGCTAACCATTATACATAATTTGTAATATTGATTTAAATAATAACATAGCCAATTGTATTTAAATAAGAAGATATCTAGACCATAAGAAAATATAAATTAATTAAAGTGTTTAAAAAATCAGGGTTTGTACTATAATACTTTGATTCGCACAAATTTTGAAGACAATCATTAGTGATTGTTTTGGTTATTTTGAGAAAAGGGCCAAAATATACCAAAACAAATACATAAAATCAAAGAGCTTAAATAAGTGTATTAAATATAGTAAATGATAAATCTCAAATGTATATGAAATTAATAAGGAAATGGAGGATGAAAAGTGAATAAAGTGTGAGAAGTATTTGTACCTTAGATTGACATAATGTAGACACCTAAATTTGGTTTTTAGCACTTTGGAAACATCAACTTTAGCATAATTTCATACACTTATACAGATCACATATATTTCACCCTTGAGCACATTGTTCCTCTATCAATCTACCCATATGTTATCTTACCTTTCTCTATCTACCAATCCTAGCTATTTAGGATTAGATCATTCTATAAAGTATGCCTCATAAGCCTAAATAGAAATTCTATGTACATCGCATCCACTTTTTGTACCCACATGACACTGGTAGTAAGCCCAAATGGTTCACATATATTATGGAGGTCATTGTATGTTGATATTGGCCAATCTAGACATGTTTCATGAGCTATATATGGTAGAAAACTGGTTTTCAAATTCAAGAATCTCTATTAGGTCAATCTAGACATGTTTCATGAGCTATATATATGGTAAAAACTAGAAAATATTTACCATTATTTGAAATTCATCCAATTAGTTATTACTCACTTTGGATACTCCTTCCTCACACCTCTTAACTCCCCACTCTCGGTACATTAATGATTATTATCAAATTTTTTAACAAATTTAAAATCTCTCAAGAAGCAATGCTATAGAAATACACAAAGGTAAATTAAATCAAAGAGGTTAAAAATTCCAATTCCAAAGGTCAAAATATAAACGAAGGTTAATTGTTTGAGCACATGATTTTACACACGTACACACTTGGATGAAGAACTACATATATATTTCTCCCTCTTTGGAGTATTGGTATATAGGAAATGATCACTACATCATTAGGGGTATGACTAATATTTTCCAACCCAAAATACTAACCCCATTTTCAAGGTGTCATGTGATATTGAAAACAAAATTAAGGATTGAATGAAGAAGAGCATAATCATGCACTGTACACACCCAAAATTGCAGGGTGCTATATAGTTGGAATGGTAAAATCTTCAAGGATGATAAACTCTTCTTAAAAGGTAGAAATGAGGTCCAAATCCTTCCCCCCTTTCCTTTGCATCCTCATTTGGCTCAAACAACCCTTTCTAATTTGTCTCCAAACTTTAACTTTTCTTGCAAGACCACCTTTAGCTTTTGGCATTGCCAAAGCGGCGGTTGTGTAATTATCAAATAATCAAAGTGGCAGTTGTGTAATTGTCAACTTGTCACTAGTGGTTGCATAATTGTGCGAGAGGTGGTTGCGTAATTGTCAAAATTTTGACCAGAGGTTACGTAACTGCCCTTCTGCATTAACCGGCGGTCCTGTCACTTAAAATCATATACTTAAAAACGTGCATTTTTTTATGTACCCTTTGGATTTCGAAAGTGACTTTCTCACTCGTTTCTCAACCATTTTGCCTATTTTTGGATTCGTTGGAATTGTATTGATTTTATCTTCCTCTTTGGATATGTTTAGAATGTTGAATACCTCCCCTTTTTCTAAATTATCACTACTTCTTCAACACATGTATTTAAGTTCTTCTTTCCTAGATTTTATAAAAAGACAAACTTTTACCTGTATGATAGATTGGATTTTTCAAGTTCTTAAGGTTAAGTTATGCTGCTGAAATTTTGAGAGGAGCCACACAGACAACCAACTCTTTGTTATGTTCTTTCCCACCATTTACTTTCAGTCATTTCTTGAACCAAGCCAGCCATAACTAGTATTTTGTTTTCTTTGTTACTAGCCATCATCTGTGCATTCCTGGATCAATTGGGAGTCATCTTTAGAAGAGGATACAAAGATGAGGAGAAAAAAACCACATCTTGTCTTTGGGAAGCAACCATAGTTTAGTAGCAACCAGGTTGGGGTTGCGCTTGAATTCTTTGAGGGTTTAATTAATTTGTATTTGTTCGGATATAAATAATGCATTTTTTTCAATTGGTAGAATTGTAGAAGTGGAATATTTCATCACTTCCTGAATATATTTATTTTACTTCTAGTATTTCTTTCAAAACATTTCTTGCATACATATTCCCTTGATAACTTCTTCCTGGCTTATCCCTGTGGAACTTCTTGGGAAATCATTTGGAGGAAGAAGTGAAGAAATCCTTGCACATCATTCATTTATTTTAATTATCTTAGATTTACTTATGTCGGGGAAAGTTCATACGGAAAAGAGGAAATTGCTTCTGAGAAGTGTTTCCCTTTTCAAAAAACTTGAGGCAGAAGCTTTACCAGAAGAATTTTATTTATTTTTATTTAGATTAATAAATTTCAAATACATTCTTTTATAATAGGATTTTTAGACAACCCTCCAACAGAGGAATAGCCACATCCGGCTATTCTCTTTTTTTAGTTTATTTTATTAGAAGTAGTAGTATTTTATTTTAGTTAATTTCCTGTGTTTGTAGAATAGTTTATTTATTTATTTTATCTAAATTCTGAAAATTACAAAAAGATGTTAGCAATTTAATTAGTTTTCTTTTAATTCATTTATTTTTTAGAAAAATAGAATAGATGGTATTTCATTTCATTTTATTTAATTAATTAGGAATGAATTTGGTTAATTAAAAGATTAAACACTCTTGTATTTTATTTACACTGAATTTACTTCCTTTATTTATTTAAAACGATCTTTCAATGTAATTTACCAAACAAATCAAATCAAACAATTAAAAAATAGGGAACTTATGCTACCCATACATAGCCTCTAATTTCCCCTTTGGCCAGTTCAACTACTAAGAACTCACACTACGCGATCTTAGTCCTTGATTCTCCTATAGTTGCCCATTAGCATTATCTTAAGGCTAATGGACACAAGCATTCCAAATGGGTTTGAAACTCTAAATATAGTTGAAGTAAGGGCTGCAAATTTCTATAAGACACAAGCATTCCAGATGGGTTTGAAACTCTAAATATTTTGAAGTTTCACCGTTTTTTATTTTTTCCTCTTTGTGAGATTGAAATGTTTAAGTGGATTATGAATAGAAGATATTTTTGGGGTAGGAAATATTTTAGCCATGGAATAGGTGTGGGACATGTAGATTATTTAATTCCCACCTTTTATATTTATAACTTTTCTATTCATGTCTTATGTCTTATATAACCAATTAATTGTCATCCAATTGAAAACCTTTACATTGCTACAAATTAAAAATTAAAAAAACAAATCCATTACGTGTTCAGTTTTCAACCTAAGACCTATTGGAATTCCCCTATTTTTTCAATCCCTTAAGTTCAAGTGATTAGTTTGAGCAATGTTAGAATTATAAATTTGAGCACATATGCTAGAGATTTTCTGGGGAAGAATAAGCTAAGTTGTGGATAGGTGTGGGGCTTATAAGTAGTTAATTTTCAAATCCAAACAAAATCCTCAACACCAGGTACAAAAATATATAAGAGAATACCCCTTTTTTCTGGTCATCGGCTAATGACAACTCCATCGTGGTTGATGATGACGGAAACCTGAATTGAGTTTCCACAACAATACATTGGTTACTTTCCTTCTCTCCTCCATGCTTTATTCTTCCATTGGTTCCCTTTAAACATTCATAAAGGATATGGATGTAATTTCTTCTCTGGTTGCAACTAAGGAACAACGTATGTTGGATCCAAGTTTGCGGGAATGTTACCAGTTGTAGTTATTATAGATCATTGACGGTAATGTTTTTTAGTGGATGAAAACATCATTATTGTTGTTGAGGAATAACCTTTTTTTTTCCTTAAAGCTAGAGAGAAACCTTGTGTCCCCAGATTTCACCCTGAAATCTGGGACTACCCATTTGAAAAAAAAATCATTCTTTTTAAAATAACGGGTCTTTCGTGTTTTTATTGCCAAAAGATGTATGTATTATGTTAGGATATTCCCAGTGAATCATATGAACTAATTTTGATAAATACCTAGATGCCCAAACTCATTTTATCCCTCCACCAAGTTTTGTCTATGGGATATTTTTATTTAATTATTTATTAAATAAATAATGCCCATTTGAAGTAAATTGTGCTCCGATTGAATTCTCTTGAAGTTTTGCATGCCATTATTCACTCATCTCAATAGTTTTTTCACCAGGAATGAATTCAAGGCATTGTCTACAACTTTTGGCAACATTTTTCGCTTTTATTTATTTCTTTTGTGTTTTTCTCTAGTTTTCTCCTTAGTTTCTCTGTGAAATTGCCCTAGGTCAATTCCTTTGCCAGTGTAATCTGTTTAATTTCCTTAAGCATCTAGAGATCATCTACCAACACAATATCATAAGGAATCATCCTCAAAATGCAAGCTTATGACCAAAAAAGATGAAGTCATGCACAAAAAGCCTCTCCCAGGCAAGTCCCATTTTTTGGAATTAATGAGTGTAAGCTGTAATGGGATTTTTGGTAGTGGGAGGCAAATGGGAATTTCTTACCTGCCTTGCAAGGTACTTTTTCCCATGAATTCAAAGTCACTTAAGTTGTGATGGGAAAATTAGAGGTGGCAGGCAGGTGGGAATTTCTTACCTGCCTTGCGGGCTAAAAATTCCCATTATAAAATAAAGAAAAAACACTTAAAGCACCGATAGGAATTTTCTCCCTGCCTGGCAGGCTTGTTAGGTTGTGGAGCTAAATAGCTTCACTGGAGCATGCATTACAAAGTGAATAGAAAATATAGTAACCAGACATCGGTTAGGGAGGAACCAGCATCGGTCAAGTATGACCAACATTGGTCAGGAAAGGAGGAACCAGCACTGGTTAAGGCTAACCGACATCGGTTACCTATGCGTATGAGTGTTTTATTTAACTCTCGGGAATTAGATCTATTTTTAGCATTAAAGTATATCTATTGATTGCAATTGCATGACTAAGTGCCCTAAGTTTATATACGCCTATATAAGCATGAAAGCTAGGGTTTAGAAGAGAATTAAGAGAAGGATTGAATTATATCCTTGATTCTCCTAGATTGAGAGGATGAAGAAGAAGAAGAAGAAGAGAAAAAATAGAACAGGTTACATGAAGACAGAGTCTCCATGGAGAGGAGTTGGACAGAAGGAAATAACAGGTACATCTGAATGGTGAGAAGAGGGTAACATCTTCTACTATATTTTATTTGTATAGTTATTATCTCATTGTAATGGCTTGCATAGTATGCAAAGCACATAGAGTTTCTTCTTGTAGATCCACATGTTGGTGAGATCTTGTATTATAGATCCATGTAGATCTAGTCTTGTATTGTAGATCCATGAGATCATATTGTATTGTTGATCCATGTAGATCTAGATATTGTAGAGGAGGTTGTCTTCATGTTTGCACAGGTTATGCAGTGATGGAGAGACAAACTTACTTCTTGGTGCATAGTCATAGTTGCACATATGGTAGACCCATGTGAGAGGTCTTGTTTACAGATCCATAGAGAACTTGGTAGCAGTTCAAAGATGCAGTAGTTCCTAGTTATGTGAGATCTACTGGTGGTGTTTGGAGGCACAGTTGTAGTGCACTCATGGAGATCCATTTAGAGATCTGGTGGAGAGGAGATACTCTTGGAGAGATGCATTATACTCTTGTATTGAAGAGTTGGTTTGTACTCTTATTGTATTATATATATGAGATCTCTATCTTTGGTGGACGTAGCCCACATTGGGTGAACCACGGTACATGTTGTGTTATGTGTGTGTACTTTGTTTTGATTTGGATTATTCTTGTTTATACTTCCACTACTGTAGATTTTGGGGAATTGTTTAGATCTTGTGTGCATGATTTTGTTTGTTATTAAATCATAGCACTATTCCGTAGTCCCGAATTCCCAACAACTGGTATCAGAGCTTGGTTATCTTATCTGATACTTGGTTCAGATCCAGGTTTGTTATCTTATTTGATTAACAAATGGTATCAGAGCTTGGTTAGCTTGGTTATTTTAGAGCAAGGGTTTGCTTCATGGTTTTGTTAGTGGTTTGACTGACATGTATGAGAGCAGGGTTTGTTTTTCCTGATGAGAAGATCGCAAGAAGAGATTCAATCTCAAGTGGGAGCTGGAAGAGTAAGGTTGCTGGAAATTACAGTGACCGGTGTCGGTTAAGTGGCAACCGGCGTCGGCAGGGTGACTGTGGTCAGTTACAGGGTAACCGTGGTTAGTTACTGGGAAACCTAGTTTTAAACAGAAAATCACATATCTGAAGAATTAAGAAGATGCATGGAATGTATCTTGGTTGCTGAGGTGTCCCTGGTTCTTGGAGGCACAAGCATGTTGGTCAGATTACAGATCCGGTTATTGAGGTATGGTTTTATCTTGGTATTGCAGTGCTTATATTATTTTGGTTGCACATGCATGTTTGGGATTGCAGATCTAGATATGAGAATGAGATAAAAGGAGTAGTTATGCATCCTTTGGTGCAGTTAGATGCATGGGATTCATTAGAGAAGCTGAATATAGTAGCACAGAATGAAGACAGGGGTTTCCATCAGAGAAGCATGTTCTTCAGTTGAAGATGCGGTTGAGTATCTTGGTGCTGGTAAGGTGATGTATTTCATCTTGGTGTAATTTTTATTGCATGTATTATTGATGTTAAGTTTTTGTGTAGGATTTGGGTGCTTCTTGAAATGAATGGCTCAACACAACTATCGTCTTTGGTCGGAGTAGGCACCTGGTTTGGTGACCTATGCCAATTTGTGGTGTTGTGTTAGTTCCAGCAGCACCAATGTCGGTCAGGGAACTGACATCAGTCACAGAGGGTAACCGGTACTGGTCAGCGAACCGTAGTCAATCTCTGTGACAATGAGTTTGCACATGGTTTCTTACAGTAGAAGAGGGCATGGATGGTTCAGTGTCCTATTTTGGAGGATCATGTTTCTTGCACAGTGTGTACAGGCAGAAATAGTGTAGATCACTTCAATGTTTGGATCAGAAAGAGGATGGATTTGGCTTGGTTAGTCCAGTGAGACTTTGGGTCAGGTATCTCTATATGGTTCATGTTTTATTTCTTTCTTTTGGAGAAACTGATATTATGTTTGGATAGTGTGCACAAATTTACACCATGTTTTTGGTGTTATTTGACTTTTATTTCCCAGTTGTGTGGAATCTTGAGGACAAGGATATCTAGTCTAAGGATGAGATCCTCAATGAAAATTCATGGTTAGACACAGTTGCAGGTAACGAAAGATGTTGAGTACATAGGATGAAAAGAAGTTGATTCACCTACTTCACAAGAAGTCCAAACTTCTGTGATGTAGGAGTATTCTTTGATAAGAAGGGAATCATTTTATATTTTCTTTCATCTGGTTTTATTTCTCACTGACATATTAGCTTTTGAGCTTGGTGTTAGAGGCAGTGTAGGGGATTTCATGTTCAGTGGGAGCAAGCCATGGTTGTTGGCATTGCAGGATTGGATACATGATGCACATGCAGAGTGAGAGGAGATTGCTACTATTCAGAGTGGCAGAGGCACTAGTTGGTTTTGGAGGGCAGTCATGGATTTGCAGGTATATTGAGTTTATTGCTTTGTGATGTCACTTCTGGTTTATTTTGTGGTGCCTGGATATCCCTATGGGATTACAGTTGATGGTTAGATTCAGCTGGGTGAAGATGATAGAGCAATTTTTTCAGAGTTTTAAGGGTTAAGGAGAAAATATGACTGTTACAGAGACCGGTGTCGTTAGGATTAACTATGGTCGAGTCATCTGGTAACCATGGTCGGTCAGGCAGTGACCGGGGTTGGTTAGGAAACCTTGGTCAGTTTGGTCATAAGTTTGACATTAGTGTTTATTTACCATTTTTAGATGGTGCCCTTGTTTTGCTTTCATCTTGGTTTGGTTTGTGCAGTATGTTGATGACATGTTTGTTGGTATTTGCACTTGGTATTAGTTGCATGGTTTAGCATGGTTGTTTGTTATTGACATTGATGAGCACAAGATTCATATATTGCTTTGGAGTTAGTTGGTGAGAGACTTGGCACTTCTGGAGAGCCTGATGATATGGATGGATGTATAGGTGAGTTTATACATGTGGATAGATTCAATTTTGTGAGTCTATGATGATGCAGATGTTTGATTTGCACATGGATGCCTATGAGCATGGTTCAGATTGCCTTGAGCATGAGTAGGGGATGTTTGTATTTCCTCTTGATTACTATGTTACTCCTTGATAGGTATGTTATCTACAGATGAATGTCTTGGACATGCTAGTTGTTTATGTAGGGTTGGATTTGTAGATTGCAGTGTTTGGATTTCTTTGAGTTATGCAGGTGTTTGTGGATTGATCACCCACTGTTGCATGTAGAACTCATTCAGGGCTATTTTTACCCAGGATCTTGTTTTGCTTTCGCATATTCCAGTTTGACTTGTCTTTGGATAGTTGCATTGGTGGTTGCATGGAGACATGGATAGATGGATGGAGAACATGGTTGGTTTTACAAGTATGGCTATGGTTGCAGTTGAAGCTCAATACTTCAGTTTGAGTGGGAGCTCTTGCAGGTGTGTTAGTCATGATGGCTTGGTTGCATGAGAGGCTTGGTGTTATGATTCAGTGGGAGCTTGATGTATGGATAGCTCGGTTATCACGGATCAATTGTAGCTTCGTGTAGGTCTATGGTAAGTCACAGTTTTTATCTTCTTGGTTTGAGAAGATGGTTTGATCTTCCTAGTTTTATTTTTGAGAGAATTGTTGAAGGAAAGAATAGACGGTATTCATGGTGTGTAGAGGATGTGATGTATAGGTACAGGTACAAAGGTTCAACAATTTATCTCCAAGTGGGAGATTGTTAGGTTGTGGAGCTAAATAGCTTCACTAGAGCATGCATTACAAAGTGACTGGAAAACACAGTAATCTGTCATCAGTTAGAGGGGAACCGGCATCGGTCACCCATGGACACCATCAGTCAGCATCAGTCAGGCAAGGGAGGAACCGACATGGGTTAAGGCTAACCGACATCGGTTACCTGTGCGGGAGTGTTTTATTTAACTCTCGGGAATTAGATCTATTTTTAGCATTAAAGTATGTCTATTGGTTGTAATTACATGGCTAAGTGCCCTAAGTTTATATATGCATATATAAGCATGAAATATAGGGTTTAGAAGAGAATTAAGAGAAGGATTGAATTAGATCCTTGATTCTCCTAGATTGAGAGGATGAAGAAGAAGAAGAGAAAGAAAGAACAGGTTACATGAAGATAGAGTCTCCATGGAGAGGAGCTGGACAGAAGGAAATAGCTCAGGTACATCTGAATGGTGAGAAGAGGGTAACGTCTTCTACTATATTTTCTTTATATAGTTATTGTCTCATTGTAATGGCTTGCATAGTATGCAAAGCACATAGAGTTTCTTCTTGTAGATCCACATGTTGGTGAGATCTTGTATTATAGATCCATGTAGATCTAGTCTTGTATTGTAGATCCATGAGATCATATTGTGTTGTTGATCCATGTAGATCTAGATATTGTAGAGGAGGTTGTCTTCATGTTTGCACAGGTTATGCAGTGATGGAGAGACAAGCTTACTTCTTGGTGCACAGTCATAGTTACACATATGGTAGACCCATGTGAGAGGTCTTGTTTACAGATCCATAGAGAACTTGGTAGCAGTTCAGAGATGCAGTAGTTCCTAGTTATGTGAGATCTGTTGGTGGTGTTTGGAGGCACAGTTGTAGTGCACTCATGGAGATCCGTTTAGAGATCTGGGAGAGGAGATACTCTTGGAGAGATGCATTATACTCTTGTATTGAAGAGTTGGTTTGTACTCTTGTTGTATTATATATATGAGATCTCTATCTTTGGTGGACGTAGCCCACATTGGGTGAACCACGGTACATGTTGTGTTATGTGTGTGTACTTTGTTTTGATTTGGATTATTCTAGTTTATACTTCCACTACTGTAGATTTTGGGGAATTGTTTAGATCCTGTGTGCATGATTTTGTTTGTTATTAAATCATAACACTATTCTACAGTCCCGGATTTCCAAAAAGGCTAACTTTTCCCACCAAAGAGGTTTATTCACCCTTGGAAGTCGCACTTTATCAAAGGAAGCTATTTTAAATACAAGTCGCACTTTTTGGGAAATGTTTTAAGCTGCAGTGGGAATTTCGGTAATGACAGGTGTTGTTCCCCTCAAAATTCCCCTCTTTTAAAAGTCAAAAATTTGAAAATTTTGAGTTGGCACCCTTCAGCAGTGCTTTAGTGAAGTAAGAAATTCAAAGAGATGTTGAAAATTTTGTTCCTTGGGGTCATTTTAGTGACTTGCGGGTCTGTCGGACATTTTTGTCCCTCATGTCCCAAGTACCAGTGGGCCTCCTATTCACCAATTACCTATTTCCCCGCAAGTCCTTGTCCGTCAGCTTTTTCAGACATTTTCAACCCATCTTTCCCAAGTCCACCCGCGCCTCTTGTTCACCAATTCAACCGCATCAGCCGAACGGGCTCTTCATGTCCATCATGTCCCAATGTTCCATGGACCGTCCAGGCCAGTTTTTTCCGCATTTTCCACATTTCACCTTTTTGAGTCTGCGCAAGGTATATTTAATACACATTTATGATCTTCTCTCTCTTGAATGATTATTTAAAGGGGCAACTGTTTATGCACTTGTCACATTGCCTGCTCATTATCTCTTGCCCGCATTTTTGTAAAATTGAGTCGTTTGTCCACATTCTTGTATCTCCTTGCAGTAATTGTCATGATTATGTTCTTTGAAAGCCATTCCTTTGTTCACTGTCAAAATGAAGATCAAATTTCAAGGGCATGAGCATATGTCCCCTTTGGAGACTTTCATTCCCGATATTGGATATAGCGAAGTTTGGCATTTGGATTTCGATGATTTCTGGGGCAGATTTGCATGTGACAACCCTACTCCCATGACTCAAATGATAAATGATAGTGGAATCATGTATGCCACTGGTTTTCCTCTCAATCTGCAATGTGCTAACAATGTGCTCGTCTGTGGGGCTAGTTTCAATCTAGACACCAAGGAGGTTGTCAATGTGCACGGTGAATTGATTACAAAATTGAATGCTGCCATCATCGCCGCTGCCCTGCCCATCCTTGAAACAAAAGACTCCAATTTTCTCACTCTCTTTCAATCTCAAACTCTGTTTGATAAAGAAAGTAAAAAATATAAGGCTCGGGTAGCGAAATCAAGACTCAATTTAAAGCCTTTTTCAAACATGATTTATTCAAGGAAGAGTCAATCACTAAAGAGAAAATGAAGGACGTTTGTTCTCTCTATTCAGCTATAGCCAAGGCTAATAAGGAATATCTGGATCATACTGAGTTTGACAAAGATATGGAGAAATGCCTAGGCACATGGACTCATGCTACTTCCAACACAACGATTCCAAGAGGCATGGAGATAGCGAAAGCATTGAAGTGATTCAGGCATCAGATTCTCAAAACAGTGGGCTTTTCTCAGCCACAACCGGATGCCTCTACTTCTGGCTATTGACTTTCTTCTTCTATTTTTAGTTTGAATCTCCTTGTGATTTAATTAAGGACATTATACTGTGTATTTCCTTAATTAATCTTTTGGTTAAAATAAATGGTTACTAATGTAACCACTTTGTAAACTATATATTGGGCTATCTACGCCATTCCAATGGGATGGAACTCTGATAATTTTTTAAATTGTAAAAGAACTAAAAGCTATCAATACAGAAGATTTCCCTTCATGTTTCTATCTGTAACTATTTATTCTCTCTTGCTTGTCTAAAGTTTGTGAATCATTAATCTATTGCATTAAGAAGCTTTGTATTCTTATGGATGTCATGTTTGGAACTTTGTGTCTATGAAATTATATCTGGTGGTTTAATATGAATGATTATGTTCTATATATCATCCTTGCTCAACATTTATAAGGAACTATTTTGCTATCTATATTTCCTGAGAATGGTGTTACGTTCTACCTTTTCCCTCCCTTAGTTCTTTTGTTCTTTTGTATTGATGATATACCTTTGCATTAAAACACTTTCATGATATCATAGTTCCTCATTAAAGTAGACAGTTGTACATTTCTAAATAGTTTTGTTGCTTGCTTTTAATAAGGGCACCTCTCCCATTAAAGAGGAAGGACTTTTTGTCACCTGACTATTTTTTTCACTAAATTCCTAATTTGAAAACCAACAACAGGCAAGCGGGAATTTCTTACCTGCCTTGCAGGGTAAAAATTCTCATTATAAAACAAAATCACTTAAAGCACCATCAGGAATTTCTAACCTGCCTTGCAGGATAAAAATTCCCATTAGAAAAGTCAAACAACTTAAGTGAAAGATGGGATTTTTGGAGCTGCAGTGCAGGGTGGAAATTCCCATCAAAGTTGACTTCCTATTTTTGGAAATTGCCCTTGCTAAAAAATGCAACCCACCTTGGGTGAATAACAATGCAATTAATAATATTTATTAATGGTTTAGTCACCCAATTTTGTCACCATAAATAGAAGGAAAGTCAATGCAAGTGGAAGAGCTAAAGAGAAGTCAAGGATGCATGCTAAAAATAAATAAAATAGAGTTATTTAAAAGCAACCAACAGCATGCATAATTGGGCACCCAATTTAGGTGAATAAACATGATTGTTTATTAATTAAATTGCCAAAAATAGGAAGGGCAATTATTAAAAATAGAATGTTGAGGGTTATATAAGCAATTAATTCTTTTCGCATAGGATTGCAGCCCAGACATGTTTTGGTGCCAAAAGAAGGAGTTTTTTGCATTAAAGAGTGTTTCTCATTGCCAGGGAGCTTCAAGGTTTGGTGCCCAGGGTTGGAATGGTTTCATTCTTGCTATGATAATTATCTACATGTTGGTGTAAGTGCTCTGGTGAATTAAATAATATTTTTGTTTGCTTTGCATGCAAGCAAAACCTCAAATTTTAGGGCAGCAGACTTCATATGCAGATTTTTGGTGACATAAATCAAGTATTCATGCTCTGGAATTCATCTTTGTCTGAATAAATTATAGGTATTCATCATAGGTGCTCAAATCAATGTCAGGTACATTGAATATATCTTCCAAATTAGAAGAAATTGTCAGATCTGCACAAATTGATCCAATTGCAAGGGATTCTGGCATAATTAAAAGAAAAAGAGCTTAGACAAAGATTTTTCCAACCATGATAAAGCATGATGAAAGAAAAGGATCAGCAGAATCATGCATAGCTTCCAGATTTGCTGAAGTCAATGATATAGACATAGGCCCCAAACTTATCACCAATTTGATTGACAGATTTAACTCTCATAAATACAAAGGCTTCTGGTAAAAGTTCATCTTCTTGTTTCTAACGCATCCCATGTAGAATTCATTACATGAAGAATTCCTTTTAGAATCTTGTGCATGTGCTCCCAATCTTCCAATTGAAGCCTTCATTGAATTTACATGTGTTTGCATTCGCCCATAGTGCTTTCCAGAATTTAAAATTGCTCATATGCAATTTTAAATAAAAGATTATGAGTTTTGTCTAAATTATTTATGGTAAACATTGCACCGGTGCATGTACTGAAGAAGAATTACAAAAGCTTCGAGGATAGAAGGGAATACAGTTCAAAGGTAATACCCACAAGAAAATCACAATCATGCATAGCTTCCAGATCCAGTTTGGTGAGAATCAAAGGCAAAACAGTCAACCGCATGTAGAATATGGAAGAAGAACAAGACTGGAGGGTTGCAACTTTCTTCTTATTTCTTTTCCTCTTTCTTTTATTTTCTCCGACAAAGTAATTGAGCAATCAATTAAATTATAAAACTTAAGTGATTGGTTTAAAAGTTGTTACTTGAAGAAGTCAATTACTTGGAAATAGGTGGCAAACATGCAAAATAGAAGGTTCTATTTTTCAGTTATAAATCATGCATGTCATGTAAAGAGGAATTCCAGGAGGAAGATTGCCTAGTTGTTTCCCTTTTCATAGCTTCCACATGCAGGAATTCATTTAAAGCTTCCTATTTGTAATTGCCCTTTATACACTATAAATAGAGGAAGAACCTATGTTAAAGGAATCATAATTTGTAATCAACATTCTTGTGTTCCAGACTTTGAGCTGAAACCCTTGATAGCTTTTGCAAGCAAAAGGAATAGAGAAGGAGGCATATTTTCAAAGAACTTTGTGTCAACGGTGCATTTTGTTTCTTATTTTTTTTAGATCTATTCATAAACTTTGTGTTATTCTAGATCTAGATCTGAAAGTTTCCTTTGCTTTAAATTGTATGTCAAGATCTATTTGTTTTATCTATGTGCATGCAATCAACTCTGTAAACTATTGATTGGGTTGCACATCTTCTCTCCTTTCTTCCTGTTTTCTATTATTTTCCTCTTCTACAGATATTTCCTTTCTCTTATACAGTTGCTTACTTGCTACAAAATTGTCTAGCTATGGTTCATGAGCTACATAGTTAAAGTAATACCAAAAAATAGATACTAGAAAATATAATTGACAAAATCTTACACGGGAGCCTCACTAGGTAAATGAGGGAGATTTATCTCATGACTGCCTAGGTTTTTAGTTGTGCAAAAAATCTAGCCAACAATTTTTGGCGACTCTACTGGGGAACAACAATTTGTTGCAAACCAAAGCTTATCTTGCAAGTTCCCAATGAACGCTTAACCTGGCTAAATGTCCATTCACCCGATCTGTCAAGGCATAAAGGAGGACTGTTCATTTTTGTAGATTGCATGAGCAGTTTAATTTCAGTCATCCTCCTCAAGTTAGAAGCTTCAGATCTAGTCTTTCACCAGGAAGAAGAGTGCAAACTCATCCAGATCTGGATCATCTTCAGTATAATCCGGTAGCTGGAATTATTCACAAAGTCTATTCTCAAAGAAGACACGCTCTGTTCATCATGATGCAGAATCAGCCACTTGCCCTACAACACCTGTTCCATGGGGTGCAACCTTTGGACCTCTGAATCTGACTCCTCCTATGCATGATCTACCTAAAGGGAAAAGAAAGAATTTTCCGAAATTCTTTGGAGATGGAAAGAAAAATCCAGATGACCACTTGGCTACGTTTTTTATATCCTGTGGAGTGCTTGCAGTCGAACATGAAGATGTGTCTGTCAGACTCTTCATAGAGACTCTGCATGACTTGGTTAGAGAATGGTTCTACTGGCTAGCTCCTGCACCATAACCAACTGGGCCACTATGCGAGATGCATTCCTGAAAATATTCAAGGAAGCCGAAGATTCCAGTACATTGATAACTCAACTGACTCAGTTGAAGAAGGAACCACATGAGCACATGCAGGATTTTATTGCAAAATTCCAAAGATTACTTTACAAAATTTTGGCATCTGCTTCTCTGAATGATGAGAATCAAAAGGTATTCTTCATCAATGCTTTGCTTCCTGAAGTAAGCTATCAACTACAAAGAGCACGTCCTGCTGACTTGTTAGCAGCCCAAAACATGGCAGTTGAAATTGAAGATGACCTCATCATGGCTGGAAAAATAAAGAGTAGCACTTCTAGAGCTGAAAGTTCATCTTCTGCTACTACATCTGATTCACTATTGCAAAAGTTAGCAAATGAGATGTCATAGATGAAGAAACAAATGGCTCAAATGACTCAAGACAACAACACTGCCCCTGCTCAGAATTTCAACAACAACTGGAACCGCATTGTTGGTTCCCAAAGATTAGCAATTGAAGTTGCTCCCAGAAACAATGTGGAGATGAATGAAGAAGACCAGGAAGTTGACACTGATCAACTCGAGAATGATGATTTTGTAGGTCCTGCTGGCGACTCCAACATTAATTACCTAAACTACAAATCTGAACATGACGATGAGAAGCTTCATGAAGATGATCATGGTCATACATATGCAGTATTTACAAAACCACAAACTCACCAAGCTGAGGCATTAGTTGATGAACAAAGAAGGGGCAGCCCTTTACCTTCTTCTTTAGCTCCCAGAAATAAGAATGTGAGTTCTTTATCTCAACCACAAAAAGCAGCTCAGGTATTTGAATCTATACCTTCTTTTGACATTGTTGATCATGTCAAGAAAACTAGAGTTCAAATGTCAGAAGTTGAATACTTGAGAGCCTTTCCTGAGCAGTTAAATAGGCTAGTCAAATATGTACAATCACCAGGACAATCCAATACATCAAAAGGAATTTTTTCCTAAGCCCAAATATACTCCTCCCCAAGAACAACACTGCAGTTGTTAAATCCTCACCATCTTCTGAAAGAGTGGAACCGTTCTATGTTTCCCTATTGCTTAATGGTTTCAAGTTAAGCAACTGCATTTTAGATTCAGGTGCTTCTGACAATGTCATGCCAGCTAAAGTTACAGATGCTCTTGGGCTTACCTTGACAAAGACCATAAAAAGGTGTTATTCCATGGAGAGACAAGTCCCTTTAATCAGACAAATCAAAGATGCACAAGCTGTTCTGGCAGCTTTTCCTGATAAAAGATTAAAGATGACAATCTTAGTTGTAGATATTCTTGTCTCCTACGGGATGTTGCTGAGCAGAAACTTCTGCAAAGAGCTGGGAGGAGAAGTAAAGATGGATTGGTCCTGTGCTCATATTCCTATCAAAGGAATAAATCAGAAGTTGGAGCTAGAAAAGAAGTCCAAGTACACGGTGAAAAAATATGAGGATCCTAGATCTCATATTCTTTTTCAGGAATCTAACCATGGGGTCTATTTCTTGGAAATGGATAAAGGTACCAGAGCCAGAACTTTGACAAGCTAGAGCCAACAAAAGAAGGAGAAAAAGTTTGGACTCTGGAGTTTAAAGGCACTTGTTGTTCTTTTGGATCAGGAGCTGAATTCTATTAATATCTCCAGATCATGAGATATTCCCATACTCCCACAAGTTGATGTTCGAGAACACCAATCATACGACGGAGTATGAAGCATTACTGCTAGGAATGGAGCAAGCTAAAAAGAAAGGAGTAAACTCCTCAAATCCCAAGGAGATGTTGAACTTCTAGTAAAGTAAGTTCGAGGGAAAAATCAAGTCAAAGGAGATAAGATGAAGCATTACAGAGATAGAGTGTTTTCTGCCACATTCGATTTTGCAACCTTCTCTATCAACTTCATTCCAACCAATCAGAATTCCAAGGCAGACTCTTTGGCAGTCACAGCTGCACTATTGAATCTAGATAGACCACCGTCCATATTCAGACAAGGAAACTATAAAGTGGAGATGGTCTACCACCCCAAAGTCCTTGATAATGTTGAACAGTGGCAGACTTTTAATGATGACAAACAAACATCTGCATGTCTAGAACAAGACAACTTTGACAGGTTGTATGTTGAAGGGAGTAAATCACCACCACGAACAAACAGTCACAGGAAAAACTGATCCAGGTTATGATGAAAATAGTGGAATAATCCAACCAAAAGGTAACAAAATCCCCAAGGGTTTAGTTTCCTTAGTGGAGACTTTTAACAAGCATGATCAGTACCTTGAAGAAGAACAAAGAATATGGTGATAGTTCTTCCTCAGAAATGCAGCAGGTAAATCTGGGAACGAGGAAGTTGATGCAGACTTATCCACCACAGAGAGAAGAAAGGATGAGCCACCACAAGATGAAGTTGATAAGGACTTGCCCAAGGTATTTGACAAGAAGGCCAGAGAAAGGAAGTTTGAGATCGGAGACTGGGTACTCTGGTGGGACAAGAGACATGAACCGAAGGGCATGCATGACAAATTTGATTCACTCTGGAAAGGGCCCTTCATGATCAAGAGAGCTGCTAGAATGGATACTTTCTTCCTTGCCTACCAGGATGGAATTGAGTTACCACTTCCTTTCAACGGGAAGCATCTGAAGTTGTTCAGAAATTGAGATACAGGGTAAAACCTGTTTGTATATAAATAAAACTTTTGTTGTTTTCTTTCTTTTTTTTTCTTTTTGTTTTGTTTTTGTGGCCTGACCCCAAACCCAATGGACAAGACACGAAACTAGAGATGTTGGGATCTCATCTTCACTCCTTTCATTTTGAAAGAGGTAAAGATGTCCACAGACGGAGCCAACTGGTGTCCCCAGATTTCACCCTGAAATCTAGGACTACCCATTTCAAAAAAAATTGTTCTTTTTAAAATAACGGGTCTTTTCATGTTTTTATTGCCAGAAGATGTCTGTATTATGTTAAGATATTCCCAGTGAATCATATGAGCCAATTTCGACAAATACCCAGATGCCCAAACTCATTTTATCCCTCCGTCAAGTTTTGTCTGCGGGAAATTTTTATTTAATTATTTATTAAATAAATAATGCCCCATTTGAAGTAAATTGTGCTCCGGTTGAATCCTGTTGAAGTTTTGCATGCCAGTATTCACTCATCTCAATAGGGTTTTCACCAGGAATGAATTCAGGGCATTGTCTGTGACTTCTGGCAACATTTTTCACTTTTATTTATTTCTTTTCCATTTTTCTCAGGTTTTCTCCTTAGTTTCTCTGTGAAATTCCCCTAGGTCAATTCCTTTGTCAGTATAGTCTGTTTAATTTTCTGAAGCATCTGGAGATCATCTACTGACATAGCACCAGAAGGAATCAACCTCAAAATGCAAACTTTTGACCAAAAAAGATGAAGTCATGCACAAAAAGCCTCTCCTAGGCAAGTCACATTTTTTGGAATAAATGAGTGTAAGCTGCAATGAGATTTTTGGTAGTGGCAGGCAGGTGGAATTTCTTACCTGCCTTGCAAGGTACTTTTTCCCATGAAGTCAAAGTCACTTAAGTTGCGATGGGAATATTAGAGGCAATAGGCAGGTGGGAA
Source organism: Taxus chinensis (assembly GCA_019776745.2). Taxonomy (NCBI): domain Eukaryota; kingdom Viridiplantae; phylum Streptophyta; class Pinopsida; order Cupressales; family Taxaceae; genus Taxus; species Taxus chinensis. The sequence continues at coordinate 621,899,053 of CM034153.1, read as the reverse complement.
TTTCTTACCTGCCTTGCAGGGTAAAAATTCCCATTATAAAATAAAGAAAAATCACTTAAAGCACCGATGGGAATTTTCTACCTTCCTGACAAGCTAACTTTTCCCACCAAAGAGGTTTATTCACCCATGCAAGTCGCAGTTTATCAAAGGAAGCTATTTTAAATACAAGTCACACTTTTTGGGAAATGTTTTAAGACACAGTGGGAATTTTGGTAGTGGCAGGCAGGCGAGAATTTCTTACATGCCTTGCAGGGTAAAAATTCCCATTATAAAAGTCAAACAACTTAAGTGAAAGATGGGATTTTTGGAGCTGCAGTGCAGGGTGGAAATTCCCATCAAAGTTGACTTCCTATTTTTGGAAATTACCCTTGCTAAAAAATGTGACCCACCTTGGGTGAATAACAATGCATTTAATAATATTTATTAATGGTTTATTCACCCAATTTTGGCGCCATAAATAGAAGGAAAGTCAATGCAAGTGGAAGAGCTAAGGAGAAGTCAAGGATGCATGCTATAAATAAATAAAATAAATTTATTTAAAAGCAACCAGCTACATGCATAATTGGGCGCCCAATTTGGGTGAATAAACATGATTGTTTATTAATTAAATTGCCAGAAATAGGAAGGGCAATTATTAAAAATAGAATGTTGAGGGTTATATAAGCATGGGCTGCCATAATAAAGAAGCAATTAATTCTTTTTGCAAAGGATTGCAGCCCGGACATGTTTTGGCACCAAAGGAAGGAGGTTTTTGCATTAAAGAGTGTTTTTCATTGCCAAGGAGCTTCAAGGTTTGGTGCCTAGGGTTGGAATGGCTTGATTCTTGTTATGATAATTATCTGCATGTTGGTATAAGTGCTCTGGTGAATTAAATAATATTTTTGCTTGCTTTGCATGCAAGCAAAGCCTCAAATTTTAGGGCAGCATACTTCATATGCAGATTTTTGGTGACATAAATCAAGTATTCATGCTCTGGACTTCATCTTTGTCTGAATAAATTGCAGGTATTCATCACAGGTGCTCAAATCAGTGTCAGGTACATTGAATATATCTTCTGAATCAAAAGAAATTGTCCAGATCTGCACAAATTGATCCAATTGCAAGGGATTCCGACATAATTAAAAGAAAAAGAGCTCAGACAAAGATTGTTCCAGCCATGATGAAGCATGATGAAAGAAAAGGATCAGCAGAATCATGCATAGCTTCCAGATTTGTTGAATTCAATGATACAGACATAGGCCCTGAACCTATCACCAATTTAATTGACAGATCCAGATCTCATAATTGCAAAGGCTTCTGGTAAAAATTCATCCTCTTGTTTCTAACGCAACCCATGTGGAAGTCATTGCATGAAGAATTCCTTTCAGAAGCTTGTGCATGTGCTCCCAATCTTCCAGTTGAAGCCTTCATTGAATTTACTTGTGTTTGCATTCACCCAGAGTGCTTTCCAGAATTTAAAATTGCTCATATGCAATTTTAAAATAAAAGATGATGAGTTTTGTCTGAATTATTTACAGTAAACATTGCACTGGTGCATGTACTGAAGAAGAATTGCAAAATCTTCAAGGATAAAAGGGAAGACAGCTCAAAGGCAATACCCGCAAGCAAATCACAATCATGCATAGCTTCCAGATCCAGTTTGGTGAGAATCAAAGGCAAAAGAGTCAACCGCATGCAGAATATGGAAGAAGAACAAGACTGGAGGGTTGCAACTTTCTTCTTATTTCTTTTCCTCTTTCTTTTATTTTCTCCGACAAAGTAATTGAGCAATCAATTAAATTATAAAACTTAAGTGATTGGTTTAAAAGTTGTTACTTGAAGAAGTCAATTACTTGGAAATAGGTGGCAGACATGCAAAATAGAAGGTTCTATTTTTCAGTTATAAATCATGCATGTCATGTAAAGAGGAATTCCAGGAGGAAGATTGCTAGTTGTTTCCCTTTTCATAGCTTCGCATGCGGGGAATTCATTTAAAGCTTCCTATTTGTAATTGCCCTTTATACACTATAAATAGAGGAAGAACCTACGGGTTAAAAGAGAATTTGTAATCAGCATTCTTGTGTTCCAGACTTTGAGCTGAAACCCTTGATAGATTTTGCAAGCAGAGGAATAGAGAAGGAGATATTTCTAGAGAACTTTGTGTCAACGGTGCATTTTATTTCTTATTTCTTTCTAAGATCTATTCATAAACTTTGTGTTATTCTAGATCTAGATCTAAAAGTTTCATTTGCTTTAAATTATGTATTTCAAGATCTATTTGTTTTATCTATGTGCATGCGATCAACTCTGTGAACTATTGATTGGGTTGCACATCTTCTCTCCTTTCTTCCATTTTTCCTATTATTTTCCTCTTCTACAGATATTTCCTTTCTCTTACAACTGCTTACTTGCTTGCAAAACTGTATAGCTATGGTTCATGAGCTACATAGTTAAAGTAATACCAACAAATAGAGATACTAGAGAATATAACTGACAAAATCTTACACGGGAGCCTCACTGGTAAATCTATCTATGTTGTGTCCCATGGAACGTGTATTTAAATTCCCCTTACATTTATATGTCTTCTAACTACCTAATAAATGCAAGAGCTAAAATTTGTAAACAATTTTTCACTTCGTCGATATTGTTCAACCATTCCTTGTGTTCTGAGACATCTACGTAAATAGTTGCATCGATGTCTTACACAACCCACCTTTTCCACTTCAAATAATTACTAAAAATATCATGTGGTTATTGAAGGGTGGAGTTTTAGATTTCTTCCCCATTCCAATTTCCCTTCCCTTGCACTTCTCCACCCTCAAAATTATTCTTCTTCGCCCCTCTTCCTATGTCATTCTTTCTCTCCCTCCAATTTCACTTCTTTAGTAGATCCTGTTTGACATTTCCATCGTACATTTCATGTGTGATTGCTAGTTCTATCTTAATTCACAAGACTAAATACATGCGGTAATTCCCCCTATATGTGGTATCAACATCACCAAAGCAAGAGTTTCTTAATTTCTCTCTTTAACATGGGGCAATACCATTTATACGTGCTCACCAACATGATGAGATGTTGATGTTAAAAAATCATTAATTTTTATACATATGTCAAACAATAAATGGTAAGGTGCATTGTTTTTTTAAATGGTATATAATATTTAATTGAAAGTCTTAGAATTGAACCATGGGTTTATAGCAAACGATACAATAAATTGGTCATTTAACCTTGAGATTCTAATTAAAATAATAAATTGTGTTTTATTTCACGATATTCCATGTGAACTATCTATTATCTCTTGAAAGTGCACACTGGTTGAGAGATGACAGCAGGGGTTCTAAGCTTGCTTGATCTCTCACTTTCGTAGATATAATGAAAATACCTCAGGTCTGTGGGTATACCTATTGTTGAGGTGAGTCTTTGGTATCATGGTCGGTTCCTTATTGATGTATCCTAAACTAATTTTTTGGGGTTTTGAGGGTAAAAAGATGACTGTAACTGAAATTGGATTGGGTGATACACCAAAATTATTGAGGGATTTGACTAAGTATATGCACAATAAAATTGAGAATGAATTTTAGATGCACGAACCAATAGTTTTCAGCAGAATATTAAGGCAAAAAAAAACACTTATGTATTGAGGGATAAATCACAACACAACAAGCTAAACATACACATGAAGATATGCATAAAAAATCAAATTACAGCAAGGTAAGATGATTAATCATGGAATTAACATGCACAAGAATTAATGGAAAGATACACACCACTACAAATAATTAGAAAGACCAAAACTAGTTCTCATTCAAGGCAAAACTGGTAGAAATATGCTTCAACACTCCTATGTCCGAAACATCCTTTATCCAAAAAGTGCTCTCTGTGCCTTTGCTAGTGCACACAATATATAGCAAAAATAATTCACCCAAACCATCCTAAAAATAAGACTAATTCTAACTATGTACTCACCCATGCATGCTAATTTTACCCCTAAGTTGATCATGAATAAATAAAGGGGCTAAAAATAGACATGCAAGGTTGATTACAATGAGGCATTAATAGCCTTTAGTTCTCAAAGAATAAACTCAAGTCAAAGTGCAGTTGACTGATCTATTTTCAATAAAAAAAATTAGTGACAGTAATTTTCTAAGAATTAAGGTACTTGTGTGCTATGCAAGTATCCTGCAATAGCAAGTGCTATTCTTTTGTCTTCTTGTAGCTATGATTAAATGTAAGTCATATCTATGTTGCATGTTGACACCTATTGCACCTCACATGAATATGCATAATAATCCTTTATACTTTGAAGAATAAGGTAATTTTGTACTTCAAATCCAATCTCCATGTGTTTGATGTTGACCTCTATGTAAGTTCACCCACTTGTAAGGTTATTTTTGTCACTCTTTCCTAATCTATGTCTCTTATGCGAAGCATGCAAAAACTGTGGGGACTCACTGGCTTAATAATGTTTTGACACTCTTCTATTTTCTTAGCTAAATACTCCATTCCTACTTGCATTCACCCTGTGGAAGACCACATCCTTGCAGGTATGTTTAAATTGATAATAAGGTCTTATTTTAACTTCACATTTGACTTGGCAAAGGCATGCATATTTGATCACTTAATCATAGGTTTGATTTGACCACCTTTGATATAATCTTTCGGGCATACCATAGTCATTTGGCCTCCTTTGTGTTATGATTGCATGTATATAATTTGGTCGGCCCTTTTTGGAATATTAGGTAGTACAATCATAGACCTAAGAAGGTCAAGGAAAATAATTTTTAAGTTAATTGGGTCCAGCCCCCTCTCCACGATGACTCACCCCTTCATTGTTTGTTGGTGGCAATATGAAGTAATCTGACCTCACCCTAGTTTGCATAGAAAAATGAGACTTAACCGTTGATCACCTGTACTATTTGATATCCACCATCGATCTTCTGGCTCCACAGTTAGGGTTTGGACTTTTCAATGAATGTGGTCGATTCTCTGCATATTGTTGATCAAAACTCGTCGAGTGAGTAAGGTTTACCTATAGCTTTTTTTTGCGAGAAAAATACCTCAAAACCCTAAAAAATATTGGCATTCACATTGAGCTCTTCCCGAGCTAAAAAAACTCTGTAAAATTCTTATGTGGTCATTGATGGAGATTTCAAGCTCTGGTTATTGGGAGCTAGACCTTGCCGCCATGATTGGGACTTGGCAACTCTGCTTTGGCATGTTCATTTTTCCTCTGTCATTCTTGAATGATGAGGAAGCCCGTGCTTTGTTCATGAACCTTTTGGTTATATTATGTTTCCTTGGCTGCTATGCAGAAATTTGCTCCCCCCTTTTTCATATTAAAGCTTGAATTGTTTGTTATAGTTGTTATTAAGAATGGGGAAGATTTCTCTGGTTTTCGCCTGGGTTTTCACAAGGTTTTTCCTTTTTACTAAAGATTTGGATGTCATTTTACTTTGGACTGAACTTACCCTAGTTCTAGGCCACTCATGACCATCATAAAAAGTGCTTGGAGTTCTATTATGCCACCCATTGTGTCGCCATTTGAAAGGTATGTCTTTGTATTTTGGGTTATACTAGGCCAAATCTATGTTTTTCTGTTTATTTCTCTGTAGCTCACCTTTTTTTGAAAATTTCGCTTGACCTTTTGTGGGTCAAACTCAAGCAGAAGCATTTCGTATTTAAAACTGCCATATCTTCCATGGCCGCTTTATAGGATTTTTCTCTCAAAGTGTTTGCATTATTTGTTCACCTGTAGGGTATTCATTATTTTGCATTATTTTTTGCTCAATCGTGATTCTGGGTATTTGTGCATGTTCAGGGACTCTACATTTATTGCATTTAGACTGTGCATTGTTTTTTCCCTCAAGAGGCCATTTATGGTGAGGTTTCTGAGTTTTATTTGGGGCTTTCAACCTAGTCGTTATGACTTCGCATTTATTGTTACTCTGAAAACCTTACTCCTGTGTTGATCCTCTAAAATTTTTAAGCTCTGTAGCTCCTAATATGTCATATTTTTCTTGATTTGAGGATTTTTTGCTGATATATTGATAGCTCACCCTTTTAAATCTATTCCTTGAAGTGTTTTGTTTGGTACTTTGAGATATAGCTAGACCCTTGAAGAGTCTTGATAAAAATTTGTTCGAGCCACAAGATTTACTACAAACAGTAAGTGATTTTCTCATATTTTACTGAGATTGTAGCTTGATGTGTCGATTATGTGATTTGATTAGCCTTGATTTGTTGTAATCTCAACTCAGTGGGTATTCTATGGAAGACTTTGTGTAAGCAACCCACTATGTAATTTGATGCTTATTGATTGCCATGGTTTGGTCGTGTTTTGTTTGTTGTCGACCGCCATTACTACCATTTCATTCTGTAAAAAGCCTGGTATGGACGACATAAATAAAGGGTACAAGCTCTATTCTATTTGAGCTAGCTCATGATTCTTTAATATTTTCTGGTTTTTTCCCAACATCTGGGTATTACATTGCTTGCAAATGTTTGCATTATCCTTATTCTAGGCACGTTATTTTAAGTTCTCAAATCTGCATGGCAACCTTAAATCTTGCTAATGTTTTGATTGCCTCCTTGGCTTTATGATATTGATGACATGATTTGTTGGTAGAAATTGCTTTCTCAGTGTTGTAAAGGGAAACATCAAGCATTTATTGTTATACCGTATTTATGATTATGAACTGCTTTGAAATTTGTTCGTTACTTTTGAAGATGTAATTTGGTTTTCACTTTAGAAACAGTCATTTAAATGCTTCCTTCTCTGATGAACTCATTTGCAGAGAGTAGCTTTCTGAATCTTTTGATAATTTGTAATGTTTTAGGAGCTAAAATTAAACTTGGAACTTTTGTACTCATCTAGATATTTGACTGAAAAATCCACCTTGATGGAGTTGTACTTTGTTGATTTGTACTTTGATAGCAAATCTGAAACAGTCTTTGAAAACATACTTAATGATAATCAATTTTCAAACGTGTACCTTGCTATTTGCTTACTTCGGAATAAATTTGTGCCTTCTGATAGTTGTATGCTTCTGGATTGAGTTATATTATGTTCTCTCATGTATGGTTTTTTGACTTGTGTCCATGTGTCATATAGACTCCTTCAATTCTTTGGAAATTTGTATTTTGCATCTTGTAAGTTGTTGGAAAATGGTTGAATTTTTAAGCCTTTCCTAAGTCTCTTGGAGAATGTGTATATTTGGAATATAGCTATATCTCTTGTTTAGCACATGTATTAATTGGAACTTAAATTGCATATCAAGATTATTGGAGGTAATTTCTCATTTCTATATTCTTTAACAGTGGCATGAATATAGATGCATTCTCTTTGATAATGAAATTTTTGGTTTTGAGAAAGAGCGGTGTTCATATGCCATTGTATCCTGAGTTATACACTTGATGGAGGTCATTGCTTTCTAAATACATAGTTGTCCATTATCTTGTATAAGCTGAAACGTATAAGCTTTTAGAACAAGTTCTTTCATTGATGATTGTTGAAGCCTACTTCTGTATTTGTGAACTGATTATTCTTCAAAATTGCAATCATTTCCTTTCTGTTCCATTGCATGTTGTATGCTTTTGATTGAAAATGAGTTTGATGTTCCTGCAAATTTGCTTTCTCTTTTCCAATTTGTAATGACAATTATGAATAACTTTGTACTTGTAAATCTTGAACTCAAACACTTGTCACAATGTTTTGATGTCTTACTATCCTCTTGTATGACTTTTATCCCTTCCTGCACTCTTGATTTCAAGCTAATGTTCATGAAAGTTCATTTATTTGAAACTATGAATGCAAGAGAATGGTGTAATCCGGAGCTCTAACAGACTATTGTATCACTTTTCAGGTACCTGCAAAGGACGAAAAAGAGAGCGGGAAGAGGAAGTTGAAACCAAGTGACTGCAAGAAAATCCATCTAAATAGGCAATGATGGATTTCCTCTTTAATTTGTTCATAGCTTCACATACATGTACTTTCATTTCATGCACTTGCTTTCAGAGTTATTCCCATGGCTTGTGTGGGTTCATTGTATTGTTATTCCTTATGAATAAATGAACTATTTTCATGTAATGAGATGTATGTCTTTTTTTTCTGTACTTTCTTCATTTGTATGGATGATAAATGAACTTATACAACACAATACACTTAAATAATCCACTTAATCATAGAAATAAAATTAAAATCAAATGTACCTTTTAATGCTCATTGGAAATCTAAGTTTGTAAATTTGTCTTTTCACATGCTTCAAACATGCAACTTGTTTGCTGCATCAGAACATTATGTCTAATACATGTTGCCCTTCATGCCTTCCTCATGGCCTTGTAATGGTCTTTTATGGATGGTACACAATTCTGACGAGGGTAACAAATGAAATCGTTGCATCTATGAGGGATAACATTCTGTAACTGCACCCGAGTTATAGTTTTGAGTCAAATGTGACTTCCAAGACTGTCCAAAACCAAACAATTAAAAACTATATGCTCCTCCGAGATAGTTGACCCAAACATAGCCAAACTTGTAACTCGACCAATCTAAGAAACTTAAAAGTTTTGAGTTGACCTTTTTTGCACGAGGTGTGAAAAATCTCAACACTATCATTAAGAAAACATAATTATGTTGATAGACATTATTTATATTGGTAATTAAAGGGGTTGGTGGGGAAGTTTAAAATAGTGAATTAGTCAACAAAAATAATTTATTCATTCCATTTGTCTCTTTGAAGACAGTTTACAAACCTAACAAAATGATGAAGTTAGATGGAAATCACTTATCACTATTTAGTGAAAAAAATATTATATAAAAAATAATTAATTTATTACTTAATATAATTTTTTTTAATAAAATAACTATATCATAAATTTAAAATAAATAAATCTAAATTAATATATATTTATAGACTTTTTAAAATAAATACATTCAAAATATACATAATAATAAAGAATCAGTAAATCTCCACACTATAAACCTGCACATATGCAAGCAAAATGACCGCTCTAAACACACTCTTAAATCCTACGTTGTTCATCTTTATAATCATTCTAAGCATTTCAATTATATGGACTCGCCCAAGATTAAACTTGAGCTCTACAATTTTATTTTATTTTTAATAAATTTGTTAAATCAATCCAAATAGATATATAACAAAAACTCGAGTGGAAGTGTAGCGTCGGAGACAAGATCTTCGCAAAATCTTCTTGACCACAATATTTGACGGAGGTGGAAAAAATATTAAGGGTCCCACTCCCACCATCCACCACCTGCTTGTTTGCTTGTGCATTTGCGTCACGTCCTTTTTAAAGAATAAACACCATTTCCTTCGGTGGGTTGTCGCGAAAGTTATTCCCAACACAAAACACTGTAGGTACCTTATCTTTTGGAAACAAGTGACGACCTTATCTTTTGGAAAATAATGTTTCGCCCATAAATTCGATACCTTGTTCCATCAAACTTTTCTATTAATGGTGTTTTGTTTTGTAGGTTTGATCCCATCAAACTTTTTGGCAGCATTTGTTTTTTTTTGGGTTTAATTGTTCATTTGGTAGTGGAAAGAGCTCTTTGTGATGTCAAAAAGGTGGTTTTCTAGTTTGTGGTGGTTCCATGTTGCTTATTATTTTAGTTTGTTTTTTTACGGTTATTTTGAATACGTGGTGTATGTGGATTTTAGGTTGTTAAAGGTTTTAAGGACTTTCGGTAGTCTAAGGTTTCTAGGACTTTCAGTAATCTAAGGTTTCAAGGATTTTTTTTATGATTATGGAAGATTAATACACTTTTTGAGAACTTTGCAGGACATAACCCAATAAAAATGTATTAAGGGGATGAATTTGTTTTACATTTTACTAATTTTTTTCAGAGCAATAATAATATTATCTATGAAGTTGAACTATAGTATCATGTTGGTTATTTTTTAATTATTGTAGACATCTAATTTTTGGTACCAAACTAATTAATTGTTTTGTTGTAAGTATATTTATGTGTTTCATAATTATTGGTTCAACAAAGGTTTTTATTGGTGCATGTTCCTTGTGTTGTACGACTTCTAACATATTTCCCTTGTGTTATATATGAATGTCGACATTTTCTACTTTGCATTGTCCATTTCAACTCTATTACTACTATAGTTTGCGAAAAGTGTGTTGCTCGTTAGGTTAAATTTGATAAACAATCTTCAATTTTTAGTGTATTCAATTTAATTTGTGGGAAAAGTACATCACTTTTTCAATGCAAAAATGACACTATTAGATATTTTCATAGCATCACTTTTTGTGCTAGATTTGCATCAAAGTTGTATTGGATTTGGGGTAAATTTGTTTGCCTACTTTGCCTCGAATTAGCCCTCGCGTAAGAAAATAAAATTAAAAACACTTCTCAAGGATATGGCATTGCAAAATACAACTACCTATCTTCTACTTTGCAAGTATTGACCTCTAGGCAAGAAACAACTCAGCATTTGACTTAGCGCCACTTCTTTTATACGATCACTTGAAATGTAAAGGCTAAAACTAGTATATAATGCATGTACGTAAAAATTAATATAAATAAGAGATAAGGTGGAGTTGAACTTGATACATCTTTGTATTCAGTGAATTCAAAACAAACTTTGACCAACACAATTACATTTATAGTTTGATTGATAGCATTGGATGGTATTACCATTGTTGTGGATGGTAAATTCTACCATAGAAATGTTATCCACCTTCATGGAAATGCCATCAACCACCAAAATTTTTTTGGGTTATATTCTTTAATTGGATTTATGTAAATACAAAACAAAGTTGAAGTAAATTTATCAACTCACTCAAATTGACACAAAAAAATGTATTTTTTAGTGGTGTAAATTTGAAGCTCTTTGCATCGGGATTGTACTGGATTTACATCGGCTCAAAAAATGACATGGTGGTGCAAAATTGACCCACTTACGAAAATGTTTCCGACATATTTTTCACAACACATATTAATGTATCATTTTCTTGTCTACTCTTTCTTATTCTTTTTTGACCCTATCTAATTTCATTTTATGTTTCTCACTTTTCCTTGATAATTCTAAAACATCACATTTTACTTATCTTGGACCCTTATTAATGCCACCAATCAACTCAAAACACCCAAAAAAAACCTACAAAATGACTATATTTTCCCTTGTATGACCTTCAATGCTCCCAAAATTCAAAAACATTATTTTCCATTATTCTAGTCATTTTATCAATTGTGTATAGAAGTTGGAAATTTTATACCTATGAAACTAGTTAAATCTCTACGAAAGTCATAATGGGGGTTTTTGTTAGGAAATATATATTAGTGCTCCATTTGTATGGGTGAATAATAATTACATGTGTAATTATTATTATGATAAATTAGTGAAAGTACATTTACTATGTAAATGTAAATAGTAAATGTAAAATGTGGTTAGTATGTGGTAAGTTAGTAAGTTAGAATAATAAAACAATTAGTATTGTTTTATTATTATATTGGTGAGAGGTTAAAACCATATGGGTGTATGGTTGTATATGAAGACAAATGTTGTTGTAAGGATTGTTATTTTACATCTCCTATATAATGGAGTGTATTGAAATAGTGAATTAATGAAAATATAATATAGAGTTGTTGATTTCAATTATTGTCTGTGTATCTATTTCATGGATTCTTTGTATTAGATCAGATTAATTTCTACAGTTTTAGTCTTGTTTCAAAAATAAGTCTCTTGCTTTATTTTTAGCAACTAAACTACATTGCCCTTGTTTTCTCATCCTTCACATGGTTTTCATGGTTTATTTTGGATGATTTATTCTTGCAAAGGCTTATGTCAATATAAAGGGGTCAAAAAATCCCAAAAAAATGTCGTAAAATGGCTAAGTGTTGGAGCATCTAGACCTCAGTGGAATTCCAGAGATAACAAGAACATATGCAAGTTGCATGCAAATTACTCTCCAAACTATGGTTCCAACCATAGTCCTTTCCCTATGATCATTATACTTTTAGGAGGTAGAAGCACATGTGTATTTTGGATGTAAATTGTTTCTTGAAGTTTGGATCCCAAAAGTATCAAAAAGTAGTGTTTGTCAAACTTTTGGAACTTCTAAGAACTTTTGATCTGGAGGATACACATAGGTCATATTGTCTGTAAAATATCTAATTTTCTAAAAAATAGTTACATATGGAATATCTCATTGATATCTTACCAACGCCTTTTGAATGGAGAAAAATGGACATCGTATGTAGAAGATACAGTTCACTAAAATTTCTCTCCAATTGGTAAAATAATGGGACAAGTTGCATAGAGATGATGTGGCATGTTGTGAGAACAAAAAGTGGACAAATGTGGCGGTGATAATTGGTAGAGTTTGATCATGAAAAATTTAGTTTGTAGCCTCTGGTCTTCAATGGTTGATGTGGGGGCCATATGATATGTCGACTGGGGACCCAACAACTGGTGGGGTCCACTCTTTTTCAAGATGGGGACCTTGCCACCTTTATTCACATTGCATTATATGGGTTTTTCCTTACAAACCCTCTAGAAGACCGAATTCTTATGCTTGCGAGATAATTCCCATGTTATTTCTAAATATCCACAACTAGCTCAGAAATTTGAAGGATGAGTCATGTCGAGCTAACTCATCATGGTCGAGCTCAACTTAACTAACACAACCAAGATAAGCATCGATTCAAAGGGGAAAATAAACATAAAAATCATCAACTATCCACTGCAACCTCTGAGTTACAACTAATGTAGAGTCAGGGGCAAGTCCAATGATGGGTTCAACATTTCAACAAAACAACACAAGACGTGGCCTAAGCCACAAGTTAACTGCCAACCACAAAGGCTATCATAAGCCTTGGTAAACCTCCCCATGGGTAATGTGGGACAAACACCCACTAAAAAAATTAAAATGTGTCATAGGTGCTTTGGCCTTAACCAAAATACTACGTGGAGGTGGGGATTTGATCCCCTCACCCCACGCAACCCATTATGGGTCTTTACCACCATACCCCACACACTTTTTAAGAGGCTAACTATAAGTTAAATATTTTATCCTTTAAATTTTAGGATTAAAACCCAAAACCTAGGCGTATGTATGGGGATTCGACCCCTTACCCGAACAAATAAAATATAAGGATCCAGACCATCGAGCTAGGAGCTCAAAAACATTAGAGGGGGAAAAATTATTATTTAAAGAACTATTTTTTTGAATGGTAGGCACAATTTTGTAGAGTTGGAGAGCATTTTTGGAAAATGTATCTGCATTAAGCCTTTCGAGATTGAATTAAAAGGATTCCTAGAGTTGTGGAGTGAATATACGTAGGACAAACCAAACGTTATAATGAATTTATACTTGTAAAAGTGATGTTTGTCATAATAGAGTACTTACATAGCCTTTCCGGTCTCGGAGACATATCCTTAATTGGGTGTAATCCATTATCATGTTGTTTTTCATGCGATCTACATTTTTTCCTCCTTTTTACTCATTGTTTATTAGTTTAAAATATGATTTTTTTAAGTTTTAAAACCAATTTTAATTTGTTATGAGAATTCAAAATTACTTTGTAAACTATTTGAAACTAATAAACCGGATAATTGAGGCACTTCAGATGTTTTCCATGATTAGTTTGAAGTTCATAATTTAGTTATAATATGGATTTTGAAAAATTAAGCCAATTTTTATGTTTTACGATAAAATAACCGAAGATTGAGAAATGATGGATATGTATGCAAAATTGATGAAATAGAGTTGTAATGCATCTCGAATTAATTTCATATCATTTTTTATGCCAGATTATAATTTAGTACTTTGATTTGAGATTTAATTATAAGTATCCATAAAAATAGAGAACTGGGTCAATTGTTTTTAGCCCATTTTTAGATCAACTTTTGCATGCAAATTGCTTGCATCCTCCCAAATCCCAAAATCCTGAGAAAGACCATGTTGGATTTTCCAAGTGAAAAATCAATTCAAAATCTCATTGAAGAATACAGTATACTTTTGGAATGTGTTTACAAGTCAAAAGTTCACGAAGAATGAAGGCAGAAAAATCACCTACTCAAGCAACCTGAAACCTCATAAAATATGTTGGTGGGGAAACCATGTGTAAGAGAAACACAAAATTCTACAAGATGTTATGCCAGATAAATCTCATGTAAAAACAACTCAAAAATCCACAAGACACTATGATGGTGATTCCATATGCATAAACTAGCTATAATCCTACCTAGGTCTACAATAAGGAATCGAGGTGTAAATACATGTCAAAACCCCACAGTAAATTACGTCATGGAATCGATGTACAAATGTAAATAAAAAACCCCACTAAAGACTAAGTTAGGGAAATCATGTGCAAGTGTAATGAAAATAACCACCCATATCTATGGTGAGGAATTGGTGTGCAAATGTAAGTCAAAACCCCACAATAGACCAAGGAAGAGATTTCATGTGTATGTTCATGTTAAAACTTCATAGAGGTCAAGGGTGGGAAATGGAGAAATCAAAACGTTCCATGTGGCATAATGAGGAAAAATGGGAGAGGACTATGTTTTGGGTTCCTTTTTGAACTAGTGCTCTTGGAGGGAAGAAGTACGACCTAGATGAGACTGGGTTGCAAGTATGTGTGCATGATTTGAAGGCTGAAGAAGAGAATGAAAATTTGAGGACTTATTGAAGACATGAGAGAAAGAGTTTAGAGCCATGTAAAGTTGAGAATGAAGAAGAAAGAGAAAGATTGAAGACCTAGGGTGTGACCTAGGGTTTGTGAGCTGAATAAGTGATCTCATCACTTGTGGAAGTAGAAATATCAGAGATTAAACATCTTCAAGTGGTTGAGTTTGTGCTTGGTCACCATAGGGGGTTGTATCTTCCTTGTGGAGTGGTTTCTTCACTAAATTAGGGGTTGGTGCTCCTTGTAGGGTTAGTGCACTACTAAAGTAGGGGTTGGTGCTCCTTGTGGGGTTGATTTCTCACTAAATTTGAAACATGGTAATATAATTTTTTTGTTTCGGTGGTTTTTCTTCCCCTTGAGGGTTTCCCATTTAAATTTGGTGTTTTGTGTAATCTCTTACTCTTGATCTTGCTTTTAGTTGTTTATATGCTTAAGTAAACACGTGTATGGTTCATGGTTGAATGAATGGTTATATGAATGATAAAAAATGGTGAATGGTGAATGAATTGAAAGTTTTGTAGGGCTGATTCACCCCCCTCTCAGTCCATTGTGCTTCCAACATTCACGATCCACAAAATCATCACACCATTATACCCAGTGACAATAAAGGCGGAACTAAACTTATTTACATAATCCAATATTTCATAAGTGTGTAAAAGCAGGGGGTAAAGGGAGAGGACCTAATAGATAATTCATTGAGCTCGACCCTCCCTATATATACAATTCAATTAAGAATGCAACTGAATCAGTATCCTGGGGGACTGACTAGACACAGATATGACTAGATTCCACTACATACGAAGAGAATCTCCCCTATTTATAGATATGGGCTCTATTTTTTCCGGCATAATAATGTGTAAATATCTTCACCAAAACTCTTACACATGGAAAATTTGAGGCATACAAATAACCTCTCACTTGTTCACTTGAGATCATGTTAAGGGGGAATGGTAGAATTAAAATAATTTAAGCTAATTTTTATAATTTAATTCATCATTAGTCTCAATAAAGAACATGTGTTTAGTTTGATGATTGGGTGATAATTTTAGAGTGTTGTACTTGCACAAGGATATTGTGTCATCTTGTTTTGTTTGAATAGGACTATATACTTTCAATTTCCGTCATTCTATTTTGGGTAATTTTGACACTTGTAGAAATGTTTTTTTAGTGTTGTTGTAAACAACCTATAAATCTATTATCTAATATCTATAATTATCAAAACATTTTTTATTAATGAAATCCTCATTTTTTGTGTAGCTATGTTTATGTTCATGTGTACTTTTGTGTTTGTAGTAATTTTTATTTGCATCACATTTGTGCCACTGTTAAGCCATAGTAGTGCCACTCGAAGTGACATTAACCAATATTTACACAACTATTTGTGTCATTTTTTTTCCATTATGTTTTTTAAAAACATTATTCTTATAATTAAATATTAAAAAATAAAATATTGAGGCTTGCACAAGGTGGGATGAGGGCTTGGAGAATAATCTAAAATTTTATGTGATATGTACTATCATAAATGCAACCTTGGGTTCTTTTTATCTCCCGTTCTAAACGTGCTCCAACACATTCTACGCATCTCTATGGCTCGGTCATCAATTTTCTTCGACTTTGGCCTTATTTCTTCACTTTTAATCTCACCAATTTTTCCACCCCACTTTGGGTTTTTCCTAACATCCAATGGTTTGTATTATTATTTATCCTTGTTAACATATCTCATATCCATCTATAGACTTCTAATGGCCTTTATCTCCTCCCTACTCCCCTTCACACACTTTAATTTGGGCTTCATAGACTCAAGTTAGTTATTGCCAATGACTCAACATCCTTGAAAACCAACAAAGAAAATGAAGCCTTGCATGGAATGTAGTGCATAGGATTTCAAAAAGATGTCATTATTTGTATTAACACATCTTTCTTATAGAATCTCAACTTTTTATGTCTTAGGTTGTAGTTAGGTTTAAGCTCAAATCCACCTCCTAACCCATCATTTGCAACCGCTATCACTTCATATAACCCTTGAACCATCTCGACCCCTCTTGACCCATCATTCGCCACCACTATCACTTCATGCCACACTTGAACCATCTCAACCCCATACTTTACATTAAATTTTCTTTAGGCTCCAAAGGATTTCTACTCTAAGTCGATGTTGTAACAAAATGGTTGGCCTCATTAGATTTCCATGCTCATGTCCTTAGGTCATACTCAAGTTATTCACCTCATGTGTATATATCCTACTATATTGTGACTTGCCTCATAATTTTATCATAGGTTTGTGTTGGGGTTAGCACAAGGTTATACGGATAATTTATCAGATCTAAGCATACATGTAATAAAAGTGGATATTCTATCAGAAGAAATATATAGAACAAGAGATATAAATCAACACCAGATTTAATGTGGTTCACCCAGTGTGGGCTACATCCACCAAGAAACAAGTCAATCTATTATCCAAAACTTTTAGAAGATATACAATTGAAGATCTACAATCTTCTACACATCTCAGATGTACAGTACTTTCTTTCTCTCAAGCTTCTCCTTCTTCTCTAAGAATTCTCTCTCTCACAATAATCATCAATTCTTACAATCCTCTCACTTCTATACCCTAGCTTTTATGTTTATATAAGCATATACAAACTTAGGGCACTTAACCATGTAATTACAATCAATAGATATGATTTAATACTAAAATTAGATCTAATTCCCATGAGTTCAATAAAACACCCACACATAAGTAACCGACGTCGGTTAGCTCTAATTGATTTCGGTTCCTCTTTTCCTGACTGATATTGGTCATAGGTGACCGATGTCAGTACCTCCATAACCGATGTCGGTTACTATGCTTTCCTGCAAGTTTAATATAACATGTTAATATGAAGTAATTGAGCTCCACAACTCAACAATATCCCACTTATAGATAAATTATTGTACTATACATGTAATACATCATTCTTGGATTCTTTCCTTAGCTTTGTTTTTCCCTCTTCAAGTCTCAAACTCGAAGACCAACAGAAGTGGAGTGTAGCTCCAACTTCTCTTTTGATAATGGCTTCATTAGCATATATGCAGGGTTTTCACTTGTATGAATCTTCTCCAGTTTCAATTGTCCATCCTCCAATACCTATCATATGAAGTGATACCTCAATTGAATGTGTTTCATTCTAGAATGAAACAGTGAGTTCTTTGCCAAATGAATTGCACTCTGACTATCATTGAACAATTTACAATCATCCTGCTCCTTTCCCAAATCTTCCATGAACCTGCTCATCCATATCATCTCTTTACTAGCCTATATAGCTACAACATACTTTGCCTCTGTAGTAGACAAAGCCACAACCTTCTGTAATCTCAAAATCCAGGTAACTGTCGTTCCACCTATTGTGAAAATATATCCAGTAATGCTCTTTCTACCATCCAAATATTCAGCCATATCTGAATCAATATAGCCACATACAGAAATATTTGAACCTCCATAGCGTAATTGCATGCTAAAAGTCCCTATCAAATACCTGAGAATCCATTAGACTGCTTTATAATGCTCTTTACCTAGATTGGACATAAATCTACTCACAACTCCCATTGCCTGTGCAATGTCTGGTCTACTACAAACCATAGCATACATGAGACTCCCAACTGCTGAAGCATATGGTACTCGTGTCATGTATTTGACCTCCTCATGTTATGAAGGACACTAATCTTTTCTCAATTTGAAGTGTCCAACCATAGATGTACTCATCGGTCTTGAATCTTGCATGTTAAACCTTTCCAACACCTTATTGAGATAAGTCTCCTGAGACAAATACAATTTCTTTTTCTTATTGTCTCTGTATATTTGCATGCCAAAGATTTTTTTTGCAACTCCTAAATCCTTCATAGAAAATTTGTGAGCTATCTTTCCTTTAATCTCACCAATGTCTTGCATACTATATCCTATAATAAGCATATCATCCAAATACAGTAACAAAATAATATAGCTCCCATTTTCAAGCTTCTTGAAATAAATGTAATGGTCATATTCATATCTCAAATAACCATGCTCGTGCATGAAACTATCAAACCTCATGTACCATTACCTTGGATCTTGTTTGAGCCCATATAGACTCTTTCTCAACCTGCACACTAATTTCTCCTTACTCAGACGGCTGCTGCATATAAATCTCTTCATCCAAATCACCATGAAGGAAAGTTGGATTCACATCTAGTTGCTCTAAATGCAAATCATGTACTGCAACTATACTCAACACAATACGTATGGAAGTCATTTTAACAACAGGAGAAAATATTTCACCAAAGTCAATACATGCTTTCTATGTAAATCTCTTTACTACAAGTCTTGCCTTGTATCTTTTCTATCCACCCTCTTCTTCCTTGATCTTATAAACCCACTTGTTCTGCAATGTCCTCTTACCCGCTGACAACTTAACCAAATCCCAAGTCTGATTTTGTTCTAAGGATTCCATCTCCTCATCCATGTCGTACTCCCACTGCACATGGGTCTTATCCTAAATTGCTTCTTCAAAACTTTTTGGTTCACCATTATCAGTCAATAATAAATAAGATAAAGAAGGTGTAAATCTTTCTAGAGGTTTACTTATCATTTATGACCTTCTCATAGAAGTTTGGGGTACTGGAGGTTCATTCTAGACCTCCTGGACATTTGTTTCCAATTCTGACAATGACCGACGCCGGTCACCTACAACCGACATCGGTTCTGCTAAGCGATGTCAGTCAAGGGTCAACTAACACTGGTTACTATGTAACCCTGTCGGTATAATTTTTAAATCTGAGAGTTCATTTTCATTCACAAACTTCTCAACCAGTGCATCATTGGGTACTAAAATTTGATCCATGTATATTCTCTTTTCATTCCATTCAATGTCACAACTCCTAATAATTTTAGAATTCTCTAAATCCCAAAAACGAAATCTAAAATCACTAGATCCAAAACCAATGAACGTGCATCTCTTAGATTTTATATCCAAAATTTTCCTATTTTCCTTATCAATATGCACAAAAGATTCTAAACTAAAAACTTAAAAAAAAAATATATCTACCTCTTTTCTGGTTCAAGCTTCCTCTGGTATTTCCTTCATCTAGTGAACTTGAAGGCCCATGGTTAATCAAATAAAATGTTGTATCCACTACTTCTGCCCAAAACTGTAAGGGAAATCCAACATGTATTCTCATACTTCTAGCATGTTCCATGATTGTCATGTTCATTCTTTCTCCAACACCATTCTCTTGTGGTGTTCTTGGAATCGTCCTTTCTCTACATATTCCATTCACTGAACAATAATAATTGAAATCATTTCTACAATATTCACCACCATTGTTAGACCTAAGGCACTTTAACTTTGAATTTGATTCATTCTCAACAAGGGCTTTCCATCTTTTAAAAGTATCAAAAACATCAAATTTATGGTTAATATAATAAACTCATACCTTTCTTGTAGGATCATCAATAAAAGTAACATAATACTGGGATCCTCCATGAGAAACTACATGGGCTAGTCCCCACACATCTAAGTGTACAAGCTCCAATTTCAGCTCCTTCTTAGTTGCCCCAATTTTGAGAAATCTCACTCTCTTTTACTTTACAAAGATACAATGCTCACAAAAATCAAGATCTAAATATTTCAAATCTGATAACTTACCCTTAGCATTTAAGATCTACGTTCATTTTTGACTCATATGGCCCAGCCGATTATGCCACATGCATGCATCTAGATCTGAAGTAGATAACACAGAAAAGTAATCAATAACACAGGTAGATAAAATATAATGTTCATACCTTCTTACCTCTTGCCACAAATAAAGCACCCTTGGTGACTTTCCAATAGTTTGTTGTGAATGTAACCATGCAACCAGCTTCACCTAGTTTCCTTGCAGAAATAAGATTCCTCTTAAAGCTTGACACATGCCTCACATCTTTCAATACACATATATTTCCATTCTACAATTTTAGATGAACTTAGCATTTACCACTAATAATGTAAAGTTCATCATCACCTAAATAAACATGCCCAAAATTTTCTTGGACATAATTTCTGAAATAACTCTAATTAGGGGTTCCATGGAAAGAAACTCTTAAATCTAAAACCCATGATTCTATTCTATTATCCAAAGAAAGAATAAGAGCATCTTGCATTACTTTTGTTGCAATATCTGTCTCTTTATTTGACTCTTTACCTTTTTCTGAGTGTTGGTTCTCTTTATCCTTTGATCAACAATCTTTCTTTACATGTCTTTTCTTTCCACATTTCTTACAGGTAGTTCCCTTACTTATGGATTTATATCTTCCATCCCTTGACTTTGATTTCTCATTATTCTTACTCTTGGATCTCTCCTTCTACCTACCTCTTCTTTCTACATTGAAAGCATTCCTAGATGATGATTCCTCTGTATTTTTCCTGTGAATTCCTTCATTCAAGATTATACCAACCACATCATCAAACTTCAAAATATTATTAGCAGATGTTGTATTGCTAACAGTCATTACTAAGTTATCCCAACTATCAGGCAAATAACATAAGAATAAGAGTGCTTTCACTTTATCATCAAATGGAATATCAACCGATTTTAACTGATTTACAATAGATCGAAAAATCATTCAAATAACTAGATGCACATCTATTTTCATGCATTTTAGAACTAAATAGTTTCTTCATTAAATAAAATTTATTTGAAGCACTAGGTTTTTCATATAAATTAGCAAAATATTTCATTAACTCTACCGTAGAAGATGCTTATGTAATATTGGAAGCCACGGATGTTGTCAAGCTCAATCTTATAGATCCCAAAGCCTTTCTGTTAAGAATCTTCCATTCTTCATTAGTCATCTTCGTAGGTCTGGACTTTTTATCTAACGATAATTACAAATCTCTTTGATATAGATAACCCTCAATCTGCATCTTCCATAATTGATAATTTCAGTTGTCAAACTTCTATACCATGTATTTGTTTTCTTCTGCCATTGTTGTAACTCACACTCAATTAGAAAACCCTCTGTGAGTAAATCTGTCAACACATAAAACCCTTAAACAAAGTTATGATACCAGTTGTTGGGGTTAGCACAAGATTGGATAAATAATATATCAGATCTAAGCATACATGCAATAAAAGCATATATTCTACTAGAAGAAATATACAGAACAATAAATATAAATCAACACCAGATTTAACGTGGTTCACCCAGTGTGGGCTACATCCACCAAGAAACAAGCCAATCTATTATCCAAAACTTTTAGAAGATATACAATTGAAGATCTACAATCTTCCACACCTCTCAGATGTATAGTATTTTTTTCTCTCAAGCTTCTCCTTCTTCTCGAAGAATTCTCTCTCACAATTATTCTCACAATAATCATCAATTCTTATAATCCTCTCACTTCTAAACCCTAGCTTTTATGCTTATATAAGCATATACAAACTTAGGGCACTTAGATACAATTACAATAAATAGATCTGCTTTAATACTAAAATTAGATCTAATTCCCGCGACTTAAATAAAACACCCACACATAGATGACTATCGTCAGTTAACCTTAATTGATGTTGGTTCCTCTTTGCCTGACTGATGTTAGTTATTTTTCTTTCCTGCAAGTTTAATATAGCATGCTAATCTGAAGTAATTGAGCTCCACAACTCAACAGTTTGAAAGTTCTCAATGTCCTACCTCGGTGTGTCCACAACTTAAGTTGTTGTGTGCATTGCTTTAAAAACCAACTCTAAAATTTGAGAACTTGTACACACTAGAAAATATAAGTAATAAAAATATAATTATTAACTTTTTAAAGGTAGTGCAAAAGTGACACAAAATATTTGTATTACATTGATGTCACTTGAGAAAAAATAAAATTATGCAAAGTTGACTCAAGTATTGCACTTTATGTACTATTGACTTTGTTAGCTTCACTATTTGCGCTAGTGGATGGAGTTCTTATTTCCATGGTGTCTAAAAACTTGAAAGCAAAATGGGATCAAAAGCACTTTGGTACTATGTCTATACATCTTTCACACAATTGTGTGGCGCTTAATATCCCCTAATGCCTTTTACATTAATGCTCCCCACATGTCAAAAAGAGATATTCATAGAGACGTCTATTTTGAAATCTTCAAATCTTACATAAAATACAAAACTACTTCCAAATAGAAGATGGATGTATTATTACTTAAAAGTGCTAGAGTTTTTTTTTGGGATATATTACTAAGGTCTTTTTTGGTTTGAAAATTATTATAGGTATACTCCCCCATAATCATTAGAGAAATGCCCCCCACACAAAATTAACCTTATTAAAATTTATTATGAAGATTAATGATGTACACCTTCATTCATCAAAAAATGATGACCTGACACAAAATTGATATTACAAAAAGTCAAGAGCACCAATTTTTTAATTTTATCTTTATGTTTATGATTACCACATGGACAATAATTTATATATTCATATCAATATTATCCAAAGCTATCCTATTGATTAAAAATGACCTATGTCATATTCATCTCATCCAAAGTTATCCTCTTACAAGAGCCATTTTAAAAAAATAAATTGCAAAAATACTTTTGGATTTGTATTTTATATAATGTTTTTTTTTAATATTTGAAACAAAAATAGTTGCGTTTAATGTAATATGTTTTTTAAGATAAATATTTGCAAAAGTAGTTTTGTATTTAATATAATTACAAGAAGAACAAGGCCATGATATGGCAAATACTGTCGAAGGTAATGGTTTTTGAGATTATGGGAGAAAAATTATATATGTAAAACTCTTAAACATATGCAAAAGCAAATTGTCATCTTAAGGTTTTTTAATATGTGTTACATTTACAATATTGTTTATGACATTTAGACAGCCAATTCATGTCACTGCTGAAAATACATTGTAGAGATCTATTTGATTCTGACACACAAGTTTAAAAATTGTATTGCTCATGAGTTTCATTTCATTTGCGAATGTGATGTTTTTTTTGAAACCATTGTAAGCATATATTATAAATGTTTAACTGAATTAATTGAAGATTATGATTGAACCAAAATGTCATATTTACAAAAAAAAAAGTTTAGGATGTAGAGAAAATTAAAAAAACAATATAACTATTTATCTATACAAAGACCTTATGAAAAGGCACTTGACTCTACTCAAATATAGAGGACACGTTTTTTCACAATAGAATGTGCATGAATGCATCAAAGGCCTTATATTTCTAAGGAGGAAATTAACCTCAATATCTATCTAGTTTTTATTTGTTATTGCTAATAAATGAGAGGCAACATCATATGCAGGGCACGATTCCATGTAGAAACAAAGATCAACAACAAATAAAAGTGGTCGACTATTGTAGGCCTTGTGGTACTATCAGCAGAAATGTTCAACCGAGGTCATTGGATAAACCCCTTACCCAAAGACCAAGCTAGCGTCAAAGGGTGAAGCCTTCATCATATGGGGACGCAGTGGATGTAGCAGTTACATCTGCTCATATTGCAAACAGAAATTGGACCATCTAAATATCCTCATCTTCTTTGCTAGAATCACTATTTATGTTACAGTCTTAAAAAAAATTAGGCATTTCCATGCCTGTCTTTGTAAAATTTTAGCATACATTGCCAACTACAAGTGTTCGAACTATAGTTGACAACATAAATGACCTTTTTCAGGAGAGTTTTTTTGCTACTATAATGTTCACCCAAATTCAAGCCCCACTGCACATCCTCACATGCTCCATGTTCACCCAAATTTGAAAAACTCCATGTCACAAACAAATATTTTGACGAAATTAAATTTCCAATGGTTTTGAGGAGGCTTTTCATGTAAATGGCCCATGTTTACCATATTGTGAGCTTGGGATTAATATGTGCAAAGCAACTGTTAACATTGCCACTATTGAACCTACTAAATAACTTGTATCTAAAGCAATGCAAAACCGCTCAAGTCTATAAAAAAAAGAGTACCTGTAGGCAGTAACTGAACAACTGTGTCACGGGCCAGGGCTGACCAAACCCAACATGAAATGGGGTCCTCCCCAAGCACCCAACATGGAATCCCACAACTCTCCTCCTTTGGCTTCCGTATAAAGAGACCCATTTTTATTCTCCTTAACTCCACGTTGAGCTTCTACTTGATGGAGCTTCCCCATTATCAATGTGTTCAGTGTTCATATAGCTTTGCACATGTTGTAGTTCACTATTATTGGCCCATTCTTCCATTGAAACAAACCAAGACCAACTAGTGTTAGAAAATTATTGAAATAAAAAAATTTAAGCTCTTTCCAAGTTTTTTTCTCTATGATTAAATAGTGGTGTGGAAGCAAGAGCAATTCAATAAATTTCTAATATTCTTGTTTTGTGTGTTTATAAAGATGGAGGTTTCAGCACTTCATAAATTCACTTGTTCGGGGATGGAGTTCGTGTACTATTTATTTCTTACCACTATTAACATTTCCATTCCAGTCCAAATTATTATGTGTGAATTGAATATTATACAAGATTTATTGCCAAAACACCAATAGTAAAAATTACAGAAAAAAATAGAAGGTGGAACTCTTTGCCTTGAAAACATACCTCAAAATGTCCTACAAAACAATTCAGCATAATAGTCACCATTTAAATTATCTTCAAAACCCCAAATTTAATAATTATAGAAGAAAACAGAAGAGGATGGAACACATTTCCTTTAAAAATCTTACAGTATCTTTTATCCGTGTACAGAACAAAATACAGAAAGGGCAACATTTCAGCCGAAAGATACACCATTTAAAAATATTCTCAAAACCCAAAACAATAAAAAAGAAGAGGAACATCTCTGAAGCCGTGTAGAGAATGAAGCTTGTTCCATTTTTTATGTATCGACATGTTTATAGTCATAACATAGTACTTTGAAATATTAGATCAAAAGCCATCAAACAAATGTCCCTAATTTTGCACTAAAGCTGAACAACAACACAAACAATCTTCTATAAGTACAGAGGATTAAATCAAAACAATAGAGGGAAAATAACCGTCTTTTTTCACTCCAGAATTTTTTTTAAGAAATTGTACTTTACAATCGAGTTCATCATTTATGGGCTGCCAAGAGACAAATCTTTATGAGCTACCAAGAAACAGGTATTCATTCGTAAAGACAAAAACCCTCTTGCAAAAAGCATGTTTTCAATTTTGTTCATAGATGGACACCTGAATAAACAATTCTACATACTTTTATAATTTTTCCAAATCAATTTGGCCTCTGAAAAAAAACAAATTACAAAACCAAACCTTTGCAGTGAGTTCATCTCCAAAAGATTCATCAACCGGGAAAAAGAAACTAGGGGAGAAGGGCCAGTATGTGAACACGTCCCAATACTTGAACAGTATTTTGCATTTAAAATATCCAATACTTGATGGAATAAAAACCAAAATTTTGATTATTGAAGTTCAAAAATTTGTACAAGTAGCCAATCACATCATGACATATAAAAGTTTTCACCCATGTACAAGTACAAAAAAGTCAATGTTCAAGCAATTTCACTTATATTCAAGTATTGGTTTCCACCATGGTTGTAGCATTTTCACATATATTATTTTAAATCAATTCAAAATATGGTTTTCCCTCCAATTGAACATTCCAAACAAAAAATATAAGTTAACACAAATCTAAACTACATATTAGTGAAAAAATCACAATCCCATATCATAAATAATTGATTTTGTGGACCCCTTAACTTAGGGTGTACCACTACTGGCCCTTCTCCCCTACTACACAACAGAAACATAATACTACCCCTGAAAATTGTTATTTGTTCGTTGTGTATGCAAAGGCATTAAAAACTATAAAATGCCGAACCATTCTAATTTCTGATAGTAATTAAAATGAATGTTGTCAATCAGTCATTTAGTTCCCCGCGCCCCCAAATAATGTGAAGTTTTAATACTATAGTTTACAGGAAATATTTGTTGCCTCGAATTTCGTGGTATAAAATAGCCAGCGACTTTTCTAAACATTGGGCCGCATATCCATCAAATCCATGTTGTACAGTTTTAACTTTTTTATGAAAGGAGGCCATTTTTTTGCACAATGAAGAATAAAGGCTCTGACAAATAGAATTGAAGCAAAAGAAAAAATTGCACTATGAAACTTTGGTAAAATGTTTTTTAAATATAGGTGGCATTATTTGATTGGATTTTGTTGAAGTGAGTATTTGTTGTTGTAAAACCAATATACTTGCCTTCGGCAGTATAATAAAACTTTGTGATATTATAATTTCATACTACTGATATGCTCTGTTCTTTGTTCATGGTTCGAAGTCGGTGACTATCCCTGGAATGAATTCATTATATCTCTCTGAACAACCCCCTCTCCGCAGCTAAAATCATTTTTGATGTTTTTAGAAAATTTGAACCCTTTCAAAATCTGTCCACCACGTTAAATCGATTTTTTATACTGATCAAAACACAAAGCTCAAAGCTTTTTTCCCTCATATTTTCGTATCTTCATATCTGAAAATGTCGAGGTGATTAAAATAATTCACAGAATAAACAATGTAAGCAAATTTGTCACGCGATGTATTACAGTAAGCAATGCCAGAATACAATCTACATTGAAGCATTTTTCATTTCAATAAATGCCACCGGCAGTTTCCAGCCTCCACGGCGCAGAATAATCCCCCTCAATAAACGCCTCTTGGCTCACAATATCCGAGAGAATGGCCGCAGCGTCTTCAAACCCTACGAATTGTCTAAAATCCACAAAATCGTCCTCAAAATGCCAGTTCTCAACAAAGCCCTTGCGCTCTGCATTCTCCGAAAAATCCAGAAGAGAAGCGGCGCTGCCGATCTTTACAGAAGAAGAAGAAGCGTGCTGGCCTTCTGAATTGAGAAGAGGGCTAAGAGGTAATCCAAGCTCATCGTCCGAGGCTCCAAGGAGATAATCCACATCAATCCCGCACTCAGGGGTTCCATAGCCGCTGGTCATATCAGACGCCGCGGAACCATCCCTGGTTAATCCGGAGGAACCTCCGGAAGCCTCATCAGACGTGGAACAAGCCAAGCCAATTTCTTCCTGGAGGCTTCTCATAAACCTGATAACCAGGTCCTCGCTTTCAACGCACTCTTCTTGCGGTTGAATTTTCTCTAGGGTTTCACTGTCTTCCAACAGTAGGAGAATTTGTTGCTCTGTTTCTCCATGAAAACGCTTGGGAGAATCCTGCAGAGTGTCAGACTCACGGCTGTGTTTCTTCAGCAGGCCAGACATTATGATATTTCAGGTAAAAGGCTCGCAAGATCTGGATGAAGATCTGACAGGGGTATTGCTGCGGACAAGGTTATGAACTTCAAAGGAAACAAAGGTAGATATATAAAATGTGTATATGTCGGAAAGTAAAGTTGGAACGGTCTAGCAGATGGCAGGCAAGGCTCATGCATATCTGCCATTCCGGATTTAAATAAGATGTTCTTCCAATTCCCGTTCCACTGCAGAGGCTTTCGGGAAACGAATTCCACGTCAGCCTGTAAATGATTTTTTTAAACGGAAAGCTTTTAGGCATACTTAACTAAAGTCAGGGATCCGTTATGATTAGGGTGGGTTTCCAGGTGGCAGTTGGATGTAAACTTGTCTTCAATTGGGGAAGGTATTTATTTATTTATTTATTTAGAGGGCGCTGTTTCCGTTTCCAAATTCCAACAGTTCAGCGGCGATTACGGACGGTAGGCCCATCACAAACACTAGTTAGTAGTTAGTGGTACAGCTGTACTTCCACTCTTAGTATTTATATTAGATATTAATGTCCTAGATTCAACTTTTTACTTATGCGTAGGTGCTAGTTCCTCTTGAGAAAACTGTAGGGTTTGCAATTAGTAAAAATTGCCATTATTATTTTCCTTTATTATTAAAAATTTTCCGCTCGTTTGGCTTATTAATTTTTTTGGGATATGTTTTTCTATTTTGTCAAATAATTTGTGTTGTTATATATTTCCATAGGGGGCTCTTCATTGTGTAAATTGTAATAGTGTATCTTTCAACCAAAAGTACAAGTAGAATATGGGAAATAAAATCATGGTTGCCAATATGTTTGATGACTGGTAAAAGAATACTTATTTGAAAACCGTGTATCCTCACTTTGGCGTGGAGGAATCATGAAATTAGAAATTAGGTAATATTGTTCAAATTGCTAGTTTTGGGAGTTGTCTGCAATTGGTTATGTGACTTCCATTCATCTATGTTAATGTTAATATAGTGAAATAATTAATATCTTTTAATGTACATGTTTTATTCTTAAACAACTTTACATAAAATTGAAACTTTTGTTGTATATTGTTGTAGTTGATATCAAACAACACGTTATAACTGATGTTAATGCAAAGATAAATTTGCATACATATAGTCTTGCAACTTATTGACAAATTTCACCACCTTCTCCTTAAAGCGAAACATTATTGTAGGTGCCCCTTTTCTTTCTCATTGAATGTAAGTTGCAATAGTCCATAAATATTTCGTGTATGATGTGTTATATTTTATTATTTTTAAGTGTTTCATTGAATGTTCTACAACCCATAGTTTGCAAGCCAGGATTGTCCTTTGAGCCATCATCCTAGGCCTCGTGGTTTAGGTTAATGCTATTCATTATAAACTTTTTATGGTGTACAATTGCTAAGTTAGTATATCACCCTTCATGTTCATTCTTGTGTTGTGTTGCCATGATCTATATCATGCATATATATTTAGGGGAAAATCATATGCTTTGCTCAAGCTCTTCATTATTATATTTTTGTGGCCTAATGACACAATGTTATGATAGTTTAACAGTATAATTGTTATGATTAACATACTCTATGTTGCAATATAGTATTGTGTATATGTTTTTCAAAATCTATACTATTAAGAGTCATTAGGCATAGCATAGATACAAACTAAGACGTGCATAATGTAACACCCTTTATTCCTCATATCTAGAAAATTAAAACATTGCTTACTATGATAAATCCACCATTGAAATACCAATGTGCACCCTCTACCCATTCAAAAAAATATTAATTTTATCATTGACTCGTCTAATTCCTCAACTTCAACTCTACGCTCCTTTTTAGCTTATCCCTTACCACAAAATACCAACCTCATTCAAATTAACAACAAGTGTTTATGAATAACATTGAAATCTATAATATTTTTCTCTTGATTTTCTAGCATTTTGTTATTTTGTCATAGGTAAAATATGGCACTTTGATAATGGTGTATGGGACAAAGTCTCCCCTCTATTGTAAGGAGAGGTGCCTTTTATTTAAAAACTAAAGCAAAATAAGAAAGAATATGTACAATATCTACAGTAACTAACTTATAGGGGTGATACATTACTCCTAAAGAAAGAAATCTAAACTTAAAAAGAGAAAAGAAAGGAATGAAGAATTGTGAGAGATGGTGAGGAAAACTTGAATTTTGAATTTTACAAAACTTAGATTTTGTTCTAGTTTTCAAGGAGGTCATTTAATGTAAGAAACACTTCTGATTGGAATCATGCATGGCACGAAAAGAATGAAGAAAGGAAAACAACTAACATAAGAACACATGTTATCATCAAAGAGACCATGACACAAAATTCAGAAAATCTCATTATAGTTCTTCGCGAGGATGAATAAAAAGTTTCATACATTCTTTTCTTCTCAAACAAGATCTTGTACAAAATTCTAGACAACAAAAAGTATCTCCAAAAATCCCTAATTGTCTCTAGCATTCAAATTTCCAAAAGCCTCAATAAGTGTTAAAAGTTCCATTTACAATATTTTGGACAACATAAATTATTTCCAAATATCCATGAAGAAATCCCCTAAAGAAGTCTCTCAAAATAGTCTCTCCAATAAGTAAAAATCTCCAACTATGTAAAATTCCAGTACAATGACAATAAGGTGAGTATTTATATCCAACATGAATAAAATAGATACAAGAACCACATTTTCTACAAATTACATAACTTCAAAAGTCACTTTTTTAAAAGAGGGAGATTTTAAGTGAAAATACGATTTTTTGAAAAGTGGCATTTTACAACGAACAAAAGGCAAAAAATAAAATATGAAAATATGATCACATGAAAATGTATATTGAAAGAATTACATATTGATTGCTCTGTTTCACAACCACCAATTGGGTGATGCCTTCAATTTTTTTACCTATTCTACCAGTACAATGACAATAAGGTGAGTATTTATATCCAACATGAATAAAATAGATACAAGAACCACATTTTCTACAAATTACATAACTTCAAAAGTCACTTTTTTAAAAGAGGGAGATTTTAAGTGAAAATATGATTTTTTGAAAAGTGGCATTTTACAACGAACAAAAGGCAAAAAATAAAATATGAAAATATGATCACATGAAAATGTATATTGAAAGAATTACATATTGATTGCTTTGTTTCACAACCACCAATTGGGTGATGCCTTCAAATTTTTTACCTATTCTACCAGTGTGGTTTCCCCAAATAATTATATATTATCATTTTTTTATTATGAAAGCGGGGGTTTAGGGGATTCATCCCCCTACAGGATTGAGGGAGGATGCCCCTGCAGGATTTGGAATCCATGAAAAAATTGATCTTCACATGGCCTTTGAAATATGATGTTTTTCGGCATCTTCGTGTAAAATATTTGCATTTTGGGATTCATGGATCGAGATGCAATTTACATTTATTTTGCACTTTTTCTCAAATTCAATGGAATAAAAAATATACTAGTCAGAAATTACCCCTACTTCAAGAGCTCAAAGCTACTTTTGAAGTCCAAAACACTGTCATGGAAAAAATATCTATGTTAAATGTAGTAGAAAGTTTTGTTAGTTGGAAAATCCGAGATCATAATTTGAGTTACAATTTGTGAAAAAATTGTTTCTTTACTAAGAAACCTCAAAATTCCATTGCAAAGTAGGGATTGAGATCCTTTACGTAGTGCTAACTTTTTTTCTACCTAAAACATCTAAAATTATAGTTTATCCTATTTCTTTTGACACTCAACTAAATTTTGTTTTCTCACGTCCTGTAGACTTATAAGATTCATTTCACAACTTTGAATTCATGGAATTTTATCAATTGCCAAAAAAATTACTTGGAGGACTCAAATACTCGCCTAAGTTCAAATTTGGGGACAACACATTCACAGAACCAAGAAATAAAATTAATTAAACATGTAACAACACAAAAAGAGGGTATAGATAATTGAATTTAAGCACATAATTGTTGTTTCCATGAATTGCACTTAAGAGGAAAACATAACAATTCAAAAAATAACAAACCTTTTTAAAAATATGTGTTTTCTATACATTATGTGTATGTATGTGTATGGGTATATGTATATGTATATGTATATGTATATGTATATGTATATGTATATGTATATGTATATTTACATGTACATGTACATGTATAGGCCCCTTGTCATGTTAGTTAACTAATGAAGGTTCATGGGATTATAGAATATTCATACTTATGAGTTGTAAATGCATTAATATCATCACAAATGATGTCAATGATACATGTTTCCCTCATAATAGTTATAGATGCATATATTTATCTTAAATTACCACATATGTAGATTCCTTCATGGCATGGAACCCTCGTCATATTTTGAAGTGACAATGAAAGGAGGTTTAAAAATAGTCTTAAAAGGGGTTCTAAGAAATTAAAAACTTTCCATCTCAAGATTCTCATAAGAGAACACCTACTAGATAATACAAAAATATTAGAAACTTGTAGAGTTTCTAATAAGTGAATGAGAAATTGTTTTGGCTATTAATTGTCCACATTGTATGTTTGTGTATGCATAAAATTATATAAATAGTTTAATTAAAGTAGTAATTTAGATTACTAATGGGTGTTCAAATAGTCTGAGTTATAGGAATCTTGAGATTTGAATGTTCTTAATTAGTCTAAAAATAGAAATAAATTAAGTAAAAAACATAAATGGAACAAACTTTCCGAGTTAAGCTTGTAGCTAATGAAACAATATGTTCAAATAATGAACAAAAATAAGAAAAAAATCATTAAGGAACTCATTAAAATTTAGGGGTTGGCAATGTAGAATATGATCTACATAGGCTCAAAAAAAGAACAAAATTTTGAGTTCATTTTCATTTAAGAAGATTGTATCATGATTTAACCTATATGGATGCTACTAACCTATTTGGATCCAAATATGTGAAGTTTAAATCTTATGTGTATGTTCACATAGATCTATACTTCTATTTTCTGACACTAGGATATTGTGATGCATATGTGACGTACTTGAATTTCCTTCTTAGTTGTCAAACCATAGTTTGGCTTGCCTTGAAGGTAAGAAACCTTAATAAGGTTATTGTCTTGTGTCTAACTAATTCCAATCACTACACAAATGCTTGAGTATTGTTTTCATATCACCAATCCAAAGATATCTCATATCCATGTATTTCTACCACAAACATGTGATGAGATGCAACTAGTAATATAAAAGTAAATACAATTATCATGAAACCCTTAATTTGACTGTGAACTTGATAATGTGATGTTTGACCCTTGTATGCATCATATTAATGCATTTGGCTAATCTATGAGTTCTCTTCGAAGATTTCGCTATTTGTGTGCAATGTTTCCAAGTGATGAGGTGTTCTCTAGCTAGTATCTACATGTATTGAATAACTTATGTTGAATCATATTTTAAAATAGATGACAGGTTTCATTTTTTTTTTCTACTCAATCACCCTAAAATCCTACTAAGTCCAACTAAGAATAGTTTCCCCTTTGAAATTGTTATTATTATCTACATACAAAGTAGGTTCATGAAATGTGCATAGGTTCAGGGACGAATGTATCTAAGGCCCAGAAATCCATACAATGGTCACAAAATTTATAATTAGAATATGTGTGATGTTTTCTTAAAATTCAAGTCAACTTCTATATAGAATAAAATGGTTCTAGTGATGCTAAACTGGAGAATGATGTCAAATAAGTGGAAAAGATATGGTTTAAAAGAGATAAATATGCATGAATAAGGTCAATTATGTATTTATAGACCATCTATAAAAAAGAAAAAAATGTGTAATTTTCAAGTCCCTCAGACCAAATTTAGGGTACTACAGATTCCCCCTCTTAGTATTGTATTAAAAAATGCAATATTATTAAAAGGCAAAGGAAATGAAATCCACGTAGATATTGATCATATACTATTATGATGAAAACCACAAATTTTTTCCACGCGTAAATGCTTGAAAACACAAAGTGGAAGTATATTTAAGCTTGATAAAGATCTATACAATTGAAATTTGAAATTTTCCATAGTTTAAAATATTGAAAACTTAAAATGACTGAGCATGATAACAACTACACCTAATCAATATAAAGAACCACATGCCACAATTGTAAATTCATTTAAAGAGTGTCATGGTGTGCACATTCCTCGACATGATTATTTTTCAAAACATCTAGTAGTGAATGATTTGAAACTAAATTAATAATAAATGTGTATCAATCGTTTAGGAAATCATGAAGGAATAATTGAGTAACCAGATTATATAAATTAATATACATATTTAGAAACTAGGTTTTTATTCATGAACATTTGACTAATTGAGCAAGAGAGAATTAAGGTTAGTATAATCACCTAATTGGTTCATATGGATATCTAGGAGTGAAAAAGGGATAAATCATCTAGAAAAATCTTACAGATGCTTCATCTTTGATTTTGGAGTTGTATTATACACAAGGATAAAATAATTTGTCTTGTTCCAAACCATATTACATATTAGTCCTGTTGGAAAATTTAGTTTAGGCTATAAATGAAACTTTGTAACTCATAGAACTTCTACGAACCACTGATATGCGACGTTTTATAAAATATTAGGTCTCCATAATGTGTGAAACCCTTTAAAATCAATCAACTTGGCCTAAAACCCTAACTAGGGTAAAACCCCTACAAAAATGTTAGTGGTTGGGTTGAAGAAAAATCTATACACTACCTATGTTGGCACTAATTTAAAGAGGCCTCAAATCATATGTAATTATCTACCTAGAGATGTAACAATACTTCATGGATGTAACTACATTTGATAACACTATAACTTGATAATGCTTCATAATGACTTGGCTTGCATATGTTTGATTTTTTTAGGGATCTTGATTTTGGAATCTTGACTGCTCAACATGGTTTGGGTTTCTTCAAACTTGTGTGAGAGTTGTTTCTAATGTCTTCTACTGCTTTAAGGAATTATAGGAGAGCTTTTTGTTCCTTTCGAGTGATATTTTCTAGGGGACCTCTTGAAAGTACTAGGTGACTAAATGAGTACATTAAAGTTTCTTATATAGAGTTTGTTAGTGCAAAATCACATCACCCCCGAACGGACCAAGTGTGGAGTGGGGCATTCAGTGTGATTGTACAACATAGGACCATCTCACAAATTGTGGGACTTGCAAAAAATTAGATGGACCTCCGTAGAAAGTCGGTTCTTGCTTCCTAATCTACCTACAACAAGCTACTCCAGTGCAGGCAGAACCTATTATATCCTAATCTAACCAGTTCAAGGGAACATAGAGAGAGAGAGAGAGGGAGGGAGGGAGGGTGAAAGAGCCTACACTAAGTAGTGATACACTAGAAAAGGAAGTGGATGATCATAGACCCAACTACCTGAAGTGGAGGGAGGTGAGCAGAGGAGAGGGTGGACAAGATGCACCACAGACCAGAGATAGATTTCACACAGACACCACTTCAAAAGCCCTTAAACACAGCTCCCAGGATCTACAACGAACATCAAAATATGCATAGTATACCTTGCAACGATGAAAGGCAAAAAGAGACAATAAAATAAGGAAGGATGGACAAATGCATCACAAAACAAATTTTATTGCTTCATGACTTCACATAGTACATCATCAGCGAGCAAGATGCAAGAAAATGCCATTATAGAGCCATGGGAGGAGGCTTAGACTTTGCAATCTACCCTAAGGAAGAAAGAGAGAGGGGGGTAGGTGAGAAAGGATCAACAACATTTGAATATGCCCCTCCATTACAATATATAAGAAGAATAAGAGAGAGAGAGGAGGGAAGAATTTGAATCCTGCTTTAACCACCTCTGCAATGCATTGAATCTTGCTTTGAACGCTCGACCACCATCAACCAATGCCCATCTCAAATCTGCCTCAAATCTGTCATGTCTGGTTCCTTGTCTGCTTGGCATGCTAAGGAAGAAGAATGACGGATCAAATCAAATCCAATCCAGTTATTGGAGTAAATCAGATTCTATATTAATGGCCTAGGAGACGTTTTCCTACTTCTCTCACCCACCTGACCCTGTTAAGAATGCTATTTTATGGTTCCATGGCATAGAGGGTATTGAGACGTTTCCAAAAAAGTCTTCTCCCGCCCAAATCTAATTTTCCTATCAAAAGATATGGCCCATTTTAAGATTAGGGACACGCGCGTGCAATATTTGAAGAGTCTGTCCATACAGGGTCCACGTGGTGACCTCGCACATCTTGGAAATTCAGCTCTTTCCTTTCCCTCTTGAAATCACACTAGAATGACACGTGGCGGCTTCCGTAGGCTCCTTGGGCTCCTTTTTATTGTGCCTGAGTCTCTTTTCTTGGCAGGGCCAAAAGTCTGACCCTGGACACGTGGAGGCTTGGCGCTTGTTTGGAAAGCCCACTGAAAATTTTACCTTTGAAATAGTGTTGTGTTGACACTTGGCTCCCTCCACTGGCCTGCCTCTGCTTTGATTATTTAACCCCCGACTCTGTCCCTTTTTTGGACTCTGGGACACATAGAAGGCCCATGCTCTTTTGAAAACCTGCTCAGGACTTTACCTTTGAAGGATTGTCTTTTAGACACGTGGCACTTTCCGCCTGCACTCTATACTTAACCAAATTTGGGCCTGCTTTGTCTTACTTTTTATTTTGGATTACGTGGCGACGCCGCACTCATTTGAGTTTCCGCCTAGGATCCTGCTTTTGAATGTGCGTCGTTAAGACACTTGGTACTCTCCATTGAGTTGAAGACTTTTCAACGGTTAGTGCAAATTTTTGGGGCTTTGGACGCGTGGAAGCCTGACACTTGTTTGGGTCTTTGGGTTGGGATTTAATATTTGGAGGTGCGTCGTTTGAACACTTGGTAGCTTTCGCTATCTCCTCCATACTTAGCCAATTTAGACCCACTTTTGAATTTGACCTTTGTTGACCATTGGCCACATGGAGGGCTGGCACAAGTTTGAGTCTGCCCTTTTGAGCTTAATCTTTAGAGATGTGCCAATGAGGCATGTGGAGGCTTCCGCTGATTCCTCCATACTTAGTCGATTTCGGGGCTCGTTCTAGGTCGTTTGCAAATCCTGAAAAACTTCGAGCCTTCATTGTTTCTTTTCCTTTCAGCCCTGGTTTTCTTCGACACTGTTTGCTCCTCCCCTAACCTTGTTATTCCATTGTAGAGCCTTCCTGCAACTTGTCTGTTGATTTGAAGCACAAGATCGTGCAACGGGGCTGTTTATTGAACCTCTTCTTGCACAAGGTCATGTTTGATCAATTTTTTTAGGGGGAAAAATTGAGATAACAAAGTTTCGTGGATATAATTTCACATTAAAGCCAAACCATAGTGATATTACCAACCCATAAAAGATATAAGAAATTAACTATTGGGTGGCCCAAAATAAGACTGTTCAACTTAGGACCAAACCGTTGGATGGATTAGTCCATAAGGAAAATACAATGCTATGAACTTTTGTGTATGACAATTAGGATAAGTGGATTGTTGTTTCTTAATGTAAGCATTTCTTTAAATGAATGAGAATTGTAAAGAGGAGAGTAATTATTGTAATAGGACTAAGGATGGAATATGATATATTATTTATGATCAAAATAGGTGCAATAGTCGTGATTTAAGGGATTAACCAATACTGACATTATCATGTCATAATTATAAAATTTAGGCATGGGTCGCAGATCGGAAGCAGGATGAATAGTAGCAGAAATTGGAATAGGTAATGTTATGGTTAGATCTAGATTGCAATGTTATAATGGTGTGCTATCAGTTCCCGAGCCTCATATTCAAATACCTCATGTAGGAATCTAATACATCGGTGAACTGTAGAAGACATTGTTTGCATATGATGAAGCCATGGCTGACCAAGTAAGCAATTATGGAAGTGGGATATCAATGACAAAAAATGGAATTTGAATAGTCTTTGTCCCAAGTGTGAGCGAAAAGGTGACAATCCCTAAGAATGGACGCATAGTAAAATCATATGCTCAAACAAAAATAGATGTTGGGTTAAGAATAGATATGGGGAGGCCTATAGCCTGAATGAATGATAAAGGGAAAAGATTGAGCTCATATCTAGTATTGACTAAAGCACGCTAAGTTATTAACATAGACTCGTATATATAAAGGAGGATCATTTTCGTATACATGGAGATTTTTAGCTATAACAGATGGACAACTAATATGTTGAGAAAATGCATTGACGAATGTTTGATAAACAACATCTAGATGAGTAGCGGAAGGGATACACGTAGTATCCAAAAGATTAATGATTTTAACACAACACTCGGGATTGGCTAGCAAGAAATCATGAATAGAAATATCCATGATGAGAAGATCCTAGGAAAATAAAAGCAATAAAATTATGAGGACCCTAACAGTGTTTGAAACAAGTGATTAAACAAATATTGAAATAAATAAATGCTAAATCTAAAATATATACTAGTGCATATATGAACAATTAAGTACAAACTACAAAAATGACCCAAGCAAGTAAGCAATTTAAATTTGAAACCCTAGTTGCAAATGAAGAGATAAAAAACTTAGTTGATTCACAGAGATGTCGAA
This sequence comes from Taxus chinensis, assembly GCA_019776745.2. Taxonomy (NCBI): domain Eukaryota; kingdom Viridiplantae; phylum Streptophyta; class Pinopsida; order Cupressales; family Taxaceae; genus Taxus; species Taxus chinensis. Next base: position 621,860,607 of record CM034153.1, on the reverse strand, counting down.
GATATGCAGAGCTAGAAAACTGATGAAACAAAGAAGCATGAAGTCATAATCAGACCCAGAAAATTGCAAGAGTGTTGGAAATGCTAGGATCAGGGTGCCTATGCAGGTTCTATGGTGCCAGAGACCTGTTCTGGGCGCTTATTACTTCTCAAAAGATGTGAAACTCGATTTTGCATGGTCATAAGATATTCACTGTTTGTCGCTTTTGATCACCTGCACTTCGCTAGACCTTGTTGTTATTTGCTTAAAACCTACAATAAGATAGAAGTACCTGCAGAACCCCAAAACACATCAAATCATAAAAATAAAAAGATGCAAATGGGCAGTTGAACTGACCCCCGGCAGTCACCTAACTGAGTGAACATACAATATGGTCACAGCACTACATTTCAGACTCCATGTAGTTCTTTGTGTGTGTGTAGAATCGTGCCCTAGGTGGCTCTTGTGTGAGTCACACTTGATAGCGAACAATAGCTAGATGTAGAAAATGTAGATAGATGTGTGCATGGAAAAATGAACTTCCCCTCCTATAAAGTGTGTACAAAAAAATGCAATCCCTTGCCCTTGTTTGGATGCTTGAATGCTCTTGTAATAGCCTTTTGATGCAACCTTAGGTGGTGATAGTAGATGCTTAGTGTTTGTTCCTTTAGTATGATCACATAGCTTTGTATTTATATGATTCCTTTGGTTTAATTTCGTAATTAACCACTAAAAGGATGACTAGTAAAAATCAAAATGCCCAAAAGGTTAGAAAAGACCCAAAATATGTGAGCAAAGTATAAATAGGTCGGGGGTACCTAGAGAGGACGGGGATGCCCAACATTAGCGTCGCGTTGTTGTCAAAAATAGTGCAAAAGTGACACAAAGTAATAAAAATATAATTATTAACTTTTTAAAGGTGGTGCAAAAGTGACACAAAAGATTTGTATTACATTGATGTCACTCAAAAAAATAAAATACAAATAAAATGATACAAAGTTGACTCAAGTATTACACTTTATGTACTATTGACTTTGTTAGCTTCACTATTTGCCCTAGTGGATGGAGTTCTTATTTCCATGGTGTCTAAAAACTCGCAAGCAAAATGGGATCAAAAGCACTTAATATCTCCTATGCCTTTTACATCAATGCTCCCCACATGTCAATTTTACATCAATGCTCCCCACATGTCAAAAAGAGATATTCATAAAGACGTCTATTTTGAAATCTTCAAATCTTACATAAAATACAAAACTACTTCCAAATAGAAGATGGATGTATTATTACTTAAAAGTAATAGGATTTTTTCACGGGATGTATTACTAAGGTCTTTTTTAGTTTGAAATTTCTTATAGGTATACTCCACCATAATCATTAGAGAAATGACCCCACACAAAATTTACCTTATTAAAATTTATTATGAAGATTAATGATGTACACCTTCATTCATCAAAAAATGATGACCCGACACAAAATTGATATTACAAAAAGTCAAGAGCACCAATTTTTTAATTTTATCTTTATGTTTATGATTACCACATGGACAATAATTTATATATTCATATCAATATTATCCAAAGCTATCCTATTGATTAAAAATGACCTATGTCATATTCATCTCATCCAAAGTTATCCTCTTACAAGAGCCATTTAAAAAAAATAAATTGCAAAAATACTTTTCGATTTGTATTTAATATAATATATTTTTTTTAAATATTTGGAAAAAAAATAGTTGTGTTTAATGTAATATGTTTTTTAAGCTAAATATTTGCAAAAGTAGTTTTGTATTTAATATGACTACAAGAAGAATAAAACTTTGTGATATTATAATTTCATACTACTGATATGCTCTGTTCTTTGTTCATGGTTCGAAGTCAGTGACTATCCTTGGAATGAATTCATTATATCTCTCTGAACAACCCCCTCTCCGCAGCTAAAATAATTTTTGATATTTTTAGAAAATTTGAACCCTTTCAAAATCTGTCCACCACGTTAAATCGATTTTTTATACTGATCAAAACACAGAGCTCAAAGCTTCTTTCCCTCATATTTTCGTATCTTCATATCTGAAAATGTCGAGGTGATTAAAATAATTCACAGAATAAACAATGTAAGCAAATTTGTCACGCGATGTATTACAGTAAGCAGTGCCAGAATACAATCTACATTGAAGCATTTTTCATTTCAATAAATGCCACCGGCAGTTTCCAGCCTCCACGGCGCAGAATAATCCCCCTCAATAAACGCCTCTTGGCTCACAATATCCGAGAGAATGGCCGCAGCGTCTTCAAACCCTACGAATTGTCTAAAATCCACAAAATCGTCCTCAAAATGCCAGTTCTCAACAAAGCCCTTGCGCTCTGCATTCTCCGCAAAATCCAGAAGAGAAGCGGCGCAGCCGATCTTTACAGAAGAAGAAGAAGCGTGCTGGCCTTCTGAATTGAGAAGAGGGCTAGGCGGTAATCCAAGCTCATCGTCCGAGGCTCCAAGGAGATAATCCACATCAATCCCAAACTCAGGGGTTTCATAGCCGCTGGTCATATCAGACGCCGCGGAACCATCCCTGGTTAATCCGGAGGAACCTCCGGAAGCCTCATCAGACGTGGAACAAGCCAGGCCAATTTCTTCCTGGAGGCTTCTCATAAACCTGATAAGCAGGTCCTCGCTTTCAACGCACTCTTCTTGCGGTTGAATTTTCTCTAGGGTTTCACTGTCTTCCAACAGTAGGAGAATTTGTCGCTCTGTTTCTCCATGAAAACGCTTGGGAGAATCCTGCAGAGTGTCAGACTCACGGCTGCGTTTCTTCAGCAGGCCAGACATTATGATATTTCAGGTAAAAGGCTCGCAAGATCTGGATGAAGATCTGACAGGGGTATTGCTGCGGACGAGGTTATGAACTTCAAAGGAAACAAAGGTAGATATATAAAATGTGTATATGTCGCAAAGAAAAGTTGTAACGTTCTAGCAGATGGCAGGCATGCCTCATGCATCTCTGCAATTTCGGGATTTAAATAGGATGTCTTTCAATGCTGGGATTTCTATCCAATTCCCGTTCCACTGCAGAGGCTTTCGGGAAACGAATTCCACGTCAGCCTGTGAATACGCATAACTAAAGGCAGTGATCCGTTTTTATTAACGGAAAGCATATACGCACAACTAAAGGCATTGATCCGTTATGATTAGAGTGGGTTTCCAGGTGGCAGCTGGATGTAAACTTGTCTTCAATTGGGGAAGGTTATCGAAAGAGTGCGCTGTTTCAGTTTCCAAATGCCAACCGTTTCAGCGGCGATTACGGACGGTGGGCCCATCACAAACACTAGTTAGTGGTTAGTGGTACAGCTGTACTTCCACTCTTATTAGGGTATTTGATTTAATTTACACCAGAACGTGAACGCCCAAGGGTGTATGTTATTTGATTTAGACTAAATTTAATAGTGAGATGAGAATATTCTATCTGGTAAGTTACGTTAATTATAAGTTGTGATAACATATGTTCATCATTTAGTGGATATTAATTGTGAGATAGAAAACTATATATTTTTTATGCATGATAATATTGACCATTTAACAAATTTGATTTTAGAGTATGGATTATGTGGGCCACATCAAGAAATTTTACATTAACATTTCTCTTTGTCTTTTATCCATTCCACATCATTGTCTTTGTATATTGCAGGAATATATTTGTACCCTTTATAAATGCTCAAGATCCGCATAATATTTTGGATTTACGTTATCTAAATATCTTTATGACATATCTAAATATTTTTTTAAAGGAATAAAATAATACACTTTTAAGTATAGAATCACTTTGATGCTACAATATCACCTTAAATAAATTTTGATTCCAAACATATTCAAGATGGTACAGCTGTACTTCCACTCTTACTAGGGTATTTGATTTAATTTATATTAGATATTAATGTACTAGATTCAACTTTTTACTTATGGGGTTTGTAATTAGTAAAAATTGCAATGATTCCCAATTGATGTTTAATTAATTAATTATTATTAAAAAAATTCTCCCCTCCTTTGGCATATATATATATATTTGGATATGTTTTTCTATTTTGTCAAATAATTTGTGTTATATATATTTCCATGGGGGCTCTTATCTTTCAATCAAAAGTATAAGTAGAATATGGGAAATAGAATTATGGTTGCCAATATGTTCAATGATTGAATTTAACATATCAGTAAAAAATACTTATTTTGAAAACTTGTATCTCTCTATACTCACTTTGGAGTGGGGGGATTGTCTTTCTTTTGATATAATCGAAATTGCTAGTTTTGGAAGTTGCCTCATTTGGTTATGTGACTTCTATTCATCTATTTTAATGTTAATATAGTGAAATAATCAGAATCTTTCAATGTACATGTTTTATTCTTAAACAACTTTACATAAAATTGAAAGTTTTGTTGTCTATTGTTGTAGTTGATATCAAACAACACATCATCAACTGATGTTAATACAAAGATAAATTTACATACATATACAGTCTTGCAACTTATTGACAAATCTCATCACCTTCTCCTTCAGAGCGAAACATTGTTGTAGGTGCCCCTTTTCTTTCTCATTAAATGTAAGTTGCCATAGTCTATTTCGTGTATGATGTGTTATATTTTATTATTTTTAAGTGTTTCATTGAATGTTCTACAACACATAGCTTGCAAGCTAGGATTGTCCTTTGAGCCACCATCCTAGGCATTGTGGTTTAGGTTAATGTTATTCATTATAAACTTTTTATGGTGCACAATTACTAAGTTAGTAAATCACCCTTCGTGTTCATTCTTGTGTTGTGTTTCCATGATCCATATCATGCATATATTTTTAGGGGAAAATCATATGCTTTGCTCAAACTCTTAATTATTATATTTTTGTGGCCTAATGATACAATGGTATGATAGTTTAATGGTGTTTTGTTATGATTAGCATACTCTATGTTGCAATATAGTATTGTGTATATGTTTTTCAAAATCTATACTAGTAAGAGTCATTAGGTATAACATAGATAAAAAAAACTAAGACGTGCATAATGTAACACCCTTTATTCCTCATATCTAGAAAATTAAAACATTGCTTACTATGATAAATCCACCATTGAAATACCAATGTACACCCTCTACCCATTCAAAAAATATTAATTTTATCTTTGACTTGTCTAATTCCTCAACTTCAACTCTAAGCTCCTTTTTAACTTAACCCTTATCAAAAAATACCAACCTCATTCAAATTCACAACAAGTGTTTATGAATAAAATTGAAATCTATAATGTTTTTCTCTTGATCTTCCAGCATTTTGTTGCCAACATATTTTGTCATAGGTAAAATATGGCACTTTGATAATGGTGTATGGCACAAAGTCCCCCCTCTATTGTAAGGAGAGGTGCCTTGTATTGAAAAGCCAAAGCCAAATAAGAATAATATGTACAATATCTACTGTTACTAACTTATAGGGGTGATACATTACTCCTAAAGAAATAAATATAAACTAAAAAAGAGAGAAGAAAGGAATGAAGAATTGTGAGAGATGGAGAGGAAAACTTGAATTTTGAAATCTACAAAACTTAGATTTTATTCCAGTTTTCAAGGAGGTCATTTAATGTAAGAAATACTTCTGATTGGAATCTTGCATGGCATGAAAATAATGAAGAAAGGAAAACAACTAACATAAGAACACATGTTATCACCAAAGAGACCATTACACAAAATTCAGAAAATCTCATTATAGTTCTTCGCAAGGATGAATAAAATTTTTCATACATTCTTTTATTCCCAAACAAGATCTTGTACAAAATTCTAGACAACAAAAAGTATCTCCAAAAATCCCTAATTGTTTCTAGCAGTCAAATTTCCAAAAGCCTCAAGAAGTGTTAAAAATTCCATTTACAAGATTTTGGACAACATAAATTCTTTCCAAAGATCCATGAAGAAATCCCCTAAAGAAGTCTCTCAAAATAGTCTCTCCAATAAGTAAAAATCTCCAACTATGTAAAAGTCCAGTACAATGACAATAAGGTAAGTATTTATATCCAACATAAATAACATAGATACAAGAACCACATTTTCTACAAATTACGTAACTTCAAAAGTCACTTTTTAAAAATTGGGAGATTTTAAGTGAAAATATGATTTTTGGAAAAGTGGCATTTTACAATGAACAAAAGGCAAAAGATAAAAAATTGAAAATATGATCACATGAAAATATATATTGAAAGAATTACATATTGATCGCTTTGTTTCACAACCACAAAATGATTGATGCCTTCAATTTTTTGACCTATTTTACCATTGTAGTTTCCCCAAATAATTATATATTATCATTTTTTTATTATGGAAGTGGGGGTTTAGGGGATTCATCCCCCTATGGGTTGAGGGAGGATGCCCATGCAGGATTTGGAATCCATGAAAAATTTGATCTTCACATGGCCTTTGAAATATGATGTTTTCCGGCATCTTTGTGTAAAATATTTACATTTTGGGATTCATGGATCGGGATGCAATTTACATTTATTTTGCACTTTTGCTCAAATTCAATGGAATAAAAAATATACTAGTCAAAAATTACCCCTACTCTAATAGTTAAAATCTTTGTTGCATGAGCTTATAGATATTTTTGCACTTGTAATGTCCACCATGAAAAAAGATTCATTTTTTTAATAGAAATTTTTGCCTCAATGATTGGAACTAGTCTGGTGGTCAAAAATTATGATATGGGATTTCAAGATTGTTTTTGTAGTCCAAAACTCTATCGTGGGAACTTAGAAATTATTTTGTATTCAAAATGTCAACTCTGAAAACTCAAAGATGCTTTTGTAGTCCAAAATTCTACTTTAAGAGCTCAAAGCTACTTTTGAAGTCCAAAATATTGTCACGAAAAAAGTATCTAGGTTAAATGTAGTAGAAAGTTTTGTTAGTTGGGAAATCCGAGATCATAATTTGAGTTACAATTTGTGAAAAAATTGCTTCTTTACTAAGAAACCTCAAAATTCCATTACAAAGTAGGGGTTGAGATCTTTTAGGTAGTGCTGACTTTTTTTCTACTTGAAACATCTAAAATTATAGTTTATCCTATTTCTTTCGACACTCAACTAAATTTTATTTTCTCAAGTCCTATAGACTTATAAGATTCATTTCACAACTTTGAATTGATGGAATTTTATCAATTGCAAAAAAACTTACTTGGAGGACTCAAATATTCACCTAAGTTCAAATTTGGGGACAACACATTCACAAGAACCAAGAAAGAAAATTAATTGAACATGTAAACATGTAACAACACAAAAAAGAGGGTATAGATCATTGAATTTAAGCACATAATTGTTGTTTCCATGAATTGCACTTAAGAGGAAAACATAACAATTCAAAAATAACAAACCTTTTTTAAAATGTGTGTTTTCTATACACTATGTGTATGGGTATATGTATATGTATATTTACATGTACATGTACATGTATAGGCCCCTTGTCATGTTAGTTAACTAATGAAGGTTCATAGGACAATATTCATACTTGTGAGTGGTGTGTGGTAAATGCATTAATATCATCACAAATGATGTCAATGATACATGTTTCCCTCATAATAGTTATAGATGCATATATTTATCTTAAATTACCACATATGTAGATTCCTTCATGGTATGGAATCCTCATCATATTTTGATGTGACAATGAAAGGAGGTTTTAAAATAGTCTTAAAATGGGTTCCAAGAAACTAGACACTTTCCATCTCGGGATTCTCATAAGAGAACACCTACAAGATAATACACAAATATTAGAAACTTGTAGAGTTTCTAATAAGTGAATAAGAAATTGTTTTGGTTATTAATTGTCCACATTGTATGTTTGTGTATGCATAAAATTATATAAATAGAGCAATGTAGTTTACTAATGGGTGATTCAAATAGTCTGAGTTATAGGAATATTGAGATTTCAATGTTCTTCATTAGTCTAAAAATAGAAATACATTAAGTAAAACACATAAATGGAACAAACTTTCTGAGTTAAGTTTGTAGATAATGAAAAAATATGTTCAAATAGGGAAAAAAAAAAGAAAAAAATCATTAAGTAACACATTAAAATTTAGGGGTTGGCAATGTAAAATGTGATCTACATACGCTAAAAAAGAAGACAATTTTGAGTTCATTTTCATTTAAGAAGATTATATCATGATATAACCTATATGGATGCTACTAACCTATTTGGATCCAAATATGTGAAGTCTAAATCTTCTGTGTAGGTTCACATAGATCTATACGTCTATTTTCTGACACTAGGATATTGCGATGATTATGTGACGTACTTGAATTTCCTTCTTAGTTGTCAAACCATAGTTTGGCTTGCCTTGAAGGTAAGAAACCTTAACAGGGTTATTTTCTTGTGTCTGACTAATTCCAATCACTACACAAATGGTTGAGTATTGTTTTCATTTCACCAATCCAAAGATATCTCATATCCATGTATTTATACCACAAGCATGTGATGAGATACAACTAGTAATATAAAAGTAAATACACTTATCATGAAACCCTTAATTTCAATTTGAACTTGATAATGTGATGTTTGACTGTTGTATGCATCATATTAATGCATTTAGCTAATCTAGGAGTTCTCTTAGAAGATTTCGCTATTTGTGTGCAATGTTTCCAAGTGATGAGGTTTTCTCTAGCTAGTATCTACATGTATTGAATAACTTATGTTTCATATTTTAAAATAGATGACCTTTCATTTGTTTTTCTACTCAATCACCCTAAAATCCTACTAATTCCAACTAAGAATAGTTGCCCCTTTGAAATTGTTATTATTATCTACATACAAAGTAGGTTCATGAAATGTGCACAAGTTCGGGGCCGAATGTATGTAAGGCCCAGAAATCCATAAAATGGTCACAAAATTTATAATTTGAATATGTGTGATGTTTTCTTAAAATTCAAGTCAACCTCTGTATAAAATAAAATGGTTCTAGTGATGCTAAACTGGAGAATGATGTCAAACAAGTGGCAAAGATATGGTTTAAAAGAGATAAATATGCATGAATAAGGTCAATTATGTATTTATAGACCATCTATAAAAAAGAAAAAAAATGTGTAATTTTCAAGTCCCTCAAACCAAACTTAGGGTACTACAGATTCCCTCTCTTAATATTGTATTAAAAAAATGCAATATTATTAAAAGGCAAAGGAAATGCAATACACGTAGATATTGATCATATACTATTATGATGAAAACCATAAATTTTTTCCACACGTAAATGCTTGAAAACACAAAGTGGAAGTATATTTAAGCTTGATAAAGATCTATACAATTGAAATTTGAAATTTTCCATAATTTAAAATTTTGAAAACTTAAAATTACTGAGCATGATAACAACTACACCTAATCAATATAAAGAACCACATGCCACAATTGTCAATTCATTTAAAGAGTGTCATGGTGTGCACATTCCCCAACATGATTATTTTTCGAAACATCTAATAGTTAGTGATTTGAAACTAAAATTAATAATAAATACTTATCAATCGTTTAGGAAATCATGAAGGAATAATTGAGTAACCAGATTATATAAATTAATATACTTATTTAGAAACTAGGTTTTTATTCATGAACATTTAACTAATTGAGTAAGAGAGAATTAAGGTTAGTATAACTACCTAGTTGGTTCAGATGGATATCTAGGTGTGAAAAAGGGATAAATTATCTAGAAAAATCTTACAGATGTTTTGTCTTTGATTTTGGAGTTGTATTGTACACAAGGATAAAATATTTTGTCTTGTTCCAAGCCATTTTACATATTAGTCATGTTGGAAAATTTAGTTTAGGCTGTAAATGACACTTTGTAACTTATAGGACTTCTACGAACCACTGATATGTGACTTTTATAAAATATTAGGTCTCCATAATGTGTGAAACCCTTTAAAATCAATCAACTTGGCTTAAAACCCTTACCTCGGGTAAAACCCCTACAAAAATGTTAGTGGTTGGGTTGAAGAAAAATCTGTACACTACCTATATTGGCACTACTTTAAAGAGGTCTCAAATCATATGTAATTATCTACCCAGAGATGTAACAATACTTAATGGATGTAACTGCATTTGATAACTTGATAATGCTTTATAACGACTTGGCTTGCGTATGTTTGATTTTTTTTAGGGATCTTGATTTTGGAATCTTGATTGTTCAACATGGTTTGGGTTTCTTCAAACTTGTGTGAGAGTTGTTTCTAATGTCTTCTATTTCTTTAGGGAATTATAGGAGAGCTTTGTGTTCCTTTCGAGTTATATTTTCTAGGGGACCTCTGGAAAGTACTAGGTGACTAAATGAGTACATTAAACTTTCTTATATAGAGTTTCGTGGATATAATTTCACATTAAGGCCAAACCATAGTGATATTACCAACCCATAAAAGATATAAGAAATTAACTATTGGGTGGCCCTAAATAATACCATTCAACTTAGGACCAAACCGTTAGATGGGTTGGTCCATAAGGAAGATACAATGCTATAAATTTTTGTGTATGACAATTAGGATAAGGGGATTGTTTTTTCCTGATGTAAGCATTTCTTTAAATGAATGAAAATTGTAAAGAGGAGAGTAATTCTTGTAATAGGACTAAGGATGGAATATGATATATTATTTATGATCAAAATAGGTGCAAAAGTCACAATTTAAGGGATTAACCAATACTGACATTATCAGGTGATAATTATAAAATTTAGGCATGGGTCGCAGATCGGTAGCAGGATGAATAATAGCGGAAATTGGAATAAGTAATGTTATGGTTGGATCTAGATTGCAATGTTGGAATGGTGTGCTATTAGTCCCTGAGCCTCATAGTCAAATCCCTCATGTAGGAATCTAATACATTGGTGAACTGTAGAAGACATTGTTTGCATACAATGAAGCCATGGGCCGACCAAGTAAGCTATTATATGGAAGTGGGATATCAATGACAAAAATTGAAGTGGAATAGTCTTTGGCCCAACTATGAGCAGAAAGGTGACAACACCTAAGCATGGACACATAGTAGAATCGTATGCTCAAATAGAAATAGATGTTGGGTTAAGAATAGATATGGGGAGGCCTATAACCTGAATGAATGATAAAGGGCAAAGATTGAGCTCGGATCCAGTATTGACTAAAGCGCGTTAAGTTATTAACGTTGAATTGTATATATAAAGGAGGATCATTTTCATATACAGGGAGATTTTTAGCTATAGCAGATGGAAAAGTAATCTATTGAGAAAATGCATTGATGAATGTTTGATGAACAACATCTAGATGAGTAGCGGAAGGGATACGAGTAGTAGCAAAAATATTAATGATTTAAACACAACACTCAGCATTAGATAACAAGAAATCATGAATAGAAATATCCATGATGAGAAGATACTAGGAAAATCAAAGCAATAAAATTATGAAGACCCTAAGAGTGTTCGAAACGAGTCAGGTTCACCAAATGATTAAACAAATATTGAAATAAATAAATGCTAAATCTAAAATATGTACTAGTGCATATATGAACAATTAAGTACATAAATGACCCAAGTAAGTAAGCAATTTAAATTTGAAACCCTAGTTGCAAATGAAGAGATAAAAGACCTAGTTGATTCATAGAGATGTCGAAGCTATGCAGAGCTAGAAAACTGATGGAACAGAGAAGCATGAATTCATAATCAGACCTAGAAAATTGCAGGAGTGTTGGAAATACTAGGACTAGGGTGCCTATGCAGGTTCTAAGGTGTCAGAGACCTATTTTGGGAGCCTATTATTGTTGAGAAGCTATGAAACTTAGTTTTGCATGGTCGTAAGATATTCACTGTTTGTCACGTTTGATTTCCTACACTTCGCTAGACCTCACTGTTATTTGTTTGAAACCTGCAGTAAAAAAGAAGTACTCGTAGAACCCCAAAACACATCAAATCCTAAAAATAAAAAGATGCAAAGGGGCAATTGAACTGACCCAGGCGGTCACCTGACTAAGTGAACTTACGATCTGGGAACTGCACTACATTTTAGACTCCATGTAGTTCTTTGTGTGTGTATAATCATGCCCTAGGTGGCTCTTGTGTGAGTCACACTTGATAGCGAGAAATAGCTAGATGTAGAAAATGTACATAGATGTGTGCATGTTAAAATGAACTTCCCTTCCTATGAAGTGTATGTAAAAAAATGCAGTCCTTTGCCCTTGTTTGGATGCTTGAATGCTCTTGTAATAGCCTTTGGATGTAACCTTAGGTGGTGATAGTAGATGTTTAGTGTTCAGTCCTTTATTATGATCACATAGCTTTGTATTTATATGATTCCTTTGGTTTAATTTCATAATTAACCACTAAAAGGATGACTAGTAAAAATAGAAATGCCCAAAATGCTAGAAAAGACCCAAAATATGTGAGCAAAGTATAAATAATTCAGGGGCTCCTAGAGGGGATGGGGGTGCTCGACATTGGCGTCCTAGCTAGGCATTGTTTTCCAGAGTCAGAAATGACGAAGTATAAAAAGACAGACTGGGCCAAAAGGAGTGCAAGACCAAAGGAGGAAATAGAAAACAAGCAAATATGGCCAAAGATAGTGATCTATTAGTACTTTTATCACTTAGGAATCATATGAATAGTGGTATGTGATCAGGACTAGATAGATACCCAAAGTGTGTGATTTAGTGTCCACAATATATAAAGGGTTTGGACCCTAGATTATTATATTATAAAAAAAATCATGTGTGTGTGTGTGTGTATATATATATATATATATATATATATATATGATGATTATAGTTTTGTTGATGATGTGGCCATTGAGTTATATTGAGTTACTTATGTGATGTATTTTTATGTGTTGAATATAATAGCGTAAATGTTAAAATTATGTTATAAATATGATACTAGATAAGAAAATATAGATAGCTTGCGTGTATGTTGAATATGGATTTGACCTTTGATAACGATAAGCAATAAATAATTTATCACATGTTAATAATCATATTAGTATAGGATAATCGTGAAAGTGTATATTATGAAATGAATATATATGGCCTCTAACGAGAGAGAAGCAGATGACTATGTGCAGGTGACTCAACGGATGTGATATCTTAAGTATAGGTGTCATAAGATAAACCTAAAGTGATTACAACATCACTAGAAGGATGTGAACCTAATATTGATGAGTGATTTTCCTTTGGGACACATGGTGAGGTTAGAAAAAGAAGTGAGGAAGATGGCTCATGCATAGTCATAGAAGGAGACAATAAGAACTAAGGAGGATGAGAGGTAGTTAAAGTTACATAATATGGCGTGCAGTGTCACATCACGGGAGAAGAAGATATATCAACATGTTGTTTGTGATAGGTAATGATACCTCGGTCCTCAAACAACTTAAGAAAATCATGAAGAGCGTAACAATAATTGTCACGATGACCATTGATCCTATGGAAATTATAGAATGGATGTTTACAATTGTGTCATAACCGAGGAAGAGGATGATGCTCATTGGAAGATAAAAGAATCAGCTTCTCATCAAGTAAGGTGTGTTAAACATCATACAGCCTAGAAAAAGGTGGAAATTATAATGGTCCATGCTTAGGAAGTGGGTTGAAACGAGTTGGATTCCTACACAAGGGTGGAGAACGTACATGAGTTTATTTAGGAGGAGATGATGGTTGTGAAGCGAGTGTAATGGGTGGTAGAGAAGAAGAAGTGGCATGTGTGGTAGGAATGGAAGAAGTGCTAGGTGGAGTAGGAGTAGAGGAAGTAGAAGCATGTACAACAATATGAGATCATTAAACAATTCATTTTCTAATGCTATAAATTTGAAACAAAGAATAGTAAAATATTCACATGTATCATATCAAAAAATTTCTTTCAAAGGATGAATTAAGCCATGAAATATATATATATATATATATATATTGCATTTCTATCAATCAATAGGCTGAAAAATTAAATGATTCATGCAAGACTTGAAACGTAAAAGATAATCTTGAATTGGTTCATTCTTTCCTTAATGCAAAGAATGGTAAATGTTAAAATGTAACTTTAGGACCATTATTAGAAATAAAGAATCAAATAAAATCCTCTTCCATATCAAGATAAGTACTAATAGATCCATTAGGCGAATGATGAAACCATTGAGAAGCAATATTAGTAAGACTACAAGGAAAAGTGTTGAGTAACAATCTATCATTATAAAATGAAGCCATATGTAATCTAAAGTTGTTAAGATACAAGTAAGGATTACTCGTCCCATCAAGAAGTGAAAAGGTAGGCATGGAAAAATCCTTAGGGAAGGCTGAATTACAATTCTTTTTAGGAATGGGATTTTGATGAAGGGAATTATTATAAGTACTAGCATAGTAGGCCCTACTCTCAAAAGTAAGAATATGAAGATTATTTTTCAAATCACTAAGAACATGCATAAGAGAAATAATTTCTTAGGGAGGAATGACATATACATTGTGGTGCTCATTAAGGGATTGGATCTTTCCATTGTAGGTATTCATATGGACACTATTAGGTTGGAAGTCAATTTTAGGATCAAAAAGATGGTAACTAGTAGTAGGAATGGAAGGAGTCTCAATAGGGAGGGATTTTTGGACACATTTATAAAGGATCTCAACCAAAGGAGTAGAACAAACAACATGCAAATCTTATTTAACATCATCATTATTTTGTACATTATCTTTAAAAAACATCATCAGTAACAACAAATACATCATGAGTAAAATCAGATTGTAACATATTATGAGAAACAATATGAGCATTGGCAATATGAGAACAAGCAATATGAAGATCCATGCATGCAAGAGAAGAAGAAAGATAAGTCTCTTGAGGAACAATAGTCAACAAACAAGTAGATGGTGGAGGGGATAGAGAAGGATCTGAAATAAATAGATCAACCACACCATGACTAGTCCCAAGGATTTGTGCATATGTAAGGGGAAGATAAGGAGGAGGAGGAGGAGGGATAGGGCTATAAATGATGGATTTGACAACGAAAAGAGATTCAAGAGAAAGAGAAGTGTCATTAACAAGGCCTTCTTCACTTGACAAATCAACTCGATCTTCAATACATGTCTCATTAGTAGCAATAGGTTCACAATCAAAATCATTAGTGGCCTCTGTAGGGGGTAATAATATAATATCGGGGTCGAGGTTATAAATCTTGGTAAACACATGAGATATGTCCATATTGTAAGTGGGGTAAGTATGAGACTTGTAATAGAAAGTGGCTTCATTTGCAACATTGGTGAAATAAGGTTGATCACCAGTCATAGGAATTGAGTCATACTTAGGAGAAATAGACTTGGATAGATGGTTTTTCAACATATTTTAGTAGGCCATGAAGAATATAAAAAAATAAAGGAGCCTAGAGAAAGCTAGGTTGATCAATAAATAGGTACACCAAATGATTTTAAAAAATTAAATCTAATATAAGGGCATTGTTGATTAAATGGATATAACAATAAATAAGCAAGATCAAACAAATGAAATACAAGCACAAGTGATAAATAAGGTTTTGAGAATGACTTAGCTTGCCACCGTAGGTCTAGACTAATTCTAGGAAGGTGAATGATCTGAATAGACATATTCTGGGATGTGTAATCTCTGATACTCAAACTATCATGAAAAGATCATAAGGATATGAGCACCTAGGAGAGGACACGGACACCTGGGCTCTGTCATCTGTTCTAGGCGCTAGTGTCCACATGATAGATCTAGATCTGGTTATTGTTGTGTCCTTTCTTATCATTATTAGCTCATTGTAGGCCACATCATGTTCTCTACACTCCTTCTTTGTTGTACCTGTACATGCAAAATAAACCCTAGCTACTTGCGCAAGACTCAAGTGCACATTACATTGAATGAAAATTACAAATGAGAGAGTTAGAATAACCCTCACGGTCACCCTAATGTGATCTTGTTGTCGATTGTTGCGCTCCATTTCAGATTCCATGTAATTCTTGTGGTGTGTGATTAAAATCATTTCCCTTGAGCTAGGATGCCCTAATGTCAGTCGCATAAAGAATAACAAGCTACAACTACTTTTTCCCAATACAATAATGTGTGATATGGAATTTAGAATAGCCTCCCCCTTTGAAGTGAATAATGCAACCCAAAATACAATCCCTTGTGTTGTTCTTTGTATGTGGTAGATATAGAAAATGATATCCCAATTACCCCTTAGAATAATTATTAGGTTGTGTTTATATATGAGTTCTTTGTTTAAATTTCAGCACATAGTGACACCAAAACATGACCTAGGTCATGAAAAGAATATAATAAAATGCCCAAGGCCAAAGAAAACCAAAAATAGAGAAAAATAACCAAATAGCCAATAAGACAGAAGCGTCCAGAAGGACATTAGTTCTTGGGCACTACTGTCCTGTAACAAGAAAATAGAAACAGAGTTAAATACTTGAACAAGGATCCTTGTGACTCGACCAAAAATATGCAAATACCAGACAAAGGATGTAAACTGTTACAAAGAAAGAAAATAAGGACCAAAGAGGTGTCACCAATGCCTAGTTTCTAAACTTATAAAACATGTATATAACAACATATTAGAGGCTTAATATAATAGTAATAAGTGAATATTTTAGTGACTACAAGACTAAGGCATATAAATTAAGCTTGGAATAGGTGTAGAATTCAATATTTAAGGGATTAAGCCAGTAGTGACATTATCAAGTGATAAAGTACCAAATTTATGTGTCTACAATGAGGCGTTTCTTGTCATATAATACTGAAATTTCACACATGTAATTGAGAGTTGATGTTTATCAAGGAGGTCATACAAGTTGTAGCTAGTATAGAGAGATGGCCTTTACCAAGGAGGTGATGTGAGTTACAATTGGTATAGAGAAATGACATTTATCAAGGAGGAGGTCACAGAAGAAGTCACGTGGAGAAGGGTGGCCTAATAATTGATGAGATCACATTGATAATTGATATATTGAAGATTATGAACCATGCAAAGGTTACCAAGGCCAAAATAAAATCTCAAGGGCTATAGAGGCCAATTAATTCACTAGGTGGTAGTGAGGAAAAATGACTATGCAGGGTTTAAAATACTATGATCAAATAACCACATAGAGGTTGCAAAGGCTAAAATGATTGTGTAGGGAAAATGCTATAACAAAAATATAAACATGCAAAGGCTATTAAGGCTAGGGTCTCTTGTTGAAAACGAAGAAAACCTCAAATTTGTAAAACTTAAAAATCATCAATCCATCTCTAAAATTATTAAAATGAGTATATAATAAATACTTTGAAAGATTGGACAAAAACTTTGGAAAAACTTGAATGTGTTGAGAAGGTTAGTAAAAATTTGATAAATTTAGCTATGATTGGTATTGGAAATTTTGAAAGTCATATAGAATGTCACTAGGTTAGATTGTATATAGGTACCATGTCAAAAATATTTTTGAATATATGAAATAAGCCCATTGTATACCTAATTTTGATATGATGGAGGAGGAGCACCTATCTATCATTCATCTCAAAATAAAAAGTTAACTGCACATGTGTTAAGTATATACAAATAAACCACAAAAAGCATGTATGCAATACATGGATTGATTTGTCATGGTAAAAAAATATCATTTGTAAAAAAACATGTATGAACACGACATCCAAGGAATAATCGAAAGTAAAAAATTAAAAATTGATACAATTATTCAAAAAAGCACATGATTTAAGCATATTGTATCATCAAGAAAATGCATGGTATAGATCATGGTGCAACATTAGTATAATCATAGTAACATATGCATCTCAAGGAGATATACATGATATAGATCACGAAAACAAGAAAATGTAAAAATTGAAATAAGTACCATGATCAATAAGCACACAAGAAAACATGACTTGACATGAAAAGAGGATAATCATGTTGACCATCTTAACTAACATATATTCTAGTGAACCCAATGTGAATCTTAATCCACCCTTGAGTGAGACATCTTCAAGTTCTTTTTATCTCCAATCACATAATCTTCTTTTATTTTTTTAATCTTAGCTTCCTAGCATTACCAATTCGTCAAGTATAACTTGTCCTATTTATTTTCCTTCACTTTAGAACCCCTAAAAGATATTTATTTATTCCTATCATATAACATATTTATAGATTTCTCAAAATATTGATTAAGCATCTTTTCCTCAACTTCATCCCTTATATGCAAATTGCAACATAACCACTTCTAATTATAAGAAAACATTGCCTACTACAATTTCTTATAGGGTTTCCATTATATCTAAACTAAAAACACCTATAATAGACGAGGAATTAGAGTAGGAGGGTGAGGCAAAGGATTAATACACCCTAAAACACAAATATTCCCTTAATGTACCGTAGAATATATAAGCATGTGCAAAAAAAAGCATGGATGATCTTTGTGACAGATACAATCCTCTTCTTAAAACTAATAGATTATCAACCATTGGGGAAAAGCCAAAACATGACTCACCCTTTGTTTCCATCTTCTAAAAATACCTCATCTTCTTCAACCATGGAAAATACTAACCTTATTAATGCATCTTTTTAATCCCAACAATACCAATAAAAATACTCGGGCTGTGGCCACAATACTAAAACTAAGGATGATAATAATGGTTATTACACCTAAAGGCATTCCTACAATGGTAGTCAGGGTTGTAATAGAGTGAGTTGTTCAATTTTATTCTCAACATTAAATTTGACGTACATTTAACCGTCATGTGACAATTCATCCATAGATTTGACTTCCATTTGACTACAAGTAAAATGCTTTTTCCTTTTTCTAAGAGAAATCTATAAAAAATAGTAATATTTTGGCCATTTAGTAATGAATGGGATCTTTTTTCTTGAATAATTTTTTTTTAGACCGACACAATCGTGTAGCTAATTGATTTCATTTACCACATATAAATGAGAAATTTGTAGATAATTTAATGAAGTTATTGATTAAATTGGTATTTGAAAATCTAAGCTAAGAATATTTAAATTGATATCTATTGATGCATTGTATATAGATACATTTTTATAATATACTTACCATATATATTATTATTATTATTATTGGGTATGCTTATACTACACTAGCGTAGCTAGATAGGTGCCTCGAGTTTGATATCTCTCGGCTTATTTATGTTGAGAGGCATTCATACAATAGAAACAAGGTTGTAAAGGAGTGAGTTATTCATTTTTGTTATTGACATTAAATTTGAAATCCATTTGACCATGACAATTCATCCACATATTGTACTTCCATTCTATTGTCCCTTAAATATTTTTTTTTCCTTTTTATGGGAGAAGTCAATCCAAGAATAGTAATATATTGACCATATAGTAATGAATAGGCCATTTTTTCTTGAATATTTTTTTAGACTGACACAGTTGCGTAGCTAAATGATTCCATTTGCCATGACAAGAAATTGATAGAGAATTTACAGAAGTTATTGGTTAAAGTGGTATGTGAATAATCTAAGCTAAGAACCTTGAAATTGATATCTATTGGTGTATTTCATATAGATACATTTTCCATGATATATTTATTATATACTATATATATGGTATACTTGTACTACAATAACATAGTTAGATAGGTGCCTCGAAATTGATATCTCTCGACATATTTTAGATAGATGTATTTAAGATATCTATAATAGTTATTGCCAATTGAGCTCATTTGGGAAGGGTAAATTTTTCCTCTAGCTAAACTAGATTCGAACATTAATAATTGTAGTGAGGGAATATTCATATCGTGGGCATCATATATATATGAGGTGATTTATATAGAAAATTTAATCATATTAGAGAGAGTGGAAACACGTTCTACTTATGCCTCACACACATTTTCGCTTTAAATTGTTAGGAACCCACTGATAATTAGAGAGAGTGGAAACACGTTCTACTTAAACCTCACACATATTTTTGCTTTAAATTGTTGAGCACCCACTGATAATTCGCCACAAAAAAGTGCTTAATATGTTAGTGGCCAATTAATAGTCTATACCACAAACACATGTGATATTTACAATCTTTTGTGGCAACATAAGGATGAGTTAAATATGACCTTGGTAAAAGACTATATATATGAGAGGATGTCCTCATGCAAACCTATGCCTAGAGTATGGCATGATGCATATCTCGTACATCTAGTGGGGGATACCTAGGTAGAAATTGGAAATGACTTCGAAAATAAAAGCACATCAAATTTGTCATTGATGTCACGATGACACACATGAGTGGTTTGAATGTCTTCAATACTTGGTAGACATATGTCAAAACATAGCCAATGATAGGCTCATTAGAGCTAGTGGGGCTTAACATGCTCTACCTTGATGTTAGTGGTGAATTAATAGTTCAGGCACAAAATGCATGTGAGGTTTGCACTCTTATGTGGCAGCATAAGGATGATTTAAATACAGTCTTGTACAAGACTAGATATATGAGAGGATGTCCACATGCAAGCTTATGCCTAGAGTATGACGTGATACATATCACATCGAATTCAATGTCAATGTCACGACAATACACATGAGTGGTTTGAATGTCTTCAAGATTCAATAGACATATGCCATAGCATAGTCAATGATAGGCTCACTAAAGTTAATGGTGCTTAAGGTGCTCTACCTCGATGCTAACCCACATACACTAGCACATAGATGAGCCATGTGCTAGCTAAAATTCACTGGTTGGACTGGATCATGTACATGAGTGATGCGCTCAGGATAGGATACATATTTACATATGCATTTATGAAATATAATATCATGATGTATGATGTATGTTGTTACTTAATAGATGTTTTCTTTCACGTGTAGGAACTATACCTAAGATAGCCTTTGAAGTGGTGGAGAGAGATCTCATTGAGTTCTTTTTATTATATGCATTTGATCAACTGAGAGGGTGGTCTACATTGACCTTAATCACGTGAGAGAATGAGATTAATTAATGGGGAAAGAATAAATAAAACATGTTAAAAGTGGTGGATTGCATTTACCATTAAATAAAAATATCACTAAAAGAATGTCTTTTCATAAAAGTCATCTTAAAATGACTTACCACACATGAATAAAATCTCAAAAAGATAAAACAATATATCCATTTACTTATTATGTTCATTTGGAATCAAATCATTATTATTTTTAACTCACAAATCAAAAAAATATGAATTTGCTGGACATATACTTTCAAAGTGTTGGTTAATCCCCACATGTTGACATTTAAGTTGGGTCTAAAGGAGATGGATGCTTCCTTGAGATGGTAAAAAAAGGGTTTAGAAGTTTTTCCCACATGGTTTAATTTTTTAGGAACATATTATGACAAATGTCAATTTATAAATGAGCGCATTTGTTTTAAAATTTTATTGCAAATCATAATATAATATTTTTAAATATCTCCACTAAAAAATTAGAATATATTCTCAACAACTTGTATACCATAAAAATAACCAAAACAACTATTTCACAACAACCATTTCAAATGGAAATACTTGTAACTACCTTCTTAACCACTCTAGTTTAGTGTTTTTGTGTGGACATATATCTAAAAAATAATAAATTTGATTTGAATTCAAATTTTATTACATATGTTTAAGTCCAACAAGCCTTAAAAAATTGTGTACTAATATAAATATTTTTAAAATATAATTGTAAGTGACTTGCTAAAAGCTATAGTTTAATATTTTGATATAATTTGTAAGACAAGTTAATTTAATGTATTGTGTGGACTTACATTTACAAATTAATTGATATGAGATAAAAATAGAATATGAGATCTAATAATCAAAACAAAACACTAAATATAGTAAATGAGATTTAATTCCAATGTCTATAAACAAACCCCATCTAAAAATAACCATTGAGGACATTAATTTTAGGAAATAAACCTAAGAGCAATGTTAACAAGGCCATGATATGGCAAATCCTGCCGAAGGTTTTGTTTTTTTGTTGTGCTTCATGTATTTGTTCTATGTTTTTTGCGTGCAAATTGTGCTACATTCTGGAATTCTAGCGACTATTTGAGCAGGTGTAATCAAATATTGCAATCCAAAAATAGTAGTGTATTTGTGAATGTTTATTTTGGATAGGATTTTTTGTCACATTGGTGTCATGTTGTTTAAGAAATTAGACGAACATATTAGCCGAAATTTGATGCATGACTTCAATTGATTGTTGTGATACATGAATGCGATATGCAACTTGAGGAAGTTATTAACATCTAGTTCGAGTTTTTATGATTAAAGGGCATTATCGTTTCGTGGAATATAAATTTTTTTAATGAAACATATTGTAAATCTCATGACAAGATTGTCAAGAAGCATAAAGTTTACTTAGTATAGAAGGAATATTAAATTCTGAAAAAGAAAAGAGGTAACATGAATATTTATGAAAAATGCCAAAAAAAATTGACTGCACAGGGGTCAATATTAATTTAAGGAAAATGAAAGTGTAATGGAAATGCATGGCAGGCGTGTTATTAGTAGTGGAAAGTGTCCCCTGTATAAAATAACATCTGGCACGCTATGCTATTCATTGTAAGAACATTTTTGTGGAAGACAATGGCGAGTTCGTAATCCACACAGAAATGCAAAACGGAAAGAAGGGCATAGTAGCATTCTGCAATGTGTTAGCTGCAATGGAGTCTAGAACTTTGAAAAAGAGGTTAAATTAAGTCTTGAATGTGGCTGAGAATGCAAAGAATACAGTCTTGATGGAAGCTGAGGAATATAAGAGATGGGATTGGGCTACTAGCATATAAGTGGAACAGGTGGGAATCCTGAATTTTATTTGGGCTTTGGCAAATAAGACTATATTTTACGCGTTCCATACAACTGTGTAATTCAATTTTTAGAAAAGCAAAGATTAATTAACGCCGAATTGTTTGAAGGATTACAATTTTTTGTAAAAGGGAAGTAGTCACAAAGGAATAACATCATTACAAAAAACTATTTCGAGAGGAAGCCATTCGAGAAGAAGCCAAAATGTATGTAACCGGTAGCAATTACATATTTTCATTGCAGTTGTGTTGAAAACAATGTGGGTGTTGGCATTATGATTATGTGTATACAATAAATGGATGAATTGATTTTAAACTGTTGCCTGAACAGAAGACTTCGCGCTTTTTGGCTTAGACAATCCAACACGACTTTTATTGTGTACCATGTTTGCAGCAGGAACCCTGATTTCGTGAGCTACTTTGCATCTTACAACGTCACTTCTATTTATTCAAACCAAAATATTGGTTGCACCAGCCAAAACCACCAGCGATTGCTCACACCAAAGCAAGCATTGCTTTCGTGTCCCAACCAAGATCAATGTTTTTATTTATTTTTAATTATGCAGGTTTTTGCAGTTGCCAAAACAAATCTAAGCAATAAATTTGGATACGAAGCGGAAATAATTTATCGTAGGTATTTTATATAACAAGGATGTAATTGCAAATAATTACAGAATTTATGGAATAATTAATGTTGACTGCTAGAATTTTTAAATGCTTACATTTAATGTTGAGTGTCAGATAATTTCTAATGTTAAAACTATAGGAAATCTAAAATTTCAAAATTCCTTATTTATTTAATCAAAAAATTCTGCCATGCCTATAAAATTGTTTCATCCAATCACAAAATTAAATCAATGTTTTTGAAAAATTCAAATAAATATATATTTTTAGTGAACCATATATGAAACATAAGAAATGACACATGGATCCATGTGATTGGTTTGTAAAAATTATGAAAATAATTTTTTGATGCCTATATATACTGCCGACGGCAGGATAATAATTCGTGCTAATTTATATACAGAAGTTATGTCAATACTTAAAACAACTCGAAGAATGGAAAAAATTACGTAAATGTAAACGTTGCCAAAATACAAATGACAGTGAAACATTCATTGATTTCGATAAATGCCACTGGCAGTTTCCAATCTCCACGGGGAGTAAGAATCCCCGTCAATGAACGCTTCTTGGCATACAATATCCCAGGGAGCGGTTACTGCGTCTTCAAACCCTACAAATTGTCTAAAATCCACAAAATCGTCCTCAAAATGCCAGTTCTCAACAAATCCTTTAACCTCTGCATTCTCTGTAAAATCCAGAAGAGAAGCGCAGCCGTCATTTACAGAAGAAGAAGAATCGGTCTCGCCTTCCGATTGGAGAAGAGGGCTAGGCGGTAGACCAAGCTCATCGTCCGAGGCTCCCAGCAGATAATCCACATTAATTCCGCTTTCAGGGGTTACGTAGCCCCCGGTCATATGAGACGCCACGGAAATATCCTTGCTTGATGTGGAAGAATCTCCGGAGGCCTCACCAGACGCGGAACAGGACAAGCCAATTTCTTCCTGGAGAGTTTTCATAAACCTGATAACCAGGTCCTCGCTTGCAACGCACTGTTCCTGTGCTGGACATTTCTCTAGGGTTTCATCACCGTCTTCCAACATTTGGAGGATTTGTTGCCTTGTTTCTCCATGAAAACGCTTAGGAGAATCCTGCAAAGCCTCAATCTCACGGCTGCGTTTCTTCGGCAGGCCAGACATTATGAGATTCCGGGGAAAAGACTCGCAACAACTGGATCTGATCTGACAGGGTTATTACTGTGTATGACGATGGGAATTTGGAAGGAGAGAAGGTGGGTATATATATAATGTGTATATGTCGCATACGGAAGTTGGAACGATCTGGAAGGCGTAGATATAGCCAGAATGATAAAAGATGGGTGCAGACGGCGCATGCATCTCGCCATTTCCGCAATCTGCATCAATGCTCGGTACAAAGGTTCAATCCACTGGAGAGCGATTTGGGTAACGAATTTCACGACAGCGTGTAAAGAAATTTATTAAAGTCGCGATTGAAGTCGAGGTTTTTTCCAGATGGCAGTGGAATTGCTTTTCGTCAGTTGTGGAAGATATTGAACGGGGAAGCCGTTTCCGTATCCTACTTTTCATCGGTGATTAGGTGTTATAAACTGTAACGCCCCGTCACTAACGTCGTGTGTTTTAGGAGATTAGTGGTACAGCTGGACGTCCACTTTTAGTGGGAAGTGACTATTGGTACCGTCAGTGATTTGATTGTTTAGAATTTTTTAACTGGGAATCGGCCCCGGTGATAAACTCGAAGATTAGGGCAATTTTTACTCCTTTGAATTCCTTTTTTTTGAAAGCACTCCCAAAAAGATAGTTTGCGTTTGGTAAAAATTTAATATGTGTTTGGTTTCCAGCCTCTACTTTTTCTTTTTTGTTACATAAGGTCTTATGATGATTTTTCAACCATTTAGACTCATGTTGGGGGGCTTAGGTAGGGGTCCCATGGAGGGGGCTGCTGCGTCTATTTTTGTTGAGCAGGTAACCCCATGAAAAATTGCAGCATATTCTCAAAACCATTTTATACCATGGGACCACTCATATTTAAAATACTCCTAAAATTACTCTGCAACACTCCGAAGAAATAATAGGAACCCTCCTCTCATGGGACCACTTCCTTACTATTTTTATTGAGCGGGTGTTGCTGAGTAAATATAGGAGTTTAAGCCAATTTGGGGTCCCATGCAAGTTATTTTCAGCAGGTGCTGCTGAGCAAAAATAGGAGCTTAAGCCAATTTGGGGTCCCGTGCAAGTTGTTTTCAAGTGTTGTTGCATTGTGCATAACCCTAAAGAGCAATTTATAACAAACATTGTGGAAGTCTACCAAATCACTCATTAGAAGTGATTGTTGCAAAGATGAATGGGAATATTGGTTTCCCCGATGCACCAATTTCTTTGGAGCTTTCAAATACTCATAGTTATTCTGCTTTCCCAAATGAGAATAAAATAGTGGTTCTCAACAAACAAGACCCCTTTCCACAATTAAATGGTCGACTAGTAAATCCATAAAAAAAATTGTGGCTTTGCAAATATACTGATTTAATCACGTCAATGTGGCATATTTAACGTCAATTATTCAGTAATATTATTGGCCTTGACTGGCATGTCAGTTGTTTCGTTGTACACATCATTGTTTATCGATATTGGAAATGCTAGCTTGTAGTTTATTATGTGTCAGAACTTCATACTGAAAAGAAGATAAGATATAGTTCCCCTATAAGTATACATCTTATTCCAAATCACATCAAAGTTATTCCAGCATAAACAGTTCTCATAATAACGTTTATAATTAGCCTCTTGCGGCATAAATAATTCTCATAATGCGGATTTAGCTAAAACAGGTTCAATTTTAGTTTATAATGCATGGATGGTAGTATTATTCCAAATCTTAACCTTTTTACTACCATGATATTAAAAATAATGTAAGGTCTTTTGATGCCTATTAATCTATAATGAATTCAAAGCAGAGAAAATAGAAAATTTGGACTAAAAATTGATTTGAGAACCAATTACATGTTAGGCACCTAGTTTAAAAAACATTCCAATGACTATCATAGTTGATGAAAGCTTAAAGGAAAATCTGAGTAATTGTTGTAACCTTCTAAAGAGGAAGACATGCCAAAATTTCTAACTTCATTCGGATTTGAGTAGAAATATCAAGAGCTTCAATAACGCTAGTCCTTAGACTAGGTTGAGCAAGTAGACTAGATCATGCAGTACAAAAATTGAAACCTTCCATCTAGGCTTAGAGATAGCTTTGAACTGAGAGCCTTTGCAATTTTTAAAACATCTCGTTCCTAAAGCCCTTGGCTCTCTATGATATGGTACATCTTCCTTCTATGACCTTGTCGTTACAGGGAAACTACTCTGATTTGTCACTTAATACTTCGAGCAATGAAATGACAATCACAAGAGTAGTTCCTCCACTTCAAATTGCATTGGCTCATTGCAAATTTGTTTGTAAGTGAAAGTGCTCTTATGACCCAAAGTGGCGGCTTCCAAGTTTTCCAACCTACTTAGCAAAGCTTACATGAGGTCATTAGGCATGTGAGGATGAAGGATTGATTGGTGAGGTTGCGGATTATAAGAAATGGATGGGTTGGGTTATGGATGAGATTGATATTGTTGAGGATAAGTAGGAGTTTTTGGGGATGGTTGATAAGGTGGAAGATGATTGAATGCTTGTGATTGGATATGTTGGGAGATGTGATGTTGTGAGGGGATGTAATTGGATGGATAGGTTTGCGATTGTTGTTGAGAAAAGTGGAGATTATATCGAGTTTGCATAAGATGAGTTGGGATGTGCGTGTGGGATGGTTGAGATGTTTGGATAGGTTGATTGGTGAACATGTGTTGAAATCCACTTCAGAGTTGGGGTTGATGAGTTTGAGTTGACTCTGAAGGGTGGGGTTGTGAGATGACAACATTTGCATGGATTTGAGATGTATAGAAAGGCACTAAGGTTTGAATATGTTGCTTGGGTGGTGGAATAAGTAGATGGGATTCTTTGAGGGTTTGAATAGGAGCATTGATCACCACGAAAGATGAAGAGGTGATTGGGATAGAAGATATAAGGGTGGTATTGATGTGAGGGAGGTTATGTGGATGGATACTACCAATTAGGTAGATTGATGGGATTGAGGGATCATGGTGGAAGAGTGATAGGGGCCATGTTCATGTTGAGCCATTGTTAATTCATTCATATCCCTTGGAAAGATAATGACAAGTTGGGAAGTAAGGACTTCGGTGGATTCAAAATGCAGAGAATAAACGTAGAGTTGTTGAAGGGGAGGCCCATTGATGGGGAGATGGGTGGCTTTACAAGAAAGGTAACCATGGAGAGCAATTGGATTAGCATCAAGAAGCTCTTGAAACTCCGCACATCCATGAGGGATAGTGGGAGGTCTAAAGGCTTCTAAAGAAGTGAAGGATGGGGGTGTAACTAGTCTAAAGGGAATAGACTAATGAGAAATGAAAGGGTTTGTTTCAAGATGGGGATTATTTTGGATGACATTGGTCTCATAAGAGGAAACATATAAACAATAGGTTGGGAAACCAAAGACGAAGTGGTTAAGGGTGTGGATGAGTGATAAGAACCTTGCATATAATAAATCAATAAATTGTAGAAGATAATAAAAAAAAAGATATATGGGGGGCCAAGATTCCCTAATATGCAATGTATTTAGAATAATACCCTTAAGGTAGGGCAACACCATACAATGCTCCTTAAGGAAGGAGTAACTCCACAATCTCCCAAGATGGGAATCCACTTTGAGGGGGACACCTCCAATATACCTCTACCAAGTAGAAGACTCAACTCATACATACATCACCTCCTCATAATGATACTCACATCCTTTAAATAGGATGGGTAACACCTAATCCCAATGTAGGCAGACCCATTACCCAATATAATTAATTCCTATGTGAGCCCATATAACTAACTAAGGGGATGTGTGCCACATGTCAGCATCTCCATCAACCCATATACATTATAATATTATATCCCATGTGAACCCATACATATAACTAAGGGGATGTGTGCCACATGTTGGCATCTCCATCAACCCATATATATTATATTATCATATCCCAAGGTACATAGCATTGCCTCCCTCTTTGACATGTTTCATCCCTGAAACATAAGAAGAAGCCATATAATGAGTGTGCTTTAAATTATTGCACACTTGTCGCCATGCTCGATCATCTAACCACCCATATGAAATCCTAGTGGGGGATGTTGCTCCAAACATGATTCCATATTCCATTGTGCTCATCTGATTCCATCCTGGTCCATATGTGTTCCTCCTTGGCATCCATGCATATCCATAATTATTATTCATGTGATTCCATGTCATATAATTATTGTTCCATTGATTCCATGTATAGCCAAAATTATTACTCCTCCAATTCCCTGTATATCCATATAGATTGCTGCCCTTGTGTGTCCTCGCATGTCTCCATGATTTTTTCCTCTCATGATGATGTGGGTGTCTATATGGTGCAACCTTAGTATGCTCAACCTTATCAATCTTTTCCTCCACTTTCTTTTCCTCTTCCAACTTGTTTGCTATTTCTTTTTTCTCTTGAGTAGAGAAACTATTTTTTACTTTTTCATCATGTTCTTCATCCTCTCCTTCTGATTCATCCTTATTCCCTTCTTCACCATCTTCAAATTCATCTTCATGATCCAATTTTACATTATTTTTTTCCTTGCTAAGTGTGATATCTTGCAATGTAATTTTCTTTCTCTTGTACCATAATTTCATGAATTTCTTTTGCACATTAATATTAATTGTTCCCAATGTCTCTAACCAAGGATATCCGAGAACAATATCCATACCATCCATATCTAAAGCATAAAAATCTGAATGTAAAACATATTTATCCATAGAAAGCTTTAAATCTTCAAAAACTTGAATATGCTTACCATCCATTTGAGATTCCTTGATATGCTTTGTTTGCACATGTAGATTTTGAGCTACATCCATATTGATGAAGTTATATTTGCTGCTAGGGTTTATGGAAACAATTACCTTTTTTCTTTGAATGCACCCTTCAAACTGAAATATTGAAGCTTCCTTCCTTGGAGATGCACTATCCTGTGTAGCAGCTTCATCATCAACATTTTCTTCTTCACCATCAACATTTCTTTTTCTTGTTCTTCTTCTTTTGATGCTGCTTCTTCTTCTTCTTTTTTAACAAAATTGTGTTTCTTTTTTGTTTCCCATCTAGCTAAGAAAATATCCTCCATTTCCTCCCAATCCCAATCCAATAGATCTATATCCAAATAAGAATACCAATGTCGCGCTTTCCCACCAAGATGAAGATAAAAACTAACCCATACTAAACATTCTTCAAAATACATTTGTTTAAATTGTATCCACCATTTTTTTGCATCAATTTCCCCATTACCATAGAAAATTGGTATATCCATGATGCATAAAAATTAGGGTTTCACAAACTTACTCCTTTGACCAATATTTTACCTGATGATTTCGTCAATCATTCAGCCTCAAATATGAAACCACAAAGAAGTAACCCCTGCTAAAATTTTGAGAGATTTCCGAAAATGTAAGAAATTCAGGAAAATTCCTCAAATTGCGGCCTGTATGGAGCAAAATAGTGAAAAATAATAAAACTGAAATAACTCTGTCAAAATAGATCCACCAATTCTGAAATTTCAGTGGTATCACCATTTAATATATTACCAACAACCCCCAAAAAAATTATTTCCTAATTCATCATTATTTAGAAGATATAGATGAAACCTTAGAATTAGGGTTTCAACCCTAAAACGGACACAACTTTTGCAAAACAGCTCCAAAAAATCTGAAATTTGGAGGGAAGATCACTTGAACTATGTATCCACTCCCCAAAAAAATATCTGAAAAATTATCAAGTCTATCTCAAGATATAGAAGAATCACCAACATTAGGGTTTCATCCCACAAATTGCCCAGATCACTGCTCTGATACCACTTGATAAGAACCTTGCATATAATAAATCAATAAATTGCAGAAGATAATAAAACACAAGAGATATGGGGGCCAAGATGCCCTAATATGCAATATATTCAGAATAATACCCTTAAGGTAGGGCAACACCATACAATGCTCCTTAAGGAAGGAGTAACTCCACAATCTCCCAAGATGGGAATCCACTTCGAGGGGGACACCTCCAATATACCTCTACCAAGTAGAAGACTCAACTCATACATACATCACCTCCTTATAATGATACTCACATCCTTTAAATAGGATGGGTAACACCTAATCCAATGTAGGCCGACCATTACCCAATATAATTAATTCCTATGTGACCCCATATAACTAACTAAGGGGATGTGTGCCACATGTCGACATCTCCATCAACCCATATACATTATAATATTATATCCCATGTGAACCCATACATATAACTAAGGGGATGTGTGCCACATGTCGGCATCTCCATCAACCCATATATATTATATTATCATATCCCAAGGTACATAACAATGAGACAATGGAAAGAGTAGATGTTTGTTGGGAAGGATTGTTGGAAGTGGCGATGTTATTGGATGAGGTTGACTGTTCCATTTTTTTCCTAAGAATAGGTGATAACGGGCATGAAACAACAAACAAGAATTTATGTAGACTGTTTAATATGACAAGCAAATCAAGCAACAAAATTTTTAATTATCTTGTTTATTAGAAAAGTGTGAAAAAGAAAAAGAAAGGCTCAAAGGGAACTTAAGAAGTGACCAATCTAAGGATGATTTCAGGTTGTTTAGGATGGCATCCTCGATATATGTGAAGGTACATGAGGTTCAAATCGGTAATGATTGTCATTATGCGACATGGTATTGGGGCCTACCCCCTCACTTCACACACCACAACAATAAGGGTGTCAAGTGCTTAGACGGTATACCGATAATCAAAAATTTTCTTGCAAAGCCTTAACATCGTGACAACTTCCTTATTGGGTGATGAAATCCCAATAATTCCACATGGTAGGAGATGGTTTAGATGTGTTAATTGATTTGTGAGTTTGGTTGTGTGTGGAAGAAGTGTGAATGCAAAAGATTACCTCCTAGTTAGACTATGTGAGAAAGAAAGCATGAGAGGTGTTCGTTTTAGATCCCAAAATCTAAATGTTATATTTGATGAGATCACATAGACAAAGGAGGGAAAGAGATGATGTAAAAGGAGAAAATAAGGGAAAAAATGAGGAATACCTGGATAAACGTTTTTTTTTCCTTTTTTTCACATGCATTGTTGATCCAAGCAAGTAAGACCCCCAAAGAATGCAAGCAAAGAAGCTCCAACTACAAAATTAGTAGGAAGAAAGAAATAGAAAGGAAAATGAAAAATATAAATAAACAAAGAACTCGCTAAAGAAGAAGGATGGTCCCACTGGGCGTGTCAGAATGTTGATCAATTTTTCCTGCTCTCGTTTCAAGTTAATGAAATGGTGGCAAGAAAATAAGAAACTCCAAATTATGAGAGGGTTTAAGGCTACCTCTTGATATGTGATGATGATGGAGATGAAGGTACGGGCACAAAAATCCTATCTGCGGCGAGCTCGTTAACCTGCACAACAAAGAGAAGCTAAACACGAAAAATGATTAGAAGATAAGATGGTGAGTTGGTTGACTAGGTCAGTCTCGAGAAGTGATAACTTCCTAGGGATGGATGTCAACCCACTTTGATAAAATATTGATAAAATATGATGGATAAATAGGATACAACAAATAACCAAATAAAATAGAGATCAGAGATATGCTAGAGATACTAAGATGAAGATCTAATAATGTAAATGATGAAAAAAATAAGATAAGTGAAACCAAATCTAATAGGGTCTACGGTGATGCAAGACTGACATGGATAGTTGACGACGACTGCAACATAGTAGATAAGAAAAAGTGTAGAAAACAAACCTGAAACAGACTTTGAAACACTGAGGAGGCTCTAGATCTGATGTTGGGATGTTGAGAAAACATAAAGGATGTAAGAAGGATGCAGATCTGATGAAATTATGAGGGATGTAGATCAGGTTGATGGCGAATGGGCTGAATCGTCAACAACCAGGGCCAAAAAATAGGATCAGGGCTATCAGACAGATGGATCTCAGATAAAGCTCAAGGCCTGAAGGTTGAAGAAGCTAGAATATAAAGGACAAATGAGGCAGGAAGCAGGGTTGATGTAGATCAGATCGACAACGATTGGGGTAATGGGGATGAGATCTGAGATGTCAGGTGGATAGAACATAATGGTCTAAGGTGGTGCAAGGATTGGAAAATAGGTGGCAGAAGAGGTGGAAGACACAAATCAAGGCAGATGCAGATTGGGTTGACGACGACCGGGGCAGGGTTGACAGCGACCGAGGGTAGATTTAGGGTTTGAAGGGATTGATGGATGGTAGAAGGGTTGTGGGAAGGGACCGATAAACGCTGATAAACCTACAAAAACAGATATGTAAGGCTAATGGAAATAATGATGAAGTAATGTCAAGGCTCAAAGCAAATCTAAATCTTCAAATTTCCAAGGATGGCATGCAAGGTCTCCAAGATGGCTCCAAAATGATGTTAGTTGCTCACAAGAGAAGAAGGAAACAAAAGAGCCTCGCAAGACTTGGCTGAATATGTAAAATTTCATCTTGAAGAGAGGGAGGTAGGGGTATACTTATAGGGTCAACAACGACCCGCTAGGGTCTTTGATGACTGTTGGAGATCGTTGAATTGGGCGATGGAGATGATGCTCAACTCGACACAAAGGGCCCTAAAGGGGTAAAATTAGGGTTTTGAGTTGCTTGGGCAGGTTATGGTTGCATAGGGAAGATAAAAGGTGGTTGGAGGGTGGAAATGCATTGAATCAAGGTATATGGAAGTCTAGGGGTGATAAATGAGGTGTCTAGGGAAGTGTTTAGGAAAATGGATGGGTCTAGGGGTAATTAAATGCGATTAGAGGTGGATTAGGGAAGATAAAATAATAATAGGATTAAGATGGCGATTAAGATAGGGAAAATGGGGATTAGAGGAAATAAATGGGATTTAGGAGGGAAAAGGAAAATTTAAATAAGAAGAAGGGTGCGAAGGTGTAAGATGACAGCAAAGGGGAGAGAACACGAGATGGGGCACAAGCGTAGCAAAATTTGGGGTCTATAGTGGAAACAAGAGAAAATCAGGGGTGCCTTGCTTGGGACTTTAGAAATAACTTCGATGTTCTTGTGAATGTTGACTATATAGCTTCATTGGATCCTTGACTTGGACTGGTGTGTATGTACACAATTTTTGTCACCTCGATACTTTGACTTTGTTGTCTCTCTATTCTCTAACTTTCCTAATATTCATGTGCTATAAATCTTTTTATGGCTCTCAAACATGTTCTTAATCAATTTTTGTCCTCTTTAATATAAATACTTTTTTTTAATTATCGGAAGAGGGAAAAATAAAAAATCCCCCAATTGAATACTTAACGAGTGCAACCACCCTATTAAAAAAATAGCCTTATTACGCCGAAGGCGTTCCCCCTATGGTAAAGGACCTCCGGACGTTTCTGCAACTATCTTAAAGTTGACGGTTTGACGGCCGTCTGGATGTTTTTACATTTTTAACATTTTTTTTTACCTACGTTCCTTCATTACATGGATAAAACGATTAGTGTTTTTGATCAGGTGGCGGATCTTGGCATCTACAATGTCTGCAGCTTTGAAGACAACACTAGTCCCTCAGAGCTGCAATGTAGAAAGGAGGGATCATTGCAATGTCGCTACAATAACACCGACATCAATAATTTTGTTACTATATTTGCAGAGGTGGGTATAATTTAAGAACAGAGATTTTTAAGGTCAAATGGGCTAAATTCTGATAATGGGCTTATTTCATATTTGACCCTCTTTTGCGATGTTCACCCTCTTCAGAAAGTGTGGCCGATTTTGTTAGGAATTAAGGCTAGCACAGTGTAGTAACGCAAATTATTTGTGGGCTGAGACCCGAAGGCATGACACCCTTGCAAGACCATCTTAGCGCTTTGCCAGACCCTATCTTGTGTTTAATCCTTTCTCTCATGGAACTCAAATTTGTTGTCAAGTGTTCTGTCCTCGGCAAGAGATGGAAATATCCTTACACCTATCTCCCTTGCCTGAAATTTGTTACATCTAGACTGTTGCCTTCTACTCACGATGAGCTAGATAGAAACCGTATAATTGAAGACATCATTTCTAATGTGCTGCTCAGCCATAGTGGTGATTTAAAGGGTTTCAGCTTGGATGAAAATTTCCATGAATGGAATGTGCACCCCATTAAACTATGCAAATGGGTGCGGTACACTGTATTGCACAATGTACAACACCTTTCTCTAGCCCAGTTGGCCCAAGATAATCCTATATTACCTTTGGACACATTCAATTGTGAGGTTCTCAAATCACTTTCTGTGGCAGACTACAACATTTATACTCCCCCAGATTTCTCAAGTTTTAGATACCTCACTCACTGTTACTTCTTCTCTGTAAATGTTGAAAACCCGGCCTCGTTAGTGTACTTCATATCAAAGTGCCCTGTTTTACATCATCTTTACTTAGAGGATTGTGTCCTACATAGAGACCTCGATGAATTTACCATATCTGCCCCGAATCTTTAGACTTTCAGATTACTTGATCATAGCGATTGGGACAGAGAAGATGTAGTAGTTGGAACTTTAACACTCAGTTGCTCTACTGTATTTCACTTTAAATTTGTCTTTCCCAAACATGTGTCAAATGTAATATAATCTTGTTAGATGAATTTTCAAATAGACTTGTAAGTGCTGACCTGACAAGCAATGGAGATTTGATAGAATTAGAGATCTTTATGTGGGAAGAAGAGAGTGAAGATATTGTAACTAGATTTGTTGATATAGTTGAGGGTTTCCAAACATTGAAACAACTCAAGCTCTTCAGCCGGACATGTATTCAAAGCAATAAGTTTCCTCTTATTACCAGACTTCTACAGCGGGTTCCAGGTCTTGAAATTTTGTCTTTCACTAGGCGTCTAGGCCTTGAAGCTCTGTCTTTCACTAAACATTTTCTAAAGGTAATAAGTCCCGCCATGAATATGTTTTCACTGTTAGTATAATGTATAAAATAAAATATCTCTTATGGTAAATGTTTTGCCTCAGTTTTTATTTACTGGTTTTAAATTTCGTCAATCATATTACAATTTTGACCATATAGTGATATGCAGAGAGATCAAAGACCAAATTCGAGCCTTGACCATATAGGGTATATTGCATTGGAATATGCAACTCATGGTCAATTGACAGATAAGGTGGATGTGTACAACTATGGCATGCTGGTTCTGGAGATTGTGAGCAGCAGAAAGGTCAGGGATCCTAAACTTCCACCCGAGATGGAGCTCCTTCTACAATGGGTAAGACTTGAAACTTCATTTAAGATCTTTCCTGGATTACTTGTTCTGAGGGGCATCTTGAAGAATCCTCTGTGTTTATGTACAGGCGTGGAGTTTACACGAGAAAAATGAGGCATTTGAGCTGGTAGACAGAAGAATTGCAAAAGGCGAATCTGAAATCGATAAGGAAGAGATAGTAAGGGTAATCCACATTGCTCATCTTTGCACGTAAAATGCTTCAGAGATGAGACCATCAAGCAATCGCATGTGTATAATGCAATGTGAACACTAAATGGTATATGTTATTTGATTTAGAGGGATAGTTATTATTTTTGTAGTTGTTGTTGATAAGAGGCGTGATTGACAATTTTGATTTTCTATTAAAGCCAAAACAAATGTTGCAAAGTACATCAAAAGGGATTTTAAATAATATTTAATTGTGTAATAATTGAATACAAATGCAAGTAAGAGATGTAAGTTTGCTATCACTCACTCTCGAGAATGTAGTGAATGTGAAGTGTTGATGTCAAAGTAGATTGAAAAAACGACTAAGTGCTTTAACATATTAGCTCTCCAAGAAACATAAATGTGACTAAATATGCAAGCATATATAAACAAATCTTATATGGTTAGGGTACAATCCAGAGTGCTTTATTACCTCAAAGAGTTTGAGAGCATCATTGTCAGAGCTATTTTGTGCATATCCTACAATTATGACATTCCATGAGACTGCATTTCTTTAAGGCATTTTGCAAACAAAAAATGGTATATGTTATTTGTGTTATAGGGATAGTTTTTACTTTTGTAGTTGTGTTTGTTTAAACTATGGGTGATTGATTTTGTATGTGTAGAAATATAGATGGACCACTTCATTTAAAAAGCACAAACATGATGCTTTTTATTAATGTCAGCTCCAATTTGGACTCCAATAATATCAGGTGCATGGATTCTTCGATGGTTGCATCAATGGAACACCCCCTTTCCATTTCTCTTCAGGTGCGTTAGGGGAAAAGTGCTTTTACATATTATTCTCACGGGACATTTAGCACATGGTTTTAGTAATTTTATGGAGGCATCACTTTATGCATGCATTATTAAGTAGACATAACTTTTTACGCGGAAGGCATTCCTCCTACGGAAAAGCCCTTTCCGGTCCTTTCGCCCAATATGTTAAATTTGATGGCCGTTTGAACGTTTTTAAACACGATTAAATTTCTTCTCGGTAAACCTTTTTTCCTAATCTACTCCACAACGAGTTTAATGTCATTTATGATAGTCGGTGGTCTCATGATAGTTGGCTGTAGGGGAACTATGGAATTTACAGAAGTCATTATAATCTCGAAAAAGAGGCAGACCTTCGTGAGCCTTTTGACACGGAGATGACTCCTGAGATAAAATTCAAACAATTCAGACAAATTTTCAATCAAAGCCACATAAAATTCAAACATTTCAGACGTATTTTCAATCAAAGCCATGGTAGTGGATCATTGGTAGATTATTCATCGAAGGTGTCCATTGTCTACCAGTTCTCATGTCCTCCATCACACAAAGTGGCGCCATGCGAATTGTTTGACTAAATGCCTGAAACAAATGTGACCTCATGAACTTCATTTTATCACATGGGAAGAAAAAAATGGTCGTTATCATTGCTCACCCCCTGAGACCTCTCCTACGCGCCTTTCCGATCTTATCATTTTCTTACCCTCCGTCTGGTTTCCTTACACCGACCATTCGTCCTCCTCCCTCCCCACTTCTTCTCTCTTGACCCCGTGCAGGATTTCACGTCCAACCCAGGTTGACTCCCCTCCCCCAGTTCTACGTTAATACAGTTCTCCACCATTCCTCTTGTTCGTAGCTTTCATACGCTCTCTCAATACCAGTTAACCTTACTTCTTATCCTCGCTATCTTCCCCCTTCTCTACATTCTCCCAAGCCATCCCCGCTGCTCCCAGGTCAGCTCGCTCATATCCGCTAGCTCCAAAAACCTTGGTCCTTCTCTTATTCTTAACCCACTCTCTCGTTTCTATTTTCCTTCGCTTCTATGAATCCCTTTAAACTCCCTCTGTACTTCCCTACCGGCTGTCTTCTAGGATTATTCAGTCTTCTACCTTGTAAGCTAAATTCGCGGTAGTCCTTTTCACGGCTCTGTCCATTTCGTCTATATTCATCTGATCTGTGCTCCATTCTGTAGGTTTCCCTCGCGTTTCCTCCTGTTTTTCTTTTTCCCAGCAATCCAATCTCCTCCCGTTCCGTGAAGACTCCTACATTCTGTTTTATGGCCGCTTTTTTGTATCCCATTCCCCCTATATGCTTCTTGCCGTGGCGCTTCCTCAAACTTCATCTTTTCGCTCTCCCTTCGTCTACCTTCTTTCCTAGCGTATACATTTTCTCATTCCTTTTTCCCCACATTGATTTCCTGGTCTCTTGGCTCTTCCTGACTTCTAGCTACTTCCCCCTCCGCCCCCAATTTGTCATGTTTCGCTTACCTATTTTATTCTGCGTGCCAAAACATTGTTCTTCTTTGGTCCACTAACCATCCTTCCCCCTCTACACTCCTGCCGTTCGCCCACCCCTGCGCAGTCACTACCCCCATTTCTTTCATAGTGTTTGAAAGGCCCTTCACATCTTTATGAAAAATACAATCGGAAAGGGTACATGCAGACTCCACAATCTTTTCCAACATCCTCCCAACTTCTACTAGAATGGGAGATTTAGAACAGGGCACCCGTCGTGTTTGATGAAATGCCTCCTTTTCACTAACCATATTCAATAGTTTTAAAATACAATCATAAAACAATTAGAAACTTTTGTTTCCCAACCTAATGGTAAAAGAAAGCTTGTGTGAAACCTATAACGGTGATAATAGCACCAGTTACTTATCAATATTTTGATGGGTAACATTTGTGTATACAATAAACAAAGCATAAGTCACCTTCTTTTATAGTTCTATGTAATTGTCTAAGTTTCTCTTTTTATTTCGTATGCAGTAACCAAATTATTGGTCTTGGTGTTTGAATAATCCTTTTGTTTCCTAATACTTCATTAGCAAATATGAAGAATTGTTCTTAGCAAGTGTAATGATCTTTTTCAATGTTGTAATGCCCCGTTTGGCAGTTACCCAATTTCTTAGCGTAGTGACCTTTCCCTTGTTGGGCGTCGAACAACTGTGCATAATTCTGTTGTCTTAGACCCTATTTTAGCGATGTTTTAGCACCTTCCCTCTCCTTCCGGCGTCCTCGAGTCGTTATCGACACCTCCCTTTTTGTGGACTATGTAATGTCCTGTGCATTATCCTTTTTACAAGGGATCTTATTGTCGCATTATTAAGCTCTGGATTTTTTTCATTTGGGCAGGAAAACAGAAGGATTTTTGTCACACAATGCCAACATATTCCACAATCATTCATGTTCTTACCAGGGGTAAATTGATAAGTAAAGCTGAAGCCTTGATGACGGAGTTCATTGCAATGGCGGAAAAAAAACATGAAACCAGTCCTCATGTCCAAGTGTTTAATGCCCTTAACGGCGCTATAAAGAGCCTTGGACATGAATTTGCTTGCCAAGTATTTGATGTATTGGTCACTGCGTATGCTCAAATGGGTAATGTACGGGAGGCCTTACACATAATCTATAGGATGCAGCAGAGCAAAAGATTCAGGCACATGTCCATGCCCATGGTTCATGCCTGCAACATCCTTCTAAGCAAACTGGTGAAAATGGAGCGAATAGACACTGTGTGGATTGTGTATAATGAAATGACTTCTAGTGGTCTTCTTCGTCCCAATGTTTATATTTACAATACTCTTGTCAATGTCTACTGCAAGGAAGGTAAGATGCAGAAAGCCTTTGAATTATTTGACGAAATGATGAATAATAAAATTATTCCCACTGTTGTCACTTACACCATTCTTATATGTGTCTATGTAAGGGAGACAAGATGTAAGACGCCAATGACTTGTTTAACACAATGCAGGACCGTGGGTTGGCTCCTAATCTTTATACATGTATAGCTATAAAATAAGATGAAATAAAAACAAAATTCAAGTAAAAATAAACAACTAAGGAATGGAGGGGGTTGCGTGGAAAGATGGGGGGGTTGGTGTGTGGCGTAGGTTTGAGGGGACAATGTTTTAAAGTCAAAATCCTATCTGCTTGTGCATAAGGCCCTACTGTCCCTCACCCCCCCTTCCTGCCATCTAGAATGGTACGTGGCCATCTCCCACTGGCCTTACCTCTGCCAGCCGCCCCACTTTCTTTAATTCCTTTGATTTGCAAATCTAACGCGTCTTCTGCTACCTGCTCTCTCTAACCTGTTCTGGCCGCGTGAGCAGAGAGGAGTGTCTTGTTGGGATTTGAGATGAATGGCTACAACGTGTTCTGGACAGTGGATTCATTGATGGTGAAATGAAGGTCTATCACCTTGATGTTGCGTGGGTGGGTGTGGGTCTCAAAATCATGTTGTACAGGTAGTTTCAGTGGAGCATAGAACCGAAATTCTCCTAGGAGAGTGCCGTGAGGAAGTGATTGGCTATATACAGCAGCTACAGGGTAGAGAAGTAAACTTATCCCAGAAAATCAGTGGCCTCCAGAGAGAGTTAAGTGCGACAGCTATTGCAGGGCGAGCCCAAGGAACCATTGGTGTTGATCCTGATGTTCTGGTTGCACGCAACCATAGTCATGAGTTGAGCTGTCTTGCCTTTCCATTTTGGAAAGTCGCTTCCGTCCAGGTGATGTATAAAGTGGAGGTTATATCTTGGAGAGAGAGGCAGGTGAGCGCAGAGGTGGTGATAGATGCGGATGAACAGAGGTCTGTATCAGTTATTCAAGAAACCAGGTAAAAGTTGAGTCTATAACAGCTTAAAGAAGATGCTAAAGCTCTGGAATCTTGCATAATGGCAACATTATCTTCATGAAGTTCGAATCACAGTCGGGTAGACACTAAAGACAGGTATATCTCAATAATGGGAAGTAAATGTTGTTCATGCTTCTAAATTCAAACTTGGGTCAGTGTTAGAGAAGCTGATGAGTCTCTATTGAGCTCTAATTCCTCAAACATGCTCCTAGCTCGATGAAGAAGTGCAAAAGACAGTTCTTGTCTTTGGACATTCCTGTCTCTTGAACTTGCTAGGAAAGGTGAACTGATACAGTGAGGCATGTTCTTGTCGGGGCTCCACAGCAGTGACCTGCCACAGTTTCCAGCCAGGCTACAAGCACGTTACAGTATAGTAGAAGCCTTTGTGGGCACCTCCAACAAGCAGGTCGCCTAACTATGATGTTATTTGTTCTGTATCGACTGCATCCTCAATTCGGGATTCTCCTTCAAGGTGACAGATCACACCCACGGGCACAGGAGATCTATGCAATGTTGGAGAAAATGTCTTGGGAGATGAAGGTAGCAGGATATTTTTCAGATCCAGAACACGTACAGAGTTTGTTTCTTCAAAATCGGTTGTGTGACAGTGAGGGTGTTACCAGCAAACCTGATGAAATTTATTTACAAAGATCCTACTTATTTTTCGATGTAACCCATGGAAGAGAACCTCATAGAGGTCGATCTGTTTCATATCAGAATATTCATGAAGCACGTTTTGCTTTGCAATTTTATGAGCTGCTTCAACGAGTCACTAAGTTGGCAGGCATTAAGTTTTCTGTTGGAATTATCACCTTACAAGCTACAGCTGAAATGTTTGCACCGAGAGTTGATGTTGTCCTCAAACCTGATGGAGGAAAAGGTTTTTTTTTTATTACGGTAGATGCCTTCCAGAGCCAGGAACGTGATGTAAACATTATGTCTTGTGTCTGAGCTTCAAATCATGGGGTTGGATTGCAGCTATTTTTCACCGCGTGAATGTGGCACTAGCACGAGCTCGTATAGCACTTTGGGTTAAGGGAAAGCAACGGCATTGAAACAATCATATGCATATGGAGATGGCATTTTAAACCAGGCATGTTAAACCTGCCCTTGTAATCTTCTGCTACCCTTTTATTATGTCATGAATTGAATGTCCTTCTTTTTGTTTTTTGTTTTATCTGTTATGGAATTTAGAATGGGCTCCTGCTTTTCCTTGTGAATCGACCCAGATTGAAGGAAAGGAAGGACTGTT
The DNA here is from genome assembly GCA_019776745.2 of Taxus chinensis. Classification (NCBI taxonomy): domain Eukaryota; kingdom Viridiplantae; phylum Streptophyta; class Pinopsida; order Cupressales; family Taxaceae; genus Taxus; species Taxus chinensis. Next base: position 621,818,820 of record CM034153.1, on the reverse strand, counting down.
GGGAGTTGTTTGTTTTTCTTACCCTGGTAGCAACTGTGATAGCATGTATACACTCCTTTCTACCTCGTTTTTCTTTTCGAATAAAAGAGTAACTGCCATGTGATAGCAAAATAATGGTTGATGTTTTATACTGTGGGTGTTAGATCTTTAACCTGGGTGTTTCCTGCTTAATTCTTCAATTCGGGTGACGTTTAGAGATAATAGTGAACAATGGCCGTTGAGTTCGTTTTCTAAACCAGCAATAGCAGATTTAAACTTGAGCCATGAATAACATTAGTGGATATTTGTAGATTTGTCGACTCATGGCCAGTTTTAGGCTAAGTGTTGTTTTGTCTTGGTAAAAGCTTTTCTTGGGCTGATTGTGTGTGTAGACCTCGCATAGTGAGCATGAGGTTTTCTTAGGGGCCTACGTGAGTGAAATATTGACTACTCAATACATATCCTGTGACGTGAGTCACTGTATCATAAGATAAAAGAGTTCAATTGAACTCAATAGTAGCAGATGTTTTCTTTAGAGCGACTATGAGGATAGGTCGAGTAGACTGTCGTGAAATAGATGGGTATGCCCAAGCTATTCATATGTTGTTTTAGAGACGGAAGAGAAGGCATAGTTCGTAGGAAGAGTATTTTGCTTTGTATTCCTCCTTCGCTGACTGTTAACCTTGTGATTGGTGACTCGAGTTGGGTCACGGTAGAGGATCTTGTGTCGATCCACTTATATTTCCAACAGACTATCCCTTGCTTGTTTAAATCCATGTATCGAATGAAATGGGTTCCTATTAAATCCATTTTGTAGCTTAGCAAACCTTCAATAATTCAGGTAAGGACTTTCTAAGTAAGTGTTCACTGAGGCATGTATGAAAATAGAATGGTTACCTTTCTTCGAATTGGGTTAGATTTGTATGAAAATGGAAAAGATAGGAATCGACTCAGTTACATATTTTAGTGAGCTAAGTCCTTAACTCTTACAATGATCATACGAGTGGTGGATTATGGGTTATTTACCATTTATGTGATGTAAGATAATAACAACCTTTGGTGAAAATACTTCTTCTTGATCCTTGCTTGTGTAATCCAACTATAGTTGTTGAATGTAATTTAGTTGGATAGAATCTAATTTATTTAACTTCTTGAAGAAAAATAATTAGGTTCGGTGAGAATTACTTGGTATTTTGAATCTTCAGATTCAGTGTTTGTGTTGTGAGTAGTATATGTATGCTGGTTTATTCAGTCGAGTGAAGTTAACTTTAATCTTTGACTGATTTGTGTACATATATGGTTGGGGCCTATATTCTTCCTAAAACATGGATGTGTGTTAATGCAGTCTTGTTAACAAGCAATTTTGAATATGTTAAGCCATTTGACTGATCTTTATCTTTTGGTTAATAATATTAGAATGATGTTTGGGTGTTAGATTTCAATCACGTAATCCATCGGATTACATGATTGAAATCTCAATACTCTCGGCCTTGTTGATATTTCACCAATCTGGTCTTATCTTGAATTATCTTTGGAATATTTGCTCTTACTTGATTAATGGGATTCCTCCTTGTTGGCTGGTATGAATGCTCGTCTATCGTGTGAAACATATTGTTTTAGTGGTTTGTGAATTGATCTCATTCTTGAATTCAGAATTTTTCCTTTCATGATATTATAAAATGTTAGCTCACTGTTGCAATGGGTAGTCTTAACATGCTCAGTTCTAGCGAACTGATCTCTAGCTAATATTTGTGCAGATGGATTAAGCGAGTAGACTAAAGGAAAAGAGTTGTAAAAGTTGCAACAGTTCAAATTATGAAGTTCCATGTATAAATAATGTTCAATGTGTTGTAAAATTTTGTAACATTGCTTGCAAAGGAGTTTATAAGATCTCTTGCCTTGGAATTGTTCAGAGAATTACATGAAGAAGTTGTTTTGTCCTTTTGTAGGTAAAGTTGGCTAGTAACTTATCTTAGTGAGAAATAATATTCAATCTTTTCACTGGCATAAGTATTGTAAAACTTTGATCTTGAGAATTAAGTGTTAAGTTAAACCTTTCTAAGACTTTGTATTGATGTGTTATATGTGAGATAAAATGGGGTGGTTAATCCTTACAGAAGTTACCTAAAAGTTTTATTCAAATAAATTTGTTGTAGAGTTTAGATCCACTTGAAGAACAAACAATGCCTCAAGTAATCAAGAGGCGAGACTATCCTTGCAAAGTGAAATTATATAACGTGATATCCCTCATCTAAACTAGTAAACACTACCCTTTTGAGTGACTACATGGAATATTCATTCATAGGAAGAAGCAATAGTTAGTTTCTACATACAAGGGATTTAAGCAAGTATGTGAAGATAATTTTGAGAACCATTCAAATTAGATCTAAGACAATTGAAACATTAAGAATGGCTGTCCTCATAGAAAAATGCTCGAAATTCGACGCAAGCATAAGTAAGGATCGCTAATAATTACATATAAAACCTCACTGAGCTTCAATTAAACCTCAGTAAGAAATAATGACGTCTTAAGGGGGAATTCATTTGACCTTCTTCCTTTAAATTTATCTAGGGTGTTTTATCCTTGATAGTGTCAACTATTCCAATCATAACCTTGACTGTGGATATGCCCTAGCTGTGAGAGTGTCCATATGCACGTTAGTGCTACTTTGGTTTGTTCTGTCCATATGAAATATTGTCCTAGTATTAGGTGTGGATGGTTCCTTGTTAGCTACATGTTTCAATTAACATCACTTGAATCATAGTATGTATACCATCAGAGTTGAATTGTGATAGTTGGTCAATTAAATATTGCGCCATGTTATGGGTTTCAAGCAAGTCAATATATGTATATCATTGAATCTTCGTTGAAGTCTATGGTAATCATAATCGTGCATTGACATCAAAGCACATTGGAAATGGACTCAAAGTTATCAAATGTTCCTTGGTGGTCAAAGTCAAGGCGTATTGCATCCAATTAATTTTTTCAGATACATTTATGCGGGCTTTCAATTGATCTTGTAAATTTCTTACGCTCCTTTTGAGATAAGCACCCAAGGCTCTATATCTAATTTGTTCTCTATTGCATCTAAGAGGATTGTCCTTCATTTTCCCATATTTCATTTAGAAAATTGATTTGTATGGGTCTCGTACAATGTAGAGCATTGCCTTAGACATTTTTGGAATATTTGTATTTGGCTTCATAGGCATTAATTATATGAATATTGTAACTAAAATATGGATAAGCTTTAGGAGACCTTTTTTCTTTAATGGTTGATGCTATATTATTATAAATATACTTTGAATTCACTATTTGGCAACTGATAAGTCACTATAGTTGTAAATGTCCTAAATCTAAACACATACTGATCAATAGATTTGTTTTTAACTTGTATCAAAGAAAGTTTTGAAAGAGGCATCTTTGACCTCACTACACCCATATTTCATTTCATCAAGTTAGGCAATGGCCACGTGTAAGTATAATAGACTTCGTGCAACCCCATTATCATTCATCTATGTGTCATCCATTTGTAGATTTTTGCAAACATGCAAACAAATGATGCGCAATGTGGACCACATGCAAACATAAACCCCCTTATAGCTATGCCTATCCATCCTTCTTATTCCTCTGTCGACGATTAGTAGTGTTGACCATTATCCTGCAAATGCATTGTCTTAGGTTAGTCACCATTCCTTTGCTTACACTCTGTCGACGATGTAGTATGTGGACCATAGGTGAACATGTTAGGTTGTCACCTGATTCATTTTTATTGTCAAAACTCTTCACTATTGGGCTCATCTATCTTATTCTTCACTGAATTTTTTTTCACTATGTTCATGCTTAGATTATGGGTTTAGCCTAGTTTAGTGTTTAGTGTGTTTGTGTTAGCACTTGTACATGTCAAAATTTTCCTGCAACATTTTGGAGTGAGTTAGACCTCATATTTGAGTCCAAAATGTCTAACAATGTTGAGATTGACTGTAAATACTCTATGTTTATGTTCACTCAAATATGGTCTTTTGGGCGGTTTTTACAAATCTGCATGAGGAAGTAGACGAACATTGATGAAAATTTATATTTGTATGGGATATTTTTCAAACATGAGTAAAAAGGTGGGGGGGGGGGGGGGGGGTAAATATATTTTTAGAAATATTGTAAGATGATCATTTATACTTGGATGCATTATGGGTTGAAATCAACATCCTAGGGGTTTGTATATTGAAGGGGGAATCATAATACACGTGAATCTCAATGTTATATTTGTAGCTAACTCGGAGGAAAAATAGAAGATGAAGGAAACAACAAGATGCTACAACTCCAATGTGTGATGTTCTCTCCCATGTTCATGTTAAGGTGGGGAATGTTAGGAATGGTCCTGACATAGGTTCTTAGGATTCCACATTAGATTATTTAGTCATTAATATTTAGGTGGGAAAATATTAAGTGGGGAAAATAATACTTGGATTTTAAGTGATTATTATATGAGTAATAATCACGGAGTTGGTAGAGATAAAAATGTAAGTAACTATTACTTAGGTCACAATCACATTAGTTTAGGGACTAGTTAAGAAATCGTAGGAAGATTCTAGATGAGATTTGACTCCCTAGAGATCAACTCTATATTTTGTACGTTTCTCTTGAATAATTTATGTTGATTGAATCTTATTGAGTGTATACTCTTTCCAAGTGAAGGGGTAACCCCAACAATAAGTTATCATTGTGATTACATTCTAAGAAAGAGCCATAAAATAAATAGCACAAACTTAAGTGCAATAAAACCACTTGAAAGGGATAACCTAACACATCATGTGTCAAATGGTTTTAAATTATATCATGAGAAGTGTCCCTCTCATTCGGCCCATGAGACTCTTGAGAAAGCATTTAAACATTTGTTATAAATCACCCAATGTATGCATCATGGTAGTCATTTCAAAAATTTGCATAATTATAGGAGAAGTAGAAGAAATTGGAATAAGTGAGTTCGAAGACAAATTAACAACATTAGGAGTAACTAAAGAAACCCTAAGTGGTTGAGCTTGAGGACTTTTGAGAAGCATGTCGATTTTATAAAGCTTGAGAAGGCACAAAACATTTTGAGAACTTGGAGGATTCACATCATGAAAAGGCAGAAAAGCAATAGAATAATTTTGATTGTTTGATAACTTAACATTTTGAAAGGAATAAATAGCATAAACATGCGTAGGCTTAAGAGGAATCACAAAATGAGAAGGAAGATTTGACGAGCAATTTCTTTCTATACATTCACAATTCTAAAGCCATCAGATGGATTCTTTGTATCATATTTCTTTATGATAACAATGAATTGTCCATATTTTGTGTTAGGAATCATTAGTGTTCAAAAGGTTTATTATTACATGCTAGTATAATTTGTATATGTGAGAATAAATATATAAATGAGTTGTTATGCAATAACATATGAGATATAATTAGGAGTGAGATATATTTGTTGGTAATTAAGTCTATATGTAAGGTTGTTTACAACATAAAAATAGGAAAGTAGGAACAATTAAAGGGATTTGTCTAAGAGTTTTTTATTCCTTATTTATGGGAGGTCGTCATCTACATGGATGGTCTATTCAAATGTTAGTAGTTTTGAAGAAGAATTCTGAACATAGTATTTTAATGTGAGTTTTATTGAATCTATTTGTACTAAAACTCTGACAAAAAGTTTACATTCAATATCAGAGTGAGGTTTTTGAAGTCATGGAATCTTGAAATTGATGAAGGGGAAAATTGATTGAGCTTTTTCCCCTACGTATGAAATCCATAAATTTGAGAGTTCAAATTAGTTAGTTTTTGTTTTCTGTGTTAGGTATTTTAGCGAAGATCAAAGGCATTAAACAACATTCTTCAACAGTGTTCGGTAGTCTTCTCTGAGGTTGCGTTGTATTGTGATTTGCATTGCATGCTTTGGCATCAGTACTTATATTGAGTACCTGAACTGAGTTCAACCACATCTACCTTATAACACCTCAGCACTGAGACATTTGCTTTCCACGTTGCATATCTCTACAACTTTCCTCTGTGTGTCTCTGACGTAAAAGGACTATAATAGCAACATATCTGTCAAGAATGCATTGATATAGTTTTCATCTGCAGTGTTTATCTAGTCTTTTATATAGTGGTCTAGATTCTAGAACCATATAGAGGTGGAAACATCTTTAAAAGGAGGAACATGGAACATTCTTTTGCACTCAATTTCATTCTTCCTTATATTGTAAAGGATGCATTTTCGGGGTAGTTAACATTTTAATTTAAGTATGTCAAAATTGTGGGGGGATGTTGGTAAATATTTTAATGTAGCCAAATTCTAACTAACTTGATTTACTGCAAATAATATGAATTCCAAAGAAAATATATCTCTTTCTTTTTTCCTGAATAATGAATTACAATGTTTCCTAAATATGAAAACAACTCCCAACTCAAGTTGCCAAGTAAACTCTAACTAACTCTGACTAAATCTACTCTAGGTGGTGGAAATTACTATTTTTAGTAGTTTACTAGAATTTGCTATTCTTAGTAAGTTCACATGCTTATTCATATGGGCACAGAAATCGCCACGCATTTTCTACATCCCTAAATTAGAGGAATTTCCAACTTTTTAACTCATAATGCAACTATTAGACTAAAATTAACTAATGCCCAAAAACAGGAAAAAACTGAACTATAACTTAAATCCTAATTTTCGGCCTCAAGATGGTGGATTTAGGGCCCAAAAATGTGTCGAAAACTTTCCCCAATTGGTAGGGAAGGTTGCAGCTGTGTTCATCTCATTGAAACATGTGGTTTCAAAAAAAAATGGACTCAAACGAACACCCGGAGCTCAAGTTATGAACTTGTCAAGTTCCTGCTAATTCTGGCGCATCACTCCTACTACTATGTGGATTGAAAGTACTATTAAGAAAATAAATGAATATTACTTGCACTTTTGTTATGATATAAGTTTGCAAAATAATGCCCATAAAACGCTACCACTCATGATATAAGATTTAGAAATTGTATATGTACAAATTTGTAACAAGTTTTAAATGTATATAGAACTTTTAAATGAAGTGCTTTATCTATATTTCTACACTTACAAAATCAATCACACCCCTTATCAACATCAACTACAAAAGTAATAACTATACCTCTAAATCAAATAACATATATCATTCGGCGTTAACATTGCATTGTACACATGCGATTGCTAGTTTAATATTCTAGGATAGCTCACGGTAAAAGAAGAAAACGCCCAAAATAGTATCTTTTTTTAATAATTTTTGAGGGTCCGCAAAATTTTACCTCGCACGGGACACTATTTAAAAACAAAATTGACTCTGTTCTACGAGTTAAAAGGCGTTCATAGCGCCATGAAATGTAACGTTCGAATCACGCCCTGCACCGGGTCATTCAAGTTAATCTTTAGTCCAGGTTCATTATTTATTTTTAATCGTAAAGCAAAATTCATCAATCATATACAGAAATGAATGTTTATCTCCGTTCTTTCGGTTGCTTTTTAAAAACAAAATTATTGGCTTTTGTAAATTTGTGCCGGTTATGTCGATAACTAGGCCCACATAGTGATCCATTAAAAAATTAACTTTGTAGGTAAAGCTCAAACTTCTGCATTTGCAGTTTTTCACAGTCGAAAAAATTGTGAACTGCCGTAGTCGGTATCAATTTTGGATACCCTGTTTTTGGTTGCTGTAAACCTTTTAATATTACCTTTGGAAGATAAAGTCGGGAATAGGCTAAAAGGAATGGCGAAAACTATTATTTTTTAATGTTTCTGTTCAATCAAAATATACAGGAGACACAAATGTTTCGAAGGGTGAACAATTTGTGTAAAAGATTTGAGGCGATCTTGGATTCCATAGCAAATCTAAACAGTCAAATATAATCTACATTTAAAAAGAAATCAATAAATGTCACAGGCAATTTCCAGTCTCCATGGCGCAAAATAATCTCCATCAGGAAAGGCCCCTTGGCTCACAAAATCCAAGGCACCGGCTCCACTGTCTTCGAACACTGTAAATTGCGCGCAGTCCACAAAATCGTCTTCAAAATGCCAGTTGTCGACTATGCTTTTCAGCTCTGGATTTTCTGCAAAATCCGTATCAGAACAGAAACCCTCCCTCCTTGGAGGAGGAGGAGGAGGAGGGGTTTGGGCGTCTGGATTGAGAAGAGGGCTAGGCGGTATGCCGAGCTCGTTATCCGAGGCTCCCAGCAGATAACCTAAATCGATCTCGCAGTCTGTGATGGGGTAGCCGCTGGTCATTTCAGATGTTGCCGAAATTATTTCTCTGCTCAATCCAGAGGAGCCACCAGAACATGTTACGCCATGAATTTCTTCCTGGAGGCTTCTCATGACTCCAGCAACGACATCTTCTCCCGCAACGCAATCTTCTTGTGTTTGAATATCATCAAGAGACTCAAAATCTTCCAACAGATGGAGGATTTGTCGCTCCGTTTCTCCGTGAAAACGCTTTGAAGAATCCTGCGAAGCCTCATACTCGCGGCTGCGTTTCTTCATCAGGCCAGACATTTACAGGGAAAGAACTTGCAACAAGCGGATTATTCAGGGACTCAAATTTCAAATGCAAGCGAGGATAGGTGAGGATTGGGAAGGAGGGGGATATATATAAAATGTGTATATGTCACAAACGGACGCCGGACGTCGGAAGTCGGAACAGAATAGTAAAGGAGACTGCATCGGGCGCGCATGTGTCACTCACCCATTTCCGTAATTTACTATTTGCTAAAATACGTTGGACGGATATTCGGTAGGTGCGAAATGAACATTTGAGTGCGGTCCAATCGGATGTCGACGAATAAGTATGCTATATTTTTTTAAATAGGAAGATTTTAAGTAAGTGCATTTATATCAAAAATTTTCCCAAGCTAAGTAAAAAAGATTATGGTGCATTCAATCTGTTAAAGTAGATTCTGGGTCATTTAATCCGGCAAAGTCACCTATGATTATGATTATATATAATTGATTGCAAGTTTGTTGAGTAAGATTATATTTATATTGAATTTTTTTTTTTTTGGTTAAATTTATATGGACATCAATCTCTCAATCTTAAATTTATAATTATAATTTAGATGATTATAATTAAGATTGTAGATCAATCTTATATAATTAAGATTATGATTATATATAATTGATTTCAAGTTTGTTGAGTAAGATTTATTGTGTTAGTTGTGCATCAGTTGTTTGGTTGGTGTTTTGTTGAAAAAACATTTATTGTACAGTTGATAATGTGTATGACTGATAGTGGTAGCATAGGAATATAGATGAAACATTACATTGAAATGGTGTATGTGTAAATTTAATTTTGTTACAGATTCGTACATTTAAAGTTGCAAATCATATTTCACAACATCAAATACATGAAGATCTACGGGCACATAATGATACATGTCTACGTTTGTAGAATTTATATCATGAATAATAACTTTAGTTGGCAATTTTAGTTTCAATAAATAGGATTGCATTTGATACCCCTTGAACGACAGTGCCGCTGTAACATCTCAAAAAATTCTTGTAAGTTAAATTAACTACGGATAAGTCTAATCAGGATTAGACGAGATCATCATTGTGTATAAAATTCATGTGGTTCGTCGTGTCATGACCCACAGCTTTTGTTGCGGGGCATGACACTACGGAACGCATATCCCTGCACCCACCTTTATGATCCTTCCTAAAAAACGTGGTTAGGCCTTAATCGTAGGTAAAATGGTTCATAAATTCATCTACAATCTTAATTATATAAGATTGATACACTTGTTGAATAAGAAACATCCATTCCATCGAAGTTACATATGTTTTTTGAGATTATGACTTTAATTTTCCATGACACGAACTATCACACCATCATCGTCATGATTAAACCACAACATTTTGGATAATATACTATTGTATTTAAAATTGTTAATAAATACCTAAAAAAAAAAAAAAACAAAAAAACTCCGAAAAATCGACCTTTTGAAACTTTCGATAATATGCTTTATCCAGTTTTCCGTCCACAAGAAAAAAGCATCGACTATTATTATTGGGATTTGAATTTGACGGCCATCCCACCTACCTTTTCCTTAAAAGGTGAGGATTTAACTTTGTGATCGGTTACCAACTCGACCGTAGTCGTTTATAATTAGTCGTTTGTGGAGGTGTAACGCAGATTGCGGGTCCAAACCTTTTGAAAGTTTATGCATAAATTTATTGGAAGTTTAGTGGACCAAATTCTA